>JAYKKI010000057.1:5885000-7085000 GCA_039881145.1 Druceiella hillmani
ACGTTTCACTGTTTTAACGGCTATATTTTCTTTTATCATTTCAGCTACTGTGACGTTTGAAATTAAGACAAGAATCAGCCACTGTGACGTTTGAAATAAAGACAAGAAGCCAAACTAGTCTTCTGCCATTTTCGTGTGTAGACAATAAAGTGTTCTCTGTATGCTCTGAAATACCTTTTCAAAATTTTCGCGACAAATTTAGATTGTCGTTATTAATGTCAAGATATTCTTGTATCATGGACAAATCGAAATCAGTGAGAAATCTATCAAGAAGATTTTTGCATTTTTGTTCGATTTGGTAAATAACTTACAAGTGCATCTACGTGGACTATTTTAATAAAGGAGAAGAAAATCATAAGTGGCCTCGTCTTTGTATTGCTTGAGTCTAGTAGGTAAGTTCCATACAATTTGTCGGCGAAATTCACACCAATTTTCGTGTTATTATAAAACATAATTATAGTTAATTTTATTATTGTTCCTTCAGTTTGTCTATTTTTTCTAACGGTGAAGAAATGACAAATAAGAAAAATTATTTTTAAATTCTATCAGTCTGATTGTAATGATATTAATATTTTTGTTATAATTTAATGGCACAACATTTCCCATTATAGTAAAAAAAATTTAAAAAAAACTCAAAAATAGAAGCGGAGAAATGTTTAAAATTTTAAATGTTACTTTTTCTTTATATCCCGAATCTCCTAAAAATAAATTTTACTTAAATATTCTTGCGACTAAAGATAGCGATTTTTAAAAGAAAACGTTTGAAAATAAAAGCTGTATTTAAATTTTAGTGTATTAAATCTACCATTAATTCAGAACAGTTTAAATATTATTATACAATTAAATTAATTTAAAACATTGTTTTTGGGTAACAACAGTTCAAAAGGGCGACATGGATAATTATTTTTGTAAGGTGTCTTCTATCGGCGTTACAGTTTTTATCGATGTTCGATTTGCAGCATCGACTCCATCAAAATGAAAAAAATTCTTTGTAAAAATTTTCGTTAAAATCAAAATACGATTATTTTTATAAGACGAGTAATACAACTTATAAATAATTCAGCTTTTCAATGATATTTTGATACCAAAAACTAGTTGAGTGCATGCCAAGTCTTACATAAAATAGGGTCAGTAGTTTTCTATATTTTTTCTGATTGTTGGTTCATGGAATCCAATTTCCAATTAAACATTTAATCAATTTCAGATAACCATTTTTTTAAATGCTTGCTTGAGAAATTATGAAGGACAGCTAAAGGTTAAACGTGAAAAGATTTCCATCCACTTCATTTCTTGTTAATGCTTTGGGAAAGAAATGGAAATACCCTGTTTCGCTACCGGATGATGTATTGACCCTAGACTGAAATGGTGTGTCGGTAATCGTTACCTTACATAAGTGTATAAACGTGTGTGTTATATATATATATATATATATATATATATATATATAAATATGTGTGTATATGTATATATATATATATTTTCTTTTTTTTTTTTTGTGCATATATTATATCCGTGGGACAGCCGGTCGAAGAAGTTCCTTTCGTTATATATTATGTATTAAATATATATTATTAACATGAATAAAAATATTTCAGTGTAATAAAACATCGTTAATCATAAAATTTGAAAAAATATTAAAATCTTTAATTTCAAAATTGTTGTTTCAATTGAACGTTTTTTATAACATAAAACGTAAAAAGAATACTTCTGTAAAGAATACTCTAATAAAGTTGCAGCAAGTGTTCAGCAATCAGCGCTCGCTGCAACTTCATTAGTCTATGCAATAGGGAAATATAGAGCCTTTTAGTACTTGGAAACGCGAAAGTACTATCTCACTTGCGCAATTAGGATAACTAACCGTAAAAAAATTTAAATAATGAAATTTTAATTTTTAAGATAATTGAATTTAAACTTAAATTAACTTTAAATTTGTTTGATTTAATAAACAAATTTTCAAATTAACAAAATGGGTAAACATTAATTTTTCACAATAATAAAATTCAATGCAAATATTAATCTAAAATTTAATTTCTTTTTGACAAATTATTTTACATTTAATTTGATTTATTTAATGAAAAATATTTAAAACAATAAAGTAAGAAAAAAATTAATTGAATTAATAGAATAATGAAATTTAATTCTAAATTTAAATAATGAAAATGAAAATATTTTAATTCCAAAATATTTAAGTTTTAATTTCATCAAACAATCTTAAAAAAATTTAATTAACAATGACAAAGAAAATAAATGAACATGCTGACAATTTATTGTAATTTATTAATTTTAAATATTTAATAAATGATAAAGTAATAATGAAAATAAGGTAACTTTCCGAAAATTTATTGTAATTTTTAAGTATTCAATAATGGATAAAGTAATAATTTATAAAACAAATAAATACGTACCGTATCGGAAATGTTCTGGTAGATGATTAGATGATTGGCTTACAATAGAAAGCCAGTAGAAAAAAAAATATATTGACATTTGATATTAATATGATCTGTGTTTCACATGAGAGACAAATCTCATTGCTAGAAGGTTTTTTATTGGGCGTTTTCACTAATATAAATATCAATACAATATAAATAAGTTTAAATCATACAATTACAAAAATAGCCAAAACAATAATAACAAATAAAATAAGTAATAAGACAAAAGAATAAATTTAATAAGAAATGTATATTATTTGTCTCACGCAACCAGTATAGCGCCATCTATGGAAATGTTAAATACATTTCGATAAGTTGCAGTGCTGTTTTTATCAATCAATTAGTTAATAAATTCCCAAAATTTTAAATAAAGATATAAAAAATATTTTACATTTTTATTCAATGTTTTAATGATTATAAAAATTAGTTTACTTATGTATATGAAGACTTCAACCGTCATCACAATGACTCGTTAGTCTAAGGGTATGATTGTCGCTTAGATTGGATAATATCCCGGGTTCAAATCCTAGACGAATCCAAAAAATTTTTACTTTATTTTATTTATATTACACCCAAAAAAAATATTATAAATTTTTACTCAATGTTTTAATAAAATATTATACATTTTTACTCAAATTTTTACTCAATGCTTCAATTAAAAGAAAATGAAGTTTACCTATGTATATCAAGATTTCAATCGTCATAACAATAGCTCTTTGGGGTAGGGGTATGATTGTCGCTTAGGGTGCGAGAGGTCCCGGACGAGCCCAAAAAATGTTACTTTAATTTATTTATATTATACACAAAATAATACGCCGCGCTGGCTTTTTACTAAAACTTTGTAATACGCAGGCGCATACCCACGTATTAACACATATGCTACCATCCACACGTAGAACTCTCGGACCAAAGCAAGTATTAGACAGCATCTTGTTTCTTTGCATTTTCGTTTCATTCTGTTTCAAATCACAACGATTTTAAAGGATTTTCACTTCAAAAATTGTGCACGTTACGGCACAATTCTCAATTATATTTAATAAGTTTTACTTAAGTTATTTCATTCATATCTAATACATTATTGCATCATTCATATCATTATCATCGTTATAAGCAAAAAATATTATATTTTGAAAGCAAAAAGTTAAAAAGGATCGTTATGCTTTCATCATTTCCTCGTCAAAGCGTCGAAATCGACAATTTAATCATCCTCAAACAAACTTTCCTTCTCCGGCACAACCACCCGAAGCTGGCAAGAAAATAATTTCGTTGTTCCAGCGGATGCTGACTCCGAAGAAAAGTTCCATTTATGTTATGAAATGAAAAGTTATCGGTTCGGATTGGTTATTGAAAGTTGGTGGGTTAACTCAATATTTGAATCGAGTTTCCAACATGTTTGGTTCTTTATTATGTCAAACTTGAACGCAAAATAGGTTTCGGAAACTAAATAATAGCACTCGTAGTCTTGGAAAGGAGGGGTGCAAACTTGCCCGTCTTGTTTCCGAACACTGAAAGTATGCGCGGATGCATTAAAACGGTTTGCTTCGAAATTAAATGTATTATAAATATCTCGAACTATGAAGTAATAATATTATTATTTCAGAATTATCTATCCTATTTATATTTTCATAATGAGAGACCCGCTATGTTGTTAAAAGGCATGATATCAATAAATAACTGTAGGTAGATAAATATGTATTAGGTTATATACCGTAATTTCAAAGTTTCCTAAGGTAACCATTTTAATTCATTAATATAAAATTGTTGATATAATGAAGCAATAATTTATAAAAAACATACTTTGGTATATGATAGAAAGAAACATACTTTGGTATATGATACAAGAAACATACTTTGGCATATTATAGAAAATTTTACTATTCCTTTTCCTTTATTTATTTTTATTTGTCCAACTCCAATGTTCGTTATACATAAATATTTGGTGGACTTATCGTTACATGAAAAAGTTATCTTACGTAGTTTTCATTAAATATAGCGTTAAGTCCATCAAAGCTGTTTTCAGTTAAACACTATAATAACAATTTAGAAATTTAATTACTTCGAAGACCGTAAAAGATTTTATGAAACTAAACTATTAAAAAGTTTGCAAATAAAAATTAATCTAGTTTGGAAGAAATTCAGTAACAAAGGAATGTGAAAAACGAATTAATAAATATTGACATAATATTCTTAAGAAAAGGGTGAAAATGTGATCAAAACAAAGAGGAAACAGTTAAAAATACGAGAGCGGGACTTTACAGACAAAGCTTCAAAAATTAATATAGCACAAGTACCTACCGTCAGGGTTTAATAGATTCTAATGTCTTGTTGCTTGGATACATGAAGAATTTTCAATGAAATTAAGTGTTGAAATAATTTATGTATCCGATCATGCTTCTATATCATGGCTAAATAAATAATTATATGTTTACAAATTTATGTACTCTATATTATTACATACTATATTATTAACCCAATTATTTCGCTACAAATATTTGATCACTAGTGTATATTTTCAAGATTATTTTCTCTTTGGTGAAAATATTGTCTTTATTCTTTAAATAAAGCTATTTATGAAGTAATAAAATTATTTAAATATATTTTTATATACATACATGTATGTGTATATATATATATATATATATTTTTTTTTTTTTTTTTATTTGGCGCATTTTCGAAAAGATTCCAGAAGCATTTTTCTCTGCACTTTTCTACTTTCTTACATCTGCATATCCAAAAGCCACTTTTCACCGTCTAACCAGAACACAGGCTAATTGGATTTTATAGCTGCATAGATTCCTTAAGTTATCCTTTCATGATTACTATCTTGGGTTGAACAGTGCAGTGGTTTGTTCTTCCCTTCTACACGAGGCCTTTTAGTATGTACTGTGTGTACAGATGATTTAACTATTAAATAGTACATTTACAAATTGAGGTGCACATTTCATTTTCGAGATTTTTGTCAGTTTAATGTTAACATTTTATAATTGATCACATCTTTGACTGTAACTGTCTTGTATTTCGATATCACACCAAACATACGCCCAACGTTAACTAAAATATTGGTGATTAAAGCAAATTTGAATTTATGTGCTACTAAAAAGCTTTACTAATGTCTATGACATCAATCGCCACAAATTGGTTTCATCAATTAACCATTTGTGGCTTAATTATTATTATTTGTGAAGAAATATTTAACATGTAGTTGTGCGTACCACTAAAACGGTTTTAATTATAATATGGTCTTATTATGTTAGTTTATTCTTTTTCCTAATTAATATTATTATATCCACTTAGTGAGTTTTAGGAGAATAATTATAGCATTGAATATTTTTGTAGAATCTTTTATAATGGACATATATGTGATATAGTAGAAGCCAGAAGCCAAATAATATTTTAGAGGTGTGTTTCTATGTGTATCCATCCCATTTTATCTGATTATTAGAGTGGCAAGCAAATACTATTAGAATGATTTGTTTTTAACTTTCGCTAAAAGTAAACTTTATATATTCGTTTTCAACTTTACGGCAAGTTAAAAAAAATTAAGCTTCTAACGGCAATTTATTGGTACATGGAAAATTTTTATAGCCATCAAAAATCAAGTGAGAAAAACCAGTATATGTTAATAGGTTAGAAGGTAAATAATTGGTATACAGTTATGAATGACATTTCCCAAATACAATAAATATATTTAAAATGATGTGGATATAAAACATAAAATTAAATAAAAGAATTGCAAAACAAGGGCCCATTAAAGAATAAGAAGTTATAAGAATAAAATATGGAACAGGTGAAGTTCTGCACATTATGATAATGTAATTTCAAATGTATTTGAAACGCGGACAACGAGGGTGCACCTTGTTTATTCGGGTCATCTCTTTGTTTATTCCGGTTATCACCGACCTGCCTGTAAGAGGCTGCAACGTAATTTGATGGATCACCAACACGGGGTAGTCAGGCAGACTGAATAAGCTTCAAATCGAAGCTTCTATTTGGTCGTTTCAATTAAGTTTTTTGTTCCAAAATAGAAAACGAAATAAGATTGGTCTAAGAGGCGCATTGTTCATGACTTGGCAAGGAGCAGTCGTATCTATTTTTTTTAAAAACATATCTAACAGTCAATATGACAATACAACTCTCACATATTTACGTTTATTTTATTTCACTTTTCAATATTAAAAACTTCCATTAATACATTTTCATTTATTGAATTATAATGACAAGTAAAACAGTAAAATCTGTTCGTTTGATCATATAATTGCAAAAATGGACAGTTAATGTTGGTATATAAGTTTATTGCACATATGCGATGTGATTTGAAAACAATTTTGAATAGGCATTGCATTTGTGTAAAGTATGTTTTGAAATATTTCAAATTCATTTCGTTTCCTTATTTCAAAATATTAATGTAATATGAAATAATAAAATACCGGAAACGTAATCAATTTCTCAATCATATTTTATTTCTTTTAATGTATGAGCTTAGATGATTTTTCTTGGGGTACTTTCAAGCATTACCCCGTGTTGCCTTTGAACATATTTTTTGTTTATTTATATTTGATGAATTTTATCTAATGATGTTTTCGAAGCAATAAATTAGATGTATTTTGTCCATCTACTTATGTTTCTCTTGGTATCAATTTTATTTCGTATTTGAAATATAAGTATCACAAATATTTTTGTATTAACTTTTCTGTAAAGCTTATTTAAAGTTAAATAATATTTTAAAATGAAGGAAAAGTAGGACAAAGCCTAGGTTAATCATAGAATACAAGTCTTCGAGATATATGTTTGTGAGGAATATGCACTCTTCTACTTCATAAGTAAATTTTGTTGATAAATATTGATATTAAAAAGTTTCTTTTACTAGCGGAAAAAACGATACCTGCTGATGAGAAGAAAGAGAATTGTACCCGGTGATGAGGAATGGTTAAAAGAATTTCGATGAAGTTGTTGCTGGTAATACCTGTGGATCTGGGTTACAAATAGACTAAAGTTTATCGCATTCGATCGTTAAAAAAAGATAGGGCGAATTATGTTTACTTAAAAAGAGTTTACTTTTACAAATATCATAATAGATGGTGTTACTTATATTAATCTTATTATTTAGTTGATAATAATTTCTATAAATTGAACGAACAAAGTCACGGACATGGCTAGTTACAAATACAAAGGCATAAAAGAATCTAGAAAGGATTCTAAAATCACGAAAATTTGTATACTCGTAAATTGAAAAATATCGACTAAAATAATTTATAAAAGATACCCCGTAAGACTTAAAATTATAATAGGTACTGATTTCGGCCACATTCACATAATCCAATCGTAATTTCGGACCGCTTTCAGTCAATCCAACTTGCCCACAAATTTCTATAGACAAATGTGCCCCTCGAAGTTAATTAAATTGATTAAATTGATCGGAGTTCCGTGATAGATGAGGGTATATTACATAGAACAATTGTTGTTTTTGAATAAACCAATATTTCGTGATTTCAATTACTTAACTGAATACTAAGAAGCAGTGTTAAAAAAATATACCGGTAGATTTAAAAGTTTTCTCAATATTTCATAAAATTTTTCTTAAATATTTTCCGTACGTTCTTTGTTCATAATGCTTTACATTTAGTCCCTATATAAAGAGTAAAATGTTGGAATTAACTGGATGGAACTTTTTCTGCCTGTATCACCAAAAATTCTACCATATTTATGCATTTTTGCCATGTTTTTCGTATTACCAATACGTCAAATTTTAATTTCAACGTTGAATGCCCTAAATTTTAATATTAAAGTTTTACAAGTGAATCATTTGAATGGACATCCACTTATCTCCAAACGCAACTATGAATTATACCCCGCAATGAATATAGACTTGTTATTAACACTTAACTGATACTAGACGTTTCAAACATTTAAGGGTATTTTGGTACTACATAAAATATATAAAATACAAGATTTATTTTTTCTAGACAAAACCTAATGTTGTGTAATAATGTTGTCACCAAATGACATTAAACAACACTATGACACAAAATTTTACCTGTATTACATTGATAAATAAATTAATATTATAATCTACGACACCTATGTAATCAGAAATATATCTGCCTAAAAGCACTATTATTGAGCTTAAGATACCAAATATTTTCTTTCTGAGTGGCGACTTTCGTAAAAAAAGTTGTCACAAACTTAAGCATTGGCACGGAAACAAATTTGCCTAATAAAAACATTATGACGACAATCAGACAAAGAACAATATGCTTGTTGCCCCGAGGCAATAAACGCAAATTCAAGTCTGAAATAATCTACATGTATAAAGTTATTTTGATGATGTTACAACGATTATTAATAGAAACAAATATTGTACTTATTGCAATTGTTGTTTTACTGTATTATAGGTTTAATCGAGTAAACTATCTAATAAATAAATAAAGAAATACACTTAAGTAATATTAGTACTTGCCAACTAACACTTGTTCAAAAACTAGAAATAGATAAAATATAGAAGAAAGCTTATTTGGAAAACTATACAAATTACATGTCTTTTTTTTGGAAAGCTACTTTTTAAACAACTCCTAATAAAATCCATGGAAAAAGTGCGTAATAAAATTAACTGCAGGACAAATATTTGAACTATTAAACTATATAAAATATTGGGATAAAATGAAATAAAAAACGAATCGGTACGGCTGTAAATGACACTTTACAAAATTGAGTAATTAGCCGAGCTCAATAAATTCATATTTTGAAAAAAATTACGAGGTTGAAATGAAATTTAATCACACCCGTCCGCCCGCGCAGCTTCGGGTTTAACAGCCCCTGCATACCCACTCGTCATTAAAATTATACCAAGTAAAATAAATGTGAAAAGAATATGTGTCGCCTGTGGCGTAAATAAAAAAGTTATGGTTAGCTTAGTAAACGTCATTTTACATAGACATTTTGTTTAAATGTATTTAGTAAGTGGGAGGAAAGCATTAAGTAAGTGCAAAGGCTTTTTATTTATTTATTTTTGTAGTAATATTTTTCCTCTTACTGTGAATTTCAGAGCTAGATATGCGTAAAAACTTTTTATTTACGACCTTTAGATTAAAAAAAAATATTAATTTGTAAGCGTATGATAAATATTCCATCACTTTTTATATTTTTTTAATTACTCTCCTATGATAAATATGACAAAGAGTAAGCTCCACCATTATTTCTTAGGTACATTTATTGTTAAAATATTCGATTTTCCTGTATTTTACTGCTGCACTAGATAAATTGCATTCTTTTAAATTAGATTTAAAATAAATTATTATATACTTAAATAATAAATAATTTGTAATTATATTTCTTTAAAATTTTAATCTCTTCCTTATGAAAATAAAACCTAAATGCAAATATTTTGTTTCACTAAAAAAGGTAGTAATATTACTAAACCTTTTTAAAACAAGCTTGTAGGTTATTGTGAAGTACAGACTGCATTTTAATTAGGAGAAACAAAGCGAGCCCTACAATATCCCGTTATTTGTATAGATTTTTGATATTCTTTGTAAACAATTATTTAATATTATACTTGAAATTTAACATTATATTTGTAAACTATGTCTCGATAGGTATATTATAAATGTATTTTCAATACATAATAATTTCCAAATATATATAATTTCTGGTATATTTTTTTATTACATTGAGTTATACATATCCTTAATTCAATTATATATTCCGGCAATGTTCATTGAAATATATATGTTTCTTATTCTCTTTAGTTTCATCACTCCCTATTTCATTTTCATTACACGTTAATTTTTTGTTTACAATAAAATGATAATATTTATCTTTAAACGAAATTTCGTTGGTGAAATTATTATATTAATTTAAAATTTATCATATTCAAACTTTTATATTCCCCATAGTTATGCACATACTACAGTAATGCAGTTTAGTTTTAATAGCAAAATGTTTACTTTTTTGAGCTATTCTAGTTATTTGGTTTTATTTGTACTATACAAATTATACCAAACTTGTTTATGTTGTTATATTATAATTCAACTTGTTTGGGACATTAAATATTTTTGGGTCAATACAAAATCAATATTTCTAATTGTGACTCGATTAAGGTTTTATTGCAATTGGCGCATAGCATTTTGTTATAAACTAGTGGCAGGCAAGGCATCACCAGTAGTTGCTCACTTTTAAAAAATTTAATTCAGAATGAAATTCTGAAAAAATATAAAAGTTACCAGAATGTCATTATAGTTTGAAAACAAATATTGTCGTATTATTTCTATTTGTGGTGATATGTACTGTTATAGCAAATCATTAAAGACTATTAATATTAACCTCTTTGACATTTGGAACAAAAACGATGAGCCAAATTTACTTTTCTATAATTTAGAATTTTAGAAATCGAAGTGTTTCTTATGGGTTCAGAGATTCCTTTTTGAAATCCTCGTGGTAAACACGGATTCTCGTTTCTTACATCAAGACATAGATAAAAAAAGGAAATTACGGAGAAAAAAAAAGAAGGAAATTACTAAGATTTTTGTGTTTTTGGCCTTCATTATTATTCAGTAAATTACCACGGCATTTCTACTAGCTATGGATAAAAAGGCAAGGAAAAATTAAGTAGTCACCTTTTGGAGTTTCCTGCGACAACCTAAGTTCGACACAATTGGTTTACGACATTTACACTATTTTATGAGTAAATAAAAGGTCATTGTACCTAACTGATACCTGTGACTTTATCAGCGTAGAAATGCATTATTGACCCTTTTTGTCCTTCCTCTGTCTTCAAGGAATTGATTTTTCAAAGATTCTCCTGTATGCATCAGTCCTGCTTTTATTTTTCAACTGTCCGTTTAATTGACTCTCGAGTACTCTGCATATAACTGGCCATGGGATAAACACTCACTCCTCATATCCACACTAGTCAATTTCAGTTTCAGTCTCTGTGTTTATCTTTGGTAGTAATATAGTAAGTATTTACATAGTAGACTCGTAATCAAAGCATTGTAGACTCGTAATCAAAGCCGAAACTACCACAGGCATAAGTCATCAATTTATTGATGTTTTTGGTAATATTGGCTTTGATTACGAGTTTGTACAGAATTTTTACCTAAATCCTTATACTATTTCACAGTTTTGGAGGGTGTAAATTACTAAAAAACGTGACTAAAGGGCCAACCCTTGAGGTAGAGGACATGTGGTGGAATTCGTGTTGGGTCAAGAGGGCGCAATAACTCTGTAAGGTAATGTCGATCTCCAATACTGAGTCGGCAGATTTCTACTTTATGATCCAGTTTTCAGCTCCTCCGGCACTTTATCATTTATATTATTAACAAAATGATTTGTCGGAGTAAGAATAACTGTTTCGCCTAGCCATGAAGTGCAATATACTGCTACTCCCAGAGCATTATAAGCATTATTCGAAATATCTATTCCATCTTTAATATTAGGAAATATGTTAAAAGACGCTACGCTATTTGAAAATCACATTAAAGGTGTACACGCATGCATATCCTCATGGAAAAATGTTGACTTTGGGCCATAAAATGGATGACTTGAGACAGGTTTTAACTTCATCTTCCATCATGAAATCCATTTAAACTATTTACCGTTTCTGAGATTAATCATTTTAATAGATTTTAAGAGATTGACAATTTAGGAAATCAAATCAAATATATGTTGGCATATTAGAAGTATGTGTAATGATTGCTTAATAATGCTACTCTTAAGTTTAATCTTAGTAATAAATTTAATTAATTTAATTTTTTTCTTATGTTTTCTATTCTCTTTAATGAACCGATCTTATTATAATTCTAAAGTAAATCTCAATATAATTTGCAAGTTTTTTATAATAAGGTTTATGATTAAATACTCATTCATTATATTTGAATATTTGGTTACTGTTAATTTAGCCTGTCTGCATTTTTCTTACTAAGCGACTAGATAGTACCTTTTCAGGTATGTTTTATATATTTAATTGTTTTAACGTACAATTAATCATTTAATATCACAAAATCACTCTTCTCATAACTCAAAATTGTTACAAGGAATGCCAGTATATATACACAAGTAATTCTAATACCAGGATCCTATTTCCAAGACATATTTGAAATCATGTATCCTTTTAGAACATTCGGCCTAGAGACATAAATAATATTATTTTTTCCCCAATATTTTTAAAGTGATTATCAATTAAATTTCCTATTTTGCAAAAAGAAATATTCAGAATTTATTTTATGTTTGAGTCAAAAGTTTATTCTTTTATTTATTTAAAACATGCATTTATGCACAGAGTACAGGTAACAATCTTAACAAATATAAATATAGAAAGGTATATATTAAACATGAATAGAGAATATATAAAAACTACAGAAGATCACAGCGGCATATTTCGACAAATTTACTTTGAGCTATCATAAACAAATCACACTTTGATGCAACTGCGATCAGGTGATTGAATACCATGGAAAACTAAAAAAATCCAATGAAGTTTGGTTCTAAAGGGTGATATAGCAAGAATGTTATAATTTCGTGAGTGCAGGTAATTGTCAAGTATGAAAAATGAAAGTTTATTCAATCAAAGAAGACATAGAATTTTTCTTATTAATATGGGAAAAGGAATTTCATAAGCGTTACCCTCTTCTAAGTTGCACGTAATGGAATCCTAGCATACTCAAGAGGAAATCGAAGGGAAGTCACCATACTATTTCATAAACAAATATTGGAGAAACGTCTTTTACACACGTTCAGTCATCAAGCTGTACTTGTCTTCCTGTTGGCTCCAAATAATTGAGCCAAATTCAATCCAGCCAAATTCACTAATTCAAAAAAGTAGGCGAATTGGTATTATAGATGAAAAATCTGATGTCACACTGCAACCGTTCGTCATATGTTACATCTTTGGTGACAAGACTGTCATCAGTCAAGTAAAATTTCAAGTGGTCCACGACTAACAAACAATGCAAGAGAGAATAGGGATCGGTCTAAAATTAGTTTAATCTTTCATCGTGGCATCTTTAAGTATAGGCGTCACCCGGGTAACTTTGTAACATATGGGGATAAGTACCAGTTATTATCAAAACTTTAAATAACTTTAAACTTTAAATAATTATAACTTTAAATGTATGCTTGAAACGTTTAAAAAAATATCAGGGCAAATATTAAATATGTACCTAGCTAGAGTGTCGAGTCCGATTGATATCTTCAACTTGGAGAAAGAAAGTTGAAAATAACTATCAGAGACCTGTGTAACAACCTCGCCGCACTACTACTCGAAGAACATTCGGACTACACACAGACCGAAAATGCCTAGCGAAAGCTACAACGCTGTTGGCCCGCGAACAATGGCGCAATTACTTAAAAAAAAGTCGCGAGCACTGCGAGTAACTCTTTGGGAGATTGATTGTGACCAAAACGATGCACAGTTATTTTATAAGTTCATTTCTATATTATAAATGTAGTCAGTTCTAAGATTCTCTATATCACGTTTGATAGTAGATCGAAGCTCTCTAAACATCTCGTAGTCATCTCATAATTGTTGTTTCCAACGTCGATGAAAATAAGATTTTGATGTCGGTAATTAATTAACTACTGACCAAACCAACCTAGATACTTTATCTTAGCAGACTTTTGAGTCTTAAGAGAAAACAAGAATTATTACAAGAGTAGACACTGTTGTAGAAAAAACCGACAGCAATATTCACATCGTCAAATAAATACAAATCATTTCTATCGATCTCAGACAGGAGACGATAAAGCAAGACATAGTCTCCATTTGAAAAGTTCCCCTTGGTGTAGGGATTAATATTAGGGGATAGTTAAGCACTACATAGAGATAATGCAGTATAGATATCCACGAAAAATGAGGGATATTACGAATCCTCATACACAAATGGCAGGCAGCATCGCTGCACAGTCGCGCCACTATCGAGCGATTTTACAATTATGTTAAGAAGTGCTTTCATTTTGATTTGGTTATGCCATATGCCATATATATATATATATATATATATATATATATATATATATATATATATATATATATGCCATATATATATATATAGTCATGAAAGAACCTGCAGTGTAAGATTGATAAAATGGAGACTAAAAAATTGGGTATTTGACTAATTTTTTTTTATTTCATTGATCATAGTTTCTATTTTTTTTACTCTTCATCAGCTTGTACAGCTGATGAAGAGTAAAAAAAAATTTTATAGATCTTAACAATTGACCGAGTAATAAAAGATTAAATTTAATCTTTAAAGAAGGACGGAAATACTGTGTTGTGAGATCATTTTTAATATTGCACATTATATTCTACGAGAGGAAAAAAGCCAGAGATATACACAATTCTGTCCGTATCTTCAAGCTTAGAAGCCTAGAACTGACTTATTTTTCGATCAATTTTTAAATTTTTTTCAAGACTGGTTTTTAATTAACTTATATTTTACAATATTCTACGCCAAATATCAAAATTTTGAATGAGAAAATTACCGTATTATAGATATCTTTTCTTCACATTTGCAATTGAAGTTACTTTTCAATTAATGTCAATAATTGTAATTTGTAACTGCTAATTCTTAAAACTATATACTTTCCTATTGTTTTAAGATACAGTTTTTTTAAACTTTACCTTTTTAATAAACATTTATCTATTTTTGTTACTCATTTTTACTAAAATACGTTTTATTTTATATGAAGTTATATGTAAATGAAAAATAAATTTTGATTTTTTATTTCAGTAAAAATTAACCATCCTATAATTGTAAACTTATTAATTATCTACATTTCCATTCGGTGACAAATACGTAGGATATATTAGAAATACCAAGAAATTCAACGCTAAAAGGATAAATACGCTGCGATAAAGCAGTAGCAATATTATTATTATTGTTATGTTATTTGATAATTTGAGTTAAAAATTGTCAATAAACTTTGGTGAGTAACTTTTGTTTTAACCTTGTTATGTTTATTTCGTTGTTCCTACAGAATTATTTGTTTCGTGGACAATTTTAATTATATCAAAGGATCTATGTACTAAATGGCTGTGGCGTCTTAAAATAGTACAACTATAATATTTAATTATTCATTAAAAAACTAAATATAATTAGAATTTATAGAAACTGAAAATATTACGGCACAACTAATAATTTAATTATCAGTTTTATTTTTGTATTTTTAAATTCGTGTATAACTCAATAATTTATTATCCATATCATGCTACATGCAACAAATAGTATGCAAGAATAACGTTATTTATAACCGTCGTCATACTGTTCATCATTTCCCCTTAAAACGACTATTTGAAAGCGTCGAAAATGATATTTTAATAAAAAATAAACAGATTTCTCCCCACGTCTGGCGAAACTTTCCATTTTCAGCAGAGACACTCGTAGTTGGCAAGAAAATTATTTCTTTGTTCCAACGGATGTTCAGCCCGACGGGAAGTTCTATTTGTATTATGAAAAGAAAAGTTATCGACACAAATCCGATATCGGAAGTTGGCGCGTTAACTTAATATTTTATTTGAGTTCCAGCCATGTTTGGCTTTTTATTATGTCAGATTTGAGCGTAAAATACGGTTCGGAAAGTAAATAAAAGCGGTCTTCAAGAGAAACGCGGGGTGAAAACGTGCGCGTTTTGTTTGCAGTGCTGAAAGTGACCGAATGAATTAAAATTGTTAGCGTTATACTAAATGCAACACAAGAGTCTCTAACTTTTAAGTAATACCAATTGTATGGTAGTATTATTTATCTTATTTACGTTTTCATAAAGAATGAATTGGCCATATTGTTAAAGAACATTAATGTTAATAAATGTTTATAGGTAGATATATATGTGTTATCTTATATGTCATGACAAACATTTTTCAAGATAATTATTTTAATTTTCATTATATGACATACATCTATTTGTATTCAAGACATATATCTATTTGTATTCAAGGTTAATACAATTTATATACAAATTTGGCATACTCATCATTACATGTGCAATTTCTTTCCATTATCCACAATGATTAAATTTTTAAATTTTGTTATTTTAACAACTCCTTATAGAAAGTGGATAAAGTAATAATTAAAGACAAATGTAAGAATAATACTCTTGAAAAAGGGTATCTTTTTTCATGAATTGTGGGGCTATGTACTTATTATAATAAAGCATTTTTTTGTATGACTTATTCGTCCTGTTATGTGTCACTCATCCAAGGCCATTTCGTTAAATATGGTTATTAGTTCAGAAATATTTTATCGTTTCAGTATCCGGTATTGAACACTTCCTGTATCGCCATCAATCTGTGCTGCGAATACCATGCTTCAGTAATCTCATTGGGTAGTTCTTGTTGTAGATAGTGACCTCTTGTTTGAAATATGTGCACACATATTTTTTGGCTGAAAAGTTGAATACCATAAGATCTGTAAAGTTTTAAGGGTCTATTATTAATAGCAATCTTGCATGTTGGAGAAAGTTAGTTCTCTTTCTTTCGGCTGGTACAAATTTATTAGTTTTCAGTCCAACTGTTTCCTTTCGATCCTTTCGATCGATACCTTTTCAAGACCACTCTTTGAGTGGTCGATGTCGATATATTCCCAAGCACCTTACATCCTCAGCACATTATCGATGCACAAGTTTGCCTTCTGAGATTGAAAGTACCATGTATTGATTTATTTCTGTCTACATTTATGCGCCTTTTATCGAGCCATTCCTCGACATCCTTATGATTTACCTGTAAATTAGCAGAAACTAAGAGAGGATCTTCATGAATAGACAAGAACGTCATATCATCAGTGTAGGCAGCACATGTAGATATACGGACCATCAAAATTAGCTACTGTACCGATTATACTGTTTTGTAATATTCCTGAGAAAAAGTAGTATATTAGAGATGTTTGTATATTATATATCATTCGTAACGGCTTTAACTAATATAGGATTCAAGGATGTGTTAGAAGGAATGTGGTTGATATTTTGTAGAATAAACCTATGCCGTACATTGCCGAAAGTTTAAATTATATCGAGAAATACAGAAGAGCAGTATTTCCTATTTTGCAATGCCAACAAGCACCAACAAGTTTGAGTATTCTTCTTTAGTTCCATGTTTCTTGGAAAAACCAAAGTTGGATATAGGTAAAGTTTCCTGTAAATATTGTATTCTGTTTAATTATGTTTCTTCAAGTAGTTTTACTACGACAGACAAGAGACTAATTGGTCTCTTGTCTGTCGTAAACTTTGAAAATATTAATAGTAGACTGGTTACTGACACCAAAAGGCAGTTGATTTGAAATTTCCCCTGATTTTTCAAAGTAAAATTTTCAACAGATATTGTCTTAGAGATAGTATATTAAGTATTCTAATGAAAGAGGAATTCTAGGTCATGAGTAATTAAAAAATTAAATCTACTTCGGAGGCCCCCTAGATAATTTAGGTTAAATATATTCTAATATCACTACGTATGTGCAATTGGCGTCATAGTTCAGATATTCCGTCGAGTTAAGTTGCTGCTCCTACATACAAATATGATCGAATTGTTTTAGAGACAACTTGTAAGGATGATATATTGATATTTTAGGGTATGAATAGACACCTAATTTGTTTCTGGCCAATACATAAAATAGCAAAATCAAACTAAATATTTGTCAATGTAATCAAAACACTTTCTTAATTTAACAGATCAAAGAGTAAATTAGGCTTTTTCTGTTTCTTTTTATATGACATAACGAAGGATTATATTTTCTTACCAATTTATTTAAAAAATTTTCCTGCGTATTCATACTCTTATATATCGAATAAAAGGAAAGAATTTACATGGATTTTGAATACTTAGAAGAAAATAAATATAAATTTAATTCACTCGTCGGGCTATTTAGAACTATTTATGTGGTTGTAGAATATTTTTATCATTATTTAAAAAAAAATTAGTTTCTCATCCTGCAAAAATTGTACTATTCATTGAATGGAAAATTTCGATAATACAAAGCCTCGTAAACATTTTTAGAAATATTTATCTGTATTTGAGTAACTATAATTCAAACACGCTTTTCATGGTATTGGTGTTCCAAGCAAAATAATTGAGGGGACAAACCACTGTCAGAGATAACTGTGGACATAAACAGCTTTGGTGGGAAACAGTTTCTCCACCATAAGAACTATACACACAGTTACGTAATTAAGTAGATAGTAGTTGTTTGGTTCCTAAGCTTTTAGGTAATTGACACAGTATCCTTCGACATACTAACTATTTGGATTATGAATAGTAAAACTAGTATGACATGGGAAAGAATCAATTATGCAACTAAAACTGAACTGTAAGATATATAAGATTTTAAAATATTTATTCAAACTGCTAAACTAGTATTAAACATTTAATTTACTGTTTTATTTTTATCATATGTGAAATTAGATATATAAATTATTTTTTTTTTCGAGAGTTACTTGAAAATGATATTGCATTAATTTTTATTATACTTCTGTATGCAATAAAGACGAAAGAAGCATGCTCTTCTATCCCCCGCTCAAATTAATAAATATGATTAAAAAGAGCAATGCGCAAATGGAGAAGTCCATTAAAGTAACTTTTTCTTTTTAATTTTCAGAATAAAAATTTAAATTGTCAGGTATTGCCACGGCGTCTTAAATAAAACGACAAATTAAGCGTATCATCCAATTAAGTAGTTAGTTCTTGAGAGTTTCGTTGACGCTGTTTCAAACTACATAATCTCCTTTGAAATAATTTATTAAGTCTTAAGCAGCTTATCCCGTTAAATCAGTGAAAGTCTAACCTATTGAATTAATATCTAGGTTAGATCTAAAATTAAGTTGGAAATTTTCCTGATATCCTTCCTATTTTTACAAAAATATTTTATAAAAAAAGCTTCAAGCTTTATGGACGAAGAACGATTTAAATATAAAGCTACAAACCTTTTACAAAAGAAACTTAAGAAATTATTTATTAATCATCATCATCATGAAGACGTTCACTGCATGACGTAAGCCCCCCGTAGATGTCCGCAAAGATAGATCCCGTGTCTTTTGCACACAACATCTTCCCGTAACTTGTCTCAGTGCACTTGTCTTTTTAAATCTTTTTGACTTTTACCAGGTTATCTATCTATGGCAGACGACATTCATTTCCAAGCATTGGGTTTTTAATGTGAAGATATGATTAATTTTCTCGAACGCTGCCCTTGAGAGTTGAATTCTTGAATTGACTTCTTTCTCGAAATACAAAATTACTTATTGCACGACTTTTTCTAGGTATATACATATTATTCGAAATCTTCATGTACTATATTCTCAGTTTATTCCGATATAAATGCGATGCCAATTTTTTTCATAATCTTTGTTTTTCTAAATTAATTTTAAGATTTATATTCTGGAAAAGCTGCTCAGGTATCTAATCATTGTATCAAAGCCCTTTAGCGATAACCACAATATCATGAAGAAATAAAAAAAAATTAAAGTATTTGTCATTGAAATTAACGGTAAAACCGTTTTTGTACAAAACTTGAAGACTTTTTCACGTCGCGGTGAAGAGTAATAAGATGGAGATTATTTACTGGATACTTTAAAAATAATACAAATGGTGAACTCTAGTAATAACTTTAATTATAAAGGCAACTTTTACAAGTAATCACGATAATTAACATTAGAATACTAGTTGATACAGAACTAAAATAAATTTCCCATGTGGAGAAACGAAAAAATGATTTATTAACTGAAACAGATATTAATTCAATGTGCAAAAAATTATCATACAATAAATTAATTAACACTGCTTTTAATATAAGGAAGTGTTGTATTTCCCTTTACATTATTTTCAAGTTGTCATCACTTAACTACATGATTCCGAATATAGTAAATAATTTTATCGTGCATCTCTCGAAAATTAATAATCTATATCGATGATTGTGAAAAGTATTAAAAATTAGTTTAACGAATATAAATATCGAATAACATATATTTATTACCTAATTTAAAAATAGAATTGTTATAATAATTGGTAATTATTATAATACTTAAAGGATTATAAAGTATTTAAAATTTTTGCAAATTTTCATCGAAAAGTAAACAATTAAAAAAAAAATAAAATTTTGTCGATGAATATGAAATTTCTTCACAAATCATTGAGTTATATTTTAATTTTTCTGATGATTGAATGAAGCTAATGAAAGTTTTTTTATTACTCTAAAGCGTAGCTTGAATAAGCAAAGACTAAAAATAACAAATTTTATTCAAATTTCAAACCTCAAGAAATTTGTTATAGGACTTGCTTTCAAAATCCTATCTTGACTCGGATATTCCGATTTTCTTTTAACTCAACCATCTGTTCAATGTTCAACATAGAGTTTTGTGAAGCCTTCAAGAAGATACTGATCTAAACATGAGAATTCGCTGACAAAAAATAAGAATTTCATCAGCGACTATGGAACCAAGACCCTGCTGGTCAGAAGAACGGCTCTTTAAGAAATCGCTCTGCAGTCATGCTGAGATCACCTACAGAATCCGCAATATAGTCTAAAGATAGTCCAATTTGATAATAAGACCTTGCCATCACATATATAGAATCATTTCTATATAATGTGATCACAAGTAAATGTGTATATTACTGTGAATGTGTATGAAATAGTAACAAGATAATAAATTTGATTTTTAAGTTCACTCTTAATCTAATTCTTGTTTTGTTGATTGTTTTTGAATTGTTATATTGAAAATATCAACAAATGGCTTCTAAATAATTTATCAAAAATTTATTGGTAGCCAGAAATTGCATGCTAGTATTAATCCACTTTCGTTTTAATATTTGGTAAAATAGATAGATTTGACGAAGGATTTTTAATCACACCTTGCTACTTATAAATTTATAGTGTCTTTTTTTATTTGGATAAAGTTTTCTTGAATGTTTAATAAATAAATTGATATAATATTTAAGCTATTTATAATGTTTAACTTCAAAATATATTCTTATATTTCAAAAACGATAACATATATTTTTATTTATAACATTTATCGAAATAAACTCAATAAGCAATGCAATATAAATTTTTAAATACGATATATTCAGATACAGATAGATTTGCGGGATTTAATGGTTTTGGTTTAGTGTTAATGGGTTTTGAAAGCAATGCGTAGGATGAAAAATTTATTTTTAATCTTTTTCGCATAGGGAACACCAAAATGAAAGAAATTATATAAAATAAAATTGTATTTTCTCTAAATGAATATCGATATATTAAAATATATATTGTCAGTTATTATTGATTTGGAAATAAATTCTGACTTATAATTAGAATACGGTCTTAGGTTTCGACAAAATAAGTAAATTGGGTTATGCATATATCCGCAAATAATAACATGTCTACTTAAAATATTAATAATAATTGAAAGGTCATCACCCCACACTTGAGGCGGATGCCATGAAACTTTATGATAAAAATAGTTAAGATATGTAACTCAGTCAACTGGTAAAACATAGTAACACATAAAAGCCACCTTAATTGACCCATGAAACTTCTGTGATTAGGAAACCATTTGTCACCCTATAAAATGCAAATGGTCATTTATACTGATCTCACGATTTTTTTTTGACCATTCTTCAAAATTATAATTTTTTGCAACAGAAAAGGTAAAATTATCAAACGGAATTTCGTGTAAACGGTCTTTTTAACAAAGTTCCGAAAATACCGATTTTGAAGACAAATTTAAGAGACTATCCCTGCTATTTTAAATTTTTCGATTCATATTCAAACTTTCTTATGATGACAATTTTTTTATTGAATGTATTTTTTCGATATCATCTTTCTGCATACGATAATTTAATGATATTTTAAATTTATATTTTGTAGATTTTAGTCAAAAAAAATATTTGAAAAAATAAAAAGAAATGGAATGAATGGAAACAAATACATATAACACATACGCAATATAAGGAAATATCTTAAGTTTTCGAAAATGGAAATTAATTTTGACATGATTTTATTTAAATGAACCTAGCTCATTACTTTTAAATTTGAACAAATTGACGGAGTCTTTTCTTTAATGAAGGATTTCTGACGAAACCTAAAAAGGACACCAAGACAAAAATCGACTAGAGCATCTAGCCTTCACTAGTTAAAAATGATATACATATTTTATTGTAGTGTATTTGGTTACATTAAAACAATAAACTTTGTTATTTTTCTTTGGGAAGATATTTAATAATCTTTTGGGAAGATATTTATTCTCTTATGGTTGGCTATAAACGCGTTTCTCTCGAAAAAAGTAATGAAACATTTTATTGCCTGACATGTATTATTCCTAACGCTATTCTTAAATATCTCTTCCGAAATATTAAAATTTCAACATTAACCATGTTGAATTGTATATATTTAATTAACATGTATAGTTACTCACTGGAGCCACTCAAGAAAAATTATACTTTTCATAAAGATATAACATTTTAAAGTGTGAAACAAAAACTAATAAACCTATCACTGTATTCTGAATGCTTATTAAAAGACCAGTAAAGAGATGAGTTAAAAGGCTAAACAATTAATCACGAATTAAATTTGTCTTATAAATCTACCAATTCATTGAAAGTCAACATTAGGGCGTTCCACTGACCTACTTGACAGGGGAATTCTCGGCAGTAGCTTGATTCAGAATATTCATTTGCATTGAATCGTAAACCACTTGATGCTTTCTATCTTACGAAGACGTTGTTTTAATAGTCCTGCAGCTTATAATCTGTTTCACGGGCAGAATAGTTTTCATTTCTCCCACAAATTACCGAAAACAATTTCTATCATGCCGTATATTTTGTTTACCACAACGGCGAATGTACTAAGTTCAATGGATCATTCTTAAACGTATTTAATAAAATAGTGAACTATAGTATAAATCGAAAAAGGTTAACCGAAAAAGGCATACAATTTAAAGTAATAGAGCATTTATTTTTTTGTAATCGGAAATTCTACAAAATTGCATATAATTTCCGAGTACGCAATATAAGATTAAAATAATATATTCATTACAGTGATTTTTCAAGTACCTTGCTAAAATATTAATGAATCTAGTGTCAGTATATGTTTTAAACGTATACAAAGGCGAATTCTCTATACGTATATTTAAAAGTTATAAGCCGATTAAGCACACTAAATTAATGATACTATATCCGTAGTTTCATTTAGTCGTATTTTCATTTAGTATAATTTTAATAATACTACCTCACGTAGTTTCATTAATTGTGAAAAATTAAATTAAAATGAATTTTTAAATAATTGACGCCAAATGCATTTTATATTTTAATTTATTTTTACGTTCAGTTTTGAATTAAATTTTACATACATTTATTAATAAATTAATAAAATATTAGTCAGTATTTACTTATTACTTCAACGCTTCTGAAAACGAATATCCGCTATTTTGGCATTCAAAAAGGGTAAATATAGTCTGATGAAGGCACATGATTACGATGTATTTGCACCATTCCCAAACTTGTTGGTTGGCGTAATCATTTTAGAGCCTAGCAACTTCCTGATCATTGCCTTCTGCAACTCCAAATTAATAATGCATCGAGGCGTACTCGCGCAGTGAATAAGTAAACCGTTAGGATTTTTGAATCATGGAACGTAAAACAATTCAAATCATTTTGCAAAAATTCTGAGTCCGTTAAAAAGTCAAGCGTTATGTTTGATGCAGTAATCCCAGTCAACAAAACAAGATTAGTAACTTAGATAGAAACTACAATAACAAATAACTTATGGTAGTAAAAGCAAAAGCCAAACAATGAAGCTGGCTAAATGAACAACAGTCATGTGAGTCTTGTTCATTTAAAACTATTATTTAAAAAAAAACTATTATTTCTTTCACCACTTCCAGCAAGTATTTATCTTCCCAACATATAAAAAAACTAAAACTGTTATTAAAAGCACATTTTTCTTTATTTTTGTTATAGCTTTTCCCTCAAATACTGTTTTTGTTACATACCATTATTATGTCTTCGTTCCTGAACACCGTACATGGAAATAGGTCCATCGATATTACTTGCTCTCATTCCAACGATTCCAGGAATACAATTCCATTTTCAATACAAATGTTTAAATGGTTATAGTAGGATAAACATAGCGAAATAGCCTCCAAAAGTAGCTAGTCAAATATTGTTTCTAATGATATAAGCACACTAAATAAATATCAGGTGTAAGGTCTGGACCTTTCCTTATCCTTGACATAAAAGCGAAAATAGGTGCAGTACTTCGTAAGTACTGTCTCATATGCTGATATATTTCATACGAATAACTTTGAATGTACGTTGTGATATTTACAGAAAAATTACATACCAAGTCATTATTTTAAAACACACATAAAACGCAATAATTTTTTTTTTGAATCGGAGTTGACTCATTTAAGTTTAACATCAAAGAATATTAAAATACGAAGTAAGGAAGTCGTTATTTCTTTTTAAATTATTATCAAAAACGATAGAAGTATAAAAAAACCGTAGAAACTGCTTGAGAAATTGAATAAAAATAGGACGTCGGAAAATTAATTACGTTTATTTATTGATTTACAACAGTTATCAACATCCATGCAAAACAACGAAGTACGTATTAAAACTCATGCGTTAATTTTACCATTTCTTTAAAACAGAAATTGGAAACTGTAACAGAATGATAAAATTTTGCTGGATTTAAATTACATGCAATAAATATCGTTATTTAGTAACAAAGTACCAGAATACCAGAGGAAATTATATTCTAGTCAAAAAAAATACTTATGTAAACTGTTTACTCTCTGTACGACAAATGGTTTTATCTTCGACTTTGCTGGACCATTTGATAGTATGGAGGATAATTCAATTATTATCGAAAAAGTGTTAAAAAATCCTATATTGAGATTTCTGCTACGGCAAAATGATACATTTAATATAAATTGTGGTTTCCAAGAAACAATTGACTTTATCACCGAACAGGGATACACTTTATCCATACCCACACTCAAAGATAATCCAACCCACTGAAAAGGGCAATACCTGTACGTTGAGATCAGTAACGATGTTCGATGAATAATGAAAGCTGTTCTATTGCTCATAAATATTCTGCATACGATCACCATTTTGATAATAAAACCTTTCCAAAAAGGGCAATTTTTATGCAAATTAATCAGAGTACAGCAAAATTAATACGGGTAGCATCGAATTTAGATAAGCAACTTAATGGGACTATTGAGGAATATATGAAATATGGAATGTCATCAGCAAATTCCCTGCATCATGAGGTAGAACCGAGATAAAAAAACAGTTTTCCAGCAGCTTATATCTTTAGAAATCTTAGACTTCCCGCAATTAAAACAAGGAACAATTAAAAATAATATATACTGATCCTTAATTGTGTCCATTAGCTGTTTCATATTTCTCAGAAATAATGAACAATCAGCAAAATCTCTTCACATATCAGGTCAAATAATTTCCAAGTATAATCAAGTTAAATATTTAATGACAGTACTTAAACAGTCAATGTTATAGAGTATTTATTAATTATGTTGTTAATAACAAGAGTACTGAAGAAATCAGAAGATATTTTTGTGATTGCACGAATGAAAACAGGACGGTAAGGTACTGTACTCTTGTAGCAAGTGTAATTAATAAATTAGGTCATGCAAAATATCTATCTCGAAATGAACTTCGTGCTGAATATCTATCAATAATAATCTCAATTGATAATATTAATGTTAATGTAAATTAAAATAAAGATGGCGACGATTTAAATAATTCCTTGTTGTTCCTTGTTGCAGTAAGCCTTTTCTTTTCTAGCTAATATTTAAAGACACAATACATTTTTTATAACTCAAGAAGCGCCCTTTGTGTGGTATAAATGTGTAGATATTATATAATTTTTGAAATTGTAAGTATAATTGACCTATACTAAAAATTACTTTTATAACATGTATGATTATTTTTTACTAACAATACTCAATAAAAAAATTTTAAATACTGTAAAATACACATAAAAGTGTCGTTTCATACATATGAAAGTGTCCTTTAATTTTTACAATTGGTTTCATTACTTCCCACTTTAAAAGTTTATGAGAAAAACGAGTTTCCAAAATTACACTATGTCCACACGTATTTTCACGAGTTTCCAAATTAAAACTATGTCCACGCGTATTTTCACGTATGTATTAAGGACAGATCAAGGTCAATGATCAATGATATTCCTCATGATATTCTCTTAGAGTGCTATTATTGCCATAAAAAATATCTAATAGGTTGACCCCGTGGGCACTTATCTTGCTATATACCTTTATGTAGATAATTATTTGTTTTTAATTTCATTCCTTTAATATAAAAATATTACCATTTAATATCACTGGAACTTTGATAAAATACCAAACACAAAAAAAATCATAATTCATAATTCCGTTTTTATTTTTTTTGTAACGCTACAAAAACACCTAAATTTTCAACATTTTCAAATGTATTCGTTAATTTTTACCAGTATATATACCTTTACTCACAGCAGTTATTAAAATAATTTGCATGTCCTTTTTAATACACTTTTATGTGGATGGTCCTCTAATCATATCTTTTCGGTGGACTATTGACGTAGAAAAACCTGTAAAAAATGTATACTCATTTAGGTCGAAGATACAATCAATAGCTCATAAGGACGAAGTAAGTGAAATTTATTCGTGCAATAATAAAGTTACATCCAATATGAAAAACAAAAGTCGTAGGTAATAAAGATATAAACAACTCCCTTAATTTACATCTCAAAAAAAATATCACAAATTTATCTTTCAAGCAAAAGGCAATCGTTAGTGTAGAGATTTAAAACGCGTGATTAGGTACTGAATTCCACATAGCTACAGTTCGCGCGTGCAGTTAGTGCCAGTAGTTAGGGCCGTAAAATGCTGAGTGTTCTATGCCATCTGCAATGGCCAGTAATCGGTTCAAATTAGCGGAGTGAACGTAATGAAATGATTATATAAAACTTGGCAAAACAGTAGATAAATTCAAAATCATTCAAAAAAAGTTAATTCATTAATCAATTGGATTGGTTTATCCATAAATTTAAAAATATAATTTGTTCAAGATTTAAAAGTGTTGGCTAAATTCCTTGTGCAGGGATACACAAATGATAAATGGATAAAAGTTAATTTAATAATATGAAAAAATTGTTGTTGTCCGAAAGAGCAATTCAATCACTTATTGGAAAAAAGGAGCACGGTCTGTTCTGTATTTCCAAATATATACCCATGATATTTACGTTATATATGCATACACTAAGCCATTTCATTTTGATAAATATTTTTTATGAAATAGTCTATTTGGTTCTATATTCTTGTGCAAAACGCTAATGTAATCAAAATGTTACTAATTAATTAATTAATATTATTTTTTCTCGTGTTGTGTAGACAGAAATTGAGTCTATAATAGATACGTTCCTTGCGGCCTACAACAAAATTTAACCCTTAATAAGTTTGCATTAAAGGATTGCGTTGTGTTATTTATACAACAACGTTTAATTTAGTTTTTTTCTTTAAAATAAGTGATTAAGTCTCCCTCAGAAATCAACAAGATGTCGCTTATTTAAATAATAAATATTTGTCCCCCATAAATTGTTTTCTTTCTTTTCTTTTAGAAATTAAAACCCTTTCCATTCCAATTCCAATTCCTTAACAATATTTACAAAATTTGTACCTAAAAATTTTACGAAATTCAAGTTCTTGGTATGCGCATACCATCGATTGTTTTATTTGTTGTCTATAAGCATGTAGATGTTAGAATGGTGGAAAATCTTACTTGGTTTGAAAAATATATTTTTTCAAACGTCGTATAGAAGCTGATAAAATTATCTAACAATCTATTGTTCATATTTATGTAAAGTACCTTACCTGAATGTTATGTATTATGACAAGAAAGACTATTTGCAGCACATATAAAATGAGTGTATATTTCAAATGACAGTCCTTTTACCCGTTATAAAACAAAAAATGTTTATAACCTCGTTTATTGCGTGGATATTTGACAATAATTTATGGTTAGCAATAGAAAGCGACATTTATGAAAGATAGATTTTTATTACCCTCATTTACAGCAGGCTCTGTGGTGGTGAAATTTCAGGCGATGATATTATTTTTTATATGAATTAAAGTTAAAGGATTGAGTAAGTTAATTTGATGTATAGCTGAATTATTGAAACTAGATTGGTTAAATTTCTACATTTATTTTATTTGCTAGTGACTAATCAATGTTTTATGCATTTGTAAAAAAAGAAAACAAAGAAAACTTAATAGTTAATTATCTTAAAAATGTTATTTATAGAATTTATTCGTATAATTTTCAAACTAAATTCGTTTTTTAAACTAAATACGATTTTCCTGTACGTATGTTGATTGTTTAGCATTTAAGACAAATGTCTTCATCGAAAATTAAATAATGTCAAATGACAGTTTCCCAACAATGAAACCACGACAAAATTCTTAATATTTGGTATTTTCTAACTATTGCTTAATACAATTCCTTTAAGGAAGCGTAAATAAACATTTTGTTTACTATTGTAACATCCGGTTTTAAAACTTTTGATGCTGTAAAAGACCAATCCATTATCTATGTACATGACATGTAGAATTCTAGAAAATCGAATTTTTTTTCCTGGAACAATATGAACGATATGAAAAGGAAAAGAAGAAACAAATATTTTTGAATAAATTTGTGTGTACTTGAAACATTGCATTTAAAAAATTTAAAACAAATACGACATATGCATTTGGAAAATCACATCGTGAAAATTGTACTCAAGATTGAATATCTATGACTTATTGCCAAAATTTTAAGAGGTCTGCAAATTTTGTATGCACTTGGTCCTTTTAGCCCATAACTTTATTTGTTTTGCAATTAATGAGATCAAACTTTAGATATCTAAGCACCATAATTATCGATTGCTAAGTAATTACATTTTCAGTTCGAATTTCGAATATGTACTTAAAGGAACCTCATGTCAAACGATATATTTTTGTGTAGCTAAGCAGTTTTCTCCAACTTAAAAGCACAGGCGCGTATGCAAAAAATTTAAATTTGTCACATGCTTTTTAAATCCTATAATAAGATCCTCCTTTTAATCCTATAATAAGATCTCCTGTGATAGTAAACTAATTTACTCTGTGCGCACGCTGATGCCCTTGAAAATTTGAAGGAGTGTTAGTTCAAATGTTTAAACCGAATATTTCTATGTAATCAACAAAACATGAAATATTTAGGAAAAATATTCCTATAAAGTTTTAGAAATTCCTGGAAAAAATTAACTGATTTGTGTGGTGCGAACCTAATTTATGTTAACCGTATATTCAGGACCCTGCCGCAAAATTTACTGCATGTTTTTTAAATTTGATATGGCTTTTATTAAGTTTTTAATGGATGAATATTAATACTTGTTATAAACTATCAACTGAAAATAAAAAAAAGATTTTTATTCTAATATTTTTATTAATAATACTAATGTAAATTTCATAATTATAAAAATAACCTCGTATAGTCAGATATGAATGAATAAACATTGGAGCGGGAGATTTAAAAACTTTGGTCGTAATCCCATGCCTAACTTGCGAGTTGCATCAAATCGTTTGACATGTGCAAATACCAAAAATACACCGTAAACTATCAAGTAACTGTCAAATCGCGTTTTTTACGCCGTCAATGGAGCAGAAAAAACTATTAGGATTGAACCCCTCTCGCAATAAGGTGTTGATCAAAGTAAATGCATGAAAAATATGTGAATTCTACATAATATCGTACACGATCTAGGCAGATGAAACAAACTAGGATTCCATCCTCTGATTTAACAACCAAGAGCATAAATCGTTATTAAACATTAGGTTGAGGGGTTATCAATATAGTTATATAGTAACATAACAAAATTAATAATCAAATGTTATTCACGTCGGAGTTGAGGGGAATTACTCACGACTATGCCTATTATGAAATTTGAATGTAACAAATATCTTCTTTAAATTTATTTTGTCTCAGTTGCAATTTTCGTATAATCAATTACCAGATGTTAAAAACTAATATCATTAACACGAAAGTTGCTTTGTTCGTCACATAATAATCCGTGTCACACACTACATATGATGTAGATGTAATTCATGGTTGAAATTAATGCACAGGCTGTTTTGTTACCTTATGAATAGCAAAATACAATATGTAAGTAAAGATATATATATATATATATATATATATATATTAAAATTGACAAAGGTCAATTTTGATGAAATAACCAATACTCTTTTACCCTCCTTCTTCCAGTTTTTTTTTATATGCTCATTATAGTCAAAGTTTTATAATATATTGATGTAAACTCTAACATCTTGTTACAAGCGAAACGTCTACCTGAGTAAACGAAGTTTTGCCAAACCAAGTTTCCACATAAGCCTACGCCATATATCTACTTATACCAAAACACTCTGTGGGTTTATTTATCATCTCCATAACTACTTTCTTTCAACCGTCTTATGCTTGCGCATTGACTTTTTAGATCAATAAAAAACGAACAGTTCTTTTGAAAAAAACATTAATTACTCTGGCACTATAAATTTTTTGATGGCTTGTGCACTATTTTATTATTACCAGCGCTCGTGCAGAGGGCATGTGTATAATTGTAATTGACCAATCAGTCCATAAAAATAATACGGATATTACTATCGTGCTTTCAGTAAGTAAACTATTTTTCTTTTCAAATAATGGTGCACTGAAATGTAATAAGAAACATTTTGCAGAATTAATATCTATAACAGTTCATCTGTTTTTGAGTATAATATATATCATAAAAAAATTGTTATATAAGAGTGTATTGTCTACATATGCTTAGAAATAAGAACAAATCGTTAGCTTAATATTGCAGGAGAATTGATCAGAATTAGAGACTAATGGCAAATGGAAAATGTCCTTGAAATACTCGAACAAAACAGTGACAATAAACAAAGCGATTATTCATTGAGTACGAATGAGGTCCGACATTTATTACAATTTTTTAAATCGACCTTTCGAACGCATTTTAATAACATTATTGTACAATTTTATTACCATAATTTTGTCATTTTGTTATGCTACAATATGTTAAAATAATTTTTCTGTTATATTGTTCTGTAATATGTGGTTAATTTTTCCAACCAATTGTGACAAAAGACAGTTATTTGTTATTAATTTACATCGACTTTTAAATGCGGAGATTGATTTTCAATTCTAACATTTCTATTCACTTAATTTATTTCATTCGGTTAATTTTTATTTATAATCATTAATTATTGTATTAACTTACATTCCATATACTGAGATTATTACAAGGACCTACATAGTTTAAATTTAAGGCATCGTAGGCGGAATTACATCTAATAAGAATTCGAACCTTGAAATTTAAAGGAAAAAATATTACTAATAAAAATAAAATGGTTTAGGCAATATATATTCCTGTGTAATAATATATATGTGGCGATTTCTGGAAATACAGAAACTAGAAATCGTAAATAGGTTTATGTAATTAGGTACAAATACAAACCAAATCTTAACACTTTTTCCCTCAACATGGCAAAAAGTAAACGCCCCAATTGCCTTACTCATCACGCTGGCCATAGGGCAAATAAACTATTTATAATTTCGCTTTTATATCAGGATCCATATATTGTTTTTCAAAATAAATAAACTCATAATTTTGATAATATAAAAAATTTAATTTTAAAATCTGCCCAACAAAATTTATAAAAATAACCTGAGCGACACGCATCACTTAAGCTCGTAATTGTAATCATTCTGCGTAATATTATCATGAGTTTATGCGATGTTAAGGAACAAATATTATATTTGTTTCCATGTAACTTTCCATGAAACTTTCAATATACTTTATTTTGAAACCTTTTAAAAAGTGGTTATATTCCAACAAAACCATAAATTTAAAAAAATATTCAATTCTTTTCCATCACCTGAAAATTAAATATCTAGATCAATCTTCGATGAATTCTGTTTGCGAAGCGTACTATGTTCTCGGTTGGTCTAAACTAATTTTAATACGCTTTGTAATTTTTTCTACTTTGCGAGTTTTATCTAAGGGAAGTTTATCAACTTATATTAACCTGAGGCGTTCATCTGCTAAATATAACATTTTTTTTAAATAACTATTTGTTTAATATTCACTTTCGTTATTGATTAATTGATATGAGAACCTAATAAGACTAAGATATTTTTATTACTTGATATGTGCCCGGTCTCAAGGGGAAGAATAAATTAAAAATTTAATAGTTTTCTGTTTTCGCTAGAATTTTTACGGCTGTTTTATAAATAAAAATGATCTTCTAAATAAATATCTAATTTTATTTTTGTTTTCATAATTAGGTTTCCGTACCTTAAAAGGAAAAAAGAAACCCTTATAAAATAACTCGATCGATCAAGACCCTTTTTCTCGAGAACGCGTGGAGGTATCAAGCTTAGGTCTACGTTCCCTTAGAGCTGTAAAAAACCAAGTTTCTAAGTTAATGCAATAAAAAAACTTTAAAAATATGGCCATTTCTACCGCATTATTTAACACTCGCAAATAAATAAAAATTTACGAGGTGTCCACTGATAATTCCCGTTAATCATTAAATTTGGCAAGAAGCAAGGTCTAACAGCGCTAATAAAGGAAAAAATGGAAAAAAATCGAAAATCGTTAATTTGTATTAATATCAAATAAAAAACTTTTTTTAAATATGAACGATAATAGGCAATACAATATCGATCTAAAAAATTAACATTTTGTACACAGTTTAATAGGAATACTAAGTACCATTAAATGTTTATAAATACTTAAATGTGAGCAGAAATGGTGTTTTTTTATAAGTTAAACTATAAATCGATCATTTATATTGACTAAACTCCAAAATGTTGAATGCAAAAGCAATGCTGTTAAGTATATATTTAGTTTACATTGAATTTATGATCAGATAGATTCTCAACTTTTCTTTACATTAAGCTAAGAAAAACTATTTAATTTTATTCCAATTACCTATCTAAACTACATTTATTAACATATTTTTCACTCGAATGATGAAAAAATCTGCTACCTCATAACTGCAAAGGCTATGCGGCTATTGCAAGCAATAAAGTTTTAAAATGAAGATCATAAACTGTACTTTTTATACTTTTATGGAACGTTTAAACGCTGCTAATATTATTTATGTCGACCCGCGTAAGTTATTATTTTAGACGAAGAAAGTGCAAATGAGTTTAAGTCGCCATGAAAAACAGTATTCATCGTGTATTACTGTTTAATGTTCCATAAAATTAGTTAATTCGATAAAAATGTATAATACTATATGGCAAAACTATTTTCTTACCATGATTAAGTTAAAATTGCAAGCGAAGCCAAATTTCTTAACTTTTTTATTTCACTTAATGTATAAAAATCTTTGCGAGATTATTTGGTTATTAAGTTTCTTTCTGAACTTTTTTTATTTGGTTATTAACGGTCTTTGTTTACTAGTTTATTATATTGTAGTTACTAGTTACTCGTACCGGTTTTGCTTGCACAAAAAGAATCTTGATTATATAATAATTCTTTGTGGTTAATAGTTTATTTGGTTAATTACTGCGACTTTTTATGATATCATGGAGAAAAGGTTCCGCGTTATTATTTTAACCACACATGTAAATTTTGTTATGTTTGTGGACAATATATTATTAAATCTCAAGGAAGAACTCCAACTAACAATCCAAACGACAGGCATATTTGCGTTATTTTGGCCTTTTTATGGTGCAAGATAAGAAACGGAACCCGGACCTTTTTGCGTTCAAGATGCTCTCCATTTATTACGTAAGAGGATTCGGGGGAGGGGGCCGAACAAGTCTCATTTTTAAATGGTGAGAGGGGGTCTATATTGTTCTTATGGAAGTTCACAAAAGTAAGCAAAAATTATAATTTCAAAACGCGGTCAGCCCCATACAGGCCCGGATCGTAACCGTAGTGTATAGTAATAATGGCAACATATCCAACCACCCTCGTACTCCCTGCGCGAGCTGATCGGCACGGGTGTTCAGCCAGCCAGTCCAAATTTTGAGTTTAATGAGTGTAAATAAGTGTATAATAGTACTCTCCTGCTGCAGTGAGATTACGGAAATTAAATATCTGTTGATTCTTAACGTGGCATCAAACGCCGACTTACACAAGAAATTATTTAATGCTTACAAGAAACGTTATCCGACAAATTTTGGTCAACGTGTTCAAGACAAAAGTAATAAGTTCTGGAGAGCTATTAAAGCAGAATATAGCTAGGATATCAAAAGTTTTCAAAATCAAATATTGGACAAGATAAAAACTCTCAGTGAAGAGGCTGCAAGAAAAAAGTTAATTTGATGAAGTTTTTCGTGAAGGTAGGTTCTTTAGCCTACCTCTGCTCTCTGGTATGTACTTACATGAATTTGTGTAAAAGCGAGATGTTTATAATTTTAGGCAACATCTTCTAAAAGTCCCGAAGTTGACTTGGAAGCTCCTACTAAAGCAATAAGTAATATCCATGTCTATGTACTTATCCAAAAGTTGAGTATCTACTATCTATAACTGTATTGTCCCGATTGTTTGTCAAAACGAAATAGGTAGGTAATTATTGATTTTATGAATTAAATTCTAAAAGGTGCTTGTGTATCCTAATTTTATTATCTTTTATGCATAATTTTCTCAAACTTCTGGGTCCACCTTGAAAACTCCTAATGACGCTGTAAGTATCTATTTTTCTTAATATAGAAGTAGTTATTCAAAACGGAATACTTAATATATATTATTCTCCATTCTATACCATATACCTTTATTCTTATATTGTAAACAAAAAATACCCATAAATTTGATTTTGTTTACAACATAAGAAGAAGATAGATAGTATGGAATATACCCACGTGTATATTAAGACGAATTATATCCTTAATGTATTTTACAATTCGGGCATTATCTTCTGAACTCTTGATGCCTATGACTAATAGTTAGGAAACTCCAACTAAAAGGGTATTGAAATGTTTCAGTGTTCTCATGTATTTATTTGTAACTTTGTTATTTGGTTACATTTATTTTGTCTTATTGATTTTATTTTAATCTATTAATTTATTTGGTTCTCAGTCTGCAATTAATATATCTATTCCACAAACGCCTCTTAGAATAATTGATCTAACAACAGCTCAGTAATCAAATCCTTTGATTGGTGGAATTAAGATGAAAGGAAACTTATATATTGTTACGATTCACACGATGACAATTAGAATACAAGCATATCAAATTCCAAGGACGTTACACCGGCACAGTCTATTACCAAAAAATGAGTGGCTTTCCTTGAATTACAATTAAACGCCGAATTCCTCGTCTACGATAATATTTTAGGCAAAGACATGGTGAAAGTTGTTAAAATTGTTTTCCGTAATAAATGAACAGACCCCAAACAGTCATTTAATATTACTACGTAATGTTAAATGACTGGTTGGATGGTAAACCAGTTTATATGTCTTTTGCCGTATAAACGATTTGGCGGGAACGAGTAAATCATCACGATGATTGCTATTTTTCCTTGACTAGTAACAGAGGAATTTAAAAAATAATTCGAGAGTGAAATAGAGTATCCATATGTAGTATCGGCATATAATTCAATTCCTCACAGTGAAAAATTCCCAGTTCCTTTTGCAACGGACATCACACCTGAAGAACCTGTTATTTCTAACAATCACGAAAAATACCTTAAGCTAAATAGACAAGTATTGGATTGTCTATCTTTCAATCGCTTCGTGCTAGAACCACATTTAATTGAACAGCACGAGTTTAACGAATTTACTCGTGTTTTGAACATGCCTGTTAGGAAAACTTAATTTTTGGGATTTATATTTCATGAATGGTATTTATTATCTTCTAGCACGTAAGTATATGTGCCGAGGAAAGAAAGAGATACGCGTTAAATTCTTTTGCAAACACTTAATCACTTTGCTTTTCCAATGATATTAGTAAACTACTGGAGGAACTTGGAATACCTCACAAAAGAGACCAATGAAGGCTTTTTAATAATGGTTCCAAAACTAGCTTAAAAACTTATTTCATACTCGGCAATTTTAAAAGAAACATGGAAACATGCAACTAATCTTAGACTTAATAAAAAACATTTGTTTCTATATTGCTTGGACTATAGCTTCCTATACAACATATTATTGTTTTTTCTGTTTGTGGGATAGTAAAGGCACCAAAAACTACTATCCAGTTAATGATTGGTTGAAAAACTTAATTTTTTTCTGGTAAATCAAATGTTTAATATAAACCTCTTATTCCAAAAGGACACTCGCATTTATTGATTTATATATGTTCCATAAATACATTATTAATTAATTTATCATAACTTTTAAATGGAACGGAAAAAGAATAACGTTCGTATGCAGTAGGTATAATTTGATAGAAAACAGCTATTTTAATCAGTGTTATAAAGGAAAGAAAATGCTTCGTCACGACAGTGATATATTTATGGCTTGTGCATTTTCCAAAAACCATAAAATAGATGTATCCTTATTTCTATCTTACCGTGTAAATACAAATTTTGATGTCTAAAACTTTATTATATCAAATTCCCACACAATTTACTACCACCGTTTTTAAACTTTTCAGTGTTGTGTTTTATAAAATACTTTCTTACACACTCATATATATATATATATATATATATATATATATATATATATATATATATACATATATATATACAGATGTCCAGTGGCAGATTTCAAAGTTTGAACATAGTTTCTGTACGCAACACATAAGAGGGGCGCGGGGGGCGTCGTTAGAAGCGCAAGCGGTGCGGATGTTTTAGTAGCCATGAAACAGTGGAGTGGAGAGCACCGCGCACTGTGACACAACTTAAAGAAAATATTCGCGCCGTAGTCAGTCGGATACCCCAGTCGCTCTGCAAACGCGTTTTTGAAAACATGCGTGTTAGACTCGATGGTCGTCATTTGGAAAACGTGGTTTTTAAAAAATTGAATCAGCATTTGTTGTTATAAAGTTAAAATAAACCTATTTTGTAGTAGAGGCGTAGTTTTTTTTTACAATTTTTCAAACATTGAAATCTGCTACTGGACACCTGTATATATATTTGTGTGTGCGTGTGTGCGTGCGCATGCGCGTGAATGTTTGTGTGTACGTGTATGTGTGTGTGGGTGTATGTGTGTTAAATATACATATTTTTTTCTACAGGTTTTTCTGTTTTATTCGTTATTTATTAGATTTCTATATTTGAGTCGTTCAAATATCGAACGACTATATAATTTATAACTATATAATAAAATATATGGTTATGGCCTTCCTCTTTTACTTTTTTTTATCGGTGATATCAAGGGTTGCGCTGGCCATTTATCCGGATATTTCATCAAGAAATGTCTCGACAATAACCCACGCGGCTCCTCCAGCTCAACATTAATTCAACAGATTACAGACCCAGTAGCCTGGTCATTGAAATAGTTTAACATTAGAAAAGAAGAAAGATTAAAGAAATGGTATAAACTTCGAACGTGCTATTTCCAAACTCTCAACAACGAAATAATTACATTATTTCGTTGTTGAGAGTTCGTCTTTAAATAATTCATTAATATTCATCGAAAAGTTAATTGGTCGTGAGAATTATTTCATACGAATTTTCCCCGTAAAATGTATCTTTAACACGAATAATTGTGAAAGTGTTTTGAAAATAGTTAGATAACTGTTTCGAAGGATATTTGAAAGGCAAAAACGAAAATTATTTTATTAAACGACAAAACATTTTACGTCCATATTCGAGAAGCTCGGATTACAAATGAAGCCTGTGTTTTCAGTGCACCTTTAAGACAAATCTTGCGGAAAGTCAAAATATAAAAGACAACGTCAACAAAATAATGAATACGGTACATAGACTCCCAAATATCCGTTTTTTCTGAAGACGATGAGTAGCTAAAAACAATATATCTCTATGTCTACAAGAACCATAAAAGCCAGTGGTCGTAGCAATTAAACGCTGGGGTATGATTTAGCCACAATTAAAATTTTATAAGACCTCAGGAAATGGCACTAGGTTCTCGAGCATATAATTCAACAACCTGGAAAAATTTGTAGAAAGTTTAACCGTTTGCAATTATCTAAGAAGGGTGACAAACCGACATTTTTAAAATATCCAGAAAATACACGAACACACGATTGCCGCTTAAATATAAATGCTCAAGGACTACAAAAGTACTAGACTAGTGCAGTCAGATGTCTGTGGCCCAATAGAAACTACATCGCTCGGCGGACCAAAATAATTTCCACAATTCATAGATAACTGTACGAAAATGATATTTTTTCAAATCAACTAAACCGTGGCAATAATTTCCTCTACTTTGACAATAGGCTCGAATATACAAAGAATCATATATAAAACGAACCAGCCTGTGCACATTTAAATAAAATGGAGTAGCCTGCTACTAAAACGTATGGTTAAACGAATGGAAGACTAATTGAAAAATTGTGTGCCAATCTTTCAAAGCAGTATTAGTATAAAAATAAAAGCTGTATTAGTATGAAGCATACGGGTTATTTTTTTACATTGGTCATTTATTATAGAAACTTCATTCCCAGCTTACAAATCTAAGTATCCTTGACTAATTTATTACCGCAAGAGCAATATCCCACAGAGAAATACAGTAAATCAAGTGAGAAAATATAATTATTTGAAATGATACATAAGCATTTACAAAACAAAATAAGGATATTCATCTAAATATGAACGTGATAAATACGGAATTAGAATAAAAATAAATAAAACGAAAGAAAAACAGTACGAGATATAAAAGGAATTTCGATACGTCTATCGCCGATCGTAGATTTGACTTTCAATCAGAAAAAAAGAGGGTGTGGTTTGTGTGTTTTTGTTCAGTTGATTTCATAACCTAATAGTATGCAGCGTAAAAAATTCTTCATAGAATTTTGTTCTGTGCTGCAAAAGAAGGACGATGTTTTTGTTCCCAGAACGTAATACAAGGTCGTGGACTGTCAGTTACAGGAATCTCGATAAGAGTTGTGAGGGTGTAACGGGATTATTAAGTATAATAAATCTAAAACGCAGAAGACGGAGGTTTAATCGCTTACGATATGACGCTTATAGTTTGGATTAAGATGCAGATTATCTTTTGTCTTAATAGAATTTTTGCTAAGAGACTGTTCTTTCATCTCGTTTGTTTTGTCCCTCTGCTTGGTAGAGAATTACGCAAAAGTGACTACAATAAATAGCACTTTAACTAAGATAATTCCAAAAATTTATATTAAAATCAAAGTTACATCTTATCTTTAGAAACATTTGAAACCTGTTTGATAAAATATTTGGAAATTTTAATATTAGAAGGTTTCTCTTTACCTAGATGAAATATAGTTTTGTCTAAACAACTTGAAATTTCATTATTAGCGTTCACAAAAACTATAGAAACGAGCACTACAACTAAAGAAATGATAAATAGACATTTTCGAAAAAAGTAAGATTATAAGTACATTTTAGTCCCTGGCAAAGTTACCTTTGCAAGGTGTTAGTAATTTTTGTCAATAAAGTTACCTTTGTAGAGTGTAATTTTTGTCAACAAACATTTCTTTGTTTGATTGCTGGTAAAAGTAGGGTTTTTAATTTGCGTATATTATTACTTTGGAAATGTTTGGCCGCGTTATTAAAAATCTTCGCGAATGAAGCAACATGTCAAAGTTAGAATAGCATTAAAGATTATGAAAACAGGTTTTGAATGAATATTTTTATGAATATTTAATTACATTAGTTTTAGAAAAACATACCTAATGTTAATTAATATGTGTAACTATATTTCCCCATCTGTTCACCTTTTTTTTAATCTATACACATGTTGAAAAAATACCACTGTGTCCAATCTATACATTAATTAAAACAATAGAATCAGCATGTCTCTTGATCACAGATACATAAAATTATTACGGGAGTATTAAAAAAAATAAAAATTAATAGAAAAAATTTAACGAAAAAATTATGCTTTTTGAAATTTTTAGCTGCTTTTCTCTGAGTCTATTCATTGGTTCGTGTATCATACAAGAACCGTTAAGGAAATTCTTACAAAATTTTAACTGGTGGATTGCACAGAATTTCAGATAATACATAGGCTTTATTTTGAATTGTTGCAGTCAAGCCACTAAAAATTAAGACATTCCTTATCAGTACAAGGAGCATTTATTTTAAAAAGGTGTACTTTTTTAATAATAATTATAATAGTACTTTGTATTACATGTACATTTTAATTGTCAATCTTATAATTAGTAATATTTTCTTAAGGTTTAAGGGTAAAGAAAGTCTTATATAGTAATAATTTAATATCCCCAAATATACGAATATTTCCAAATTGAGAAAATTGTCAAATATTTTACAAACAAATGTTTCTATACAACTTTGTCTCTTTTTCCGGAAATTCTTCTACGTTGCATCAAAAAGGAAAAATTTCTTACGGTTACTTTTAACAGAACCGTATTTTAAATAACACGATCCGACACTTCAGTATATTATAAATAGCCAATACACAAACATTGTTTTTGTCTATTCGAGTTATCTCAAACTCGCACACAAGGGGCTGCAAAATACTAGTGGTTTGATGAATCACTGACGCGGCGTAGTATGGCATACCTATTAAGCTCCAAATGAAAGCTCCCGCCGTTCGGTCGCTCCAAATAAGCTTTTTGTTCCGATATAGAGAACGAAATGGGATTGGTTCAGGAGGGGTATTGTGTGTTTGATTGAATATGTTCGTCGTGTTTTGCAGTAACTTGCCATAATTACTTTGTTAATAACGTAGTTTTTTGTGCAAACAAGTTCAGTACAACTTTTATGCAATAAAAGAATATTGCTTTCAAATATTTGTCGTTTATTGCATTACAATAACAACTGAATAAGGAAACCCTATGGGTTGGGCCACATATGGGTCTAACAGACCAATCAATATGTCTGATTATGTATCTACTATACAAACGCTCGGTGCTTTTAAAATATTTTTAAATTATATAATTTTTGTGAATTATTTATTTTGTTGGTATACATGTTTCGAGATAAATATAGAATGCAAAATAATAAATCAACCACCAAGAGAACAAATAATCCACGAAGAAAATCAGTTAATTGATCGTATTGATTCTTCTAATGCATGAAAGAGCTTAGGATACATTATCCCGCAGTACTTTTAGGTATTATCATCCTTTACTTTTTAACGTATTTTCCTTTCATTTATGTAGATTCTATTCATATAACGAAACTAATGAGTAAATAAATAAAATGGTCTTTTGCCAATCCTGTAATATTGTTTTCTCTAAGATTGAATTCGTAAAAGATGGTACTAAAAGTACTTGTCTATGTATATTTCTACCTTATTTTATTTGCAAAGATTGTCAAACGTTCAAGAATAATTTATTACAAATTAAAAAAGAATCAATCCTTAAAGTGCATTAAAAAAGAAAATAGATTTAAATCGATATTATATATATATATATATATATATATATATATATATATATATGTGTGTGTGTGTGTGTGTGTGTGTGTGTGAGTGAATATATGTGGATATTTACATACATACATACACACATATATATTAAGGATAAACTCAATTCTCAGTGTATTATGGCAATGAACAAATTAAGTCATAACATGCTAAATTATCGACTAAAATAATAAGTTATAATACCATTAATAGAAGGGGTTGACTGAAGCAACTGATGTCGAAAACACCCGCACAATATAACTAGGGACCTCTTGCAACCCACAGATTTCCATATAAACATGCCTTGTGGATATTCTCACTTGATTCGATTGAGTGCAGGTTTCCACTGGCCAGAAGTATTTTAGATGGAACAATTTTTTGTCCTTTTTTGAAAAATAAATTAAATATGAAATAACACAGAATATGAAAGAATAAACACGATTTTTTTTAAACTTTTCTCATGTATACTTTCTAGTTTCTTTATTAATAATATATTATTGAAAATATAGCTTCAAAGATAATTTTTTTTAATTAACGTGATCTTAATATGAAAACGTGAACAACAGATTTGAATAATTTATCTCTGTATCTGTAACTCTTCTCCCTACACCGTATTAAAACGCATCATTTTAGAATCTCTTAACTAAAAACTATTATAATAAGCAGTTTAATACTTAAATTCAAACAACAAAATTTGCAGATGATTCAACTGATTGAATACCAATTTGTCTCCAATATAATTTTTTCAAAAGTACTATTTTTAATTTTTTATTTTCAGCCAACTCTCAGTACAATATAATAATTAATTACTGGTTATACTTATTTAAAAACGTAAAATGGTTAAGGAATTCGAATAAATTGGTTTTGCGACGAAATTAGAAAAATTACTTCGCCACTACCTAGGCCACAAAAATTCTTTTTGTAAATTAAAAAAATATATATATACATACATATATATATATATATATATATATATATATATATATATATATATACATACATGTATATATATATATATATATATATATATATATATATATATATATATATATACATATATATAATGAACAAAATTTTTTCTTTATAGAAGAGATATATTTTTATTCAACTTAAAAATAGTTAAAATAAAAGCAAATTTTTTTTTAATTATTTAAATGAAACATGCAAAGTTTAAATTAGTTATTTCAGAATATTTTTAGCTTAGTGAACGAATGCCATTATTCAAATAATATAACACATCAATTTTCACTTTAGATTTGTACATTGTAAGTAACAACATATGTACTAATGAGAATTTAATATAAAATGGTTTCGTACATATATAATTGGGTATATTTATTTTTGTAACTTGCCAATAAAAACACTCTATTCTAATTATTTATCTTTCTCATATATTTATTTAGTTCACATTAAAGGCTGGAATATAGTAAGACGTATCACCGCTGCCGAATCTACAACCTTGATTTAGCTTTGTATGAAAGCTTTTTTAACTAATTTTACCGGATCGTTGTTTGGTGGTTCCAAATAATCTTTTGCCTTGACCGATGCAGAAAGACTCGTTCTAAATTAGATTGAACATGTTCCTTGTATTTTGCAAGAATTTCATACATTTATATTGTTATCTTAGCTGTTGGTACAAGATCTTCATCGTCAACGTTTTATGCAGTGTAATTATATTGATTTGAATTGTTACATAATTCTGTCTATAAATAAAGTAATTTTATCAAATTATTTAAGAAAGAATTATTATTGATATATTTCAATATACCATACGTATACTAAATAAGGTATGTTATATATTACGTATATTTCATTCATCGTATATTCCATCGTATGAAAATAAATTTTAACCCAAAAAAAAACCGTAAATAAAATTGGCTTGAAAAGAGAACATCGGGCATATAACGTAATTTCATCCACAATCACACACAAAACTTTACATCATTTTACCCGTAAAACGCTATCACCATATCGAATATCACAGCAGATGAAAACGGTATTAATATGAATGATTTAAGACATATTAGGTCTTGCACAGGTAACTATTTATTTGTGATCATAACTAATCTGGTATTCATCATGCAAAATGGAGGCAACGTTTGAAAAGAAAAGTTCTAATTAAGGAACTATTTTGATAAGATTGCATGTTTAAAAATTAAGAAATTTTATTTATTCTTTTATTTTTCTTAATTATGGCTAATTTTCAAAACAATTTTACAGCTTTGGTTAAGAAAATTTAAGGTTACAAAATAAATAGGTTAAATAAAGAAAAAATGTAATTTGGGAAACTATACCTAATATTTATTTTGTGAAAAAAGGCAACTAGTCTCTGAATACTAACTCTTAAAAATATAGATGGAAGAATGTTTTAATTAATTTAAGTGGACGACATCATGTACGCAACTGACCCTATGTCATATAACGAAGAAAGGAATAGTAATGGCCATAAAAAAGTAAAAGTGCGGGCGTACGGGCGTGTATACCCGCAAATTTCGTCTGAATGTAGACACAAGTGACGTTACGTAGAAGAGACAAATGATGTTTTCGGTTATAACAATACAAAGATGTTTATTATTTTTGATGTTAATTTATGGTTAGTAATGAAAGGATAAATTAAGGAGACGTGTTCAGACTTTTATTTATTTTAGGCCACTTATCTATCTTTTTAACATGAGTGATATATTTGAATAACTTATTCAGCTTTGTGGTACATTTCCAAGAAAAAAGACTACCTAATATTTAGACTTGGAATGGAACAATTTCGAATGGCGCCTGGATGAGTCCTAAATGAATTTTGTTAAAGAAAGGATTGAAATTATTCAAAAATTATTACGAATTTTGACGTATTTCTTGAATGCAAATAATTGTTCCCAAATGCTTCATTTCAAGAACAAGTTATGTGTTATTTTTAACCACAATATTATATTAAGCATTTCAGCACATATAGTAAAACTATAAACTTTGCTCGTCTCTCTATTGAGAATATTTGCAAAAATAATAACTGGAGATAGAAACGATAAGTAATAGAATGCATTAAGACCATTTTTTTACATTTTTGTCTATTTGTCCATTTATATGTGCGTTCGTTTTTGGCCATGTTGAAGTGAGGATTTAGATTTATGCGAATGGTATACGCACATAACTCTGAAAATGAGTACATTCTACAGTGGTCTGCTAAAACTATGGACGTAGCCAAAGTTGAAGTGCGGACTTAGATTTATGAGAATGGTATACGCACTTACTACTGAAAGTGTATTCTACAGTGGTCTGCTAAAACTATGGGTCGGTTATCCTAAACTGGAGCGTACAACCCATTTATACACCACGCTGGTATAGTATCTGTGAGTAGATGTACCACGTCAAATTATATACCTATTATGAAAATATTTGCTGTCTCTCTCGAATGTTTACAGGAACCTACCTTAGGAACGTGACTGCGACTACTAACGCATTGTTTATTACTAATACAGCGTGCTTTTGTTAATTTGGATCATTTGACACAGCTAGTTAGTGGTCTATTAACTGGTTCGAGGTGATGTGATGCGATTTGTATTGTTTATTTAATTTGGAGATTTCTTCGGTTTAAACAATTTGCAAAAGGATCGGATGTGGCACATAAGGCAAAAATTTAAATTTATATGACATCAAAAGAAACACGTCAAACACAAAGCATTCTTACTTCAAAAAATCCTAGAAAATCATGGACACGATCGACAAATGGCGTACTAAATAGAACTAAACCAAATGTTATTATTGTGATACACTCCTAAGTTGACTGATTTTTCAAAGCGCGTAAATAAAAACTAATTTCATCGGAATAGACATAATTAAAACTAAATATTTATAATTATTCTTAAAAACAATCGAATTACTTTATGCTTCTTTGTTTCATTTGCACTGTATCAGTTATTTGCAATATTTAATTATTTTCTTATCTACAGTTAATTGAAAATTAAAGGAAAATTACGCGCCAAAGTATTAAGAAAATACAATTTATTACACCTTCCCTTGCAGATTTCCGGAATGAAAATGTAAATGAAATACACCGAATATAGCTCGTCATGTACAAATGTTGCGTCTAAGGCAGCTTATAGATTTTTATTCTTATTTATATATATATATATAAAAGACAATTCAACCGAAATAATCTTACACTAGCTCCATTAAATTGACAGAAATTCTCTACTATGTTTTTCCCTCAAGTACCTTTCACTTGTCTCAAGAAATGCCTTACAGTGTCATTCTCTTTTAATTATTGCCTTGTTTTCATATGTATTCTATATTTTTCAAACAGTTTAGCACTAGTTTTATGAGCTACAGGTTGACGTAGAAAAGACAAGAATGTAGGTAAGACAAGAATGTATGTATCTACTTATAATTATGCGTTCGTATCGAAATTCGGTGCTAATTTTACCTTTGCAACATTTTATCATGGCAATAGTTTTCGGAATTTTAGAATTACTAGGGAGAAAAAATTATATATTAACTATATCTTTCTTTACACTTAGAAAATTCGATAAAGTATTTTATAAATAGCGAATAGTATTTATTAACAACAATTATCCCCTTTATGAAGGTTTACGAAATTTACAAAATCTGCAATTACATTTATTAAGTCTCCAGAAAAAAATCTAATCTCATGATCAAGACTGTGTAACCTTCATATTGACGAGTGAAAATAATTCACGAAGCAATAGATAGGTTCCCACAGTTCCAAAGAAAAACAAGAGTATTTATGAAAGTTGGATTATATGTATTTAATTTATTTATCTTCTTATATCTATCATCATCTGTAATACATGGAATAAAATACAATAATTATTGAAAAAAAGTGTTTTAATAACCAACTTTTTTGATCATAATAAAAATTTCATTTTCCTTAATATGAAATAATAATTATTGAAAGGTTTTCTATAGTTGCTGTCATATGTGCCCAACTTGCAAAGCAATAGCAAGTAGGGCACATATGAAAGCAACTCGTACTTTTATGTAAACTTTTAGGTCAAAATAGAATTGATATTTCCTCATTAAGACTTAAAAAATATTAAAATTTAACTTACAACCACAAAATAAATAAATTGGGATATATGGATTGACTAATCAGTTCTAATTATTTTTATACACTTTCGCATAGAAAATGATTATGTTCCACATACGAGTATGTAAATTTCTCATCAGTAGAATTTTGTTTCGCAATCCAAGCCTCTTTGATACCAGGAACAAGGATGACGAGCCAAACTACTATTCAGCCATCTTTAATGTTTAGTTACGAATGTTTCCCATATGTACTTTGAAAGTTCCTGTTGAAGTCCTCATGGCAAATTCGGAGTGTCTTTACGAATGTAGCATAAAGAAACCCAAATCAATAAGAAATTTTGGAGATTTTTATATTATTGATCAATACTATTATTTAGTAAATGTATCACCAAGCTGTTTTGTACCAGGTATAAATGTAATACCACGACGTTTTGTACTGGCTGTGAATGAATGAACGCGGCGTTTTGTACCGGCTGTGAATAAATTATCGCGGTTTTTATAGCGGCTGTTAATAAACTACCACGGCGTTTTGTACCAACTGCAAATGAATTACCACAGCATTTGGTATTGGTTGTGAATTAATTATCACGGCGTTCTGAATCGGCTTTAGAAAAAAGAAAATATACCGTAAGTCGCCTTCTTGCGCCTCTTTCGGCCTCTTTGAATTGCGTTAGACGTTGAAAGATCAACATAATTCATAAAAATGAGAATTAAATATGATTTTGTTATTATTCAATACAATCACCAATTTCTGTTGAATGGTGATGAACTTGCAAAAAAAAACATTCCTTTTTAAATTTCAAACCATCAGATCCTGGACATGCTTATATTTTTGAAGTTGTACTATAGTAAACATAATAAAACTAACATTATATTTAAAAAAAGTTAACAGTACAACGCGAATAAGTGAAGCAAAATTTACTTTCGAATTAAAAACCTCCCGCGATAAATGAAGTCTGAACGGTCACATGTCTATATGTGACACACGACCGCGTAAAACTAAAACACAACGCGATGCACTAATGGCACTCCTGAACTGCAGCTGTCCAATGCGTATTTATATTAAAAAAAAATTATTATATTTTTAACAAATTTCTATAGGCGTGTGAGACCACACGTACGAAGGTTAAATAAATATTGGTTATGTTTGGGTATTCAGTTTTTGCATGAAATTAATTGCTTTCTATTCAGTATATTCAGTGATCCCATCCGTGGATCGCCCACATGTTACTAAATTCATTCTTTTAAATACCTTCTATTTAGGTTATTTTTATTGAAATATACATACATTGAAAAGACGAGGCAATTGTCTCGTACAAGAAATGAAAATGTAAATAAAGAAGGCAATTATATATGGATACGGGTTGTATTTCTGAATATTAAAAAATATGTATGATATTTAACTTAAATATTATTAAACTTAAACTTGTTCGCGTATATGGATACAAAATAATATTAAAGAATTTTTTGTATATTTATAAACATGTTTGATATTAAAATTTTACGTGCTTTTGTATCCAAAAAAAAATAAGACTTCATTCAAATGACGAGATAAATAAATTTACCGCAAAGATGTCTTCATAATTAATACAAGTCATAAAACTGTAGATTTCACCTGTGTATTGAAGATATTTAAGAGATAATAATATAGGGTCACATAATAAACGCAATGGGACACAAAAATATTGTTTTTGGAATTTTTGTCTGTTTGCCCATTTATCTATTTATCTACTGGTCTGTTTGTGTGTTTCCTTAAACACACATCACGAGAAGATACTAACTCAATTTAGATGGAGTTCTGTAAAATATAGGGGTAGGCTAGAAGTAATTTTTGGTTTTTATTTCATTGGATTCGTTTCACTCAAGCAAGAGATATTATACTATTCATCTATATGGAAATTTAAGTTATAAGTAGTGACAATTAAAAACGACTTGAACGATCGAAAGGATCGTTTAGGATCTAGCCTAAACGACTAGCGTCTGCATATGTATCTCCTTTTATAAAATTGCACAGTTAACAACATAGCCTATTTTGATAAATAAATTGTTGAGAAATATTTTTCCATCATATGAGCAAACTTTGGTTATAAATCTGGTAAACTATAATCAATTATTCTTTTTTATTATTCGCAAATATTCTTTGTGGGTATTTGGTAATTACTCATATATCACATATAAATATAGCTTGTTCATATATAAATAGTAAAATAATGTTTCTAAATGAGTTGCTTTTAAATTATTGTTTTATCTCTGCTTTTTTCGGTGCAAATTCTAAATTAATATTCATTTTAAATTTATCACTTTTTATAAAGACACTTTTCATAAAGACATTTTAATATATCAAAGTTAATTACTGTGCAAGTAGAAAATCTTTAATATATGTGTCTTTGTTCAATTTTTTACACAATCGATATAGATTCTGTAGCTCTCTAAGATTAAGCTACAAAAATCTACTCAGGGTATTTATTCTTAACCAGTTATTTTCTGCAAAAAGTAAGTTTCAAACAAAACCGAAAAAGTAATTGAAAAACTATTCGGTACCTAAAACTTGAAATCTAAAGAAAAGTTTATATAATAAGAGCCTGGACATAATTATGTACACGATAAAGCATCACGGCAATACGTCAACCTATTGCTACATATTGCGGCTTTACAATTTATCCTCATTTTTTCTATTATTTTTATCTTAAACTGCTTAGCTATTTCATCTTAAAGTACCAAGACACAATTTATTCACAAAAACATATTTGTTTTCAAACTTTATCACAATTTCTTTCATTTTCCGTGCGGGAATATTATATGCAAGGAATATTATACACATGGAAACGAGTTTATTTGTTAATTATTGTTTTGTTTCATTACCTTGACTTTTTAAATAATATTTTATGAAGATGAATATAGAAAAATAAATCTTTCCCAAAATATATTTATTTTTTTCTGTTTCCAGGTGAGCAGAACCACGAGTAAAATTAGTTTACATTAAACTTTAAATTTGTACTTTTTCAAAACCGTGGCTACACAACTGAGTTTTGCAATAACTGTAATCAGTTACTTAGTCTTCTTACTTAGCTCCACCTACCTAGAAAATAGCTTAAATACGAGGCCTTATACACCTACAATTATTATCGTCAGTTAACGGATATTATATTATTAACCTATTTTTAATAGCCGTCAGTTTCAAGTAGAGTTGCTGTTACACATATGCTTTTAGGTGTCATTGATTTTGAATATATTTAAAATGTCATATAAAAATTTATTTGATATGAATGTATGTTTCTAGAATTCACTTCTGTCCTATTGTATATTTGTTCAAAGAAAGGTCAGTCTAGATGAGTTATACGTCAAAACTTATAGGTCATTAAGTTAAAATTAAGTTATTAACTAATATCTAATAAATAATAACAATATAACTTACATAGTTTAATTTTGTATGTAAAACAATCTTAAAGTAAAGCGGTGTCAAACTACAGATCATATATTAAATAGATGGTCAACTTCAATTAATTGTGCGAGCGAGATAGCACTTTTGCGTTTCCAGGTACTAAAAGCTATAGGAGCTTTCGTATTGTTAGACTAATTAAGTCTCACGAGTGCCGTTTGCTAAGCACTCGCCATAACTTCATTCTTATTTTGGACAGGTGTAATTTTTTTCCACTACAATTCAAATTGAAACGACCATTTTGTAATTAAAATGTTATATTATAAAAAAATTGCCGTTTCGAGCGATACTACTGAGAAGAATTATCAAAAAATTTAGTAACCATGGCACAATGCACGAATGTTTATATTTTACCAACATACCGGCGCCTTTGTATATTGAAATGAAGTGATTAAGAAACTAGCTTCAATCAAGAAAATGATATTTTGAATTGTAATATGAACGTTAATTAAATCAATTGTTAACTCTCCGTCTAATGTATTATAACTCTAGGAGTTTTTAACATCGATTCATCCATTTAACTCCACATTTACATCATGGTTTATGGTATTCGTAATATATATATATATATATATATAAATATATATAGAGTAAAAAAATATAAATATTTTATTTCTTAGTAACACAAAATGATTTTGAATTTATCCATTAATACAGTAAAATTGAATAAAATATATTTACTGTGGAAATTATAAAGTATTGTTGTTATTGTGCAAATTATACTTTAGTTTTGTGCTATTAAAAGCTAGAAAATGCTAAATCAATACAGGAAATTTCCATATTTTAATATATTTTAAACAATTTCAAAATTGTTTGTACCCATTATAGGATAATTTTTATATCATACTTATACGTTTTGTATCATATACGTTTTGTACAATATACCCAAAGCAAAATTACCGACACCACTTAGTAAAGGACCAAATACAAAAAGTAAAATCTAAAAACGTCGTTATTATTTCTTATTCTATGTAAACGTTTTAAAAAACTGAAATGAAATCTAATACGTGTATAATGAATTATTTTTTTGAAAATTATTTTCTAAATAATCTTTTATTTATTGGCTATATGTAGTAAATATTCCACTGAACAAATCATTTCGACGCAACAAAGACTTATTTTTATTGTTTAAATCAATATAGTTATGTTGTATATTATATATTAGCATTATTACTAAAAAATCTCATTTTCACAATCCTTTGTTTTTATTCAGAAGCTTATGCGTGAACCAACCCAAAACATGTGCAATATTCAGCATCTATCATTTCAAAGGAACTTAATGATAATGCGTTACTGATTTGTATTAAAATTGTACTTGGAAAGCTGACTTAAATAATAAAATTTTATAATTTTGAATCATTAGTTGAGTTGTATACCAAACAGCGCTGTAACTTTTTAAACCCATTATATGTTTTAAGAAACCTATTTCACAATTGGAAATCTTTGATATTTTCAATGGTCACTCCCATTAGAAATCTCTTTTTGTTAAAAAGTTATTTAAATTTTGAAAGCAAATGTAATATATCAACGATTTTTGGAACAACTTGTAGTACTTTGTATCCATACTAAATGTGTGACCTTTATTCACGTTCTGATTCAGTGAATGCATTTTACCAAATATTCTTTGACTTTCGCCTCCGCCTCTCTTCCATTTATTTTTGTTATCACTTTTCCCGTTTTCGTTGTTTTTTCCAACAAATAAAAAAACAGATTATTTAACCAACAGTATATATATATATATATATATATATATATACATATATATATATGTTTATATATATATATATAGATATATTTATATATATATATATATATATATATATATATATTTATATATATATATATATGTAATTATTGCTCCATCATAATTAGATACTCTATAACAAGTTTTTTTTTACTTTAGGAACAGGTAGCTGACTTCTAAACTCTTAAACTAACAGTGTAGTATAACTTATATCACTATAAAATTAATTTATTAATTTACAAAGAGAAAGCTTTCAAGTTAACAAATCCGCAAGTAAACTTAAAAAATAATATTTTTATTAATTTTGGCCTTTATTAGGGTTCGGGCAGTTTGGTGGAGGTTTTTCTTAGAACGTGCCGGAGACTAGGGCTGCTATTCTCCACACGCTGTAATTTCTTCAATCTGCTCGTCTAAAAGTAAAATTAAATTATATCTTTCTTGTTCTTTCTTAAAACGCGAATGTAATTTTGATGATGAGTTCTAACAACAGTAAGATTAAAATGTACAATCGATTCAGTGCTATTTTCGAAATAATAAACATAAATTTCAACTTACCATAAAAGGTTTGACTACAACCTACTATAAAAGAAAAATCTTTCAAATAATTTCCTATTATTACGAAAACATGTACGGGGAAAACAAAATTTCAATTAAAAGTAAAAATATTACAGATGGAAATATTATAATCAAATGTAAAATTGCGCTACGGAAGAAAGTTAAAATTAAAAATGTGCAGTTTGAATGACCAATTCAAATATAATTAACGATTTGAATTTCGTATCATAGAGTACTTATTCGTTTGATCAATGTTCCATAAACAATATTTTATGTGTTATTAGAAAATGACGTTATGTAGGTATGTATATATTAAGTGTGTGACAGAGATAGCGCTTTCGCGTTTCATTGGAAATATTTGCATGAAGTAAACCCACCCTGGTATTAACCATATAGTAGAGTCTCAAGAAAATATATAATGACTAATATTGAAGATACCTATCGTCAATATTTGACTTTAATAAATACATATTATATACAGAAATTACACATAAATATTAATTTAAGTCATACATCGTATTTAAAATTCCACATGTTCTTTTAAAAATAAGTTTTAATTTTATATAAAAAAATTAGTTTAACTTTTTTATATTCGGTTTTAGTTATTCATCTAATTATAATAATAATATTTTTAATTTTTCATCTAATATGCCCCAAATCATTATAAATTACTATTTGCAATTTATAACTGAAAAATTATTATATTATCAATATCTTTCTATATCAACGTACTTTTGTAATATATGTCACGAAACTTTCGGAAAAAACTACTTCCTCAAAGATAATGCACATTTATACATACAAATTGATAAGACCAAACGGAGTAGGTAATTGATATGTATATCGAATTACTCAAATCCGCTTGCAAAGTAAAATAAGGCAGACGAGTTTTCCCTCAATTTTTTTTATCTTCACGACCCGATGTCTTGCACGAAAAAAGAAAGTAATCTGTCACATCAGGAAAATTAAGAGGAATGAGGGTGCAAATCATTGAAGAACATATTTATATATACGTTCATATAGATCGAAAAACGTAATTGGACGGCACCTCGATGGCAAACTGATGTAGAGAAAATCAAAGAAAAATTTAATCGAGGTCTGTGTTTGAGAAAATTTCAACGTTTTATTTATACGTAGCGGTATCGGAAAAGTTTTACCCATAATATAATTTTTTTGAATTTCATGTTATTGATCTGCTCACAATGTCGGTTTTCAAAACTCAAGTTTTATTTCGTCAATATCTTTGAATTTATCATTATAACTGTAATTATTTATAATAATTCTTATTATGGAAATAGGTGCACAAGAAACGCGTCTACATATCTTTCTTAAGTAGTTTCTTGAAAACACTATTCTCTTAAAGGGACCATATTTCGCGATCATTTAGTCTTCAGAAATCATTAGAGTTATGTCATTTTTAAACAAAGGTAGGTTTCACAACTGTACCAAACATGTGATAAAGTCAACGGTCTACAATATAAATAATATATTCAACAATAACATCAATCAAACCGCCGACTTATTCGTTTCTTTCATATTTCAATATGCTGATTGAATTATATTTTATATGCATTAATGCTGATATTATAAACTACATGTTTCATAAATGACCACGTAAGTACATCCCATCAAAAATAAATGATACTAAAACGCAGCAAATAGTCGTAATATTTAGATGGAAAAATTAATAAAACCTATATATTATCATATGTAAATTCAAGTCGTTAGTCCAATTTAGTCAATAAATTTAACAATAGATTAAAAATGAGGGATAAACACTTGAAAAATGTTTTCCGAAATGAAGCTATCCTTACTACTTTTTGCACTAATGTAACGTTTTAACCTATAAAGCCATAACGTTTCGCAAGAAATAATAAAATCGAACATTATTTAGATTGCCGCTTGAGGGTTCCGATGTTGCTTCGTTTCAATAAAGAATTTCTTCATAACTCAATTATAATCTTCAATTTCAAAGGCAACCGAAGTCACGGGTAACAGCTAGTGTTACACAACTGCATACTGTTCAATAGCAGCAGTGATAACTTGTAAATTTAAATATTTGTTTAATAATCTTTTGAACGTTCCGATTATATTTAATTTTGGCTATATTTAATAACTGCATCTTATTTCCATCACGTGCTTAATTTCAAACAGAATAAGTTTCAAGACGAAATATGTCATCATACTGCTCGAAAATTCCTTTAACATGGGTTTACTGTTATACTTCATACACACACTAATATGTATTGTTTCTAAGAAATACCATTTGCTTAGTATGCTATGACCTCATCTATCTAAATATGTTGGTAAAACTGACACGAGTGTTGAATGTTCGATCGTTATAAGGGTATGTCAATTGGAACTGAAAGGCTAAGTAGAGCGTCGCGTCTGTGTGTAAAGCGTCGCGTGTTGACTGTTTAGTCGAGTGTATGCACATACTAATTCACAGCCATGTACCTATTTAGGTCGATCGACTTTGATGCCGATCGTTCCATTGTTTCATAAATGAACCATCGATATGTTTTTTTTAATTTTTATGTCGGGTTGCTATATTATATTCTATAACATGATATATACACGCATGCACGCACGCGAGCACGCGCGCCCGCGCTAGCACACACACACACAAACGCACACGCATGCACGCCTGCACGCGCACTCGCACACATACACACACACACGTACACGCACGCATGCACGCACGCGCGCTTGCACAAACACACACACGCGCTCGCGCACGCAAACACACACACACACACAGGCGCCAGCGCGCACGCTCTCGCGCGCATCCTCTCTCGCACGCGCACATGCCCTCGCACGCTCACGCACACGCTCACGCACGCACACGTACACGCCCTCGCCCTCGCACATGCACATACATACACACGCACACATATATGCAAGCGCCCTCGCATACACACACGCACACACACGCACGCACGCACACACATACATGCGCGCACGCACGCACTAATACACACACGCATGCAACAACTAAACAGATTAGTCGATTTATAATAATAAAAAACTTACAACTCGAAACGATAGTTTACGTTTAGTACGTTGCGTACATAAATCTTAACGAATACAATTTATGTTAAAATATTAAATAAAAAAGATATCACATTTTATGATTGAACTGCATATTTGAGGAGATTACAATAATGCATCGAGCGGTGTCCAACCATGGAGTTTTTCTTCTTCATATACTTTCTGAAATATGTTCGTGGAGTTGTCGGATTGGTCCCGACTGCTGATAAATTATTTTAAAAACTATATTTAATGTTATTTTTTTAATTATTTACTATTCCTCTCAAAATAGATTACTAGACGTAATTAATGTCACACTTTCACATTTTTGTGATTAATTTTATTATTATATTTTACCAAATTTTACCATGGTTTATTTATTTATTTTCGTTTTCAATACAATATTCCTACATATGACAGATGCATTGCTACAAAAACGATCAAATATTTTACCAAATTTACCATGGTTTATTTATTTATTTTCGTTTTCAATACAATATTCCTACATATGACAGATTCATTGATACAAAAACGATCAAACAACGTAAGTAATTAGTTTTGATATGACTAAAAAAATGATAAAATTTATTTTTAAATCTTTAAATAGAATTAAAGAAAAATAAAAAATAATGATATTGATACAAACCGGTTAAATTTCATATTCCAGGAAGAAAATGGAAATAGACGAAGTATGTAGGATAATAGGACACAAATAGAAATAAAATAGCACGAGTGAAAACAGGAAATTTATGGTTTATTCAACCGTAACCTTCGTTTTAATCTTAAGAAATTACTAGCATAACAGTAGCCATTATAAAAATAACAGTAATCATTATTTAAAATTATAATATTAATTCTTGACTGATGCAAGTGCAGGAATATTTCACGTTTTCCGCATAAAAATTTTGCATTTTAATTTTCGACAAGCGCGTTGTCTGCCCATGACAGGAACCCAACTGCCAGTTAAAATTAAAAGGCCAACACTGTGAAACCTCCGTCAAGTCATATTAAAAGTATCAATTGTATTTCGACTCAAAAGTTTATAATATCAAAAACAAATTGCGTTTATATTTTCTACGTATGTGCTCCTATTTTTGGTACAGTTTCAAAATGAGTTATACCCTTTGATAATCTATTGTTATGTAAAACGATTCCAGCTTCCGTTTCCGGATTTTTGCATTGAATTATTTTCAAATATTTTAGGTGATTGTAGAAGAAAACAATTTTTTTAGATTTTTCGGTATTTTTTAGATTATCAGACAAAAACTACTGGGTCGAATTAAATGAAACTCTCATCATAATGTTGCTAAAGGATCAAATTAAAACCTAAGTATACCGGTACTAGTGTTAAAGAAGCAACCCCTAAAGTGCCTTAAATTCAAATGTGGCATTTAGAGACCGAAGTTCTAAAAACGGAGTGCGTGGATTTGAAGCTGATCTTTCTATACAAGAGATTGTTATAAAGATTTCAGCCTATAGTTAAATCTAATATATACATTATTTTCATACTGGTTAGAAGTACTTTTGAAATTAAAACATTACTACTGGAGAAAACTATATCTCCGTTGCGTTAACCAAAAACTATGCTGGCGTCAGTAAGATAATAAAAACCATACAATGGAAATAAATTCTTTATATGAAACTACTTCTTCGTTTATTAATTTATAATTATTATTATAAAAAAATTAAGCAAGAAATAATATCTTAAGGTTGGTCTAATTTGGAATTACACCTCTTTTGTGAGTATCGTCTATTGCTGTTTTAGGAACCGCTGTAGTAGGAAAAACCCAACTTTAAATGCTTTCATTGTTGTCGGTTTTCCCAAATCCTTTTCCATGTTCTTCTAACAACCTACCCTATATCATTCTTCCATTTCATATAGAGTCTTCCTCGCCTGCATTTTGTATCTAAAGACTTCCCGTGTGTTAGTGTATTCGACAATCCTTCGTCGTTAATCTTTGTATGTAGCCAGCCCGTAACGGGCTTGAGAATTCGGGTTTTGAGAAATTTTAATTTGAGAATTCCTTTACTGCTTCTTTTGCTTTTCTTTTATTTCTTATCATACCTCTTATTATATATTATATAGCTCTTCCGATGTAGATCAAAATATTCCATCTAGAGTTCTCTTTGTAAATGGCCAGGTTTGACAAGCATAAATTAAGTATGGCATTAAACATCACTCCATTTTTACTGTTTTTAGCTTTGTTGGTAGTTTAGTTTTAAGTGCTTTCTTTATATACAAAAACAATTATTGAAGTTTTTTTGTTTCCGAATTTCAAGTGCAGGAAGAAATTAAAAAAAAAATTAACAATTTACGATATATTCTGGTTTATAACAAATGGTTTACGGCGTAATATGAAATTAAAATTTTCTTGTAATTAACATAGCTTAGGATGTGAGAAATTACAAATAATGATAATTATTTGGCATAATTTTTGGCATTTGTAAAGCCTAAATACGTAGCAAAAATGTAAGTATTAAGACGTTAACACAATAATTCTAATAAAACACATCGTATACTTTCAAATAATATATTTGTTTTTAAATTTTGAAACCATAAATGAAAATAAAAATTTTATAAATAATTTTAAAATTATGTGATATTATCCATAAAATTAACTTTAAACATATTACAAAAATTATCTCTGAATTAAATTGGCGTTTATCGGTTTGACTTGAGTAAGATGTTAAGGAAAAATAATTTTCTTTGTGTTTTTTTTAATATAACACAAAAATATAATTTTTTATCTTTCATTTAAAAATACTATTAAAATACTTTAATGAAAAGATCCTAATGTTCATACAAAATTGAAAGTATTTAGCTGCCTACTATCTATAATACAATAATTTTTCACAATTAAATGAAACTACGTGATGTAGTATTATTTCTACTTTCTTTAATTTCTTTACCACGACCTAGGTTTCGTCGTATTACAACATCTTCAGGTGGGATATTAGCAAAGATTCTGCAATCTTTGCTAATATCCCACCTGAAGATGTTGTAATACAACGAAACCTAGGTCGTGGAAAAGAACTTAAAGAAAGTAAAAATAATACTACATCACGTAGTTTCATTTAATTGTGAATAATGAATTTCCACAAAATTAACGCCAAATATATTCAACAATAATTTTTGTTCATATAAACTAGTAACAACTTTATTTCAACTCTTCATATTCCTATTTACCAATTCAACTTATCTCCGACTTGCACGCAAGGGGCTGCAATGTAGTTTGACGGATCACCGACGTGTCGTAGTGTGGCAAACTGATTAAGCTCGGAATGAAAGTTCCAACACTGCTCGACCATTTCAATTAAGCTTTTTGTACTGAAATAGAGAACGAAATACGATTAATGTAGAAGGCTGATTGTATATTTGATTGAACATGTTTGTTGTGTTTTGCAAGAATTTATCATCTCTATTTTTTTAGTGCTCGTTTGTTAAGAGTTAAGAGTTTTGATAAGAGGTATATCCCAATATGGCTATACATTGTTTTAACGTATTCGTTAAATCACAATGTCTTTAAGTGAAGTACATTTTAAAATGCTGTAAACAAAAAAATTGTATTTTATTAAATTTGTGACAGACTCGTGGATTTTTCTTGACATTTTCACGATGAGGATCCCGACCTTTTCCATGAATTATAAGCGTTATATAGACAGCACCGATTTTACCATGTACGCAGCCCGATGCTTCTTTTTGCACAATTATATTTTATGGTATTTATATTACATCCAAATTTACGCGATTTCCTTTCAGCAGATATTATTTTTTGGGAGATTTGATATAGTCTCAAGTAAAGTCACAGAATGTCTTGGGTTATAGTTTTGTGTTTTTACCACCACTTTTGAAGCGATATTTTCTTGCATGCTGAATTTATAAGTCTATGTTATAGATAAAGTAAACTTTTTTTCTATTTTATTACGGTTGGCAGTTTAAACCCAGTTAGTATTAACCCAAAAAACAAGTTTTCCGTATACCATTCACTGTTACGCTGAATGTAACTGACACCTTGCATTTACTAATTATTGATCTGATGAATTAAACCCCTCTTACAAAATGATTAATAAACTCCTTTCTACCCTCATTTTGGAACTGGATGTATCTACCCGCTTTGTGACAATCACCATGCGCTTAACGGAATTATGAAATAAAATGGAACCCATTGAGCATTTGATATATAATTTGGGCTTATCCAGGCTACTAATATTACCAAAAAGCTATATATTTATATACAATATGTGTGTGCGCATACATAGTATATGCATACAGACGTGTTGTAAAAATACGTATGTATTTTCATGTCCATTCATTTGCACCATTTTCATGTCATGCTGGTTCATGTCATTAAGCTCTTTGATTTATGTTATAGCCAGAGGTTAGCGAATGAATTCAGAAATTTCATATTATATTCCCAAAATATTGCAGTTCTCAAAAGAGAAAATGCAATAGCGTAAGTTCAGAAGGAAATATCGCTTTATTTCATATGGAATATGTTTTTTAAAGAAAGACAATTTGTAATTTTATGCTGTAATATCTTGTTTCAATGATTATTTTCTTTCACATTATATTTTTTGTTGAAAATAATTAAATATTTAATCTTATATTTCAAAAAAACGTTCCATTTGCAAAAATGTAATTTTGAAAGAAACGATAAAGGAAGAATTAAAAACTGAAGAGGAAACATTGTGATTTGTGAGAGTTATACTAAATAAATTATCGTTAACGAGATCGATTAAGATATTATTTCCTGGAGTCTTAGGCTATTGTCAAATATATTATTGTGTTTATTGAATTCTAGCTCCTGTATATTTCAATATTTTTATTTGTAAGGTTTTAGATTGACCCACTCTTTGAAAAAAATGGGTCCAGAATATTAGTATCAAAAACCGTCGTGCCGTTGATCTCACTTAATCATTACCAAATACGAAGTTGCGTTTTTATTGATTTTAGTGAAAAGTAAACTGTTTTTGGATACAGGTAAAACGTCAATCCTGAAATGAGTTTATGAATTTAAAAATTGAGTTCCAATTTTGAAGTCCGTTTCGGAAATTGTACTTTTACTTAAATAGATCTGAATTTATTTGTACACAAAGCAATGCTAAGAAATTATATTTGTTTTTTAACTAATGTTAATTGGCAAAATATTCAATAGAATATGAAAATAATATATAGATTACCTCTGTAACAGCTGATAAAGTTTTGTATTTTTTTATAAATATTATATCCAACTTACGAAAACTAAATTAATTGTTATCAATCAGCGTTAAAATTCACAACTATATTGATCTCAATTTATGATCGCTATTTATGATAAAATGAAATATTCGCAAATAGTTTTGTAAAAAATGTGAATTAAAGAAAATATATTTTATAGTATTTTGAATACTATATTATCTCTTTTTCTTAATTTACTATTATCTCGAAATAGTTATTTGAGGTTTGATAAAAAGCTTTAAAGTCGCTAGAACGAAATTAAATTTACAAGTTATTATAATATCGAGTTTCTCAATAAACGTATAAAGAATAAACAAGTTGGGTACCTAAAATGATTGATTAAAGGTTTGCTACACCGTGGCGCCCCAAAGCGTCGCAAATAATTCGTCTAAAATGCTTCTTAGCTTAAACAGTGTTAGAATCGATACATAAATTTGCCAGTCTGAAGGAAATCTAATGGGCACTCAGTAAAATATTACTCATTTCACTTTTCAATGTCAATAATAGAAGGCACTCGCAACGCATTCCCTGCTTTGCTCTGTTGAGTCTGATTTAATTTTTTATTTATTTCTTTGTATTAGCTGCTGTTTTGGAGAAAAAAAAATTTTTAAGTTTTTGTTATTTACCCACGAAAACAAGTTTTTAACAGTAATAATAAAAGACGATGGACAGAAAACCAACGATTTCAAACTTTTCTGTAAAATACTAATGTAATATTCAGATGTAAAAATCATAATAATGTAAAATTCAAAAAAAAGAAAAAACATGCGCGAAGAACGTTTATGAAGACTGTATCGACATCGAAAAATTAGGACTCCCAATTAAAATAAAAAAAAATTCATTGGATTCTTTACCCTCATAACCGATCACGTAACGTATGCTTGGCGTATAATTGATAAAAATGTACAGCATATAATATATGGACTGAATAAATAGTTATTAAATTTTAAGTATTGAAATCTTTGTACATAATTTTAAATGGATGTTTCCCTTGAATTTTAACCTACATTAACCTCATTGCGTTTAAATACGTTTTATCACATTTTGTAGAAATTCACAGAAAAACTAAAAAAAGATAAGTAATTAATAACTTTTAATTTTTTACACGTTTTTAGAATTCCGTTTTTTAAAATAAAGAAAAACAATTCTGATATAATGTAGGTGGTCTTCGGTGTTTCTGACTATCACGGCCGTTTTTATTAGAATTTGCTTGACATTGAAACTTTAAATCTGGCGTGACCATAAAACGTATTAACCGGCATATATCTCGATTTTATAGGGGATTTTCAATGACTACTTTTTTAGACCGTGCATTGTGGGAATGTAAATCATGTTTTTAAGAAAGTAATTATCACATTAGTAAGTATCACATTGTTGGAAAAATCTGACGTAAGAGTATTAGGAATATCTTTTTTTCATAATTGTAAATAGCTTATCTTCAGGCATATATGAAAATATGCGATGAAAATAACAATAAAAAACTCTCTCAATATGAGTCCAATATCTACTTAACACATCAGATATATATGTGATATTTTCCTTATTTGCTCACGAGTTTAACTGGTTGAATAAATTTTGATGAAAACTACTACAAATTGTTAAATATTGTACTTTTATGGGTCATATATAGAGATAGATATATTGCGAAATGTACGATAAAATATCAATAAATAAACCCTCGCACTTTGAGCTCTACTTGCAATTAACAGGTTACCTGTACATGAGTGATATTTTCTTCACTGGCTCATGAATTTATATGGTTGAATAAATTGTAATTAAAATAACAAAAAATTATGAATTATTGTAATTTTAAATAGCATATCTCCAGGGATGTATTGAAAAATATACGAAAAAATATCGATAAAAATACTCTAGCAGTTTGGTTTCTAGTTGTTCTTAACAGGTTAGCTACATATTACAATAATATTTCCGAGTGTAATCGAAACTATTAAACATATTATAATTTACTTCCTATCTAAGAAGTAGTGCTTAAATTTTTCCACAGGAAGAACAGTAAAAGGAGGAGGAACAATAAAAAATTATCTTTAAATATAAAGATTTCGATCAAAAATAAAATGTTCTTACAATTTGGTTTACAACTTTAATTTTCTGTGAACAAAACTTAAAATAACAATAAAATGTATTAAATACAATGTATTCAATAAAACTTTCAAGAGAGCCTCGGCAAAGTAAACGGTGATAAATCATGTCTCGTCAAATGGTAAATCTTGGCAAAAATCACTTACAAACTGAATAAAATTACCATATGCAATGTAGGGTTGACTATGAGACAAATGACCTAGCGCACTAAAATATACACTCTGAGTGATGATGGAAGACGTATGGACGATATAGGAACATTACTGAATCTTAACACTTACACATAAATATTAGCAGTATCTAATATGTCACTATTATTTCTATGCTAATTAATGACTTCTAAAACTCTTCAAGAGTAAAGTGGATACTTCCGTAGTTTTTTTTCATAAAAAAGTGAAGAAAGTTTTTTTAACTTGTCTATATTTATTAAACAAAATTAAATATTATGACACTTGTTTTTGACCAATAGCATTAAATTCGTTAAGTAATAATGTGGTTAAATTTTGGTGTTGAGTCATTTAGTTTGTGCCTCCGAAAGGTATTTGATCCAGAGGGTTATTTATTGCCTTGTGTATTATCTGGGGTACGGATTTACAGTTAATTGTGATTTATTATTTTCCACATTAAATCTCTTAGCTTTCCTTTTTGAACTTTATGTGACTTAGACCTGGGATAATAAAAATTAATAATTATAATCGTATTTCGGAATTCATTATTTCATAATAGATAAGTTATACAATTTTCTAAAGTTTAATTTGCTATGCAGGTTAGACCAGGACTTAAAAATGAAGAAATAAAATTTTGTAATGGAATTTACAAATGAGGATCAGAATTTTTTATAGGACAAGGTTCTTCGAGAAGTTTACTTCAGATAATTGAATTTTAGTATTTTCCCTGTGATACCTCAAATTTGTTTTCCATTGAAATAATAGTTTTAAAATTAGAATAGAATTCGCAATATGAAAGCTATACACACACTTTGTCACGTAAACATTTAAGGGCGTAACAGAACCCTTATTAAATTGATTTATTACCAAATAATATTAAATGTTCTGTGTAAATATGCTACCCATTGTGTTTTTCACGTGCGTATGAGTATGTGAAAAAACTCATTTCTATTTTTTTCATATTTCTTAGAATGTCGCTTTTTTATAATTTTGACTTTAGCAGTTTTGTAAACAATAGGAGGAATATTTTTTGACTTTAAAATCGGCAGTTTCTAGAACGGTCATACTTAAAATTATAATTTAAAAAAAAATAATTCTTGCATCTCATTCTTTCAATTTATGCTCCAAAAAACACAAAAAAATTATTTACGCACCTCAAAATTACTGAATAAATATTTTGGTTCATTATTGGTTGGAATATATTATAATTAATATGCTTTATACTGTTAGAAATTTAAAGTTTCCGTAGTAAGAAATTTCTGAGAAAACCAGCTATAACAAGCAGACAGAAGAACTGACACATGTGATCTTAAAATATTTGTACACTTTTTGTTTAAAATACGAAATGCTAAAAAAAAAGTGAATAGTTTGAAAAATTAATTTAAACTTATAATAATAGAAATGTTAAACTTGCACTAACTGTTAATTCTGTATAGCAACTACCACGTTTTTTTTAAAATAGAATTGCATATGTGAAATAAATTACATAAATTTTTCTACAGTGAAAATAATTTGTAAAATAACATGACTGATTCATCATTGTTAGGAAGAAAATTGCTGGCTCTGGAAAATTAAAGTTTTTCGTCAGAATTTCTTACATAGTGTATGCGTCCACTAAGGAAGGGTTTTTAAGAACTCAACCTTTAAATGGTCTTTCAAAATTTGTGTAAAAACCCTTTTAAGTTGAAACTTGCAAAATCTCTAATTAATAAATTTTTAAATACCCGTTTTAAAGTTTTTTACAATCAAACCCAAAGGTGGAGATATTATAGTTCAAAATTTATATTGAGAAAAAATGATAGATATTAAACCCAAACCATTGTGAAATTACTCGAAAAAATAAAGAAATTAAAACACAGTATATTTTTTTGGAAACCATCCCCTACGCAGATGAAATGGGGATTCAAAAATGTTTAGTGGAGTATATTCAACCTCCTTCATGCACCTGAGAATTTTTTTAAAAATGGTCAGATCTTTAGGGGTTTAATTTAAGAGCTTTAAAAATTTGTGCAGAGAAAAAAGTCAAACTGCTCTATTAGCTCAATACTTTGTAAAATTAAACACATTTTTAGAAATTTATACATGTAAAGGAAGAAACTGACTGACTGATATATCGACATATCTTCCACACTGCTGACTCTATCAACTTGATATTTAGCACAAAGTTTCCATATATAACGTGGGTTTCTACCAAAATAAAATAATGGCTGTGTTAACTCGAAGCAGTCTAAAAATAAATAATCATACACATGTGTAAAATTTAATTTGAACTGCTACCGTCTCTGATGTATTTTGAAAACCGCCCCCACATTTATTGGGGTTTGTGTTATAAGGGTAGCGTCAACGATATATTTTAATATAGAAAATGGGGTAGGTATGTAGTGGCAATAAAATTCGGAATATGTCAGTATTTTATAATATAGGTAGAGAGGCTAAATTCAATTTTCTAGATTTCCAAAAAGGTTATACCCTTTAATTACTTAATTATTTAACCAATATTCATAAATCTCGGTTTACAAGTTAACTAGTTTATCGAAATTAACACGAAATACTTTATATTTTAAGCAATTTTAATACCACAGTTCCCGAGACCGTGGGCAAGAGCCAGTGGAAAATATTTTCCACTAGCTATTGGCCGCCGCTTTGCAATCGACAGCTAGTAGAAACAGTTGTCCTATTAAACCACTGCCATATTATTCGGGTAATTCTTCTAAAAATTGTCGTAAAACTTATTATCTGAAAACAAAAGCTTTATTTGCGGATTGTTCATGTCTTGTTTATATTTTTGACATATGTATATATAACCAAACTGCAAATAGATTAGGAAAATCTTCAAATTGAGTTATAATAAAAATGTTGTCAAACATGTAAAAATTCGAATAAAGCTGAAAGCTGGATAATTTCCAATTTCCCACAAAATTTTTCCTAAACAGTTCCTCAAGTACAGGCCACGATTCAATTTCTTTTCAATTTGCCCGCCAATTTACTCGCGCGGTGCTGGCCAATTATGTACTCGCACGCACTCCTTTCTTATTACCCTTTTTGACACGTTTATTTTTAAGTCTTTCATTTTAGAATTTCCACCCTTAAGTAGTTTTATTTCATACATTATTTTGGTATATAATAAGTGAATCTGCTAATATTTGATTAAACTTAGGTATTTGGAGAAAACTGGGCAACATTATGATAATCGACCTGCAACAAATTCCCTAATAAAAAACATCTGTATGAAAATTTACAAAAAAAAATTGACTTTTGGAAAAAGGTAAATTTATTACCAAAAATATAGCTGAAATTATTTTTCTTTCCAAGTCACAAACCGCTTCACAGTCCCACTAGTACTTTCCTTTTGCTGTCAGTGTGGTATATTCGTGCAAGGAATTTTGTCTGGTCGATTCATCCCGGTACTCTTATATCAACTACTATACCCTACATAACATGAAGATCTTCTGACGTGAGACGTGGCCAAAAAGTTTACTATCCATAATTTTAAAATATGGAGACATAGATTCCTAATTACCTTTAACATTTTGCAACAGGTTGAATTATCTTTATTCTATTTTCTTTGATATTAAAAAATAAATTCTTATAGGAATTTTTAAAGTCCATTTGTTATAATCAGTAACAGAAATTTCGTCACTGACACCTATTGCCATAAAATCACGATAATATATATAATCACTATTGAAAGTTTCTTCAAAACTAATGCAGAAACGTATAGTGCATCACTTTAATGTTCTGTGGCGAAACACGGAACCCTAATAACCTTATCAAAATTCGTTTACCCACCTGTCCGTCGGTTGCAGTCTAGAAATTTTTGTAGTTTAAGACCTACGCAATATTGCAATTAGATGCTTCAAACAAAACAAACATAAGTGTAATTAAAGATCATAGTGTGTAATTAAAGATCATTATGCTTTCATTTTAATTTACCATTCCATTTTTGTAAAATGGGGATGTTTATTGTAAATAAGATCTAATTGGGAAAACAAACTTTAAACTTTTTAAATTTTTTTTAAATCCCTTTTTGTAAGAGTTTCTTTTCTATGGGCTCCACCAAAAATTGAGATTGTGAGAAAAATTCTAGGTGCCAGCATTTAATTAAAATTTTTCCATAACACTATTGCAGCTGATTTATATCAATCAGGTGAATAAATATAGACTATGGAAACCTATTTAATGTATTATTAAATTTAAATTATCGTTGTGATTTAAGATATTGTAGAATGGATAATATTCTTTATATAATGGAATGGATACTCGCTTCTTAATTCCAGACGTAAATCTTAATTTATTCTCTTGTCAAATCTTGTATCTTGATAAATTGATTTCAGACAGTGTCAGCGAAATTATTTCCAGACTCTATTTCTTTGATTATGACCAAATTGTTCTGGGACATTAATTTATAGCACTTTAAAAATAAGCATATATTTACGTATACTTATGTGTATATAGTATATTTTACCACATATACCCATCTATTTATTTTTTCAGTTGTATCGCTTTGAGATTTCTTGTATTTATTTTATTTTTAGTAGAATACTATCCATACACTGTCGTAATTCTATTGGTATCCATAACCTGTGATAAAAAAAATTCATGTCGATGGGTTCAGTTGTTTTTGAGTTAAATCCATTCGTGCAGACAGAAAGACAGGAGTTCTTTACGATTAAATTTGTTTGATTAATCAAATATGGAAACAGAAAAAGAATTTTAAAACTAAAGACTCGAAAACCACAGAGATTTCAGAGATTTGGTCAGGGATTTTCGAATTTTCAGGTTTAAACAAACATTGAATACTTGATTTATTTCCTTCACCAGACTGAGCTTAAATGTTGATTAAGCTTAATAACTTGTAATTATTTTTAGTTATTATTTAATCACTTCGATTAAATTTGTTCGTTGATATCAATTCAATATGAATTTATTGCATAAAGTTGCTTTATGTACATAATTGGATATATTCGCAATTATAGTGTTTTTTAAGAAATAATGATTTGCATTTTATCAATAAATATTAAAATTCAATGCATTGTGAAGTTGTAAATAGAACAATAAATAGAGTCGATATGAAAACAAAATAAAAAATAGATTATTAAATCGTAGCAATTGCAAACACCTAATGAATTATAATGACAGAGGAATTTGTTGATGCACGACTTCATTTATATGCCATACCGGCCCTCGGTAGAAAGTATTTCCCTAATTTATTTACTCTGCAATAAAAATCAATAAAACTCTCATTAAATTTAAATAATTTTTTTATTTTAAACAAATATAAATTAAGTTTAATTAGCTTACATTGCAAACTTAGCAATAAACTAAGCAAATAATGTGAATGAAAGATTGAAATTCGATATTCAAGCTAAATGTAGAAAACTAATTTGTTAAATTATAACAAACCTTTAGAAATTTTTCAAAACAAAACGTATTTTACAACCTTGTATTTAAATTGCTTAGTTACCTAAATTATTTCACCGTTTGAGTAAGTTAATTATGATTAAATATGTCTGTTATAGACGTTCATACACAGTGAATAAACGAAATACAAAATAAGACATCTCGACATATACAATAGCCGTATTAATATTATTTACTATTTAAAACCGCATGCCTTAAAAGCATATATATTTGACAGTATATTATACAGAAATTATTGTGATGAAGTAAAATTCAAACAGCATCCATTTTCAATTATTTTACATATAAAGTCCACCAATGAAGCAAAGTGGTAAACTACAATACCTTCAAGTTAATAACAACAAACATTTAAATTTAAAAGTGAGAACACTTACCATTATAAACTCAAAGATATGTGTGTAGCGCCATGGTACCATGGACCATGGTACCCATACTGTGTAATATCACGGTGGAAACGTGTCTACTTCACGTGAGCGGGGGCCCTGATATGTAAACCAATAAGCAATCTAAATAAGTGTAGTCATTTAATGATAGGTTTTGTTACCAGTTGTCTTGTCCAAAGTAACTCTTTTTTATCTCGGATATTTTAATGTGTTTCTTTTCGTCTATTAACTTCGATTTAATTGAAATCTAAAAAGTAAATTAGTCTAGTCGCTATTTAAAATATATGTCCAATATTTTAGTTATTTCCGACGTGTAATACACATTATTTATTTTTGAATAGATAGAGATTTCCGTTGATATATTCGATTGTCCTTGTAGGGAAAAGTATCATCATTAACACACATTTAACAAAAATATTAAAATAATTAAATAATTGTCACGTACAAATGAAATAAAAATCATGACAAGTACTTAAAATTTGTCCAATCTCCAACGAATAACTCTATTAATGGCACTTCGTAGAGTGAAGTTAATTGAGGAATAGGTCGATCATATTGAATACATCTATAATTCAGTGTGATAAAAATGCAAGGAATTGCTAAATATATTAAAAAATATTTAGTTAATATGAAAACTAAAATATAACGTTTTACTTAAATGTACATTACGAGTATTTACTAAAATGATTGAGCCGATGGCAGTAGACGAAACTACCATCAATTATATATTTTTTGACCTTATAGACAGTTCGCCAGTGGGCGTGATTGAATCTATTTTCAGACTAAGAAAGTAAGTAATAAACTTATTGCCATTCATAATGTTCTGATTACCGAATCCGTTGTGCGTACTTGGCGGGTTTGTTCTTAATTTGCTGGTCCATTACATTATGGGATATATTAAATGATAATTACAGAAGTATACGCGGGCAAATTTACTTTATAAATTTCAAATGGCTTCCAAGAAAAATGGCTGTCACCAAGCTACAAATGGGCGGACATCTGAATAATCGTATTAGTGTTCTAAATTTTTGTTTTAAGCTACGGAACATCGGAAATGAAAAATACTATATGAAACCTAAATTGTATATGTAAAGACCAATCCAATGATATTCCATTTAATGAAGGATGCAGAAAAAGCGCCTTTTTAACATGTTTTGGAGTTTCGTAATTAGTTTTTATTACTTTACTACATGTTAATTAAAATGTCCATGTGTAATATCAATTTGCAAACACATCTAGTCGCATAAAAGTTTAAAATTATAGAAACTTGAAGGGTTTTACAACATAACAATCGATTTATTTATTTATGAGTTTGTCATAAAAATCATGCTGCTGTTTTATTTATTTGTCCTGTAATATTTATCATTTTCTTCTTTGACTTGATTGATTTATGGACCCTAGAGTTTCCATAGTTTTGTACATTAAGGAATAATAGAAAGTTCGAAGCAATTTTCAAACTACGTCCAAAACCTGAAAGTAAAACAAGTCTAGGTAATATGAGTATTATATTACCCTGTATAACTTATTTATTATTTCATTCCAGTAAAATATGAAGTCTTGTTTTCTCTTGGTGTTTAATTTTTTGAACAAGTGTAGCTGCTTGAAATAAAATTTAATCTTTACTAAGAAAAGATCAATATACTCAATATATTATAACGTACACCGCTATTAAAAGTAAGTGTTTTAACAATAGGCTGCTTATAATTATCTTTAAAGGGTGCAGTATACCTTCAAAGTGTTCCATTCCTTTTAAAATTATTATCAAAATTAAAAAGCAGAGAATAGTACACCCGGTCAACTCCTACCAGTCTATATAGTTAACTTTTAGAAACAATATACAAAATAAAAACATTTGATATACTATATCTCTTAAATTTTAAATTTGGAAAAAATAATTTCGTAAATATTTAAAGCAAGAAAAATATACAGTTTATTCATTGTGTGAACAAATTTAATCCAAATTTTATATACGAGATATTTTGTGATTTATGGCTGATTAATTTCTTATTTTTTGGGTTTGATTAAGAATTTTATATTAAAAAAATACTTTTCAAATACACAATGTTTAATGTACATGAAGTGGAATTAATTTAGAAACACTATTTCCTTCCTTTTTAATTTTTATGGGGGAACACCTATAGAGGTTATTTGAAATTATTTAAATACAAAATTTATAAAATGTAAACTTAATCTGACTTTTATTTCTGAAAAACATAAAAGAAAAAAGAAGGCAAAAATTTTTATGAATATGCTTATTATTTTCTCCTTCTGTGGGTAATAAACTTATGACACAATTAATTATTAACAAATTTAATTTTTTTTCGAAAGATTTATCTACATATTTCTTAAACAATCAATACATATAAGCTGTGCGTAACAGATTGCATGAAATAAGATGGAGCCTGCGATATTTCCACTCAAAATATTTAGGAGAATAAAAATATTTTCTAATGGAAAAATTATTTCTTGAACAGAACTTGATCTACTAATTACCATATGTATACTTCTTACATTTTCTAAACTTAAAAAGTGAAAAAAATTATCACTATCACTAAAAATCTGAAGTAATTAGAGAAAAAATATAAACACCCTCATACAGCTATTTTCGAATCTGATCATATTTTTTGATTTCCGCCTTTTTTGTTCGTAAAAGTATATTTTTAAATATACTCATATTTCAAGGATAAATTAGAAATACCTCTAATTCATTTTGGAAAACCACTTCTTGAATCATGGCATGGTTCAATATTAATCTTTTTAAACAAGTGAAAACTAATTGATATAGAGTACAAAATATTATTATGATACGCAAAATATTTCTCGATTTAAATGTATCGAATTAATTTAAAAGACAAAAGTAAAATTTAAATTAAGGACGTTGTGATGGGGCATCGTTTGAATTTCAGAAAGCTATTTATTATCCTACGAATAGATAAGCGATTCATCTAAATTTAAAAACTCCTTCAAAATGGAATGCCTTCGAAGATATACGAGTGGTATCTGTTGAAAACTCCCTAGAAAGTTGTTAAGTTCTGCAACATAGCACTTTCCAATTTAAGTTACATAATTCAATTCTTTGTAACACCGTCTAGGGACGATCTATAATAGAATTTATTAGCATTTAAATTGTTCAAAATGATCTAACTTGATCTTTTATTCCTTAAACTTCTAAACGCGATGTTCGGTCGAATTCCAGGAAAAAAATCGGCTCATTTTATGTAAATGACGGTTTATAAATAATGGCCTTTTTGTCCCTGAATCTATTATCGTAAATATATGGTATTGGTACTCCTATGTTAATACTAGACATTGGTAATGTTTATATCTTTTATTTTAATTGTTACCTTAATTACAGAGAAATAATTTATTTCTAAATAACAAAAATATGTTTCTTTAAGTATTTTATAATCACAAACCGAAAATCTATGGAAAAGAACTGAACAAAACACTATATTAACATTATTTGGATATTTCAACCCTAAAATGCTACTCGTATAGCTGAATATTAAAATTTCAATAAAGTATTTACTTTTAAGTCTCACCTTCCTCTCGTAAACGGCGATGCCCCGTATTCCCGTATTGCATGACGTTTAACCCTTAGTTAAGGTAGAAATACTATATCTGGAAAAAAGAATACGGCCCGAGAAATTTTTTTTATTTATTGCGAATCTTCTTATTTTGTATTTATAATTTCATGCAAGTTAGTTTCTATACCAATTTAACAATATATATATATATATATATATATATATAAATAACCAGTGGCGGGCATTCTCAAGTATATTTCATAAAATTTTGATATGTTTGCTATTATTTTAAGAAGATCTTTAATGTTAAGATATTATACTGTAATAAAGTTTATAAAAAAAACATAATAAACGGAAAAAAACAGTCCAATTCCAAATTTTTTCGGGAAGTTTTCCAAATCCTAAGGTGTTTCATTATGAATGAAATTTTGTCAGCAAAACACTGTTACATAGAAAATACAAACCAGCATTTTTGTCACCAAATATATATATAGATCTATACAACAACTCTGCCATTTACATGAAACATCTAAAAGGAAAGACACCTACGATTCTACTTGTTTCCCTACCGGCAATTTTTATTATCATCAGTATCGTCATAATTTTATGCTAATTACTCCTGGAGGTACATGTAACGACACTTATTGTATTTGCAGCAAAAAAGGCAACGTACTCGTGGACATAATTAGTGAATTTACAATCAATCAAATTTCATGAAATATTGATGTTAAATTTCAATTAAAAATGACATTAATTTTTTACCTTGGCATTCAACTTTTTAGGGTTTTAGGGTTGTGAAGATCATTTTCGTGTTCATCTATCTATTTCAGCCGTTTTTCTCAAAAATGATTTGATGTAGAATTCCGAATTGTTCTTTTTTGACGATACAATGTGAGATAGATTTAGAGATATTGTTGAAAATTATCACATATATTCGTCACCATCGCCAAAACTGCTGAAATATAAATTATAAAAAGAACAAGGTTTGCAGGAAAATCCTGCTCTTTCATATCTTTTTTCCCCCTAATTAAGTTTATCGGAATTAATTTATAATGAGATTTTTGAGAAATTCGTGGTATTTTTACACATGTTAAAAATGCAGAAGGCAAAGTAAAACGATCGAATTTTTCACACGATACTCCATCGAGGGAAGTATTGTGAATGTATTTAGAAATTCATTCGACCAAGTGTAAGTTTTGAACATTGAGGAATCAGAAAGTAAGACAAATCAAAACGATATTAGTTTTATTTTAGTACCTGAATTATTATTTTATTTCAGTAAAATATTTTCTTTCGGTGTTTCAATTTTTGAACAAGTGTACCTGCTTGTGTACTCAATAAATTATAACATGCACCGCTATTTGGAGTGAGCGTTTAAACAATTGGCCGCTTATATTTATATTTAAAGAGTCCATTCCTTCTAAATTGATAATAATTTCGTAAGGCAAAGAAAATAGTACATCCGGCCAACTCCTATCAATTCATGTAGGTAACTTCTACAAACAATATGCAAAATAAAAACATTTAAAATAGCTGCTTGAATTACAATTTAATCTTTACTAAGAAAAGAGAACAATTCAATTTACTCAATAAATTACAACGTGCACCCCTATGTCAAGTGAGTGTTTAAACAATAGGCTGGTTATATTTATATTTAAAGAGTGCTGTATACTTTCAAAGGCCTCTATCGGTTTTAAAATTACGATCAAAATTGCAAGACAGAAAATTGGACAGAGAGAATGGAATTTCATTCGAATAATAAAGAATTTACTTCATCGATAATACATTCCAGTTCAATTTAAAGGTTTCGTATTATTTTTTCTTTTTAAATATTTCAAAGGCTAATGGAGTGGTGAATCAAATAGTGAGAGGATATAAACAAATAGAAATTTCGTCTCCAGTCGTAAAAAAATCAATAAATCTGCTTTCTCCGTTTTCAACCCGATCTGTGTATATAAGTATTGTATTGAAGAAAACGTCCTAAACTAAAGTCCCAACAGTATGCTCTTTTTGTAACTGAAAGATTACTAAGGAATTTCGTTAATTTATTTTAATCGTACATATATATCAAAATATATGTAAAATAAGATCTTAATAAAATTAAGTTAGAGAAACTTTAAGAAAAACGAAAGGAGAGACTTTAAACTATTTTTTTAATATATTTAGATACATAAAAGTGAATGAAAATTAAAAACAACAGTAATATATCCATAAGTGTTCGTTAATTTTTATGTCAGTCTTGTCGTATGGAAAAAATCTGGTAAGTATAAATAGAACTCACACTACTAGAGTGCAGTAAATACTAAAGTGTATATGAAAAAGAAAGGTGTTTAATATTTCTATTTAAGTATTTAAAAATAATATTACTTTTCAAAATGAAAATATATCACTGAGTACAAAAATATGTACTCGAAAATATATTTACATGAAAATTTATGTAAAAATATCCGCGAATATACCAAAAAATATGAAACTTAGAATCAAATTTTATTTATACTCTTAGTAAGTGTGTGTCTTGATAATTTTTGACTATGTGAGTATCGAAGGTGGAGGAGTACACACTTTGTATAGATATTTCCAAAAATATCTCTAGTACTATCTCATATTAAATTCTGTTTCTTTGTTTTGTAATTTTTATAAATAATCATGTCAAATGTGCAACAAATAAAATTTTTAAAAAAAAGTAGGCTTTATTTCCGTAAAATAATATTTAGTGTTTTTGTGGTTGAGAAATTTCAAGTTTTGACGTCAAATGGGGTCTAAAAATAAATGGTTTCTAAGAATATTTTTATACACATTTTCAGAAATATCGAAATGACTTATATATAATTCGAAAATAAATGTTTTGGAAAATCTATAAGTCGCTTCTTACGCGCGAAATAAAAAAATATCGTGTATTTGATTTGCCCACCCCAATATCGCAATAAAAATATTTTTGAGCGTATGAATTTCACGTCATATACATATATATATATATGTATATATATATGTGTGTGTGTGTGTGTGTGTGTATAATCAAACCACTGTGTCGAAGATTTCTAAAAAAAATCGTTAGTAACAAACGGACAAAAGAACGCACATAATTATCTTATAATAGCTTTATTTTTATTTTCTTTTTTTTAGCTACTAAACTCTGGAAAGGAACATTTATACATTCGGTATGGCATTTTATCTGTTTGTCGGGCACAGCATCGTAGTTTTTTTTCAATTTAAATTCAATTGAGATTCCTACCGCAGAAATGGTTAGAAAAATTATTTAAATACATAAAAATTAAAACTCTCCAAAATATTTTATTATGTACGATAACCATTATTTTATAAACAATAAAATATTTAAGCGTGCAATAGCAAGCAAGCAACTTTTTGACAAACTGCGAATATGGTATTCGTAATAGTCAGGTAAAATCTAATTAAACTAAATCATGGGACAGAAAACAAAAAATCAAATGGAATGGTAATACAACCGTCTGTAGCATATTATATTGCCGCTGTAATTTATTGGAATTGTGTGATTTATATTTATTAATTAAGCGTTTGTTATTATGGAACGAGTGTAGGTGCATGTCTATTATTTGATGGGTAGTTATTATTGTAATGATGTGTATTTTATATTCATTCGTATATTTTTCTAAAACATTTCTTTTTATCGAACTGACACGATATATGACCAGGGTGCGAAAATCAAATGGAATGGTAATACAACCGTCTGTAGCATATTATATTGCCGCTGTAATTTATTGGAATTGTGTGATTTATATTTATTAATTAAGCGTTTGTTATTATGAAACGAGTGTAGGTGTATGTCTATTATTTGATGGGTAGTTATTACTGTAATGATGTGTATTTTATATTCATTCGTATATTTTTCTAAAACATTTCTTTTTATCGAACTGACACAATATATGACCAGGGTGCGAAAATGCCACTGTCACATGCGAAAGACTTTAGTAATATCATTGAATTGTGCATATTTGAGTTACATTACAAAAATTGGATAGCGATGTTTAATTTATTTATGTATTCATTTTCCGTAAGCAATTATGCCGCCATTTCCAATGGATTTTTACCCACTTTAGATTTGTTACACTGATTATCTCTTTTATGAAATGAGTTTATTTTCTTTTATTATGGGAAATTTTATTCTATGCCAGTTTATAGCAGTATATAAAATTTCTGATTTATTTTCATTCATCAATAATCAAAACATATAATTTCAATGTCGGGGAGAATCATTACCCGGGGATCGCCATTCCGTGGTTTGCTAAGTAACTTCCTTAATTTACTTCATTTCGTAGTTTTAAATTGAACTTGAAACAGCGTCAAATGCAACGCACCTTTATTCTTTATAATATTAAGAGCTTAAATATATCATGAATTCGAATCCAACCTTAAATCGTTTATGTTTATTCCAATCATTTTTAGTTTATTACATAACAAAGGTCATTGATTTTGCTTAGCGATTCGAATTTTTGATGGCATTCCCATATATTATAACTTACTGAGTTTCAATATTAAATAGGACATAAATAGGATAAATTATGTGTTTTATTAATATTAGGGAAACGTCCTAAAATCCTATAAAAAACCTAAATGTGAAAAACGAAGAATTCTCATGAGATATTAGCTGAAAAAAGTGTTGAAATCAAAATTAATTTTAAATTAGAATAAACGTAGAATTTGTAAGACAGGTGTAAATAATTTTAAATACTTTTCTAACTTTTTACATTTAAATTTGACACATTTCTATAATAGGTTTTGCTTGATATTAAAACCGTCTACTTTACAAACATGTTTTTATTCTTTCCGTGGAAAAGAATGCTTAAAAAGGATCGAATTTCTATTTTATCAATGGAATTACGACTGAGGAGTATTTACCAAAATATAAGGCAGATAGATACACTAAAATAAACGACAAATGAAAGAAAAATGGAGAAAAATCTATTGAAATGCGAATTTGAGAAAAGTAGGAGCCTTATTTCGATATCGGATTAGAACTCTTTTTATTCGACTATTTGATAGATTGAAAAGGAAGAGGTTGACATGTTATAAAATATAGTCTCGCCTTTTGGAGTTTTCAAACGAATTATTTGATTAGATAACCAGAGAACTTTAGATTGGTTGATTTAGAATTTCATTACTAAGAAAAATGTTATGATATGTTTGAAATCTATATATCTAATATGTTTGAAATTTAATTTCCTTGTGTTTATTCAATAGGTTTAATATGTGTTCATAAAATATTGAAATATGTGTATATATGTGTATTCGTACTGTCCATTCAGCAATCTGGCACCTAAACCAGTGCACCGATCTGGATGGAAAATTTAAAATGTTTATCTCAATTTCTTCAAAAGAAAAAAACTCAACAATATTCGTCAATATTTTTGCATTATTAGTACTTTATTACCTAAATTATATAAAATAACTTATCACAGGTAAAGTTTTATTGAAATATCACTCATATAAAACTTTACTGAAATACTTTTCCTTTCACGCATTCGTACTTAAAGGGCGGGCGGGCGCGGCAGGCGGCTACCTTGATGATAAGTGCTCAAAATATATTACAAGCGAAATTTTAAAAATTACATTCATTGGCTGGCGTTACTCATAAAATTATCCGCAACGTGGCTGTATAATTTATGTAAATTTTAACAATAATCCGTATGTTAGTCTTTCTGCAATGGGATATATCCTGATATAATTTTTGGTTAAGAAAATGAAAATAGAACGATTGAAAATGACTCTTATTTGTTTAAATGGATCAGAAAGTCATTATTACATCCGTCGCTGTACACAAATTTTATTAATATTCGATATTGCCTCAGAATTAATAGTTGCGATACAAAACATATAAACATGTAAGACAGGTAGCATAGGACATTTTTTTTAAGATGTCAAATTTCTTACGTTTTGTTCACATATATTGTTCGTTCAAGTTTTCATTAAATATTGGTGTAATACCGCATTAAATTATACCAAAATTTTTTGAAACTGATTAGCGATAATATTTTTCGAAAATGAGTGTTCCTAATTTTGCTAATTTCTAATGAAAATTGCATTCAACGATCATTTTCCTTTCTGGCAAGTAATTCAATACACACTTGTGGAAATTTCCTTTACGAATAAAGGAAAAAATGCTTCCAAGCAAAATAAGTATAAAATGAAAAATAATTTAAAATAATTTTTACCACAAATCCTCTCCCCCCTACCCTCATCAAGATTATTGGGAAGGGACTAGAGAGTAAAAATGGACAATTTGGGAAAAACGGGTCGAAAATGGTTATTACACTTCTCAAATATTGTAACGTCTTCCTTTTTATTGCACATAAGCTATTGTTTTTACTAAACTAGAACTAACTAATGACTAGTATGTCTTGAAGCACTACTACTGTAGTTTGCGTGGTATGTAATTCACGCAATATGCATTAAACATTTTATGCTAGGTTGAATGCATGATGTGGCACGCCATACGCACGAAACCTCTTCATCCGCTTCCTCATTCCGCCCGCTTTAATGGACCCGTATATTGGTACACGTTCAAACAAGAATCAAGTTTTTTATAACTCAAGAAGTACCTTCTTGATTTTAATCACCCTAGGTGTGGTATAAGTAGATACGTCAGACAATAATATATATAGAAAAAAAATACATATATATATATTTTTTCTCTTTGTTTTTTTTTTCAGAAGTGTATTAAAGGTTTATCAGAAAATAATATTTAAAATATGTATTGTTATTTCGAGCTATTGATACTGAAAAGGAAACTTGAAATAATACATAATATACTTAAAAATTTATACACTTAATATTTTGAAATAGTACCATTTATGTAGATTTTAGAATTTATGAGAAAAACTTGTTTTGAAAATAACAATTCTGCTCGTATTTTCTCATTCATATCAAAGACAGGTCACGGTCAAGTGTTATTGTCTTCATATGGCATTCGCTTATTGTGGTAATATCATTACAAACAATATTTATGAGACTGGCCATTGTGGCCATTTCACTATGCTTATCTTGTTATAGCTTTTTCAACAATACTTCTAGAATTGTCTACATAAAATTCTGAAAAAGTCCTCATACTTTTACTTTTCAATTAATCCCCAACACGATATGTGAAATAAAAAATTGAATTGTTTTATCTGCACCCTCTAAAATGTATATTTAATTTTTTAATATTATCAACAATTGAAATAAATGCTTCTCGATATGTTTTATTGCCGCGGCAAATTTGAACGTTAAACGATAAAACAAATATGACAGAATTTAACATAATTTAGAATTTTGACAAAATTTAATAAAATGTTCAATAGAAGTACCACTTTTGTCCTTTTAAGATACAGAACCCTAAAATACGAAATATCAAAATATTCCGTTAATATTTAAGTAGTGAATATTGTGTAAATATCTGCATTGAAAAAAATTTGAAAAAAAACCGATGCAATATCGAAAGAAGAAACGCCGCGGAAAGCTTCTAGAAATACATAAACCGTGAGCTCATCGAGTCAAAGTCAAATTCGCGTTTATTCATTTCGTAAGAGTAAATGAAAATAAGGCTGCAGATACTTTCCAAATGGCTGTGAAAGCGCTATACTCAATTGTATCATCGGATGCAAATATATATGGCTTCTACCGGGTTAATTTGCAAAGTGATAGGATGATAAGAAATTTTACACCAGATTTCATCTTTGTATGTCGAATAATTATCGTTACTTTGTATACAAAAATCTTGAACTTAAATGAATTTTGAAACCTTCTTAATTTCCGTAATACGTGGAAAAAAGTTTTCTTTAACATTTTACTTCCTTGTTAAGGCACACTAAACTGTGTTAAGAGGAAGCAAAATAAATATACCTAAGCACTCAGCCGCCCTCTCTAAAATCCATTTAGCTGGCGAGTAACGACTCAGTAAGGCGGAACGTCGACTTTGCAGCCACTAGCCCCCAAGCACGCACGAAGTCACACGTGACGAACCGTTGTCGCACATTCAACGTCTTTATTAGCGATACATTTACCCTTAATGTTGCAACAAAATTTACGCGTAGCGGTTACGTTTTCTGTGCAAGATAGATTAGGTCAGAGTTTATTTTAAGAAATATTCGAAATTCTTTGGTCTAGTAACAAATTCTTTTATCTACCACTTGTACTCGCACTACTAGAGCTTTGTACACACTTAAGCACATGAAAATATTTAAGGTTAAATAGTGCTTCTGTTAAACTATTTACAAAATTTAAAATAATTTTTCAATATATATATATGTATATATATATATATATATATATATATATATATATATATTTATATATATATATATATATATATATGTAGAGAAAATTTTTCATTGGCTAATAAATATCGTAAATATCTCAAAAGCTATGAATTTAAAATACGTTCCAGTAGAGTTTCCATTAAACTTTACGGTAACTGTCGTTGTTTTTCTTAATTTTGACTTTATCAGTTTTCGAAAACGAGGGGTAGGAGATAGGGTAACATTTTTTATATAATTCGGATAAATTTTATATTACATATGCCCTTAATTACAACTTCCTATCCAACATCACAATGATTATAAGTTTGATATTATATACTACTAGGAAAAATTCAGCCTTGCCTTTGTGCGAAAACTTGTATTATATATTATTCTAATATTTTCATTTCTAAATATTCTAACTCCGATGTGCAGCCCTGGAATCTGATAGATAATATAGAACTACATTATTAAATAAAATTATGAAAATAAAATAATCATTATCATCTAGTAGAGATCTAAAAAACTAACGAGGTTATGGCTGCTTACACTGGATATTTTGTTGCTGTTGAATAATGATGTAACAATATATTAATTAACCAGATTTTCTCTTCTCTGAATGTAATGATATAAAGTTGAAAATTTTATTTGCGATTGATACGTGCAGAGTAACCAGTTAACCAAAATTAATACTAATGTCATGATTTAGAAGTTAGATAGTTAAAATCAAATCAATCAATCATTCAATTTTCATCCCGGTTTGTTTCCTATCATCTCTTTGGCCTCTAATAAAGTAGTGCCCTTTTCATTTCGAAAATACTATTTCTTTACTTTATTTCAAATGACAACTGTTTGCCAGATTTTTTCGTCCCTGAATGTAATGATATAAAGTTGGTAATTTGATTTGTGGTTAATAAGTGCAGAGTAACCAAACAATCAAAATGAATACTTATGGCTTAGAAGTTAGATACTTAAAAATTTGCAAAAGTTCAATTTCATATTAAAGTATATGGACCATTGCCGAATATTCCCTAACCTTTTGCACTCTATGTTATTTAGTATAAATATAAACTTATATGAAAAGATGTTTTGAATTATTAAGTAAAACGTGAAAAGCACTAGAAATATTCAAAAATAATTTATTGATTTCGGAACACGGACAAATAGCTACCGCAAATCGTAATGAAACTGAATACAAAAAGAAAATGCCTTGCGTCAGAGACCATGAACCATATATGAACCATTTATAGACAAACAAGATCACAAAAGTAACGGGCGCCATATGTATATAACAAATATAATGCCAGTATCTCATCATTTATAATTAATAAGATAAAGAGTACATTAAAAAAATTCATTACAATTTGTCTCTTGAATTTTTTATAGGAGGTCATTTATATTTATCAATTTCATTAGTACTTTTTATTTCTTTATCATAGAGCTATTATATAATAGCTCTTACATAATGTTAGTAGACCCTATAAGCGTAAATATTGCAAATAAAGGATTAATTACCCTTAAAGACGAAAATATGTGTATAACAAATACAATATCAATATCTCATCATTTGTAATCAATAAGATGAATAGTACATAAAAAATTCATTAAAATTTGTCTCTCCAATTTTTGATAGGTTGTCATTTTTATTTATGGATTTCATTAGTACTTTTAATTTCTTTATCATAGAGCTATTGTATCATAGTTCTTACATAATGCTAATAGATCATATAAGCGATCATTATTGTAAAAAGGATTAATTACCCGTAAAGGCGAAAAATTTACAAGGATTCAAATGAAATATTTTGTAAATTTGAAAGCATCTACAAGACTGTCTGTGTGTGCCTGTAGGCGGTAAGTAATTTGTTACATCAAAGGACATTGTTCATAAATTAAGTGCTTTGTTGTATTAATATCTTTCCAATGTAAAAATAGTATTTTACGGATCGAATGAGTTAACTGTCAGCCATTTCACGGAATCTTTGTTGTAAATGAATCAACACCAGAAAAGGAATATATAACAGTTTTAAAATTTCAATTACAAAACGCCTAAGATATATTCTCTATGATATCATGAACGTTATTTTTTCTGTACTTTATTATTAGATATACTTTGTATGATATAATTTTTTTCTCTGGTTTTCTAACTCAGAAGGAAAAGATGAACCTTTACAGGATTTTTTCCACTTCATTGTTCGTCTGTCATTCTGTCAAGATCCTTTTTCTCAAGAACGCGTGGAGATATCGTGTTGAAATTAATATCAAATAGTTAGATCTACGGTCCATTGGAGCTGTAAAATTAAAGCTTCTAAATCAAGGCAATCAAAATACGATCATGCTGCACCTTTTTACCGCATATTTTAACATCCCGCGAATAAATAGAAACCCATAGGGTACTTTTCGTTGCTCTAATATCATGAAATTTGGCAAGAAGTAAGATTTTACAGGACAAGTGAACGAAAAAAAGTTATATAAAAATATTAAATATGCGTCTGTGAAAAATATTGTAATCAGTATATTTTTGTTCTAAAAAATTAAGTGTTTAAAATAATTTAATAGGAATATTACATATAATTAAATGTTTCTAAATGTCGAAATATGTACGGAATCCTCGTAGTATGAGTTCCACTCGTGCTTGGCAGATTTTTATACGAAAATTGAGATAAGGAGACTAATTTATTTTAATGAAATTAAGTTGATTTTAAACCTAAATTAAAGCAGAATGAAAAACCTTAATTGCTTTTCATCACTAAAAATTAAAGAAAAACATAAATCTTAAATTATTAATGATCAATTTGTTTGATTAATATTTAGATACTGAAAATATATGTTATGATTAAGTCTGTTATTGCAGCAAATTTCTGCAATTTTATAGAATAGAAAAATATTAACGTTCGCTAGTTCATGGCTGAAAGCAATGAACCATCTTCTCTAATTAAGTTGTTTTTTGCATGAGGACGTTTATTAAATTAAATTGAAAATTCAATACAAACTTATTAAAATTTTCTTGGAAAATACTTATTGTTACTGTAGAAATTTTTCATTTAAAATGACCTTTTAGTAAAAATTAATTAAGTAAATAACTTTGTTTTAATGTATAAATAAATTAATTTTATTAAAAGTTAAATATTTTAATTACTACATCTTGTAGACCTGTGCAAGCATAGATGTACGTTCATACTACAATAAAAAATACTTAAAAATATTTTTAAATTTCCGTACCTCAAAAGAAAAAAGAGAAAGTTTACAAGATCATTCATATATATGTCCGTCTTTTTATTTGCTACGACAGTTTTTCTCACAAAAATTTTGACATGGAAAATTCAAATTTATCTTAGTAAGTAAAGCACGACAATATTTCGTTTATAACAATAGTTAGCGCTTAAATCTAGTCATGTAGATATTTTAGAAGGGACAAAATTTAATTTCTTTTCACTTAACTTCTTTTTCCATTGGATGTTTTATAAGGATTCCAAAGTGGATTCCATAAGGATTACAAAATATGTATATTTATATGACAAAGCATATTAAACCGTATACATTTCAATAGCTTTCATATATTTCAATGTCACTAATATCGAAATGAGGGGTCCCTTATTTTTTGCCTTTGATATATCGTCTGGGAAAGATTGAAGAACAATTTTTTGAAACAGCAAGTTACGGCGATCCCAAAAGTATTTTATTCAAAGTTTTACATGATTCTAGCAACATCATAGAAAATATTGACCAAAAATAAATTTACCATTTGTCTCCAAAACTGTCAAAGCAAAATTTATTAAAAAATTAAGGGCGTTTCTAGTTACCGAAACTTTACCGGAATACTACTGAGGTGATTCCAAATTTCAGAGTTTTTGATATGTTAATGATATTTTTACGTTGAAAAAATTATACTAGGCAATATATTTAAATAGCGAAAAGTAATATTAATCTTACCACATAGTTTATTATGGATACTCTTTACCGTTAAATGTATGTAAATTTCTAAGTTTATACGCAACCTCCTTAGTACGAGCTTAAATCGACCTAAAACAACAATGATCAAATCGACGTTAAATATGAAATTAAACATTGGCAGTTTACACTACATTTGGATTTATATAATGCTTGCATTTAACAAGTCCGTTTTTAAAATGAAAATGAAAAATAATTATCAAGCGAGAAAGACCAAATTCGATTCTATATCAGAAGAACTGTATCGCTCATAATTTTCGTCTCATGCATTTAGTTGTGTGTTATTTGTCTTCTAATATTAATTATTTCAATTAGAAATCTTGTAAAAAGATCAACGGATTACGGAAAAAGATTACATTGCCCTTAAAATACATATCTCAAATATTGTGACCAAAATGCAATCTTATTTCTAGAGAAAACTTTCGAATTTGTTGAGCGCAGTCGTAATGCTGCTTTACAGCCGCAGTTATAATTCTCGGGTACTTCCAATACTTCCCTACCAATGCCTTTCTCAACGCTTGCTGCACAGACAGAAATATTCATCCGATGCTTCACTGGGCACAGAGTTATTGTTCGCTTCGATCGCGATAAGTGAAAATGTCCGAATGAAAATGAAGGGGCAGCAAATAAAATCAACACGCTACTATAATAGAAATGTAGTGAATCAGTAATAAGACGTACATGCAAACGAAAAAAAACGATCCATACGAATTTATTTCAAAATGTCAAGATCAGATATTATATTGATATCATAGTTTAACATATAGTGTGGATTCAATATGGCAAGAAAATTATGAGGAAGCAATCAAATTGTTATAAAACATGTCTTAAAGGTGTCAAACACTTTTTAATATTAGATAAACAAAAAATATACGCTCAATTATTAAAGATTCAAAAGTTCTTAGACCAAAAAAATATCCATCTTATATAATATTATTATCTGTCCATCATACTGCGGTAGATTAATATCTTACATATGATTTTTTCGTCTCAAATAATAATATAAAATTATTATTATCAAAAAAAGTGATTTGCCGTTTTTCTTTACGCTTTGAAGAACTATGATTTTTCTCTAATTTAGTTTGGTCGTACAAACAAAAGAAAAATTAGCAACAAAATTACAAAACTACGTTCATAAAAATGTATCAGTTAAAATGCACATAACCTGTATTTATCTATAGTGAGATAAATCTTCAAGCATGGTAAATTGAAAGTATTCTAACAACCAAAAAAAACAAACCTTTTCAACAAACATTATCAAAAAGCTAATATTTATATTTCTGGAGAAGAATTAAAGAAAAAATTAATTGTTATTGAACACATTTCGAAAAGCAGAATTACAATTTAATAGAAGAATAGAAATTTAAGAGAATAGCAAAATACAGAGAAATAAACCTCATTTGTAAAGCGAATTGGTCTAGTAGTTCACAAAGTTTGCTTAAACTAATAACCTTGCTTTTGTCGTCACAAATACTGATTATTTTTTTAGAGATATTTCATGAATTTTTAAAAACTACAAACATTTGTGTCCCCTTAATATATTCTGTGCAAATTCTGATCTATTTTTTACCGTGTATGAATGTTAATAATAAGAATATGTTGAAATATCGAACAATTTGTGGTCTTTTTCTTTGGTGCAGTGGGGCAAAAAAAGTGCAATACGATTGGGACGATCGCTTGCAAAGTGAGGCCAGTCTACTGGTCCCGTTTTTAACATTATAGGTTGTCTTAATCTTTTCGTAGTATACTACTGTGTATGCTTTGAATTGTTTTTTTTTTTTAAATCGTAGTGTAGTAATCAACCAATCAAACAATAGCTATCTTGTCGACTTTGTACGACAGGTAAGTCTCATTCTCATCACTTAAAATATCTATGTTCCAAAGGAAAATGTGACTAAATGTTACCATTCAAAGAATAAATATCTTTACAAACGGTAAAATAAAATATTGTTCCAATACTATACAAATACCTAAAGGTGAAGGCATATATGAATTAGATTACACCCGGGAATATCTGAATTGAGAATAATGGAGATGTTTTTTCTAATGCTTTAATAGAGTGGCGTTATTTATGAATAACAGCGAAGAATCGAATAATTTTATTCAAATCGAAAATCATATGAACAATATTTATGAATGAATATTAAAAATTGTATGCCTAATAAATATATAAATATAAAAGCCAATATTATGCAAGTACACATTTTTTGTAAATTTGTATGAATTATTTGAAACCACATTTCTTAGGGCCTTAACTTTTTCTCCGCTGGGCTAGACTTTAAATTGTACATGGCACGAATATTTGACTTTTAAAAGATATATTCATCAGTCCATCACTAATATACCGTAAGCTTTGAAGTTTTGGTTTAAAATTTAGCTTCAAGCAGACTTTATATTTGTATGTCTTAGTTTATCCAACAAATATATATTAAGATTGATGCAAATAAACTGCGAAGGTCACGTGAAACATATTTTCAAATGTACATCGTACATCCGGTGTAATACCTTCTTTTTTTAATGCAAAAAAAATGAGAAGACAGTATTTTTATAAAACAAAACATGTTTAATATCCTTCTTCGTCACGTGCAAAAATGTCCCAAATCGTTTTCTTATGATATCCATCAATTGTTCTAAAATCTTGGAATTATAGATCTATGTCATATTAAGTTCAGTGTCTTAGTTAGTCTTGTTAGCAAATACAGGTCTTACTGAATAATTAAAAAAAATGTCTTGCTGAAGTTTTAAGAAAATATGGATTAAATTTATAAAGTGAATTTTAATGAAGTTATTTATTTGCATTTAATTTAATTTCTCCAAAACTTTTTTTTTGGGAAAGGTTCAGTCTACTATACAAAGTAGTGCAAGTAAGTTTCAGCAAATGGGGTGTAATTTGTTTTAAATATATGTGATTATTATTCTACAATAAGTCATAAAGACTAATTAAATTTCAAGTCTGTACATGAATAACAAAATAATATAATTTTTAAATTGGACACATTTTTTAACCAAACGAATGTATAGTAGTTACATCATAAAATTCAATGTATTGACTAGAAAACTAGAAAAAACTGTAAAAGTAAGTAGTACGCAATAAATAACGTGTTTTACCTTATATTTAAATGATCTTAGTATTTTAAACTATTACAAATATGATAGCTAGTTAATCATCCTGGTCTTATACAACTGACCGGTCAATATTGATTATAAATTGTGTTTAGATGTTTACAATATAATAGCTGAACAGGTTGTTTGTTAGCTGGTTAAAACTCAAGATTTTAATTTCAATTATTGTTGGTGTGAGAGAATCATCTTATAGTTAGAGAAGATAAAAGAATATGTTATTATAGAGTTATAAAAATCGAAGTAAAAATTTGGGACCGAATCTTAGCAATCAGGGCTCTGAGACATATCTCTTTGTTTCCCCTGAGATCTTGATTTCATGTGTAGGCATTATTTTGTGTCAGATCTGACGAAAGCAAACATTTTTGGCATTTATTTACTATGCATGTTATCAGTTCAGATAAGGGTAGTGATTTTTATTTAACGCTTACTTCTCCTTTAATTCTTCTTCCTTACACCACTTTCTACAACAAATAAAAAGGGTGCATTTTTTTGGTTAGAATCGTCCTTATTTCATTCAGTATCATATTGCACATATCTTTGGTGTTACTGAAATTGTATCCCTCTTGTAGTTTCTTGAAAACCAAAATATTTATAAGAATTTAGTAATAGGGAAGACAGTGAAAAATGTTCCAAATTTACTGTCACAAAATTTACAAATAAAAATGCATAACTCTTTAAAAAAAATTACAAAACAAATCATAAAGGAATAAGTTTATGAACACAAGAAAAGTTATTTGTACATTCCGTTGTTTATAAGCAAATTATTATAATACTGTTAATTAAATTACTGACAGAGCACGGTTTAGAAAATGCATGCAAAATGAAACTAGGGACTATGAAAGGAAAATATTTTCAGACTCGCTCTTTGTAACCGTACTCAAAGATTACGGTTACAAAGGGCGAGTTCCTAGTATCATGATTCGGTTGATTTCAAAGTTGTATTACTTGGGCAGAGAAGTATTTCTTAAAAAAAGTGGTTTTATGTATGAAGAAAAGGCCATTCGGCTAGTTTTTAGAGTTTAGTCCTGGACTGTAGCGGAAGAGTGTTAAATTTGCTTGAGCTATGATGAATAATTTGAATTGTTCAAAATATTAAGAAAATACATAGGAATTAGATTAAGGTTTGATCAAATAGAATTCGTTGGTCATTGGCTTCTGTAAATATTTTACGCTTGGATCTGATTTAAATTTGCAAATCTGGTTTAAATTTAACTCTTCTAGGCTTGTTAATTCCATTTTTGCACTTTTTTCTCATTTTCCTGATAAAAATAAGTTTTCAATAAACATTTATTAATATTTTGCTATTTCACACATTTTTATTTTTGCTGTACATATTTTACACAATCGGGACTGAGCAATAAGTTCTATAAGCTATTCACTATCTCAGTAGATGGATATTCGCTTATCAATTTAAGCTTTATGCTAGAGAATTACGCGTTGCCGACTGTTACGATCTGCAGTATTACATATATACTGGGATTAAATTGAGTAGAACAAGTAGATTACAACTTAATCCGGGCAAAATACTCTGTAGTGAATTATAGTTGTGATCGTGTCTCTATCAGTCAGAATTATAGTACTAATGTCATATTACTGATAAGTTGGGTTGAAATTAACAATGTGGGAATAGGATTCAACGCACAGGAAACGTTTCATGAGACATCATGTTCGACTTTCCGCATTTTTGTCCCTAGATTGTACCCGATCTTAATGTATTGGCAGTTATCCCTCTTCTATACAAAACTAAATATCCTGAAAGTAAGATTCAGTCATCATGCTTTATACGTATTTAATGGCAGTTATCCGTCTTCTATACAAGACTCAATATCCTGAAAGTAAGATTCAGTCATCATGCTTTACACGTATTTCTTCAAAATATAAGTACTGTTTTATGCTTGAAAAAATCCAAAAACTTTCTTAAAGCATTTATATAGCAGACGATTTTGTTTCTTTCCTTTTCTCTTCTCTATTTTCCTTACGCACTAGATGTGGTTAACTTCCATTTATTCGATACAGATGCGCAGAAATATTTCTATTCCATATTACTAAGTATATACTTTTTTTCTCTAAAAAAATAAATGAGAGCTTGCAAGCGTAGATTGTTCGCCTACCTCCATCCCTATCCAATTTATATCGATACAATCAACTATGCCGTGCTGTGAACTTTATCCAGTCGCGAGGTATGCTCAACATGGAAAATGTTTAATGGATGACACTATATTACAATTTTATTAATTAAATTTTTGTTAGATTATTTATGCTTCATTGCTGTTTATTTCTTTAACCCGCAAACTATTTATAATTCATAATTAGTTAATAAATCGATATATTCCACGTTCTAATATTTAACTGACAGCATTATCATGAGATCTGCAATGTATAACTTCAAAACACTTTGCTGCTACACTTTACTAAAATACATAGCTCTTTTAATCAAATACACAATTTAATTTTAAACTTAATTACATGGTTCTATTAAGCTGTATTAAACACCAAATGAAGGCTTCAATATATTACCCTTTTAGGTAATCTTTTCAGTGGCAGTTTTCAAAACCGTAGAGAATGTTAAAGAAATCAGTGTTAGCTTACCATAGACTTTGTGTTTTTCATTCATTTATAGTTACTTTCAATTTATAGATGCATAATATCAATTTGCTTATAAAATATTGCAGACTAAGGCTTTAATACCCTGATATATCAAGTCGGTTTTTAATATAACTATTCAAACGTTGAATGAAGAGTCAAAATTAGGAGTACACTGTACACCGGGCGTCAAAAGCAATACGATGCTAAGCAGCGATTTGTAAATAAATTCTTTATTAGGATTTTAATGTTCAGCATTAAGAATATTATTTTATGAAAACGAATATCGGTCATACTAGTAGTAATTTAGCGTTTTCCTTCACTTTTCTTATGATTTCAAAATTTTAAAATAAATACATTATTTTTGTTAAGTAATAAAATATAATATATATGTAACAAAGACTCGACAAAAGAAATGTTATAGAATATTTGTATCTTATATTTGTGTAAGGATTAATTCTTGGTATATGAATTAGCAAATATATGCGAAGGTATATGGGGTTTGTAGGAAAGTAATGAGCGTTTCTTCAAATTTCTACTTTTTATAAAAAGTAACAGAACAGCGTAACAATGTAAATTGGTAGGGGTAAACTGTATAAATATATGTCAACTGCTATGCTTTAGTATTCACTAGAACGTAGAAGCGACATAGAGCATATACGTTATTGTATTTTATACGATTATCGTTTAAATCACTCACTAGTTGTAGCTGCTCAAAATTTACGTAATGTAGAAGGTGAAGATACGATCTCCAATGCAAGACATTGGTTTCAGAGATTCATAAATATAAATGATGATTTAAAAGGTTTTTCCCGTAGCGAACGACCAGCGGAAACCTTAGACCTTTTAGGAAAATTAATCACAAGCGATTTCCACCTTACCTCACGTTGCCTGATAGCAGAGCACTGTTGCAATCATGTGCATATATTGGAACACTTGCATCAGCTGGGTAAAGTGTGTAAGCTAGAAGTGTATATACCACAAACCCTGACCACCGCTCAGTTAGACCAAACAGCCAATATATGTATAAATCTTCTTTCCCTGCGACCCAATACTGCTTTGACCAATTTGTAACTGGAGACAAAAAGTTCATGTTTTACATAAACTATACGCGAAATTGGCAATGGCTAAGCTGAAACGAAAAGACTTCAAAACTCAACTTCATCAAGAGTAAGGTTTATTATCTATTTAGTGGAATGCAAAATAAATTTTGTATTGCGAGTTACTGTCAGAAAATACCACAGTAGACTGTACCGACTTTGCACAGAAATACAAAATAAACGTAAAGAACCCTCCAAAGTATATTTTCTTCACAATAACACCCGGCCGCACGTAGCTAAAATCGTCGTTAAAACTTATTGAATTTTTATTGGGAAAGTGTATCACATCCGCCACATTCCCTTGACTTGCATAAATAGATTTTCATTTATTCCGGTCTTGAAATGATCACATTCTATATAAATATTTTGATAATAGAATAGAACAGAGTTGTCAATTTTCCAAAAGCACGTTTCTTGAGTCCCAACTCGACGTGTTTTACATTGAATAAATCCACACTTTTCCTGGACGTTAGCGTTGGGTTATATATAACAATGATACTCTCCTATTGTAGTAAGTACGACTGTTATCTATAACTAATTATATTGGTATAAATGGTACTTACCCTGCACAAGAGTAACAATAAACTATAATTTTAAAAAAAATTGTTTGCGATTATAACGCTCGGCACTTTCCCATCAATTTAATATTGTCATGGTAGGAAGCTAACTCAGTAGCAGTTAAGTTTGGAAACATTTCTCTTTTAAGATTTGAAATAAATGGAATTAATATAATTCCATTTATTCCAAATCTTCATTCTTCATCTTTCATTGACAGTCAAATATTCTGTTGAATTTCAATCAACTTCTCGCTATTTTCTTCAAAATTGGAATAGATTTTATAGGTCTGTACTACATAGCAAGTAACAAGTTACCAAAAACTGCCACTAGTCACGATGCTATGATTGTTTAATTTGTCACCATCTGACAGGTGCGTGGTTTTAGCGTGGATTGATATATCATCCGCCTGGGAAAATTTAATAAGCTGATGTGAAATCTGTTTCCTATTTCGGGTACTGTGTTATTTGAACTTTCCATCTGCATTAATATTAATGATAATGAATGGTAGTTAATGTGTATCGTTTCCTATAAACTATGACAGCTTGTATAAGTTGATATTTTTAATACATATCTATACGTATAACAAAATCATAACAAAATGAAGTCTGTAGATAAACAATATTTTAACAGTGATTGATTTAGCAAACAAAATGCTAGGAGAAACCAGAAAACCTCTTTTTAGATTTTTTTTCTCTCTGCCTATCTGTCTATGTCTTATTTTTTTCTTAAATCATGCAAAATCTACTACACGGACTTTGATGACATTTGTTGAAATAATATTTTATGTCCTTGAGCAATATAAATTGAAGATAATATTTGCCTGGATTTTACACATATGAAAACACTTTGAATTGGTGAATATTAATATATTGGTACTGCTAACGCCATCTATTAGCGTTATTACTAAGCTTTATGCTAATTCTTAGAGCTCTAAGTGATAAAAAAAATAGAAAACTCAACAAAAAATCCTAATAAATTTTCTTATACCTAATTCACGTCAACGAAGTCGCATCGGCACAGCTAATAAATTAATTGAAGCGGTGTTCCAAGATATATGCCGATAATTTTGAGTTTAAACATCGATATAAATATTCGATAATAATTGAAATTACACTGGTAAATCTCTCTGCTTTTCGTGTGGGTTAAATTATGCCACTTATTTCTTAACCTCATAACTCTTCCTCTGGGTTGCATCTAGGAGGGTATCCTAGAGCATGATATATAGCAGTGACAATACCAATACAAATGTGTAAATGAAAGGTGTTACGTAAATAGAAATTTTAACTTTTCTTAAAGTGAATACCAATATTGAGCGGGTAAATGTAAAACTTCGTTTTATTAAAATGGAGTTAAGTACGAGGGTTGAGATTTATGTTAACTAACGTTAAGCACTACTTCCTTATATTTGGCTTTTGATCGATTTGAAAGTGTATAACCAACTATCATTATTATTTCTTAAATTTAAATTAAATTAAAGATTCTGGAGCTTTAAATTATTTTGGAATTAGTTCCTTGTGAAAAGGCTTTAAAACATTAGACTACATATTACAAGTAATTCTTTCAAAATATCCCGGGAAGCTTTGAAAAGCTTCGAAACAAACCACAAAACTTGTTTACGCAACCTTTTACTAGAAAACTCTTGAATCAAACATATTTAGCTTTACATTGAATCGAATGCATAATATTGAACTTATGGAATTACGTGTTTAGTAAATGATTATAACTCTCGAAGTTCCTAGAAGTATCGACATTAGTTAAACGGTATCTCTATGGGTAAAAGTTGAAGTTAAAATATCGGAGTTAAAATATGAAGTACAATAAAAAAGTGACTTCTCTGAACATTGATTAAGAAATACAATAAGATGCGTCACTGGACTTTGTAATTTAGTGATTTTCTCATTCTCCCCTTTTCATTCGTCATGAATTTTCATTCAGCCTCACCCATATAAGCAATATGTTCTTTTTCCATTGTTATGCTGTTTTCATATCGTATTTTCATTGAAAAATTCCTCACTCCGATATCTCTAAAAATCATTAATGGCAATAATATTATAAAATTTAAAATTACAAAAAAAATTAAAATTTCTGGGAAGAAAGAAATAGTTTAATTTTTCCAATACAACATATTCAGAGTCGTATGGTAGCATGACTATGAATAGAGTTACGTGGATATCCATTCTTTTTATGGTCAATAAATTTATAGTCTTTTGCAACATAAATTAGGATTTTTTCCAAATAAAACACTCGCTGCAAAAGTGGAGTCTTTTTGGTCTAAAATTAATTTGATGAGAGGTTTTGGCTTTACTGCAATAAGTTTTTCTTCGATAAATAAATTGTACTTTAGTTATTAAAGTTGTGGAGCTAGCTTAGGAAAGCCCTTACTGTTAATTAAGTAGTAATATATTAAATAATTAGTAGCGGTTATTTTTTATGATCCGAAATTAATGTTTAATTCCTTGTTTTATTAGTAAATTTCATGTAAAATTTCGATTCAGTCACACACCCAGACAGGCTGACACGCAGCAGACGCGCATGGTCGAATGTACGCATGCACGCACTTACGTAAACACGCACACAAAGGGAAAAAATCTGGATGTTGTTTATATATAAGATACTGTAATGATTTTATGATTTATTTTTGAGAAATAAATTAAAACTAAAATATTAATCGATTTTGGAACACATTTTTAAAGTAATATTACACTCAGTGGAGGAAGAAAACACATTATTCTTTCATTTTATTCCCTTCTATATGTAAAACCGCTATAAATTGGGTAAAACCAATTGTAATTGAATATTGAATCTTCTAACTATAGCTTTATATCTTAGATAAATGAAGTTATAATTAAGACATGGATTAAGCGATTCATCTAATGCAGTTCAACTCAATTAAGTCAATTGTTGATATTACAACTATATTTTTATTTCACCCTCCTGAAATCCATTCTCTATCTTTATTTACTCATGTAATGCAGCTTTCAGTTACATATTTTTTCATGACATATTAAGGAATAAATTCTTCTATTCCTCTCATAGTTTGTTTTTGTTAGTGTTACGAAATAATCTATAAAAATAGGAGTTTTATTTTAAAATATTATCCTAAACTTCTGTCTTACTTAAAAAAAGACATATCAAACACAAGGTGAACTCGCAATAAGAGGTTCCTGTACACATTAAAGTGTTATAAAAAATTATTGATACCTGATATTATTATTATTACTATTAGTGTATTTACAAAATTTGAATTTTTTAGAACAAAAATTTATTGTCTGCTATATCATTCACTGGCTATACGCTTATGAATGATATAGTATAAAAAAAATTAATGATAAAACTATAAATTAACAATCTTTGGATTTTTTCCTTCAATTTTGCTATGAGACCTTCCTTCTTGAGAAGTTTCATGAGCCTAAGTCAACGGGAAGTATTCTATAGGTTTTGGCTTATTAGCGAGTACCAAAATATGCGTTATGAATGGCCGTATTTTGGATTTTTTTATAGCATTGATTTAGAAGCTTGATTTTATAAAGCCTCAAGAAACCGTAGACCTAAACATTTGATAATTTCTACTTGATACCTCCACGCGTACCTCGGAGAAAGGATATTGACAGACAGACACGCAGATAGATGAACAACGAGTGATCTTATAAGGGTTCCTTTTTTATTTTAATGTACAGAATCTTAAAAATTATGAAATTTTATAACTTAATCCAATATCAAATTTAACTGAATTAATATTTTGTAAAAAAATTATGTGTCCGTCAACCTGTTCGTATATTACGACTGTTTTTCCCAGAATTACGATGTGGTGATTGATAAAGAGTATTAACTGGGTTATATTTAAATATGTAAATGAGCGAAGGAAAATTAGAAAAAAATATTTTGCATGTAGTTCAGGTATTATTTGAAAGAGCAAGCCTCAATGAGTCCATATTAATTTTCCGCCAAAACAAGCATATTGTTTTTTACATTATTCCCACTGTGGAGCTCCAACGTCTGAACGGATTTGAATAAATGAGATATCATTTGATTCGTCCTGGCTCTCTCCTTAACATGATAAATAAAGGATGTTAGTCGCCATATAGTCGAAAAGAATTTTTTTAAATCATTTGGAACATGGATATCGTATGACAAGTCATCAAAAGTATTTTGAAAAATAAATGTACTTATATAAAGGTATAAATAATGTTATTGCACTACGGTCAAAAAAGTGTGAACGTATCCAAACGAACGCCCCGAACATAAATAACCAGATTAGTTATTTCCAAAAGGTTACCTCGGTTAAAAGCAAAACCATACCCAATTTATTTTCTTAATCGGTTCCTAACAATGATCTTTATGATTTAAAGCAGCAATTTCTCTTTATAATGTGTAGAAAAAAGCGTTTTAATAACTTAAAGTTTCAAACCTAAAAGTTATATTTGCGCAATTATCCTTGCAAACAATTTGGCTCAATATTACGCGCATCAGATGGTTTTATAACGCAAGCATTTTTATTACTTCGTTTCTAAATTTTATTTTTAAAAATACTAACGGCTTTAAAAATACTAACCTAACGGCTTTAAATCTAAAGAATGCTTGTTTCTTGCATATCGCACAAGTTAAAAATTAAATAGATATAAAGACTTTATATTGTGAAGTATTTAATTAATGAAATAACATTGATGAAAAATTGTGTCATGATTATATATTTCCTACCGTCTTTTATTTTGCTCGAATGTATTTTTAATTAAGACGGAAGAATTTTTCTTTTACCTGATGAGGCTATTTCAACACTGTTGATGTTTACCGTGTTCAACAAAAACACCTAAGTTTTGGATTCTCTATCAGGTATGGATAAATATAATGTAATCTTATAATATAATCGCGACAAATTTAATATAATCACTGCGCCATATATTGAGATCACTACTAGTAAATGTTTATGGAGAAAAAACTCCCAGTTTTAAACTATAGGAATTACGTCATTGTTCGGATACAAAGAAAAAGATGAACACACAGGAAAGCAAATAAAAATTTTACTTAGTCACGTACGGTTCACTATGATCTGTATCCCATTTAATCTACTGGGTACTTATAAAAGCAGCAAAATAGCAGCCGTAACAGTTATTCATATAGACTTGAAGGAAAATAACCATTTAGTGGAAATTAGTATCATAAATTTTCTTAGGAAAATTCGTGATATTGATTTATGTTACTACCTTAGAATCCTAATATCGATTAGAATTCACATTCCGTGTGTTCTATACAAGCTTTTATAAATATATATATATATATATATATATATATATATATATATATATATATATATATATATATATATATATGTACATTATAAAGATCTCCATAATTACAAAATTTAGAACATCTTTGTAATATTTCTATAATTTTTTGGTATATTTTTAGTGACTTTTAGATTTAGATCGAGTATATTATTTATACTATTAACAATTCTTAATTGCTTAGGTTTACGTCAAATGGTTTGTAGAAAAAAGTATGACCATTTTTATCGATATCGCAATAATAAAATTCTAAAATTAATAGTTATGGAATCGTCGCATATCCTTCTTTCAACGGATACCGTATATGACGTAAGAAATTAAAAATGTTACGGTCGCGTCATTTGCCCTCTCTACAATATCCTTTTAAGTTACATGCGAGTTTGTACGTTGTATCGCTATGCTGCATTTTAAGTTTCGAAGTCAAAGGATTATTGCGAAAATCGGGTTCAGCAGACCAATAGATAGATAGACGGTAGGTTACATTGTAAGTATTCCACTCTTTTCTTTAAATACGATTACCGAAAATGGATCCGTTGTCTTTAAAATTGAGAATGAACTGAAAAATAAAGTGATAAAATTTTAAGTTTGACACCTGCAAGACAGTTCTGAGTTTATTTCAAATTGAAGCTGAATATTTTAAAAGCATCTAAACAAATTACTTTCTAAAGGACAAAATCTCCATTAACTTTAACTAGCTTCCAAGTCAACATTTTGATTTTGACTTTGTAAACTTCTTTATTTATTTATGTTGAAAACAAATATTATCTTCGTCAAATACATTAACTAAGTATTCTACAGACTTATAGGTTATTTTAGTCTCAACGAAATGCTCTTAAATCGGTTATATTTGCTACAAAATTTATATAACTTATACATCTTTGCTGGCAGAAATCACCGAAGCGTTTCTAAAGTTTAGATGGCGACTCAACTAGATGGAAATTCGTGACTGGAATGATTTGCAAGTTTTCCCTCTCGTATTTCATATTTCGAATAATCTACGCTGTTTATCTTACATTGGTTGAAGATTTATATTCGTTTATAAGCTTATGAAGCTTATATTTTTAATATTTATTTATATATTCGTGACAATTCCTAATAAGATAAAAATAGGGTAATAGCTGATTCTTAATACTATATAATGATTTAAACATTGGAAAAAGAGCTAATGATGTTACCCGAATCAAAAAACTATTTGCTGCTTTATATATTTTGAAGCTAAATATCAGATTTTTATGTATAATAAAACTCGATTAAAATTTCGATTTATTTCCAGCTAGTATAAACTTGTAAATTTGTGATATTCTCACTATAAATAAGTAATTTCATGAGAAATTTGCGGTTGAGGTTACTAGCACCCAAAATATGTGATGAAATAAGTAGCATGCTCATTCCTATTCACCTGCTGGTAGCGGATGAAGTTATTCATAAGTTAGTTATTATTCATAAGTTATCCAATATTTGTTATCAAATTTGACTTTAAAATGATATTAATCTGAAAACTATTTGCATTAATAATATCCTCTCGACTTAAAATGAAAGACGATGGAGCCCTTCTGCGTATTCACATTGATACAAAACTTAGCTATATTTAATCTAGAGCGTCTGTTCAATAGCTATCTGGGGCTATAAAACATTTTTGTTTTATTTTTTCAATATCACAATTTTGCGAATACCTAAGACGGAGATGCAATAAGTGCGATCAATGTTTGATTAGTATTCATAACATCGATAAAAAAGTAGATAATTGTTAGTGGGCTAATAAATTTATAGCCAAAGTTGGAAACTTTTTGTCAATATTATCGAAAGAACCTAAATATATTATTTAAAGATGTAAATAGACCGATATATGCTCAGAAAATAATAATGCCAAAACTTAAAATATATTATTTCAAAGAAAATAGACTTATTAGCGTCAATTACCGGTTATTCTACATTTTGAAGTACTGTTTGTTAATATTTATCAATATTAAATCCTGGTGTCGATTGGTTTGAGTAATAACTAAAGAAAAATTGTAATAACACAAAAAACCTGTTGACTGTTCTCAATGCTCAACCATGTATTATATTCAATATGGAGAATTTATATTATTTGAATGCAATTTATATATTCTTTGAAAAATCTATTATTATCGGTCTAAAATCTTAAGCGCAATATACATCAGTTTTTTTCAGACATGCGCTGCTTTATACTCCGAAGAGAATTCGGAAGAGTTGCAGCTACTCCAATCTGAAGGTCAACAAAAATATTGATTCAACAGTTCAAGAGCAGTCTTTGAGAGAACACCTGACCAAATATGACAATCGAAGAAACATCAAGCAGTTTCAAAACTCTTAATGTGTTGACAAACTTAGCTTTTTTCACTTTTTTTAACATTTTCGGAACCAAAAACTTTTCCTTTACTGTTTCTTATTTGTTATTTCGATATTTTAAATATTGTGAAGATATTAAAAACTGTTTTACATCTAAATTAAAGAAAAAGAAGTTCATCTCCTCTTAGTGAAAAACATAAATAGAATGAAAAAAATTATTTAGGATATTTGTAAGCTGCCTAATATGGCGAATGAAACTGCATTCAAATTTACGAAAAAACGGAAAATGGTCTCACGTCATTCACCTCACTACACAAACGTTGTCCTTTATAAATAATTAAACAAAATCATTTACATAAACCACTTACTAGCCAAATATATTAAACTATACGAATTACTTAGGTAACTAATGAACAACTTCACAAAATAACAGTTACATAATAATAGTTACAAACTGCAAAGACTTTCCCCCAAAAAGAAACTGCTCATTAACTCTACAGAAATGTCCCCGCCAATATAAATGGTTAACTCACTTTACAGAACTTCCCCGTTAATTAACTTGAGATGTATTAAACAGCGCCCTAACACAGAAGGAGATGCATGTGCGGCAGTGGCAACAGTCTGCTATTTAAAATACAAAAATCTACATATCGGTCATATCCACACAGGGGAAAAACAACGTTTAACATACATTTGATACTTTGATAATTAACATTATACCTTTTTATATATTTAATTCTAACGAATTAATGAAGAAAATGTTTAATAATATTTAATAATCATGAAAAAGATATAGTTAGTATATATTTTTTTTGTTGTTGTGATAGATAAATTTTATATAACTAAAAAATTATTGTCAATCTTTTATAAGTGATTAATATTCAATTCAAGTGAGCGCCACGTGTTGGTGCGCGTAGCGCTCCGGACTACCTCCCCAGTCGAAGGCCCCTCCCTTTCTAAAGCCGGTACTGGTTGAATGTACCAATAAAGCAGTGCTACGAATAATTTATAACCGATTTTTAATCCAACTGTGCTAAAGCTCGGAATTTACAATTCCAACGCGTTTGTGATTTCATCTGCGAATTCCCTTTGCAAGCAATGGCTTTAACTGATTAGATTCTTGTTGGAAAATATTATTTATTTGTTTTTAAATTGATGTTAAATTTCTTAAGTATTTACTTGATTTCAAAATTAATATTAAGGAGTATGCCTAAATCGCACAGGTCTGATCAACTTCTTCCCTTTCCTCACAATCGGGCATTCTTCATAATATTAGGTTCACAGTGTTTTTCTTTTCCTTCTACGAAATTTCACCAAAAATATAAATGTGAAAAATGAGCCAAGTTGGTAACAAGACCTATGAAGTTAATTATTTTCCGCTAATAAATAAATTCAGAACTAAACGCACATACACACACGCACTCACACATACACACACGCGCACACACGTACGTACACGCACGCGCACGCGCACACACCCTCGCTCGCACAAGCGAATGCGCTCGCGCACACGTACGCGCGCATACATGCACGCACGTACGCCCGCGCACGCACGTATCTACATTCGGGATACGAATCGAATGAAAAACTTAATTAACTTACTAAAATAGTTGGTATTTGTCATAACATTTAATATTTTTTTTGTAATATTACGTAATAATAAATTATAAAACCATTTGCTTATCATTCATATTAGCATGTAGTAATTATAAAGCCTTAAGGATAATTATATCTTAGTACTAATTCACACAGTTTTCCGTAGGATATTCAAAAGCAGATTTAAGAAAAATACTTTTTACAAAAATCTAATACATGCATCATTACTATCACATCTCCATAAGTTAGTTTATATTAGTTAGTTTATAATTTACACCAACAGTTTAATATTATGTAAACTAATAGTATTGTATATTTAGTAACATTTTCAAACCATAAATCAAAAAAATTTCGCATATTTATCTCCATACCGAGAACGTTATTACTTCAGCTTAAAGCGGTATTACCATATCAAATATTAAGTATCAAATCAGTGGCTAATGTTACCTTATTTCCTGCTTCAAATAGACTTTGTTGCAATCTTACAAATGAAGCTGGAGCGCATTTAATTTACAGTCGCTATTAGAAAAAAAATATTCAACACATATAATGCTGTGAAGATACTGCTATATAAATATAACTAACGTTTACATACGACATAAGTATAATATAGTCTTTGTTATCTAAATATAACGTAGATGGCACATATGGTACCATGGCATGAAGGAAAATAATTAGTAATTTCAGCCCAATTTTTGGATAGAAAGAAAAATCAGTGAAAATATTTCTTCCAAATAATTATGAATTTTCAGAAGTGTGTAAGGGGAATTATTTACATACGATTAGTGTTATCTATATTTTATAAATATGCTAGAAATATTTAAATTTTAGAATTTATTTTATTAGAGTATTCATTTTTAGAACTTAAATTTTATAAACATTTCGAAATAAAATAAGTTAGAACTTTTTATAATTATTTCAAATAAATTGTTTAATATTCAAACGTATGACTTTCCGAAGATTATTACTTCATTTTAGATTGCCATATTTGTGTGAAAAGAACTTGAAAGTATAATTCAAATTAAATCATTATTAATTTGATTGGAATTTTGCACTCAGTGTAAACTTATATTTAATTAGGTATGTACGTAGGTTACATGATAGATACTTATGGTTGGTTACGAAGTTTGGGGTGAAATTTGTTGGTACTAATTTACTTTTGAATTAAGACCAATCTACTTACGAGTACATAATCTCCTAAGACCAAGAATGCAAAATTTTATTAGCTCTCCTTAATAGTTTCTTTAGTATTGGATTGGTTAATAACTTTTTAGCCGTGAGTTGAAAACTTTCAAACAATCCGTAATCGGTTTGTTCAGATTTTATAAACATTTAAAAGTGTACGTATGTATGATGTCCAATCATATTTGAAGGGTCTGGACGTCACGGCTGCGTCGGATTACTCTCTGTGGAAGGCGACTAAACACTTGATGTGCCCAATTGCAGCACAACCTCCAATACGGAAAGCAGATAACAGCTGGGCTGTTAATGCTGCTGAGAAAGCACAGACATTTGCCGAACACTTGATAACGGTATTCATCCCGAACCCTGACCTTGGATCAACTAAGATTGGACAAGTGACTGATTTCTTGCAACAAGTACATCAATTAGATTTTCCAATAAAGAGCTTTACTAAAAATGAAGTATCACAGGCGATAAGGAAACTAGATTTAAATAAAGCTCCTGGCTATGTCATGATAACGGCGAAGATTCTCAAAGAATTACCAAATGAAGGCTTATTATATTTGACTTTTATCTACAATGCCATCTTAAAAAGAACGACTGTGCCTAAGCAGTGGAAAGTTGCACAGATCATAATGGTCCAAAAACCTGGCAAAAGCCCCGAAGAGGTAAAATCTTACAGGCCTATCAGTCTACTGCCTATTCCATCGAAGGTTATGGAGACTCTATTCCTGAGCAGACTAATGCCGATTATAAAAGAGAGGTGCTTAGTTCCCAACCATCAGTTTGGATTTCGTCAAAAACACGGCACAATTGAACAAGTCCATCGACTCGTTGCTAATATAAATTCAGCCTTCGAAAAAAAACAATACTGCACAGCCACTTTCTTAGATATCTCTCAGGCTTTCGACCGTGTTTGGCATGATGGGCTCCTCTTCAAGATCAAGCAGTCCATTCCGGTTAATTATTATAAATTCATCAAAATCATATTTAGAAAACAGACATTTATTTGTAAAACAAGATGAAGACGTAACCTCCCTACATGCAATAGGGTGTCCCACAGGGCAGTGTAATGGGTCCAACCCTGTATCTTCTATACACTGCAGACCTACCTTGTACAGAAGGAGTTGTCACTGGCACATTTGCCGATGATACAGCTATACTATCCACGCATGATTCTCCAGACGTGGCGTCTCAAAAACTGCAAAAGAGTTTAGATGCAATTTCTGGCTGGCTGAAAGATTGGCGAAGATGGCTGAAAGATTGGTGAAACCAAGTCTGTGCAAGTCACGTTTACCAATCGTAAATTTTCATGTCCTCCGGTAACATTGAACGGAGTACAAGTTCCACAAGCTGATGAAGCTAAATACTTGGGAATGTACCTCGACAGGCGGTTAACTTGGAGAAAACATATTTTCACTAAGCGCTTAGCAATAGGACAACAATTACGCAAAATATACTGGATGATCAGAAGAGAGTCACAACTATCTCTTGAAAATAAATTGTTACTATTCAAGTGTATCATTAAACCAGCCTGGAGCTACGGCCTATAATTGTGGGGAACGTCAGCAAATTCAAACATCGAGATACTACAAAGATTCCAGTCAAAGATTTTACGCATAATAGCTGACGCACCATGGTACTTAACCAATGATAGGCTGCATAGTGACCTGAACATAAAAACTGTTAAGGAACAAATTTTGGAAAGCACTGAAGCGTATAAATGTCGAATACTGCAACACCCGAACGATCTTACGAAACACCTGATGGATGAGTCGAATCTGCCGAGGAGACTAAAAAAAAAAGTACCTCAAGATCTACTACTGTAGATAGCTGCAAATAAAGCGGACGTGCCACTGGGCACGCACCGTACATAGCCATCTAATAAGCGTATAGACGATACCAATTGCTAAATGTCTGTCTGACAGATCGCAAGGGAAAAAAAAAAAAGTATGTATGTACATATTTTCGTAGGTATATTGGTACAGACTTACGGATACCTATGTGATTTGTGCTTTTCCACTAACATTTCTTTTGAAAACACTCTTGTTTGTTTGCTTGCTCTTCTGGAGGCTTACGCAATACCTTCATCAGGTTATGAATGATAGAAATATTGCAAATAAAAACACAAATTACATGATATTTCCCAAAAAACAAATATATTCATAGATTTATAATAGTGAGAGAAATAAAAATTAAATATATTTTATTGCAATTATTTCAATAAGAAATGTTTGATGAAGAAAATACATTGATGGTCTATGTGATTGGAGTTATGTTGATACAAGTATCCTTAAGAAAAAGACAACGAAAGCATCATTACCACATTTTTTAAGCGAATGAATATTACGGAATTTTGAAGGTTATTAAAAAATTGTATGTACTACAAAAGAAACTCTAAAGAAGGAACATATTAAATTTATTTTATAAAAAAGACTCGGCATCACTAACAATCATCGTATTCAGCGTAATCGTAATGTTAGAAATAATTATTAAAACCCAAAATTAGGATTACACACGGTACGAATTCTATCATAACTTCCAACATTTCTTTAAATTTATATTCAGAGACCATAACGATTCCCATACACAGATAGCAAGATGTTCTATTGAGAACACGTCTTCGTGTCGATAATTCATTATTTTAAACTTTATTTTGCTTTATATTTATATGAATCTACGTGATGTAGTATTATTTCTACTTGCTTTAATTTCTTTACCACGACCTAGGTTTCGTTGTATTACAACATTTTCTAGTTGGGCTATAAGCAGAAGATCTTTGCTAATAGCCCACCTGAAGATGTTGTTGTATTTTTATTGCACGATGATACATTGGCGGTTAATTAACAATAGGCTATACAATTTTGAGATTTTTTTGAAAATTTTAAAAATTTGATTTTTTAAGAAATTTTCATTTCAATGTTATGGAATAAAATTTCTTTATAGGCTAAAAATTTTCAAAGGGCTTGCCTCAAACTTTTTATACTTAATATCTTCCTCTTAGAAAGAAATTTCAAGGTTGAGGGAGAGGGGATATTTATTTCGAACAAAAACAATCATCGCCGGTATTTAGTTTATTCTTTACCAAAAAAATATAATGTTTAACCTAAAGTTTGTTTTTTTATAATTACAAAATTTTATTAACATTATTCCAAGTTTTGTTTTGCTTAAAAAAGGGTGGTTAAATATTATATAATAATATCGATTATAAATAGAACCTAAAAATATAATTTAAAAGATTTTTCTACGCAGCAAAATATGAACCTTGATTTTCGTTCTTGAAGTACTTTTCGAGAATATATCGTTGGTAGCATGATTTTTATTATGAGAGAAATACAATGTATTTATTTAGATAGATTTCTGATTCTTGATTTGTGAAAATCTGTAAGAAATGTCAGCATTTAATAATTAAATAGAAACATATATATTCCAGCATAACTGTTATCCATATCTGCAAGTTCAAATGAAAATAATTCAAATTGGATCAAGGAAACATTACGTAATTTTTTTACATTTAACTTTACATTTTTAAAAATCTAACTAAATGTTGATCAATTTATTTTTATTTTTTGGAAATTTCAAGTTTCTACTAAATCCACTAGAAATAGGTCAGAGGTATTGATAATGACGAATCAGTCAATCCAAAAATTTATCTATATGCTATCGCACGCTTAAATCTCTTTGATTTAATTAAATAATATTTATATTTTGTATAATATTATACCACCTTTTTTAAGTTTGTTTAATTACTGAAAACATAATAAATTAGACTGTCATTTTTAAAAACTTCGACAAGTGCTTTTGTTTTAATAGAAAAATGTTTCACTTTTGTTGAACATTCGATTTTTGAACATGATGATATAATTTTAAAGTAATTCATTATCTTTATCGGGTTTTACTCGTTTGAAATATTCTATAGTGAAGCAAGGCAGAATAATATCAGTGTTACGTATTTTTATTGATAAAAAATTACTATCGGATGAGATTCGAGCTTATGTAACAGTGACCTGTTATTTGTCGACATGCAAAATTATCTTAGTGTTACATTAGGCATCAGCTAAAGTTAGACTAGAGAATATACTATATTTATTAAATTTTGACAAAGTTTTGACTTGACGGAAAACGTATTAACGGAAATACATTAACGTGATTTTTGATATGCATCATCGTTGTCATGTAAAATGTTTAATTATATGTAATTAATTCAATAGGTAATTAATAATTGGAATTTTCCCTATGTATGAATGAATCTGAAATAAAAATTATTTGGTTGCTATGGTCAGCTTAGGTTTTTTGTTACCTAGACAATCAAAATTGATGAAATTATCAAACTTCGCTATAATTTTGTAGTTGACTTGATAAAATATTATATTATTTTTATAAGTGTAATTTGAATTCGATTTTAAATATTTTGTTTTATAAACTTAATTAAATTCATATTTTTACCTAGAACACCTGACTTATTTCAAAATTATTTATGAATACAGACTAAAATTAATACGTTAATAGAATTTTATGTCGGTTTTAACCTTAATTAGACCATATTCCTATTTTTTTTTCTACCCTCGAATATTTCATAAAAATTATTTTTCAGTATCTGTATATAATTCTCATTTATATTATTCTCTTGAGGATATTTTGCTGTTTAGTTATACAAAAAAAATTAAAGTAACGTTTACTTTACTACTAAAAATTAAAATACCTCTGCTTATAGAGTTTTAAGAAATTATCACAAAACATTACAACGGAAAATAAATGTGCCCGAATAATAACCTGGAAATATTCAAATTTTTTCTCAAAGCTTATATATATGGCTGTGGCAAAAAATAACATGTTTATACAGTGACGCTACCATATGAGTCCAACTATAGAAAGAAATTTCAATTCGCTCAAGACATTTTCATTCTCTTGAACTGAAACGGATTTAGTATCAATATCAATAGAGATAAATCACTAATCTCCGATTTACCGATTATTTAGTAATTATGACAGAATCTCTCTATAGCCTAAGCATCGGACTCAGAAAGCTAAGCAGAGTTTTTCAACAGACAGGGAATGTTCAACGTCAAATTTACCCTAATGCTTGTACATATTGAGAATGTTACTCTCAGAGAAAATGTTCAATTATATGAATTAAACTTCAAGAAAGGGATTAATCGGAGAACAGAAAATTTCGTATCTGTTTTTCTCCTAAATATTTCAGTGTCTGAAAATGTAATCTGCAGCCAGTGTATTGTCAGTAGTAACATGCCTAAATAAGACGTAATCACTTACTGTCAGTATCATGAACAGCCTCCAAGTCATTCAACGAACTATGGAAAAAGCTATGCTTTGAGGTTTCTCCATGAGATATGATCCATTATGTGGATATCAATATGAGAACTAAGAACACAGATATAGCTTGCAGAATTGATAACCTGAAGTGTCAAAGAGTAGGCCATATAGAGCGCAGAACTGATATCATTGAGAAGAAAAAATTCTTGAATTGTAACATAATTGAACGACCTTCCACTAAGTGTCAGATGACCTGGTAAATTTCGTTGGGCTGTTTGATGTGAACGACGTAGGATCGGTGTTTTTGGAAATCTTTGGAAAAAGCTTACGTTCCTCAGGGGACATCTTCTGGCTGATGACACTGTTGATCGAAAACTCAAAAAACTGGAACAGGTTTTTTTTTTTAATATTTAAAGAAAATTTTCTTTTCTTATTTATGAAACGTTAAATTGGCCGCTTGTTAAGGTAAAAATCATGTTATTACCTACGATGATAGATGAATATATGAATGTAACTTTTATATTTATTAATATTATTTTCCACGTTGTATACTCGTATATGTCTTACCTAACATAGTCCTCATGTTGAAAGTGCATAAGAGAATTAACTAGGTTTTATAAACCTCTTCAAGTTGTAAATGCACTTGGCTAGATAAAAATTTGCATTTAAACACTTACTAAATTACATCGTTTCCATTTTTTACAATTTTAATATGGGTACATGGTTAAACGTTAAGAGGAAAAAGTGTAAAGCGATTCGGAGACTCTTGTGAAGAAAAGGCTACTGGACATTTTATGTATAAAAAGATTACAAGATACTTCCAATTTCATTTTAAAGGAACCATTCAGTGATATCACAATTGATGGAGTCGGTCAGAAAAATAACTTCCATTTATTAATTCCATTTGTAAATCGGTGCTTTTACAAAACTAGAAGACGTTCTTTCTCGGAATTTATATTTCTATATATTACTCTATCTTCCTGCAAAATATCATCATATTTAGTCTTAAATTTAAATATTAGTGATGTTAAAAAATGGACACGACAAAATTATATGGGTTTCGGTTTTATGATTCCATACCTCAAAAGGAAACTCTTTTAAGATTATTCACGCATATGTTCCTCCATACGCCTGTCACAACCGATTTTCTTAGAAACCAAAGTTTGGCGAAGAGATAAGTATACAAATTATAAATTTGGCATAGAAACAAACATAGTTTTGGGTATATCCCAATAATTAAGACTAAATAATAATCATGAAAATTTTAGAATTTGTTAGAAATTTGTCTAAAATTTATGAGAAACTATAGCACAGGTTCGAAATTAAATAGTTTCTGAGAAATCCACGATATTTCTGTGCTATAAAAAATATATTCGAAAATAAATTCCCACGGTGAACAATAATATTACCATTTGTAAATAGTTTACTTGAAATACTTTTATTATTCACATATACGTTTATGGCTGACCAATTGTTATTTTTATTCGATAAAATATCTGAATCTCTGAAATCAATCATAACGACCCTGTTTATGTCTCAATAGTTTTCAGGAGGCATTCGATATATTGTAATTACATGACCTTGCCTTCAATTAAATTATTGTAAGGACAGATTGGATTGAAAACGGAAAAAGTGGATTTTATATTTTTTTTTATGTGGCGTATGTGTATTCCTATTTGTTCGTAAACTAGTCTGTTAATCTAACTAAGTCTATTATTGCACTGCCGAACTCGTCTCTGAAATATTTACAATATAAAAATAATCCAACACATAATTGCTTCGAAAAGATAAGGATAAGTGTAAAATATTCCTAATACTTGAAATGAAATTATTTATATGATATCATGAATGACAGCGGTTTTTCTTCAGTTAACAAATAAAAAAAAAATTGATAAAAAATAAATGTAATAAGCAGCTATTTGGAGCCATTGCTTCGGTTTGAAATAAATGTTCATATATTTTATTTTTAAATTTTTTTTTAATTGAATACCGCGTCTTCTAGTTCTAGTATTTTGTATTTTTTGTAATGTTTACATGATTTTCACAGTTTGAAAGCTGATATTTAAAAAAGTATTAAATTTCCAGGTTTTTTTAAATTAAAATTACACCTCATAACATTACATTTGCGCAATGAAAGACATAAGTTAAATTAATGTATATCGGTGTATAAGTTTTCAAAACTCATTTTTGTCTTACATTTGCATCAACTGATGACGTCAGCAAAATTCCCATAAAAAACTAAAACATACTTTGTTAAATTCTATATTGAGGGCAATATCATTCATGTGTTTATAATTAACAATTTTCAAATAGCTCAATTTTTTATAATCGACATTTTTGTCGTTCGAATGAAGCGTGGCATACCGAATTTAAAACCCAAGACGTATCATATGGCAAAAATTATGTATCGTATTCGAAAATGTTATTAAAATATTTATTTTTACTTTTACGCATCCTTATCATGCAAATGTTTTAGGTTTCATTTTCATCTAGTTTAAATTTTTTAATTTTGTACAATTTGCATCTGCTATAAAATGAAACGAATTATTTATAACTCTACCTTGTTAATCCAGCGACGTATTGGTTAATCACGTATCCAGCAATCATTCGACGACGTGACAGGAGGGACATCGTTGAATAGTACTTTCTTCCCATTAACACTAAACCTAATTCGTAAACTTAACAGTAGTAGCCTGATATTGTTTCGAAGATCCCACTGGCTGTACTTAGGACATACGATCCAAGAAATCATCTGTATTCTCTCATACTTTTCTCCCGAAGTCTTCCTTCCCACTACAATGAAGAGTTCGAAAGTATTTTGCATTCTACTCAAACACAAAGCGTCCACTAAAATTATTCTATCTTTGAGAATGGATGTAAAAACCAGTAATTTTAATTAAATATGAATATATGTTACTAATAGAATAAAACTGAAATAATTAAATAGAAAGTTAGATGTTAACATACCTTAAACAACAATAATATATGCTTTTAAAAATAATTTTATTAAATTTTTTAAATACTGTGCAGCTCTCCCTTAAATGTGGATTAAACATAAATTTAAAAGAATATCGTAGAACACAGGACTGATTAAGTCAGTTAACAAATTAAATCAATAAACTTCAAAGTTATTTTGGGCATTATAAAATAGGATCAATAAATTTGACTTATTTGCGGAAAATACTAATTGTAGATTTCCAGTCCGTTTAAAGCGAAGTCATCGAAATACATAAAGAATGCTCGGGGAAGTCCCTAACGGCGTTATGTAATGTTGACAAACGCTTAAGATATTGTCATATATCCACATGTAGTAGTAAAACCTTAAAACTACTTTATAAGTTCTAAATGATTTGTTTGAATTACATTAACAAGAAAATGATTTGGAATATGCTTAAAAATAATTAAAGATTATCATTTTGATGTTGAGTAACATTTTATTGTCCGCCTTATTGAATGTGTTTGGCGTTAATTTTGTAGAAATTCATTATTCACAATTAAATGAAAATACGTGATGTATTGTTTCTGCTTTCTTTAAGTTCTTTACCACGACCTAGGTTTCGTTGTATTACAACATCTTCAAGTGGGCTATTAGCAAAGTTGTCCGCCTTAAATAAATTTAATACAAAATAAAAACAGGTAGACATTATATGTATAGACTTAATCTTTATCTATTTTTTATTCATTAATTCTTTCCAAGGCCTTTAAAAAATTAAGTTTACCTATTATAATTAAGAGTATATTGATTTTATGTGGTCAGGGAAATATATTACGTAACAAAGTGAATTTGGTAAATATTATTTTTTCCATTTTGTCGTGGTATCCAATAAATGATAAACACGTCCACACCAGTATTACTGTTTTCTTATCTTCTAACCCAATTAAAATTTTTGTCTATATACCAAGCAACAATTACATAAATATTTGGTGAACAAAGGCATGTATCTCTATATTTCAAATTTATCTAGAAGCTGTTTCGCTATGTTATAACATAGGTTAAAAATTTCTTATGTTAATTAAATTTAAACAAAAAGTATAGCTTTAAAGGCAGGACCATTTAACTGGAGTACGTTCACAAACGCAAATAACCGGGTGCAGAACCATCGTAGTTTATATTTTTACAAATGCAAGTAATTTCATACTCATCTTTGCCTTTAAATTGTTATCTGTAAAATAATACTAAATAATAGTGAATATAATAGAAACTTAAATTCATTATTTTTCATTCATATATTATATTTATATATATATATATATATATATATATATATATATATATATATATATATATACTTTTATATATATATCACATTTAATTTTAATAAAAAAACTTGAAGAGATTAATGAATAAAAAGTTGATAAAGATTACGTCTTTACATATAATGTCTACCTGTTTTTATTTTGTATTAAATTTAATTAAGGCGAACAACTTTGCTAATATCCCACTTGAAGATGTTGTAATACAACGAAACCTAGATCGTGGTAAAGAACTCTCGAGCTTCAAATCTTTCTAATATTTTGTTTAGTATAATTTTTAGTAAAAAATTAAAGGTTTTAATTTAAGGATTGGGATGAAAAATGTATTACTTTATAATATATTTCGGCATTAATAATTATTGAATTGTTTAACATGTAATATCCCAGGTGTAAAATGTTAAAAATTAAAAATATAAAACCTGACAAATAACTCCCGCCATTATTGTTTTACACATAGACTTAGGTACACATAAAACTTTAAACATTTGTAGGTAATTAGTATTTCTAGTGAAATGTTTATAAAAATTGTTACATTGTCAAAAATAAAGTAATACATTGTCAGGAACAAAAAAATGTTTAATAATGTAAGTATTTATAACAGGCGTAAAAAAATATTTGGTTAGTTTATGCATTTTTTGGTAAAATGTTTATAAAAATTATTACATTGTCGAAAATAAATTAATACATTGTCAAGAACAAAAAAATTTTTAATAATGTGAGTATTTATAACAGGCGTAAAAAAATATTTGGTTGCACGCATTTTTTTAGTCTGACTGAAATAGTTTGGCACGAAACGCCGTCATTATGCTTTTTTCGCTTTTTCACCAACTGCAAATCGTGTTGAAGTTATGTCTCCCGAAAAAAGAGGCCACATGAAAATTATTATTGAACATTTTTGAAGGCTTTTCTAAATGCCTCTATAGTACTTTTCTTTATAGGTTTTGTAAGAAAAAGATTAACATTTCTAAATATGGAGAAGTATTTAAAAGGAAAAGATTTTTCACCTTTAAACAGATTGCCTTGTATACCTTTCGTAGACGTATGAAAAATAAACTATTTTCTGATAGTTTTTCTCAAGTCTACATTTTTCTCTAATACAGTGTTTTCTAAAGAAAATTATATTTGAAATAAAAGGAAACAGAACCAAGTAAAAGTTATCGTCAACTGAGTTTTTAACTCGAAGTTACATTTGACGTGATTCATCTTTATAATTAAGCTTTGACGGTCCACGCTGGATTGTTCCTTAATTTGTTGTATCCTTCTCATAAACTTTACTACTTTATAATTATTTTACGTCATACAAGCAAACATTTCAAATTAGTAGCGAACATGACACAATACTATGCAATATTCTTGAACACGTCTATCTTTGGTTAAGCTTAGATGTATTGTTAAATTGATTTAAAAATCGAGGCATTCAACTTTGCGCCATTTGAAATAGATTTTTTGTTGATAATATGTTTGAAAAAAACTATTTGAATATTTAATTAGCATCTCATTTGTAAAAAAATTAATTCCTTCACTTACACAGCTACCATATTCTCATAATTAAAATTTACAGTACTTTCTTTTTCGAAAAACAATATATTGAATTATTTAGTGTATTATATATTTTTTTAATTTGGATTAGAGCAGTACATAATAATATAAAACTGCATCGTATATCATAAACAAGTTATATTTCAACAATATATTTTTTAGATAAGTATCAACTAAAAATGTATTAAAATTGGTATGGCTTATTAAAAAAAAAACATCGCTTTTAATTTCGTTAAAAGTTCGTTCTTTAGTATACGTTAAGGTGAAACATGTCAGAAATAAGCTTTGTGACTAAGTAGAGTTTACCGGTTATCACTATATAAAATATTTTCTTTTTGTCTCGTCACATAGCAAGAAAACTGTTTAATGGTTGCAGAATATAAAGCTTTTTCTCTTATTTAAGTATACTAATCAGTATGATTAATTGCTTTCATATTTTAAACTTATTATAATATCATTATATTGGCCTGGTATTTTTCGATTCTTTGCAGCCCAATGGTGATATTTATCAAGCAAATTTACCTTTCTACTAATAAATTGAAATATAATAAGCACAATTTTATTGAAGAATGGGAATAAAAGCTGTGCATATAAAAATAATTTCAAAATGAGAGAGAATTAATAGATGTTGAATTTAATATGTTGATTGAAATTGTGACAGCTAAATTTTGTTAAACGTATAAATATTTAAAACTAAGTGAGACAGATGTAAAGTATTCTGCTCTTAAGTTACTTGTTTCTAATTCTAAATCATAAAATTAGTGAAGTTTAATAAACACTGCAATGAAGCTTTTTCACAAAAAGTTTCTGAAACATTCCTTTTTAATAAAATGTTGAGTGAGAATGTATACAAATTTATATATTTTTTGAAATTGCTATTATATATTTATTCACATTAAGTATAAATATTAAAATTTTAATTAATAAAATGTATATAATAATAATCGAGAAAAAGAAGTTTAAACAAGTACGGCTTGTAATTGTATATTATTCCAGGAGAAATCAACTTGCAAAAATTTGTATTGTAATTATCTTAATTTTATTATAATATAAAGATTAATGTAAAGCATAACGAAAACTGAAACGGGCTAGGCATATTTTATAGGCGGTCTAGTACACGCTGGCATGTTGAGTAGCAGTAAAGAGGAAACTCTATCCATCAACCTCTCCCTACAATCTCAATACCAATGTGTTTTGTTTTTGTTAGAATTTAATTCCTCAATATATGAACTTACATAACCATTAAAAAGTGGTTGTGTCTCAAAAAAATTATACTAATCTGTAAGTGTTAACAACAAACGTATAAATTTTTATAATAGGTTTCACGATATTGGATGAAAATAATTAGCGACCCTAAACGTTTTTAAAAGTATAAAATAAAAATGTAGAAATCAGATCACTTTATAAATTATAGAGCGAGAATAACTTAATTTTTAATTTTTATTTACAACATATATTTATTTATACTTCAAATTTGGTATAGAAGTTGGTAGGGGGCATGACTTTCAAGAAAGCAAGGAACACTTGACCGCTTCCTTAATTTGATATTTATATTTTTTTAAAAAGGTAAAACGAAAATATTATAGCAGACATTACATTGTACTTCTAACAAAAAACAAAGCAGAAATAATTAAACATAAATTAAATTTGCTTACTTCTGTGTAATTTTAAATTTACTTAAAATTAAACCCAATATTTAATGCCACTAGCTAGTTAATCTGAAACTAAAAATTTGCAATGTAAACATATCAATCTTAATTAAATCGACTGACTAGACTTGGTTGATATACTATTTGCTTTACCTTATATTTGGGATCGTAATATCAAGTCAAACTGTGGCCTTTCAAAGTGTATCTCGCTCTTTAAATATAGTTGAAAACCGCGTGCTGATTAAATACTCACTTCAAAGAGCATTGAAAATTATAATTATCTCTTCTTAGTTAAAATTCTACAGTGAAATACTTGAGATATATTTCGGTCCAAAATTATTTTTTTTTAATTTTAATACCATAGTGAAATAAGATTTGAGTTCACCGAAGTAAGCTAATAAGTACCAGAGTCAAAGTAATACTGATAAAACGGTATTTGTTTTGATTTAAGGTTTTGGAAGAACTAGGAAAATTCTAAATTTCCATCCTCCTTGATTTCTGACTATGATGGTAACCCTAATTTTTTTTAATAAATAACTCATTTTAAGTAGAGAATCGTAAATATTATACGAGAAAGAAATAAAACAATGTTTTAGTTTGCATTATATTTATACTTATAAATAATTAGTTCGTTTATTATGTCACAATTTAAATAGCTTAAAAATACTTTATATCGAATACCTTCACTATATTTGCCACCGAATAGGTAATAAGTCCTCATGATAACACTATATTTACGAGTAGAAACAAAGCATTTTTTTTTAATAATATCTCGTTCTTATGGGATCCTGTAATGTCTTGTTATGGTACGGAAAATGGATAACACCTTCATTCTTCATTTTGACTCCTAACCTATATAGAATGTGACTCAAACCCTACCAAAAACAGTAGTTAACGAAATTTAAGACTTTTATTTTATAAACTGAAATTATTGATCAAACGAAGCTGCCCAATTTTTCATTTAATGGAGATATGCCATTGCTAACGTGACTATATAATTGCATCAATCACTAACACATATCCAAGCACACACCTCAACCCATATGCTTACACACGCAACTACAATATATAGGTCTGGCCACTTTATATAGGAAGAAGGATTAAAATCCTTAAATCGTTCTAACTTGTTAAAAGTAAGAATTATCCATGTACTTAAAACGGTTGTTCAGCGATCGTCGTGGATATAAATCTTAAAATCCCCAGCCAACTCTAATCATCAAACTTTCTCGATTTGCATCCTACTAAAATTAAAAAGTTTCATTTGCAAGGATACTTAGACAAGTACTTTTTTGCCTTATCATGAATAATCTCAGTTTATACGTTCCTGTGAGTGTGTTTTTTTAAAGTAGTTGAAATTAGCTTTTGATAGTTCTGTAATGAATAAAAGAACCTAAAAAAGCTCGTTACGTCCATTGGTATATTGATCCCCCACAGTTCTTATAGTTCCAGATATATTTTCGGGTTTATGTCTCAAATAATTTATGACTTTGTAGCAAAGTATTGGAAACAAATTTGGTAACTACCAATAAATGTAAAGAGAAGAAGATATTTTGACTGTATTCTTTACTGACTGCGATATTATAGAATTTTTAGAAATAGAAGAGAGGTTTCATTAACTACTTTAATTTTTAGTATTCTCTACTTTAAAAAAAAATAACCCTCAGTTCCTACTACCTAACCTAAGTTCTGTAAGTGGGTCATATCTGTTTTTTAAAGAAATTGTTAGAAATTTAGTGTAATAACAAAGCCTACTAAATAGTATATGTGTCATCACGTAATATGAAAAATATCCACACTTAAATTTTAGATGCTGAGAATGAAAATACACGATTTTATTTATATCAGGATTTCAAAATCATGACTTTAGAATTTTTTCTGTGATAAGCTTGAGATATACTGCAAAAAATGTGGAAAAACATTTTCTCCCAACCGTTTGACATAAAAAATAGAAATTTCGTCTAATGATAAAAGACAGGAATCTTCTTAAATATATTTTAATAGGTAATACTCAAAAATATTCATACGGAAACTTTTAAGGTATCATATGGAAAAAAGAACAAAATTTTCTAGTACTTCTGTATTTGAATATTTTTCAACTTATGTCTTATGCAACATCGATTGAAATTTTTGTCAAAAATTATTCTAGAGTTGTATATTAAATCTGTTGTGTTTTTTATGAATTGGTTTTTGAAAAAATGTTTAAGTCATCCAAATACCCATTAATTTTTCTACATTAAAAAATGAATAGTTTTTTTTATTCTATCTATATTTAACAAGCTGGTGTCTATTTCAGCACTTGAATTACTTGGTATAAAATCACACAAAAATTATATTATACAATTTTGATGCCATATTATATTTTTACTTATATCTGCATTGTATTAGTCAGGATATATTTAATTCAAGAATTATATACGGTTTTATGTCAAAATTCAATATTCAATTCAAATTGAAAATTCAATATTTGCAAAGCAAGGGCTCTGCGGAAAAAATAAACAAGTAAGCTATAAGGCAAAAAGGTCTATGTTATATGCTTGTACTGTTACATGCGCCTCGTTATATGTTCGTGTTATTGTACTCTACTTTTACAACTGCTTGTACATGTTGATTAAGAAATTTTATTAACAGTGCTACCCCTGTGAAGTTCTATTCCATTCTTGGAACACAGAATTTTCCGGGTCCTCCAGTATTTTATATTTCAAGTTCTAATCTTTTGTTTAAGCTTGTTTCATAATTGCTCTATAGTATTGCTATCAGGATTTCTGGCTGAATACTGCATCACTCTAATATTTAACTCTGAAATTCCAAATCACTTTATCAGCAAGGGGTGATCTACTTCTTCATACCTTGCTGGAAGTTATCTTCAAAATCCCCCGCACATCGAATCACATGTTGCTCGAATATTTCTGTAATGTACCTTACATCAGTTAAATTACATCTCCATATGAAAACAAATTCTAATTAAACAAAACTAAAAAATTACAGTCATCGAAAGATATCCTTCCGCAAAACATGATAGAACTCCTTCTACAATCTACATTTTTTTCAGTTCAACCTTGAGCATACTGTTTATTCAAGCATCGCATGACATAAGAAAGTTTATCTGAGCTCGAAAATACTATATGGATTGACTGAATTGGAAGTGTTCTCCAACATCAGAACCTGACGAAAAAATATCTAAGTATTTTCTGCCGACAGAAAAATAAGATATTATTAAATTGGTAATTACTGGACAGAAGAATTGCCATCTTTCGGATGGTGATGATTGTATAGCTCTAGAACACATAATAAAGGTCTCGAATCAGACATTTCGTAAGTCTAGTAGCACTATGTTCAGTATCTTGCTTGGATAAATTTTATTAGTTATCTTAGATTGAGCTTATAGATATTTATTTTTATTTGGGCAATAATGCAATAAGGCAAAATGTTCTTGAGTTTAAAATTATGTGCCATACTGTATGATTTGGATTATATTTACTAAGTTGATCTCAGACCTAAAATTACATGTGTTAATTGTGCAAAATAACAAAGTTGTAGTTACTCATAGTTACAAAGTTGATCTCAATACTAAAATTGTCCGTGTTAAGCGTTCCTAATTATATGATTTCCTTTTATACTTAAAGTTAGTACATTTAGAGAGGTTTACTTTTGCCACACTTTATTTGTAATAAAGTGTTTTTGAAAACGTTTAATCTATCAAATTAATTATATTTATTTAAATGATAATTAGAGAACGCTCAAGAGACATATTTCTTGATTTTACAAACAATTACATGGTCACGATCTATTATAAATATTCTGAACAAAATATTTTTCCAAGGATGCATCGTTCCTCAGATGCATAGCCACTGTCCATCAGTCACATAGCCACTGGAAACATGTATATCAGAATCACTACTTGATCACACTGAACAAAACTAACAGAGTATTGACAGACATATTGCCATCCTAAAAAAAATTATTGCAATACATTTTCTTAAAAGTTGAGTAATTTTCATAGCGCACAATTTTGAAACTTCTCTTCATATTTAGATGAGAAAATAACAAAATGTAATTTCTTGAAGCTTAAAAGCAACAGAGAATTGTATATTGTTACTATATATGGATTCGTCGGCCATTGAATGAACTAAATGGCATGACGGCTCCGTATATGTAATTTCTAGGGACTCAGGTCAATTAGAACTTCGAATAAACTCTTAGTTCGCATATTTAAATAAACAATCACATATAGCCTGCCTTCGTCTGCTACTAGACTGAGGCTAATGAACATATCATTGGAGATAATTCCTAAAATATTCCACTGAATAGTATCGTAGTGCGAAAATTTTCTCGCCACTTGCGCTCTAGCCCGTCCTGGTCAGTAGAATTTAGCTACCCGATTAAAACCACTCCAGCACTTCTCGACGAGCCAGCTGGAATGAAAACCCTGAAAACCCGGGACCCTACGGTGCGTCACATCTTCGAAGGCCGTATACGTGTGAATAGTTAAACAATTTAAACATGCAAAGATTCCACTTAAATAAACAGTATCAATTTTCAAAATTTTAACAAAATATACGCTATCAAATATCCAAAAATTTTTCTCCCAAAACTGTTATAGGGGATAACCCTCGAAACAAAGGACATATAAATGTCCTTTGTTTCGAAAATTATTATCGTTAAACCTAAACATAGGTTTTGTTCTAAATGGTTAGAAATTCATATTCAACTGAACTTTCAGATACTAACCCTTGTCTTCAAAATCACATAGCTAAAGCTTTTTAATTCGTTGGTATATTCAAAGACTTCTCGCTTAGTTCTTATTGTTATTTGCTTATTCTAAAACAAACACCTACTTTTACAAAAAGCCATTCCCAGAATAAAATTTTAATCTTCATGTACTCGCATTTTTCTTCCATATCACATAGATACATAATTAAAATTATATATATATATATATATATATATATATATATATATATATATGTATATATATATATATATATATTTAACGCTTATCGCTCTTGGCTCTAAAAGTAATTCGCACTCTTATTCTAAAACAAATATTTACCTTTTACAGAAATTCAAATCAAGCCGTAAAATTTCTATTTTCGCCCACTCTCGCTTTTCTTCAATATTTCACATCTATGGCATCCAAGTCACTCGATCAGAATATTTGAAGACTTCTTGCTAATTGATTATTCCTCTTTTGATGAAAAATAATTATGAATTAATTCTTGTCCAAATTCATTTAATGAATTTTTATTTTTAGGCCATTGACTTAACGTCAAATTCATTTTACCTTATTAGCATTTAATGTCTTATGTAATTATAAATAAATTTTACATGTAGAAATTTCGAATCCTTACGTGTAAGGAATTCGAATTCTTACGTGTAGAAATTCGAATCCTTCTCTTGTAAACGTTCTTAGTAATTTATGTAAACAAGACTGTAAGACACAAAGCTAACTTAGTTCTCAAATTATTAATAAATATTACTTAGTTCTCAAATTATAAATAAATATTACATTCTTACGTGTAGAAATTTTGAATCCTTCTCTTGTAAACGTTCTTAGTAATTTATGTAAGCAAGACTGTAAGACAAAAAGCTAACTTAGTTCTCAATTTAATATGACGTAGCATACTATTTATGTTTATTGAATTAAAAATTAGTTGGTTATATTTACAAAATTGACGTTTATATATATTTTTGTACATGTGTTACTATATTTTTTATTGCATTAATATTATTTTTCAAACGTATAATATATTGATCAAACGGCTATGGCATGCAGATATTCCAGTTTAAAATGCGTTTATGAACAGCAATTACATAGCTTTACTACTTTTTCTATTTCTTATAGGGTTCCGTTACTCAAAATGGAAAAAAATAGAATGCTTATCATTTGTCTTTCTGTCCATCCGTCTATCACTCAAAGCCCTTTTTGTCAAGATCGGCTTGAGATATCAAGTTGAAATTAATATATTATACTGCGTCATACGACCTTATATTGCTGTGTAATTTGGTTTGCATAACAAAAATACATGGCTTTTTAAAACGTATTTTTTTATTTATACTATTGTCAATATCTAAAGGTTTCAGTCGCCTTACAGTCTTGAAGGTATTATGTGAACTGAAAGCATAATGTGAGGCGACATAGCACAATTGAAGAGGAAATTCCAAGAAATAATTTTATCTTTTTCTATGTGAAATTAAAGATATTCTTGAGTTAAGCCTCTGTAAAAAGTATACCAGAAAAAACAGTATATTTTAAAAAGTTATTTTTTTTAAATATTTCAATAAAAATTTAAGGTACAATTAAATGTTTATAAATGCGTAAAACATGTTTGGAAACTTCACACTTTGAGTTTCACTCTACTTGGCAGCGTAGTTTTTTTTAACAGTGTATTTTCTGTCAAACATTTGTATCTGTGTATATTTTTATTATTCCTAGATCAGGATTTGAACTCACACAAACCGAAGAATTATACAATTATATGCACATGATGTTTCTGGGTGAATTTGTGAAGATTATAAATTTGAGTTCGTACAAACTTACGCCAGTAAACCTTACAGCGCCACGGCCTTCGAATCGACTAATAATTAATAGTGTCGAAATATATCTCCGGCTTGATATTTACATCTTGACACAATGTCGTTCAATTAATAATAATTTTACAATACGACCTTCTAGATAGGCCGACTTAGATAACATAAATTCCATTTACTAACACTGGTTAATTCCATTTAGTAGTCGCAGAGCTGTCACACTCATCGAGTCGAGATTGTATACTGAGCTTTACCTATCTATTTTGAAATGAGCTTATTTAGTTATACAGCAGTCTAACAAACAATAATTTAATTTAATTTTCATCCACTTCCTGTTAACTGATTGCACTGAAATTTTCGGCACATGTGTAGTTCCGATGACAGTAATATATTATGGGAAGGATCTGGTGATAGGAATATAAGGTTATCAAGGAAACTCCTAAATTAATTATAGAAGAATTTTCAGATTTGGACTCAGCTATTTCAGTTTAAAGGGTTTAAAAGTCTTTAGTTTTAGTTAGAGGGTAAAAATACCCCCTCCCATAAGTCAAAGTTTGTAGCGCGCCGTGGATTTTATGACACTAGAGTAGCTTAACGTGATCCGTTTCGGATGTCTTGCTTAGTCCCAAAAGATATTTAGCCACAGATTAATATTACATGTGCCTAATATTACATATGCTTACAATTTCACTCAATTTTTAAAGGAATATACGAAAACGAATTAATATTTTGCCTATATATAATTACATCTTATGATTTCCCATAATATTTTGAAATGATTAAAGAAACCCCTAAATTATTCATGATTTGAAATTGGGGAAATTTAAAAGATTCTAATACTTTTTTCCTGAAATATACTAATATGTTTTGTTACTTCTCTGTATATTCCGGAAATTTGTTTTAGAGATACATATTGAATTTTTTAAAAATTACTATCCCATAGGATATCAAAAGATGGAAGAAGCTTCTATGTATTAGTTTTTAGGATTCCGGGGTGAAAGAAGAAGCGATCACAATTTCATCACGCAGGTCACATTTTTACATTTTCTCTTGCTTTAAATTGACCTGTATGAAATTTTACTAATAGATATTTTAAATAGAGATCTTAAATAAAAAGTGGAACAATAACGCAACAAATTCTATTTTACCTTTGTTCCGAAAAGCACTTGGCCGTTTTATTTTTAGGGTAGTACAAAAGTTTGAAAATAAACTTATATCTCCTCATTTTCCATGTCAGATATTAACCCCAATTAGCATTTGCAATATTAATATTTATTATCCTGATCGTACATATTTTTTTTATATACGACATCAGAAGTTTTTTCAGATGTATTACCTGTCATACAGAAATAGATTCAACGAGGTTAACTTTTTTGCAAAAAAATTAAAGGCGATAAGAATCTCCAAACTAATTTCACCTCCCTAAAAAAGGGGGTTTGCTTCTATAAGAAATCTAATTATATCCTTAGCAAATGTAATTAAACTCTTTCGTTTAGCCATGGGAAAAACATCGTTTAAATACAAAATTTAATTATTTTACAAAATTTAATACATCGCACAACGATGTTTCGGAACTAATAAATATTAAAGTGTACAGAAAATTTCTATTAAACTATTTACAAATATTTATTTCTGATAACGAAAATATATTATAATGTATTAAACAAATTGGTTATGTAAGATATGTGGGTTAATAAGATATATCATTATGTCAACTTTTAAGTTCCTACGTAACATAGTCTCTCAAAAAATTTACTTTGGAATAAGAAAAATGTAAATGTATTGCCCATTATGTCTTTAGTATGCATAAAAGCATGGGGAATATTTAAAAAATGCTAGGTCCGGAAACATCGCTACTGTTTTCCTACAACTTTTGCGTCGATTTCTAAAAGGCCATATTTTTCATAATTTTAAGTTGCTTGGATTCTATAATAAAAGGTGTGCATATATTTTGCAAATTTTTTAGTATATCCCTAAAGATGAAATAAAATTTTTTTAAAAATTCAGGACCCTTATAACTAGTATTTTCAAACAATACCCTGACGCTAAATATGGAATTTATTTTTTTTTACTTTTTTTACTTGCCCTCCCTAAAATGGCACTATGTAAGAAATTAAAATAAATCTTCAAATACTTAATTATAATTTCTTCTTTATTCTTCATCTCCCCCAATTATTTTTTGTAAACCTTTTCAGCGCACGGACACACAAAATTTTCAGTTTTATTATATGTTTAGAATATACTATCTATCGGATTCTATGAAGATCTCCAGAGTGCATCTCAGAAAAAGAAAATACAGCACATTTGTTTGCCCGCTGAAAGCGTGGAAAATTGTTATTTGAAATATAGTGTATTAAATTCGTGCCCACAAACTATTTACTAAACCCGTTGCAAACTGATTTAGTACATATAATATTTGTACTATATCAGCTTGTATTATATTATATTGTGAAGTCGTATAGCATTATTTGTTTGTGGGGATAACTGAACGTCATGTTTACAGAATAAATGAAAATAAATTGGCTTTATTGTTTATTCCGATTTCATCCAAATATGTAGTTGATTTGATGAATGTTTGAGAAATTAAATATTAATGAAAAATATTTTTTTTTAAATTGAATTTTTTTAATTTCGATATCCATTCACATATGTTTCACCAAACCATGTGATTGTTTTTTATGAATAATTCGGTAAAACGTCCATTTGCGTGCTAGCTCTTTTATTGTTCTGCAATATTTATAACCAATAACAAGAGAAAAAGTAGAATAATATCTATTCCAACATAGTCTTATATACTTCACAAGCGACCTAGTTTGATAAAACGCCACGAACAACGAACGATAATCTCTAATTTACCACTGAACTTGATCATACTTTACTAGTTCAATGTGTTCGTAAGTCGCTGCCTGCTAAAAGCTCTCATTACTCCGTACCTCAATCGTTCACTTGCTTCATCCGTTAATTGATGACTTCTATGAATGATTAGTTCTTTTGAAAAATTTCTTGCAAATTTAAGAGAAACACAAGTGGCTGGTTACAACTCATATTTTTTGTTTGTTTTTGTATTTAAGAAGAAAAATATCGATATTTTTAAGTAGAAGACGAAACTATTGTAAAAACATTCAATGTTGAATTTAAAAAAGCTTCTTAATTCTTAATTAATTAGTTCTTAATTAATTTCAAATCTTAAAAATGCTTATAACCTAGCGATTTTGTGTCTGTTACTTCAGAAAAAGTTGGAGAACAATGCCCTCACTCTAGAATCCTTCATCATGAAAACACCTCTGCGTACTCAGCAAATCCAATGACCGAATATTTGGCTATGTAGGAAAGAAACCATTTGATATCTACTGACCCACAAGAATAAAATATAAATGGAAATAAACTTGATTCCGTACGTCAAAAAACAGTGACTGCCTTTGAAAGCCGTAGAAGAAACGTTTAAGGAAGAGGAGACTGACTTCTTCTCTTAGTAGTTTAAACGAATAAAATGACACATAGACTGTCACGGAAACAATTTTTGAAATGGATAAATTAAAGCCTTACTAATTGCTTTGTTGCCTCTCTATGCACGTGCGGCACAATGCGTGACTGCATAGGTACTAACTGACATCGAAGTAGATTTGAATATGTCTCAAACTCAATTAGGATAATTTAACTTGTGTGTTTGAAGTAGTACACGATAGTACACCGCCGTATACTAGATTCCAACGCAGACGATGTTTAGACCTTTCATTATTTTTTGAGTAGCGGGTTTGAGAAAATGGGAAATGGAGGACTTTATAATTTTATCAATCCTTATTCTTCTCTTCCTTCGAATATTATAATTAACGTGACTTTTCTTATTTAAGACTTATGGTGAAAATATTTTACAGATAAATGTAGTTAAATTAGGCAAATATTATAAATTTGTTTTTCTTTTGGAGTATTCTTACATCAAACTTGGGATTGAAAATATTAGATAAATTTATCAAAAAACAATTCTTCAAAATTGTTTTGTTTTAATAAAATGAGTATATGATACAGTAAATCGAAAGTCGTTACCAATTACTAGGATGATGTGTGTATTGAGTTACTTACGTGTCATAGTTTTTTGGTTACAACGCATATGTGTTTAATATCAGTTGGTTGAGTTTCATTATTAATAGGTAATTTCATAAAAAAATATTTATTATTTTACATCCCACATGTTGGTTATTAGGCTTTAAATTATGTAAACGACATTCTTCAAATTGCCTCAGTTTTTCAAGAAAAAGCAGACAAAACACATAAGGTAATGAAAAAAAAACTATTTAAATTGCAACACGCGCCTGTGCAACTGAAAACTTATATCAAAGCTTTGAATAAAGTTTTTCCATTTACTTTGTGCCATTCTACGGCGAGCTTTTGTGAAATCTCCACCTTTACTCGTTCGCATCGGTGCTTCCAGTGTGAAAGTTTTATTTTAACACTGTCGTTCGACGAACTATATCAGAGTGGTTTGAGATAAAGATTTTGTTTTAAATTGCTAGTTTAGGTAAATATTTATATAAACAAATTCTTGGGGTATATAGTATGCATTGTTTAGTGGCTCATATGTAGTGGCAAACATTACATGTGGGGATTGTAGAACCTGCCTAAATCAATATCATTTGATATTATATATGTTATTTTCAAATATTTGCTAATTTACAGAAAGTGCTCATCCAACAAGTTGCTATAAATCAAATGTAAGGATATTTATAAATATAAATCTCTTGTCCTGATTAATTTGTCATTTTTATTTCATTTTTAATCATATATGAAATTTGTCCCACTGAAGTGTTATTTTAAGACGTCATTTAAAAATACGATTAATTCACAAGGCTAAAAAATATATGAAAACAATCCGTAGTTTATCAATTAGGATACGACTGAAATATGCAAGTATTTGTCGATGGAAAATAATGGCAAGAATCTCTGAATAGACCATATACAATTAAATATATTACAGAAGTTAAGATATTTTTCCAATAAAATGTCATGTGACGTTTTATAATATCTACTTAAAATGAAAATTTAACAAAAATGGACCTAATGTTATACAATAAAATACTAATAAAATACATTGTACTTTTTAATTGATTAAATATAAAAGGTATGTTTTCATATATTTTTATTATCATAATTTAACGTTTCACTTTTTTCGAAAATGAACTATCTTCCATTAATTTGGAAGAAATAAATTTATTTCGGCAAGTACGCTGCGAAAGCTTTTTAAAAAAGGAAACGCTTTTTAAATCCACGCTGTAATGTAACTGTAAGTTGATACAAGATTATATTTCCCCCTTTATAGATATCAATATCGTAAGATACTATCATATGTTAGTTGCATACGCCGTAACAATAAGCACTATATCTATTTCTTTATAGATGCACTTGTCGAGCTTCTAAATAAATTTCTAGTATGGTTTAGAAATTCACTTCCCTTTCAGGCGTTTTAGAAATGTTTTGTATAAATTATTATATCTGCTTGAAAAAGAAAAACTTTTATTATTTTATAAGAAATGGCAATAAAAATAATCAACTTATACTATTAAAATATTAGTAATACAAGAGAGTGGGAACTGTATTCAACGTTTGAGTTACTGTTATATCATAAAGCTTTTAACATAGATACTGCGGTTTATTTATATATTGTATTCATATAATCAAACGGAATAGTTTTACTTAAGGAATTTGACACACTTATCCTAATATGAAGTTTATTTTATGCTAACCTATTTGTCTGCCTTTTCTGAATATTTACCTTTTAAATGCTTTCCCTAGTTGCCTATTCGATTACTATAACAAGTTTAATGTTAAAAAAATTGCCGGTATGTCTAATCGAATGGATTTTTTCACAAGTTGTTGAAAGTAATACTGTGATCAGTCGTTTCATCGTGATACCTCAAATGATCAAAAGCATAATGATGCAAAGCCAATACAGAAACATAATTCAGAAAATTACACAACACAGACGATGGGTAACGGCAGGCTACAGAAAATGCGGGATCGAATGGAGGAATGTAAGGAGTACACGCAAGTCAGACCGCTTATCATTTGAAGTAAGCTAATTGTTTGCGTCTAAAACAAAATCATAAAATAAACGCATTAAAATACTGCACTTATATTATGGACATGTGGACTATGTCGCAAAGCACCGATAGTTTACAAATGAAAAATATCTTCCGAATAGAATATATAAAACAGTACAACAATAGCCCTATATAGGACACAGTTACTATTACACAGTATTAGTGTCTTTTTAACACCATCCTTAAACACTAAAAGATATTTTATTAGTGCTAAAAACTATTTATATATTAAGTAATTATTGTCACCCTTAATTAATGTAATTTTTATTTACATTACATACATATTACATTATATATATTTTCTAATAAAATATATCGTAATTTACTTTAGGTAAATCAAAATAAACTTTCCTTAATCAATTTTTCGTAGCAAATAAAACAAAATATTTAAAATTTTTTCAAATGTACTTTATGTAGAATATAAAATAAATATGATTTTAATTTTTTGACACTGAATAATAAAGGTTAAGTATTTAAAAAAATTGTACTGAAAATTTAGTAAATATGATGATTTTTTAACCACAAATATAAATAATAAAAGCGTGAACCTTTTTAATAATTAGGTTCCATCGTCCGATATGGTGAAGCTATGTTTTGAAATGATAGCTTTCCTGATAAATAATAGTTTCCACAACTTTAAAAATTATTGTAAATAAACCATTAACGAATTCACGAAAACCTCGTTTCATTTTAGAAACAAATTTTACATAAAATTATATATACCGATCAATATCACGAAAAAGGACAATATTATAAAAAGTTCGTTCTTTGTTGTATACAACTTTAAAGAACATTAGTAATTTTGATAAAAATCTGATTATTTGATGAGTTTAAAAAGATTAAAAAAAACATAGCAACACCCGTAATTTCGTTTCCACAAAACTTCTGTAAATTCCATTATTTTCTAAATAGACTTTCTCAGATTAATCATAAGGATTCATCTTATCATACTTCAGTATATATACTGTTCAGTGAATAAATAATAAATATATTGTTAGGAAAAAAGCACAATGCTAACCCGGAGGACGAGTCCCATTATCCTTCAAGTTCCGTTGACTGCCCTCGCCAAACAATACAACATCGAAACCGACCCACCCGGATGGCATTATGCTGTTTCTAATAAAAAGATTTCCATCTGTTCACCGGAGGCGGTTACTTTTGTCTGTTACTTTGTAATTAATGAAAATTTAATTTCAATTGAGAGTGGAGTTGTTATTGTTTCGAATCATGCGACGCCGATAGGAAACAAAAGTAGGTTTTGTTATTTAAAATTTTAATGTCGAAAATGGAACGGAGATATAGTATTTTAGTCATACATACTTGTATGTCGTCATCAATATATATGATAGTATAAGAGGAAGACGCATTGTGTAATTAACAACATAAAAAAAATTAATGTAAAACTGTGTTCATGGGCCTAAAATAAGTTACTGAGAATAAATAAAGCATATATGTCATTCTTGGTAGTCTGTATATTTTTTGACTCTATATGAAACAAGTAGTGTGTGTTATGATATAAATATAATATTTAAAACCAATTATTTTCAGAATTTGCTTCTTCTTAAAATATACTATCGAGCAAAATAAAAGCACAGGCTGATTTTTTTTTGTCTGATTGTGATCATGTAAAAAGTTCTTTAATGACTTAAATAAAATTTCCACTGTTATTATTAACGTTATCATTTACATGTTTGGAATTTTGATTAGAAATTTTCAGTAACAGTTAAAAATAATTGTGTTTATTTTTGTGTGTGGAAATCAAAATTGATCACTGATACGACCAGAATTGGAAATCGTTGCTTATGGATCCATTTCTTGACGCTACTTCAAAATCTTTATTTCTTTGGCATTCGCCCTCTGTGATTTTATTATTAAATATTATTTTTAACCATAACTAAAAGGTTCATTATTTTATTCATGATTGAAGTGTTTTCAAAATTTCATTACCATTGATATATAAGTTGGTGTCATTAGTTTGTTATTTTATTGTTTGTCAGGCTTTTTTGAGTTGTCTTTGATTGATAATAAAATCGTAATAAAACAAATGATAAATAGAGTGGGCCAGGCTAAAGTAGTTCAGCTTAAAATTCCATTAGATGAGATATATGTAACTTTTATTTCGGTCTTAGGGATTTTTTTAAATCCAACTTCCATTACTGGGGAAGAAAATCCAAATAAAAAAATTATGTGAGCAAAGCCGTGGTGAAAACCTAACGTTATATCATTGTCAACATTATGAAATACCTATAATTGGAAGATAAGTGGCTACATAAATAAAGGAATATTCATTTTCAAAATATATTAATAAAAAATGTTTAAACATTATGCTAATACGTTTGGGCGGTAGTAATAATTTTTCTATGATTTCAAACGCATTAGGCGCGATGGAGTGACGATTCCAAAAGCAAATATGTAATTTTTTTAGTTGCAAAAATCCTTGTCTTGTAATATTTTTTTTCTTACTTAAGTGATGCTGAATTAATATTGTTAAAGCTAAACGCGTAAATTTTCAGCGGTATAGAAATAATTCCATCTGAAAGCTGTGAAAAATTAGCCTAAGAAATTATTTTTTGAGAACCAATAATTTCTTAAATAAACAAGTGTATGGAGAAGTACTTCCATAATTTTGGCTTTTAATTATATCATGTAAGAGATTAATAAGAGACAGTAAATACTAAATAGTATGCATATAATAAACCTTAAATAATTTCGATTTTAGTTAACTCTGAGGGATGCTTTATAATAAAGAAGTGAAACAAAAAAGCATAGACTAGAAATCAGTTTGATAATGCCAAATTGACAATATTATGAGGAAAATAACGACAATTTAAAGATTATTTTTAAATTTTTTAGACGAATCTAAAACTTGTCACAAGAGAAACCTGTATATAGATATTTAAGTTTATTTACTGCTTTAGATGTTTAATTCCAACTTTATAGCAAAATTCAAAAGCTTAACTTTTAATAACTGTTTGATATATCGTAAAAATATGTTTACGTTCCTGTTTCTTCAAATTACGCTATTTTTCTCGGAACATAGCTTTCAGTACAAATATATAACTATATTTGTAACTATAATAGTAAATTTAATTACGTAACATCACTATTCGAATGTGGCAAAATTACAACTTAGAATAATTTTATATAGCTCTAATATGTTTTTATGCTTTAAATAATATACGCCAAGCCCAACAATACAGAGAACTAATTTTCTATGAAACTCTCATCAAGCGCAGGAAACTATTTGATGAACGTCAAACGCCATTAGCAATGTCTCACAGCGCTTATTATTACAGCGAGAATACAGCAAGATTCATTTCATTGTTTCGTTAGGAAAACGGAACTTACATATTTAAGTAATGTTTTCAACAATCAGGTGTTTTTTTAAATATTAAATACTAGGTTAATTTGAAAATAGAACAACATGAGGTAAACCTTTTATCTCTCATACAAGGTATGTAGACGTAGAGAAATTATTTAGATACAGAAGAAGAAAAACTAATGTGCATAAAACTAAGAACACCTCAGACTAACGTTTCAAAAACATAAGATCAACAAATTTATAGTTTAAACTTTTGTATTATTAGCTGCACTGGGAAACCAGTGAATTTTAAGGTACTTCTATTATTCATATCCTCACTCATTTAATCATTTGTATTAGATAGAGGCTGATTGTTTCATAATCACTAACGGTAGGTGGCCAATATGGAAACCAAACAGTTTTACACAAATTTCCAATAAGGAAAATAGAGATATATTCATTAAAAACCTGACAATCAAAAGCGGGACTTCGCGGTTTCGTTAACATTTAGGCATTTATAAAAATTTAATTCGTACTTAATACGTACAGTTCCTATTAAAATATTTAGAAAATTTTAATTCTGATTTTTGGATTTTTTTACTTATAAGTGATGTTGATAATTAGTGAACTTAAATATATATTGTTCAATATTTAATATTGATATTTCGATAATATTAACTGTTATACATGATACGTTTTCATTTAGTTTTGATTCCCGACTAAATGAAACTAGTTGATGTAGTATTTTATCTACTTTATTTAAATTATTATTCACGACCAAAATTTCGTTGTATAATAACATCTTCAGGTGAGAAATTTAAAGAGATTTCTTCAAATTACTCATCTGAAGATGTTGTCACACAGCGAAACTTAGGTCGTGATTAATAATCTAAATAAAGTAGATAAAATACTACATCACGTAGTTTCATTTAGTTCTGAGTAAAAATTAAATGATCATGAATTTCTACAAAATTAACCCCAAATATATTCAATATATAAACGTTTATTTCCAGATAATAAACGTTTATATATTCAATATATAAACGTTTATTTCCAGATAATAATTTCATTGGTACATGCAATCCCACAGCAATTTTACATTTTTATAAACTACAATTTATGCAAGATACTAAATATTTTTTATTTATAGTATTTATTGAATAACCGAAACCCACTTAGTTCAATGTCGTTTTAATATTTTGGCTAGAATAATTTTTATTAATGTATAAAATGTTTGATGGAAATATTAACAATGTTTTGGTATTTATGAATTAATATATTAAAAGCAAAATATTAATTTAGAAGGTACAAAATATCTTCAGTTATACCATATTATCAATGCTTCTATTTCTTTTATTGTGAAATTTAAACTTTCTTTTTTCACTGCAGTGACATTCAATTATTTTTTTTTATAACAGACAAATTATGTTACTATTTTCACATATTCTAAGTCACTTTCTAGCATGATATTTACAACTCCTTCTTTATAGGATTCATTCATTTTTATTCCGATATAACCGCATTAAAATATATATCCCAAAAGACAAATTCCTCAGAGAAACATGGATCGATATTCTTAGATCTTTTAACTTGTTACCCAACAGAAAACATTACCGTTTACTGGTAACATTTTGCAACTGGCTATTTTGTGATAGGTGAAAAAGGATACAAACCAATTTTTAAATATGCAGTTTCTTTATTAAGGGTATGTACATATATATATATATATATATATATATGTATATATATATATATATATATATATATATATATATATATATATATATAAGACTTTATAATTTTAAAATATTTTTCTCAGGTTTTTTTGTAATTTAATAAGGTTTCTTTGTAATTAATAGTTGTTTAATGTTAGAAGGTTTTATTGTTAATGATAATTACAAAATTTCAACTTGTTCGTCATTTCGGCTATTAGGATAAATGAAACGATATTTATCCGATGAAATTTCATGCTTACACGCTTTCGTCTCATCATTTTCAGAAATAGGAATGTAAGTTATTTCTTGAAGAAAGTCGATAAAAATATTCCGCTGGCAATGAAATGGAATGTATGCAGCCATAAATAATTGGTTTGTATGTAAAATTGTTAATTAGTTTTATACAAAATAAAATATAATCATTAAAGAAGTACTTAAACATTTCCCGAATATCTAATTTGTATGACAAGAAAATTGTTATGAAGAAATTGTTATGTTTTTACTTAAACATTTGTATTAATGCTTTGCAATATATGTAATTTAACGAGCATTTAAGCATGGTTGCTACATTGGCATAGGCCGAAATTTGTTATGGTAATTTTGGGAAATTCAATCTGTAATCGGATGAAAATCAGTAGCTAATTTTATACGGGAAAAATATTTTAATAATTATTGTAAATTTTTACTTGCCATTGTGTTCACCGACTGTCCTCCGCGAGGTGGTGGGGGTAACGGTTTTCATACCGCTAATACCGCTTGTACACTATTAATATATTTTTAAATTCAAGCGACTACAATTTCCATTTATAGTTTGTTTCGCAACAACGATTAATAAATCTTAGAGCCAGTTATGAAATGCGGTAGGCCTTGACTCAGGGGAGGATTGCTTCTCACATGATTTTAGCACCAGATAGTACAACCACCAATGTGGTTCCCAATGAAGTGCTCTATTAAATTTTAACTTCCTCTCTGCTGCTTTATTTGCGTAAACTAAGTAGACACTGTTTGTAGAGTTTGTTGAAATATAAATAAACAATAGTGTTAACAACATATAAGTAGAAATTTAATTAATATGAAACCGACTTTTTATTTCATATTTTGAACTACAAAACCGATTTTTATAAAGTGTTCACTATTCTCTAAGTTGAAAGATACTTATGCCGATAAAAATTTAATAATTGTAATATGGTTAGTAGTTTCTGAGAAGTACAATATATTTTTGAATTTTTTTGATTTGTTTAGAATCCTCGAAAGACTGACATATTTAAAAATGTTAAATACATTTGGATCGAATTACCTCGTTTCTGAAGTTAATTAAAAATTTCATTGAAGTTTAGAAAATGAATCGTCTATGCGAGCGAAGCTGCGGGTAAAAAGCTAGTTACTTATAAAGAAAGAGTGATAATTTTAGCAAATCACAAACAAATTTCTTATTTCATTCCTACGTAAGTATTTCGAATATCACTTCACTTTTATTTGGAAGATTCAGTGGAAAAATTATATATGTACTGAGTATAATTACTCGATACACATATATCTTATCTACAGGATTTTTACGACTTGTCGCGATATTGTATTAAGAAGTATGGAATTAAAACAAAAAAACAGACGATAGTGCAAGTAGCTCAAGTAACTCTTTTGGCATCTCTAATACTCAACTGGATGCTCTATTCTTAAAATTATGATATTAAGAATATATTTACATTGCTTTGCATTTCTCCTTTCCCCGTTGTACGTTTTAGCGATGAGTTAAGTTTCCACACAACCAAACTTGCAGCTAAATGGTGAACTTTTCCCGCTTTAATGAAAACAGCACTAAAAGGGACGATATTAGCTCGTTGCATAACTAGTTTCTTTCTACACTTTATGTACTTTGTACAGTATTTGACATTTTAATATATATTAACCAATATATTTGTGACAGCTTTCAATTATGGGAATGGAACCTCTGGCTTTGAGGCAAATACCGGGTGAATATTAGTTTATGTTGTGACCTGCGCGCAGCATGTTTGATTGAGTTGAGGTTGTAACTCAATTAGTTAATGGAAACTGTATTGTAAATACCCTTATCATATAAAACATTAGGTCATTTTATTATTTAAGTTTTGTAAAAGATTGAATAAAATCACTTTCAATATACGAGAATATTTTCCTGGGGAAGCCGAAGAAAAAATGAACGAAATTAAATTATATATATATATATATATATATATATATATATATAAGTACGTGAACATAGAAAAATTTTTTTTAACCATAGTGCAGAGTCATAATAGCGAGTGAGAGAGAACTGCGAGTGAGCCCAAGAGTGAGATTTGACAGGAGAGGTGAACCGAAGATGGATCCTTGCAATACATAAAAATATAGTTAAAGAACTTTTTAGGGTTTACTCCTTAACAATCGATTTTTATTTATAGCGCTGGTATGAAGTTTTATAGGTTGTAAAATCAGTAGTTCAAAGGGTACAAAATACAGAGCATTAAAAAAGTATAAACATTATGTTCTGATCGTACAAAGTTCAGAGCTTTAAAAAAGTGTAATCGTTAGGCAACCTCTCCACGCAACATTTCTGCGCATATTTAAATTGAAATATCGATATGTTTATTTGACATTTTCTTATGGCGTAAGCGCAATAACGGAGTGTGACATGTATATTGGCATTTTCTTATGGCGTAATCGCAAGAACGGAGTGTGACACACATAGTTTATTAGCATTCGCTTATATGAAGGTGTAATCATTGAATACCATTATGTGTGAATATTTGATGTCTTCTTTCCTACAAAATTAAATAGTTTGTTTTAATTTTAACTTCTTACTCTGACGTTACTGTTTTCAATTTTGTTGTTGTAGAAATTTGATTATGTTGTTATATAAATTTCGTTTGTGTTTTACTTGAAAACAATTATATTTTCCGCATTCTTTTATTAAAGAATTTCCATTTACATATAATGATATTGATATTTATATTTATATACAGCTTTACCTATTTTACACATAACAAGATAATCGTACTTGAGGAGTGAACTCAAGTCGCGCGTTGGAGCTAAGACGTACAATTTTTCTTTTAGCGAACTTATATTTAGGTAAATTCTCGACGAAGAGAGACAATGGGTTTCTGAAATATTCGAAAAATCTCCACAAGCTTAAAGCATTTAGAGGAGTCGAAATTTAAACTGAAGAGTTGTTTCAGCTTTTGTTTAGAAGCAATTTTTTTAAATGTTCAATAAATTATATATGCTGAAAGATAAAATTTGGATATTTGTCACCTAATCGAATATTTGTCACCCTATCGATATTTGTCACCTAATCAAAATAATATTCAAGACCCAATAACTGAATTGGAATAATTTAAATAAACCGAAATAGCAACTAATTTTTTCTAGATGTTTTCCTTACAAAATCCGTGGCTCCTTTTAATAATTTCTACCATCAATTGTATGCCATGAAGCAATATACACGATCAGCCGAGAAATCACATCGACCACCAGGGGTGTATGAATATTTGATGTGTGTAATATATCTAATGCCACTTGTTCAATATTACGGTCATGTTTTATGGACGATATATAATATCTTACTGATCCTATCAAAACATTATAATCAGCGTGGTATAATATATTTCAATAATACTATATATATATATAATAATAGTGTGGTATAATATATAATAATAATACTATATAATATATACTATATATATAAACTTCGTATAAGTTTGGTTTGCCAACAGTAGGTTTAAACCCGGGTTATAGACCGAACATTATAACACCGATAGAAATTATACGTGGTAAATTCAACAGTAAACTAACAAACATTGATTATAATAAATATAAAAAAAAAGAAATGTTAATTATTTTATAATCGAAATAATCAAACTTGTTTTCACTCGCAACGCACATCGTGCGTGATAAAAAAAACTACAAACTTTGCATGATGGTACCTTTAAAACACATTTGAAAAAAATAACTGTGTAAAAAGACGATAACTTATAGAACACGCTAAAATCATTTTCGGATTTTTTGTCCGTTTTGTGATTTCTAATTTACAGGTGTGGATAGAGGACTGGAGTTTTTTAACAGAAAAATATGGTACCCACTTAATGTAATGTTTAGTGTTTACTTCCTTGCAATCGATGTGCTGAATGAGAATAGATGAGAATTTAATACTTTGAAAATTCCATTTAAATAGATTTGAAATGAGAAAGGATAAAATTTAGCTGTATTTATGCTTCTTTTATTGGGCGCTCTATTTAAATAAGAATAGTTAAGTTAGAGTTTAACGAAAAAAATTATGAAGTCCTGAGAGTGTCGAAAATTTATCTGTCAATTTAAATATTTAGTTTATTTATCACAATGAAAATAAATGCATGTTTCACATTTTTTAACCAGTTCCAAAGGCAATACATTTAAGAAATACATAATCTAAATAGAAGTAATCAATTACTTCTATTCAGATTATATATTTCTTAAATGTATGCTATGATTTTGCTCTGATTAAAAGTTTCATTTTTCAGCGTTTTCAGGAATAGTCGGGAAATATTTCTTAAATATACATAAGGAATAAAAGGCATAGTGAATTTTGAACTCAGTTATAAAACTCAAATGAAATATTCCCAATTATAAAAAAAATTGCTTGGTAGAAAAATATCTACCCTCACATCCCCTCCAGTAATTCCTCCAGCCCTTCCTTAAGTCCGCTTCCTCAACTCCGCTAAAAATGATTTATTCCAGGACCGCTTCACTTATTAAGATTAAAAACGGCATTTTTATACTTAAATATTTATGATATTTACGTAATTTTTTTAACATGGAGGAAAATATATTTTTAATTCGAGATTTTTTATTATCTTTGTAAAATCTACACAAAATTTTCATAAATAGGATATTAAACTGTAGTTATCATTTCACGTTTTTTGGTCAAAGTAAATTACAAAAAAGAACAGGACAAACACAGTCACACAACACAGTTAAGAATATGCTTATTTCGAAATGACTAAACCGGGCCTTACATTTTATTACGTTTTTCAATAATATTTTATATAATATACAAATAATACAAATTTTCCATAAAAAAATATCTCGTTGAGATACACAACTCTATCTTCAATCATTTTATTATGGCTGTAACTGTTTCCTCAGCATAATTCAACAAAACAACTCTTTGATATTTTTCCTCATATTTAATTTACTATCTCATATATAACTTTTCAGAATGTAATCCAGTCTAACTGGAATAAAATAGTTTAATCTAACAATAAAAGAAACTGTTAATTTAACTGGTATAATGTAAGCTGTGATGAGAATACATTTTAACGATAGTATATTTTAGACAGCAGCACGTTGGTATAAGTACATAAATAATATGACTGAATAGATATAATCGTATGTACGTGTATAAACTAATTTGGTGATATCGAAAATATATCATTGTCACGTTTATTATTTATTTAAAAACCATTAAATCTTGCATAAAAATAAAGAAAATAGGTTCAGCTCGTTGTGAATAGTAAAAAAATTATAAACGAGCAAAAATTCTATACAAGAAACTTTCAATAAAATAGTACAATATGCAAAATATGTAAAAAAGGTGGTACTAAATTAACCAACCTCATATTATATCGCAAATATATTTGAACGATTTAGCATCAAGAGTAATTTGAAAATAAAAAATGACTAATGCGGCAGTCATTTTTTTCTCCTACACACGCGCTACGGTTAAAATTTTCAATTCTTTGCAAAAACATTTGGCTTTTTGCCTTCAGTTCCTGAAATACATTTCCATGTATAACTTAAAACTATTTAAATCTTTTTGTATATGTGGGTAAAAACGTATAGATTGCAACATATCCGATTATAATCTAAATAGCTTGTTTTTTTAGTTTTTTGAGACATGGTCTATGTTTTCGGCGACATAATTCAAGAGCGAAACGGACTCTTAGTTCAGAAACTCATCATTTTATTCGTCTTACTAAGCAATATCGTTAGTCAATTAGATACTTCTATGAGCTTAACTCTAGTTTAAATGATTTTATGAGCTTAAAACCTTTAAGTTTATAGTGTTTCTATCAACCTATTTCACTAATAATAATGTTATTTTTTGCTATGAAATATATTGCCTAGCATGCCTTTCGCAAGCTTAAAATATCGTGAATTTCTCAAAGAGTTTGGTATTTGGTCGTACTCTTAACTTTTAAAAAAGTTACTTATTTGTTGTTTAAGTATACCTGGATAGACATGATAAGAAAATAGGTTTCAAAAAAGACAACATTTTTGTACACCAAATTTGTGGTAGAAAGTAAATACTTTCTACCACAAATTTGGTGTACAAAAATGAGACAATCCCCTCTTACCCTTTATATTTTAGGGACCCTTCAAAATATGCACTTAATATATTTTAAATATTTCAGTTTTAGGACAAGAAGCTGTTATATATTATTAATAAATTTGAAGTTCTTACCTCACTTCCTTCAGAAGTTAGGAGACTAATAAGTTGAAAGTTATTTTCAAAGTAAACATTTATTTTATATTGAAAGTCATATTGCAATAATAACATATATGTTTAACGGTACGATTTAGGCAAGGTTTTATAGTGCATACCTATAAATACTCTAAACTTGTCTGATTCACATCAACATCATAACCTACTTAACCAAAAATGATATAAACTCTAGAGAAAATAACAATCAGACATCAAGAACATTATTCAAACAAGCGATTTCTTATCGAATTCTTTACAGTCATCGCAAAAGTAATTGACAATATTTTTATCAACACTAGAGCAAAGTGTGTATTTCCTCATTTCGCACTTAGTATGTTGAAAAATATTCCTTTCATTTGCTTTACCTATTTTACAAAACTATTTCTTTTGATGTCATTCTTCTTCGAGATCTTCCTTTTCTGTTATTTCTACTCTTGAAATTTTCTGTACAATTATCATTTAAAAAATATGACGAACCTAAAATTTCATATAAATTGTCTACGTTATTCTTTATACTTTTTAGCGAAAAGTTACCTCTAGTAACACGAATATTGATTTAGTTAAAATGCTGCTTTCCCTTTTATTTATGTCACAATTTCAAATTAAATCCAAACAGCTTTGACAGCACGTAAACACAATTTACTACATACAATGCACAAAATTTCGTGTATTGACAACCGTCAGACAAGACCAGGCTTACCATTTTTCCGATTGAATATTTGATTTCTCTACTATATCATAGATCGTCTTTGAAGACATCTACCATTATTACCAGTTTGTTGCACCTTACTGTAGTATATCTCTGGGAAAACACCCTTTTTATATTTTTACACAAAGTAAATTAGCAATTCTCTCCTATGAACTAAATGTATTTTTCATTTACAGTGGGTCACAAAAGGCCGATGTTTGCGTAATGATAATGAATAGCACAAAATCAGACAATGAATCAAACTTTCCTTTGAAGTGTTGATTAGTTCCCAGTATTCATTAAAAGTTGTCAGTGTCAAGTAAAGTGTCATTCATTAAAAGGTAATATCATAGCTATATGGTCCATTAATGTGGCGCGTCAGTGGAATATCACGTTGTTTTTTGGTGTCCTTCGTCTTTTAAAGCTGCGATGGTTCTATTAATTGAATCTGGAATTGGTTTGAATTATAATTTAATTATCTTTGACAAAGCGTTTCTTCTATGGAAGACGTTGAAGAAAAATGCTTTGTTGCGTTTTTAATGTGACGCCTGAGTAATAGTTAATAATACTTGAATCTACTCGTAGTTTGATGAATGCTTTTATCTACCAATATGAAAAGTTTTGAGAAACATATTTTTTACACTTAATGAAAAGAAAGAAAACTCTTTCTTTTATTTTAGAATTAAAAACTTCTTTACACGCATTGACCAATTTTATGTAGGCGAAAATCATATGAATCCGCATCATCTCCATGTTAATATTAAGGCTGTAGCTAGGGTATGACGTATTGCGCTTGGCGTGTGAAATGAAAGTTCAAGGTGTGTATATAGTTCATCGTTTAAATTGTGTTTTAGTTTGATTATAATTTTAATTGTTTAATTGTAGGATAACTGTCCAATACCACAGTGAGTAATAAATATGTTATTTGTTTAATATAAAAAACTAAATAAAAAAACACAAAATATTTATTCTCAAATATTTCCAGTAATCCTATCAATATTTGCTTTTAAAAATTGATATTAATATTTTTTTATTTCCTTAATATTTGACCTCGGCAATACATCGTACAATGAGTATTTCATAGTTGTTTAGGAGTTATCTTATTAGCGTGGTAAAACAGTTTTCTCGTTGTTCTATAATATTTTTTTCGCGGATTTTTGAACTGAAAATTTTATAAAATTTTATAATAATACTCAAGGTAAATAAGGTATTTATATTTTAAATTTTTTTTATTTTTCACATGTACCAGCAGTCCCATGATTGCCTATGTTTTTTTTGCTTTTGTATCAATTAATATTACGCGTAAATGCAAAGTAACTTTAATTCAATTAAAAAATTTAAAAAAAATAGTGGGTATATAGGATATAGATAATAGAATCTAACACTCTATTTACTGTGTGCAAATTAGTATAACCATTATTATCTACTACTTGTCGCCATCTAGTTGGCAATGAAAATAAGTCTTTCTTGTAAAAGTCCGGTGACTTTGATTCAAAAAACAGTGCGAGGTGGTTTAGGAGATCTTTTTAACCTAGAATTTGTTTTCACATAAATGGTTACTTAGAACCCGGAATAAATGGTAATCAGAAGGTGCAACGTCCGGTGAATATGGTGGATGAGTGAGTAGAGCCCGAGTACGTCCAATTGTTCACAGTTCACAAATCCAATTGTTCACAGTAAATATCTGCATTAATTGTAAATCCCTCTGGAAACAACTTGCAATGGATAATAGCCTCGACATTTCACCAACCGCTTAGTACCGCCTTTTTGGCATTTATTTTAGATTTTGATACTGAAACTCCTGTTTCTCCGACACCCCGCCATTGTCGTTTGCTTGTATGGTTAACGTATGTAACCCACTCCTCATCGCCAATTACTAACTGATTCAGCCAGCCGAAGTTACGTTTCAAAGTCAATAATTGCTGACTAGTATCAACTCTGCACTGAAGATGAAATGATGACAACTTGGAGAGTCCACACACTGTATTTTGAAACATTTTTCCAATTTATGCAAGTGTGTTTCTATGGTGCCATGACTGCATTGTAGCTCATCTGTCAATTGACAAGTCGTCAGTCGAGAATCCCCCTCAATTAGGCGTCGTAATCGTTGAACGTCCAATTCAACCAGACGTCCCGTATGGGATTCGTCTCCAAGATCATAGTCCTCATTCCTGAAATTTCTGAACCAATTTTTGACGTCACATAAGGCACCATGGGCTCGCACATCGCATGATATATATTATTTGTGGCGGTCTTTGCATAATAACCCAAATTAAATTCGTAAAAAATAGAATCCGTGTTTGATATCGATTTAAATCTATTTTTTTCATGCGAATCACTTAAAGCTTCGGCGCTGACTGTGGTCAAGTGACTGAACTTAACCTGTATATGGCCTATAGTAAAACCATCTAAAAGTTTCGAGAATTTTTTGTTAAACACAGTTGAACTACTTCAATTAGAAAACGATTCTGGCCATACTCCAGAACTCGAGGAATATTTACTTTCAAGAAAAAAACACTTCAAATAAATTACTGAAAAACAAATCACAACCAGAAAATTTACAATATCTGTTTGCCGAAGGATGATGGATTGTAACTGTTTTTTTTATATTTTTTATATAAATTAACTCCAATTATTATGAGAAATAATTTTTTCGTAAAATGACCTGTGAACATATTTTTTAAAACATTACTATTTTTACATTTTAAAGAATTTCTGTTGTGAGATATTACTTTCAATGGCTTTTATGAGGACTTTGAGTATTATGCTATATAGTATGAATTACGGAAAGAAGCAATATGCTTTAATTAGCTTTATGAAATGTATATATCAATTCTACACTTCATTTCCACTTGGCATTAATTTTGTATTATATGTATATATATATATATATATATATATATATATATATATATGTATATATATATATATATATATATGTGTGTGTGTGTATATACAGGAGATCATATTATAACTTAGAAGAGAATAGTCTAACCACGGTACACAAACTTTCAAAAATTCCAACTCTAAATATTTAAAGTGAGAGCGAGTAAAGTAAGTAGTGGAGAACGCGGAATCTATGCAATCGCTATCTGTTGAATGAATGCTGCTCGATAATTTATTCAATAATATTTATATGCAAACTCTAAAGAATCACTCAGTCTCAAATATCTAAAGCTTTGCAAAATTCCACTGAAAGTAGATGGATAATATCTCGATTATTTTTCGACAGGCTCCAACACTGTTTAAGGTACACTAAAATAGAAAAATTTAAAATTTCTCAATTTGCTGTTATTTGAGAGGTCTATATAATATACACACTAAGAACATAGATTCCATCTACTAACATATCTCAGGAAAGGACGATATTCTATCCCCATCCTGAGATATGCGTATCATACGAATTCGTCGAAAAAATACACAGGGCAAATCAGTCTGTCTCGTTACCGAATTTTGTCTTCAGTGCATCGAATTATAATAAAAAATTATATTTCTGATCAACGTTACTTTAAGTACTATTTGATAAATGTTTAAAAAAGCTAAATACTTTTCGTATTTTTAGCAGAATAAAATAAATATCTCATTCTCAAACGCGACGATATCCTTTCCATTTTGATTCGAGTTGCATTTCGTAAGGATCGAGGTATCTAAACCTATCATTAATGATCTTTCAATCGTAGACAAATGTGGTAAAGCATTTCTCTCCAGCAACTTCTATTTAGAGAATCGCTTTGTTTCAGACACTATTAGTCAAACTGTCGCAGTATGGAAGGATGAACGATGACAAAGGATAACACAGTCCACATGATTGTGAGATAATGGCCAATTTATGGGGGTCTTTTGATGTGGCAAGGACCACATCAAAGTTTATAAATTTGTCATTTCCTCACAACACTTGACAACAATTTTGTGAACTGATTAACAATTCAGAGAAAAATTTAATTCATAGTCTGATTTTCTGCTCTTCATTATACAAACATTGGCCAATTGTGATTCATTTTTTTATACAAGAGAATTTTTTCAACGTATACTATATTTAAACTATATTTAAAAATATATATATATATTTAATTTTGGGTTGACTATATTTAAAAATTTACATAGAGTATATTTTAAGGATAAAAATTTAGAATCCATAATTTTTATATCTCTGTACCCTGTTTGTAATAAATACGCAATTTTATATTTTAATTTATTCTTTTTCTTGTAATTATGAGAACGGAGACATTTAAAAAAAATAAATTTTGTAAACAAAGTAATCTAATAATACAAATGTAAACTTTTTTCTTGTTCTCACCTTAGTAAATAATTGTGGATTTATTTCGTATTTATAAATAAAAAAATTAATTTTTTTTATGAGTTTACGTGTAGCATAAATTATTTTTTTATGCTACACGTAAACATAACATATATTAGAAAGATTATATTTTACTTCTAAGAGAAATTCCAATAAGTAAGTTGATATTTCTGAAATAATTTATAAATATAACGATATACTTAAAAAACTTACAAAATAGCAAAAAATGCCTATCAAACTTTTTCATGTTTGAAACTGTTCTGTTTTTTTTTAACTTTATTAATTGTATAATACCAGCAGTGTGTGTAACTCAGTCTCAAATTGTTATAACAATTAAAAACTACTATTATATACTTACTTACGTGTACCAAAAGCCTGAAACCTGTATTCAAATAATATCGATCAAGGTCCATATAATATTGACCTAGGCAACACAAGATAAAAATTACACGCTCAAGTAGAGAAATTGGAAAAAAATAGCTTATCGAATTATTTTTTTAAGTCTTCAATCAGAGAAATGAGACATCTTTTATATTTTTAAGGAAAGGTAGATTAATTTTAAAGTAATTTATAGATGCTCTTTATACTGAACTGCTTGAACTAGCAAGATGAACAAAGTTCATATTACGAGTATGTATCATTGTATCCTCCATACACAGATGTAACTAATCCAAGAAGCTAGGGAGAAATTCCCTTTTTTCCATCCAAGTAAATTTCAAGAAGAGCGCAGAGCGTAATTTTGACAAAAATAAACGGAGGTCAACATCAAATAATTGTTTATTTTGAATTATTTTGGCAATGGCACGAATTAAAAAAAAACAGTACGTATTGGTGATTTTATTATAATCATTACTAAAAAGTTATTATTGTACTTCATTAGGTTTTAATATTATTTATTGATGAATTTAAAATTTAATATAAGCTCGTTTACGAATATAGATTTTTTGTTTTGCATTATGTTGCAAATTGTATTTTATTTTTTGCTTTCTCCTGATTGCCAAAAGTTGAAATGTTTTTTTTTTTCATTTTTTGATCATTATAAAACTACATTCGTTTTCTGTAATTCTAGACACATTCTTGCCAATCTCATTGAAGCTATTCAAAAAGATATACGAGGCCTTATGCCAAAGTTAGTTTGTAAATAAAAATACACAAAATATAGGATTAATTCTAGCGGAAAGACATAATCTAATTACATTACAACCTGAATATATTTTATTAATGCGAAATATTATGAAAATTACGGAAGTATATTTAAACGTGTAGGCTAGAGACGTTCCTAAATAAACAAATTGTACTCGCATTGCGCAACGCAGTATTGCGTGATGCGCCTAGTCCACATACTATTTTCTATTTCATTTATTGAACAAATTTTTTTAATTTCGAAGAAATTCATTATTCACAATTAAATGAAATTACGTGATGTAATATTATTTCTACTTTCGTTAGCTTCTTTACCACGACCTAGGTTTCGTTGTATTACAACATCTTCAGGCGGGCTATTAGCAAAGATGTTGTAATACATCGAAACCTAGGTCGTGGTATAGAACTTAAAGAAAGTAGAAATAATACTACATCACGTAGTTTCATTTAATTCTATTTCATTTGTCATATATCTTATTCGTTATAGTGTGTACTGTATATTATAATTATTTGTCCTTATAGTACTTACAAATATTGCACGGAGTTTTTAAAAAAAATAATAAATAGATACGTTTAATGAAACGATAGAATCAATCTCTGTGTTTATCGAAAATATATAAGAAAAATAATTTGGGGGCATATAACATTACTAATTGGAAACCCAATATTTTCGTCTGTTTGTTTGCTTATTATTGTATTGTTGAACACGCATCACATAAACATTACACATTCAATCCAGATCAGCTTTTTTTAAGTGTAGGAGATAACTTAAGGTATTATTTCCTTTTTATTCCATCAGAACCAATTCACATGATGTGATGATACGCAAATTATACTTTTTCGAAAATTCATTTGTATTGCATTAGTATTTACTTTCTTGTTGCTAAGAAAGTACCTAGCTATTCGAAAAAAAGTAATTATACAAATGTATAATATATCTATGTATATCAACAGATGGCACTACGAATATTTTAAATTACCCAGCAGTTTTTTATCCTGACATGTATTGGCGGAATGGGCGTAACTAGAGGTGACGTATGGGATAATGAGGGAAACGTAAGTACTTAAGTTAGGAACACGGACGCGGGGAGACAAATGTTAGCAGACTTCGTTTTCGACTGTCTTCGGTTTTGAAATTTTTCTACATTGTATGTATACGTTATGATCTTACTTTATTTCTTCAATATGTTTAAAATCCGAACATGTCATCAACATTTATATTGCAAATACTTTGGTAGACTTAACAAGGTAAGTGGTATTTGGAACTTACTAAATATCACCAAAATACAGGAAATCGTCTGCAAAATATCTGTTTTCGTATATAACCGTACAAAATTAATGACAAAAGATTAAGATGCATAAAAATTTATGGATGTATACAATTACAATACGCACAATATATTATTTTATCTATAATTGCACGTAAAAATTTGATAACTTATTCCAAATAATTGGAAAAATCGTCGACTTTGAGTTTTTGGCAATTGAAAGTCATGAAGTATGAGAGTCAATTGAAGTTATGAAGTAATCCATCAACCTCCGTTGAAACCTCGCTCCCATCTGCTAACCATAACTAAACAAACGCACTTTTTGCCAAATATTTACGAGGACTTTGTTATTAAGTTTAGCGTAGTTTCAGGCTTTGTTAGTGTTCGAATTTTACGAGGTTAGTGTTCGCTGAAAACACTAAAGTTATTTAAGTCAGTGAAGCATTCACTAATACCTAAATTTTCGAGTTTTTGGTTTTTGTTTTAAAAAATAATTAAGGGATGTCATTAACTTATATATATATATATATATATATATATATATATATATACCTACATGTGTTTATTCATATCTACTACATATTTATAAGTATGTATATACATACTTAGATTCATTAAATGCCGTAAAGTTTTTGAACGACAAATTAAATATTAGTCACTTTACGTGGATATTAATATATGCGAGAGAGATTAAGAAAAGGGTCGACCGGAAGTTGTGATAATATTTAAGTTATCGAAATAACTTTTCAAGCCGTAATTTAAACTGGAAAAGAAATTCGTAAAACTTATTTCACTATATTGGCAAAATAATATCTTCTAGTAGAAATTTCATTAACTGTTAATTTTATTGTACCACGTTATTTACATATCTAGTTTAGATGATGTACTTACCTACTCCATGTGATAAAAATAAAATAGTGAATAATTAATTACAACAATTTTGTAAATGAAATGATGAAATGTAAGATGAGTGAAAGAAGAACCTTTTTATACTAAATTTGTAGTATTTTGTGTTGTTTTTATCTGTGTATCATTTGTGTTGGAAGATGTAGTTTTATAAACTTTGCATCACTGTCATTATGAAACCACTAGATCTATTTTGTCCACTGTTCTTTTGATTTTAGCTACTTTTGACCATGTTTTATCTCGAATGGATGGAGAATGAAATTTTGTTTTATACTAGTTGACGTCTCTTTTTGAAGTTTATTATAATGGTATAACATCAATGCAGAGTGGAGTTGTAGCTGTTAAAAACTTGCATTTCTCAGTAAAGTCCACCTATTTCTAATGGAGGAAACTTTATACTATATAAATCTAATGAACCAACAATTAAAAAATCAATAAATCGCGAAGAACAATAAAACCGCCATTAATATTTTTAAAGACCTTACCTTAATTGATGGGGAGAAATGCTTATTCTACATATAAGTTACTGGTCTACGGTTGAAAACATTGATTATGTAAAACGCAACAGACTTCTCCCACTCGACTGACCCAAAAAATATGACGTCTTGTCTAAAATTGGTTTATAGTAATATTTTTTACTTTTTAGCGTCAACTTTTTGAGCAACTTATCATAGAAAATAATACACCTAAAGAAATTAGAAATTATAAATACATAAGAAAGGAGCTGTAAAATTACTGCACTATGTTAATTCTAAAGCTGCGAATTGAAAAGCGCAACAAGTTAAAACGAGGCACTGACCTCTGTATTGAGGAAATTCAGCCACGAAATATTGCGGTTTGAAATTGGATAATGGTACATATGTAAAGTGTGTATTAACGTTCTTCTCTTCTTAGAGAAGCAACAACCGATTATGCATAAAAATAGGTGAGTAGTGAATCCAATAATTGTAATGTAAAGGAACAAATTTTTTTTGTATTTTTATGATTGGGTATCTTAATAGAAACCATAACCGGTCAAGGGTGAACCCATCCTGCACATTGAAGTGTACCTGCCTGCTTTAAAGTGAAATTGCTTCATTTACTATCTACACTTGCTATCACAATATATATTGAAAAGTAGCTGATATAACAAAGAATGAAATACATACAAGTATATATTAAAATGAATATCTCAAAGACTACGCCGTCGGGAATTATCGTTATAGTTGGGTCTATTATAAATTCTATATATTTTTGAGTCTATCACAACTTTTAGAGTCCTTTTAGGTGACAACACGATGATTCCACACAACGTATGGAATTTTAAAAACAATTTCTTAGTTCTTAATTTGCCACCTCTAAACATTTTATGTATCAGTTATTGAGATATTTTCCGGGTAATGTGGTTCAATACTATGCTATTTTTTTTATGTCAAGCTATTTTCTACAGAAATCGCTAGAACCGACGGATACAAGAGATACAAAAGTGACCTTATAAACACTCTGATTGCCACTAAATACTTAACATATTAATAAAATATGACAACGTAAAATATGATAAAACACCAAGAGAACGTGAAATATAAAATATTTAAAAAATACTGCCAAAAAGTATTTAAATTTGATGTTCATTTATTTCTCATGTAGTAAAACCACTTTTTGGAATGATATTTCTACTAAAATTGAGTATACCTTTCAGAGTAGTTGGAATGTTGTTTTTAGGAGTATTTTTTTAAAATTTACATATAGGAGTACCTCAGTTTTTTTTTATCGCAGTGGGCATAAAAGCAGACTGAGCTGCGTGATTGAAAATATGCTTTGTATTGCATATCTCATGATTGTATACTCCATACTTTACTTTTTAAACTTTATTACTTTTAGGGTTATCCTGCGTTGCCCTCTATCAAAATATACAGAGCTATATGTTGTAGTTGAATTGAGTAAAGGCAACGAATTACAGCTTAAACTAAACGAATACTCAATAGTAAGTTATAATTGCTTTTGCTTTTTTATTAGCCAATATTGTTATATTAGCACTCGGATCAAGATGGTAAGATTAAACACACATTTAATTTTTCATCATCACATCGCTAAAACATTCTACTGGTTCTTTGATATTCTCGTATTTGTCGTATAAAATGCGCGCGATCTTATCATGTCATTATCTATTGGACTTCTGTACAACAATTTTTTTTGCATAAGCTGAAATCATCATGCATTACATGTAGTCAAGTTGTGTTCAAAAATATAAGTACATTCTTATGCTTGAAAGTGTTCAAACTTTTTTTAAATTATTAAAGTATTTAGATAAAATAAGACATTGTAGCATCCTTATTCTTTCAATTACTTTTTTTATAAAGCCATCTTTTTTCGCTTCATAAAAATATAAGACAGCACGCGAGCAAGAAATTTGCCTTATATCACCCTCTCGTATTCTACTCCGATATGGATCTCGTAAATGGTCTTCTCATGAGCATACCTGAGATACATTTATTTGAATTGGGTATATTATTTTATTACAATTCTGTTATATACTTTATTCAATTTTTACTTGTTTTTATCGTTGAAAATATGAGACTTTCCAAAATATCCGGAAATATTTTATTAAAAAAAATTAAATTAAAATTTTAACAATTTTTTCAAACAATTTTTCTATATTTTAATTGAATCCATTTGAAAATTTAATATCAACGCTCGTAGCATTGACCTAAATGTTATAATAAAAATTATAATGATAAATAATAAGATCAAAAATGTATAACTTAAATCAAAGCGGTGGTGCTAAATCGAATTTTCGACGTAAATAAAATATAATTAAAGTGAAATGCAAATTCCCCATTAACTTTAATTTTTCAAGGGCTCTCTCCATTATTTGCTCATAACTCAATCGCAATCGCCCTCTCGAGCAAGAAATTATTCATATTTTTAATTAAATTAAAATGGAGCGGGCACACATGATTTTGCCAATTGCGGAGTGTTCCTTCATTAATTCTATTCCACGTGTTCGAATTCGTACAAAATTGCTATAATTTAAATATAGAATGAATTGGAACAGAGTTAGTCAGCATGATAAAATTTAAATTTTATGGAAATTCGGACAACAATTTAAATTTCTAATTTACAGAATATTAATAATAATTTATTCTCGATTCCATTTATTTAAATATACATTTCAATTTTTAATAAAAAAGTGCACTTAACTGTCTTTTTATTAAGAGATTTTTATAAAACTTCTCCTTTGTTGAAATTTTTGGAAATCAAGGATAATGGGAATTATGACATTTGGAATCACAGTTGTACTTTTCCTACAACCTTTACACAGACTTCTAAAAACTTTGTTTTTTGCAACATCATATTTATAAGTTTTGAATATAAGTAAAATGTACCACCCAAAATTATGGCAAAAATATTTGAGCTATCCTCATAGCTGATCATTTCAAACAATATCCTACATTATTTATGGAATTAAAAAAAGTCTGTAATCATTTAGGCCCAGAAGATTTCCTTACGAATATTATTTAAGGATCGCTATTAAAACATATGCTTTTGTGTATCAAATGAATCCTAATGTATTGTATTTTCAGACCTATTTATATATTACAGATAGATTAAAGTGAAATACAAAAACATCTATATATATTTATATATATATATATATATATATATATATATATATATATATATATATATATATATATGTATATATATATATATATATATAGGATGTCCCAAAATTCACGCAAGAAGTATTTTTTATAGAAAACACAGGTTTATATAAATAATTGTAAATTTTGCTCAACAATAAAAATGCGTTGTCCTTTTGTGTAGCGCTCCATTTTTAATAACCCTGAACTGTCCGCTGTCACGCTGTATTTTTTTTTTGGCTGGCAACACTTTACCGCACAAATGGCGCAAAATTCAAATCTTGCGTGAATTTTGGGACAACTTTATATATATATATATATATATATATATATATATATATATATATATATATATAAGTATATGTGCATGCGTGCGCATGTGTTGTGGTGTATGTGTACCTAAATAGATACGGAATCCTGATAGTGCGATTTCAACTTCAATACTCAATACTTCTCCCTTACATGTTTTTTTATAACCTTACTTAATTATCGTACCTATGAATTTTCGATTAAGTTGGTGCTAATTATCCCTTACCCAATAAAACTACCGCAACATCTAGCTGTAAATAAAGTCAAAAGTTTTATTGATTCAATACACACGTTACACCATCTGTTGTCATTTTGAAGCATTGAATTTTTTTATTAGTCTAAAAAATCTTTAGTTTCATCTTTCAAAATGAACAATGTTTCTTGGGTTGAAAGTGTTCCGTATGTTAATTCGAATCATGAATTATGTTTATACAGATTATTCAGATATACACAAATTTTCACAGAAATCTGTATTAGCGTTTAGCGGTTTTTCTTTAAATATTAGTAAAATTACAGACCTTTTCCTGGTATAAAATGAAACAGAAAATATATTAATCGTTACATGTTAGCATTAAATAAGTATATTAATAACAAGAACTTGTTACTACAGCAGTGAAACCAAATTTATTAGCACAAGTCAATATCTATAATCATTATCGTAGCGTATTTAGTTCAACGAATATATTATACTATTCTTGTAATCAATAACGACATATTGTTATAAATTTTCGGTTGCTAGAGGTCTGTCCAATATCACACAAGACGAGAATTGAAAATTATCTTTCAGCATAATCTGTAGTGATATTCTCTTTTTTTTTTCACATCTATCACTCCAGCAAACATTTGTATTACATCATATTGTGATTTACGTTTTTATATGAAAACACTACCATACATTATGATCAAATGATTGTAACGGTTTTTCTCCTCATATAAATAGCATACAAATGGACATAATACATATAATTTATTTTTGGGATCACGTGGATAATGAACAAAGTGATAAAAATGAAAAAAGTTTAATCCCATATTTACATAAGAGGCGAATTAAATTATATTAAGCCATATTGACAATAGTAGGATTCACTATTGTGTTAGTGTAAGAATTTAATCTACCCCAGCCATTGATCTGAGTAGTCCCGTCTATACATGTGACAAAATCATAAACAACTGAGGAAAAAAACACGCTACTAGACTTAAAGGAACAGTTTTGAAGTATTCCTCCGTTTGTCGATTTTTCTGTTCACACCTTCGTTGTGCACACTGATCTCAGCAACGACTGAACCAATTTCGATGCGGTTTTCTGTAATTTATTTAGATCAGGTTGGGCTAATATTTAGGTTAATATTTCGTCTCATTTCAGCCGATTTCCAAATAAAAAGATACGTCAATCTTTGGTTTACGTTCGTTGTGCACCCTAATATCAGTACCGCCGGCCCAATCTATTAGCGTTTTTAGTAAAATATGTACTCAAAAAATTCTGAGAGAAAAAAGAAAAAACATAAAAAAAATCTTAATAACTTTTCTTACCCTGAATTCCACGCAAATAAAGTCGTAGGCACTGCTATTCTATAAACAAAGCGGAATAAATGCACATTTAACACATTCATATTACGAGAGCCTAACAATTTGATATGAAATCACCTTTTCAGAAAGATAATGATTATCACGTTAAAATATACTTAATTGTAAAGCAATATTAATTTATTTTCAAATTATATTGGTATATTAAACAAGATTGATCACTTGAATGGGTTTATGTTTACACAAACAGTACACTTTTCTCAATGACATGCAAGCGGTGTGGAAAGAAGGATTTATCTATGTTCTCTGACTTATGGTTATTGGACATATTATTCCAGAGAATAGTGTCAACGCGTAAACTATCAATTGCGTTATTTATGTTAGCGCTGATTTACCTCCATTATTTATAAACCTTTTTTAAAAACTAGAAATCTTATATTTATAACTACTGAATGAAGTTAAACCATGTTCATTTTCTGCATACGTCATAAAAGTAAGCAACATATTTAATAAAATTAATATTATCACCATCAGTTTACGTGTATTGACCCTCGTTTCCCTGTTGAACTTAGGTTTGACAGGATTAAGCTTCTTGACACGGGTTCAGTTACCGTCTGTTGCTTAGTGTTATTTGCTAGTTGGTTTGTTATTCAAATATTGAAAATTGTTTATTATCTACTCTTAAACATGTTTTATTAATGTGAAATTAGTGTAAACCGTAGAAAAAAAATACTTGTTAGGTACGTGTAATAAATTATTTTCTGATGACATGTATCGATACTATTAAAACAAATTATTTATTTGCAACTTTTATAACTTTCAAACGACAATGAAATAAATTTCAAAAGGCGTAAAACAAGATAAACCATTTTTTATATATATATTAAAAATTAAGTCACTGTGTATTAAAAAAATCTCGGTTGAGTCGTAATACACTTAAAACAGAATTCCTCACTTGTTTATATAACTTTAAATTAAAAAATTAAAGCTGTTAATTAATTTAACAAAAATTATAGGTAAATTAGTAGGCTGAAAAATCGTCCCATTGCAATTGTTCTTCAAGTATAATATTTTACAAACTGGATGAAAAACAAAAAACATTAGCAGAAAGCCAATGTTGTTTTAAGAGGTTTTTACAATTAATTAAACTCTAGTTAATATTGGAGATATACATTAAGAAATATTTTTAAATATTAACTGCATATTAACTTTTATCGACACTGGAAGCATCCAAAATTTATTTATATAGATCTAAAATTAAAGAAACTGTAAAATTGTGACAGGCAGACGAACGGGTCATTATAAAAATAAATATAAGGGCTCCTTATTTTAATATGAAACCACAAAAATTATACGGGTTTGTATTGAATCTCTACTTCTTTTTAAGTGACTTATTCGAGGACATCCCACTCCATATGATGTGGGAAAAATTAATTTCACCCTCGCTTGAAATGTAGGGAAAAACAAAGGGTAATATATTTTTTAAATGTTATGTTAAATAATAATTTAGATCCCTACCTGGAGCATCTCTTTGCAAATATCATTACAATGAGGCAAAAATTGTGAAAACCCTGAAGCTCTAACAGTCGGACCGATATACGCGTGAATGAGAATATATTGTGAGGTTTATTTTTTTCACCAAGGGATTCTAAAAATCATCTGTATGTGCTCTCATTTTTATGGTAATTTTAGATAGGATATATGGTACCAAGAAAATATCCGTATTTTAGACAGATACAGTTTTAACTTAGAAATATACGCCTGTAATGGTGTACATTCCATGGAAACCATCATCAACATCCTTAGTGAAAACCTCACTTCAATCAATGAGCAGGCTCTTAGGATGGCAAGTCAATTCATTTAAGTTCCAAGTCATCATCAATATTAGTCTAATGGATCGTCTCTCTTTAAATAACACATAATTTTCTTTTGCGCCAACTTTCAAAATCTTGAATGTCAAGCAAAATCTTAGATGACAACTTCAAATAAATAATGTTAGTAGTCCTATCTAGTGGAATGCATTCCCGCTAAATTTTTAACTAGCTGTTGATAAAAGCTTCTCTCGGTCAAAGACTCTTACCGCCTTTTCTTAGCTGCGGAAATGTATATTACCCAAATCTTATTGAGAATCGATTCATAACATTTGAACACCTGAAAAATTTCGACATCCGCTTTATTTTTAGTTACGGAAGATATAAATATATTTCTCAGTTTGGAGTATAACATAAACGGATAGTAGCCCGTGATCACCGCAATCTACATACTTCTATTTTTTTTAAATATGTTGGAAATTTGAGTTTTGTAACAATTTAAATTTCCAACATATCTTAGAAGAAGATTAAGATGATTTTCTGCTCACCAACTATCGCTACGTTCTGGCATCTTACTCAATCTTTTTTTCTAAACACACAACTATTTTATTTAAGTTCGCTCGTCGTCTGAAAATCCATACTGTGTCTAAAATCCATCTTGCTTCCATTTCATACCACCTCAAGATTTGTAATTAATTATTTAATTATATTACCTTGTAATTAAAAGCATTATTTTGTTTATATAGTGTCTATAGTTAACAGTGTAAGATAGATTTCTAAATTCTGTAATAGAGCAGATTTATAAATAGGTTTACAATCATCCGCATTAGTAAATTTTCTCATTTAATTATCTTGGTTACTACGAGAGGTTGCACACGTGCCAATAAGTTCGCTAAATATGTCGATAATTTAATTCGTTCATTAAAATTTGAAAATAGATAAAGTTAACTAATGATCTAAAGAAAATTTTTATTTTCAAAATGGTTCCTGTTGAATTTTGAATAAAACGAAATTCGTCGTAAACACGGGTGGCGTCATATATGTAAGTTTATTTTTTATTATTACAAATAGATGTAAATTTTGTTTTTACCTAAAAAGGAAGACCTTGACAACTATGTAGAGTATCCTAAATACTTCATCAGAGTACGCGGCAATCAAATAAGTTGCTTGTGTTTATAAACCTGTTGAATTTAAATTGATGTTGATTATCTACCCAGACATAAATTTTGAACAAAATTTTGGACAAAATAAATCCTTTTTGTGGTAAAAAACAAGTTTTAAAATATGATAACTTTTACACAACAATTCATGTAAAAGTGAACAATGAATTTATTAAGTTTAGCATATAATTTTCAGGATACGTAAATTGTAGGTTTTTTTTTAAATATAATACTGACATAATCAAAACTTTGCACTAAACCATAATGGTTAAAGTACTCTATAAAATCGACTTAAAAGTTAGACATGAATTTTATACTTTCTTCTTTTGTTTTCTCGCATTTGTTCAGAAAAAAACTATTGATCATTCCGAAAATTTAGTTGAGGAATTATACTTTTAAGAAAGTTGTTAGAACCAGCCGACCTTACTAGAAGTCTTAATGAATTTAAGCCAACATTCGGTCCATTTGCTCAAAAACTGGTAAACTTTCTACATAGATATATGGTATAAAATATATAAAAAGGTACGGTAAACTGTATAAAATTACCTAAAATCTCTCGACACTTATAATATTGAAAAGAAAAAAAACTTTCTTCTATGAGTACACGAAAAAAATAAAACATCAATGCGACAAAGAAATTATAACTGCAGTATAATATTGAGTAAGAAGATGTTTATGAAGATACTCCGAAAATTTTTTGACAGCACATTTCTACCACTACTTGTCGATCCATTTATAATATCAATGAAAGAGTTCTTCCACATTTCCAAACCAACCTATGAATGTATTGAGTAATAAACGAAAACAATGCAAAAATAAAATTTGAAGCATAGCAATAGATACTGTTTTCAATATGTTATATGTTATTAGTGTTTTTGGTTACAACATACATCTTGTTTTTATTTTTCCAAGAAATAAAAGCAAAACTATTGCATGTCGCTTCTCATTCTTCTATAGTAATTATAGCTAACTTTGACTTTATAAATTCCAAGTTCTTTATTGACTGATTTCAGGGTTACTTTTCCTGGACTCTTATTATTCTTGTGGAAGCCAAGAGACTTTAATTTTTTTACAAGCACTCTCAAAGTTTGCATAAATTCTTTAAATATTGGACTATCATTGACTGGTGCGTATCAGAAAACTGCTATTATTTCAAAGAATTTAAGTTTATAATTGAGTTGTCAGAATATATCATTAATCATATATGTTATTTTACATTCAGAACATTTTACGAAATGCAAGTTTTAGGCTGTGTTCACCTGAATTTGAAACACAGCTTAAAGTCAAAACTTCTAGTAAAACTGAGCACATAAGACTTTTGCCTGAAGTTGTATAGGAGAAAAAATCATCAAATATGTGCTAAGGGGCCGAGATGATAACTGGTTTGCCGTATAAAGAAAAATTTGAAAATGTAGTAGAAAATATTAACAAGAAGAAAGTGCCGTAGGAAATGTCACAAAATAGGTTAATAACAAAATATGGTTGAAAATAAAATAATACTACGTTTACTATAAAATATGATATGATTAAAATCATCAGTAACTGAATAACTGATTTATTAAGGAATCTTTAGATTAAAGAAGCCCATAAACTTTAAATTTTGGCATGTATATTTCTTTTTCATTCTAGGTTCTCCTTCGATTGCTCTATAAGAATATAAAAAATTCAATTTCTTTCTGTGTGAAACTGAATGTTGACAATATTACGGGATTTTTTATTGAAAAATAGACAAATAATTAATATATTTTCTCATATATTTTTATTCAAAAATGTGAATAAAACAAAAAATACAGTCATGATCCTGTTTTTCATGGACAAAGCTCTTACGAGCAGCTGGTTTTAATTTTATTTATGGAATATATATGTTTATTCCTTATTATTCAATGCTGAAAAAATTAAATTAATTTTTACAAATAAAAGTGATTTATATTTTGAGATAGAAATGTTTAGTTTTTAGGTAACGCATCCTAAGGGCACTGTACCCATACTAAAAATGATAGCTAACTTTAACAAAAGTATATACCGATATACCTTGCGATATCTTGAAAGTATTATAGATCAAAAGCTAGGTATGGTCTATGACTAATATATATAGCTAACATGATAAAGATTGTGGATTTTAATTAATAATATCTACTGCTCATGTGTAGTAAATTCAATATATATTGCCCATGTACTAATATTTAATAAACTTCCGTAAATCTGTTATTAAATAATATTGATATGATTGTAATTGTTTAAGTTCGTTAACGAACAGTAGGTCATCGAGTCGAAGTGCGACGGTTTATATAATCATCAATGGTGATTGATTATTGCCTAAATTGTTAGTCGTTCTCTATTGTATAAATTATAAAATATACAACAATATTATTCAAAGAAAATTCAATTTTCCCTCCAGTTCATAATGCTAACTTTATTTTATATATTATAAACAGCATTGCCTTCTCAGAAATTTTGATGCAATGGTGCCAATATTGTGAATAAATATTTAATTAAAAACTAAAAACAGATTTCGAGATTGATTTTCATTTACATCCCAAACGTTGGCCTTATTTATTTGGATTCGTCCCTTTTTATCCTTGCTTTCCAATGAACGCGGTATTGCACAATATCTTTTTCTAGGTCAGCTTCTCAAAGGTCTTTTCTTTTTTTTTAGCTAAGGTGTCTGTGAGTCAATTAAGGGGCAGACGGTCTTGTTTCTTACCTCTACTACGAATACCTTGTTGTGTATTCGTAGTACTGTATTCATATTCGTAGTACTTAAGGCATGTTTTATTGATATTTCTATAAAGTATTCTTTTACGTGTTTACATCTATTTCGATATATTGAAACCATGAAGAAATTATGATTTTTCACACAAATAAGTCACGGATCTTAATGGGTGCTTACTTTGCATCTAATATTTTACCTCTTTAATTTTACAATACTACTTTTAAAATTACAATTACTATGAAAATCCAATTTTCCTGCAAAAAGTTGTTGTCATATGGAAGCGCTGCCAAATCAATATTTTACAAACTAATAACAAAAATGCATACTTACGGTAATGTAACTATAGATCAACTAAAAAAATAAACCATAATCATGAAAATTATCAAAGGTTTAGTAGAATGAAAAAGACGTTGCCAAGTTACCAAATCGTAAGCAAATAGTTCTATAAACTCTAGTTCTCCCTCTAGTCTAATAGTTCTCCGTCTTACATAATCAGTAAAGATACAAGACAAGCGACACAGTAACATTTATTAAAACACATATTTCTTCTCAACTTAGGTGACTTCGCACTTTAGGTGTCTTCCGCTGAAAAGAGTAGCATGTACATTCTTAAGACTTTTTACTCCTAAAAACATTTTCTGTTCTTTATTCTTAAAAGCGCCTTCCCAATAGATATTTTATGGTCAGTTCCTGTAAAAAAATTTCCGTGAATAAATAACTCACAATTAGCTACCAGACTGAGGTTTTTACGCAATGTTTGTTAATAGACACAAAATGGTATTGGTTATGGAATTTAATACATTTTACTTACAGAATTGAAATATTAAACCATACGTAAACAAAAAATTGCTATATATTTTAAACAATTGTGCGGTTTATAAGCTTCTGTTTTAACTGCGCCTACATTGGCTCTTTTTGACTTTTCTGTAGCCAAAAGAGCATTGATAAATCGCTCATATGATTATACGACTTATGTATAAATTCAAATTACGTGACACTTGTGAACGATGTCGGCATCACTCATAGGAAATATACTCCTTATGTTGGTAATTATCTGTTTATATCGGTACTGAACATTTTAAAACTATATATAAATAAACTTGTACACATTAAACGAAAAAATTCAAAATTTTGGACATCAATATTGAGATTGCGGTTTTCACATTTTTTACTCTAAATGTAGAAGCTTCGCTTAGAATTTTATCTACTTCAGCATGACAAAAGTATACTATCAATCGTTACCCATGAAAAATATTTTATATTTCAATAACAAATAAGCTTACTACAAATCTCTTTATTCCAAATATTATTTGAATGATTACTATCACCAAACTTCCAAATTCGATGAGAATCTCAACCCACATTATAAAGTCAGCTTTCATTCCTATCAAAGGGGGTTGCGAAACGAACAAAAGGATGAGCGTTAGGGAGCAACACAAGTAAAACTTAAAATAATCAGAAATATTTGTAATAATTTATAATAAGACGAGACAGTAAAATAGAAGAGGTAGGTAGGTGAGCTTTAAATAAATGATTTGAATATTATTAAAAATAATACTGGATTTAAATTCGTTGTGATGACTTAATGGCTAGCCTTAAATTATTACTGTAATAATAACAAAGAAGAGTTAAGCGTCGCAAGCCAAGAGAGATATAGTTTCACTTGAAAATTAATTTTCAAATACTGATAGTTCGAAGCTTACAAAAAGAAGGGGCGAATTTACTGATGAAAAAAAAATCGAAGTTTAAAAATATCGAAGAAAATTTTGATGATTTGTGGTTTCAAGTATAACAGGATTTCCTTCCACTCCCCCGGGCCGGCTTACAAAATATTTAATTTTTATTGCACTTATTTTTCTTATAAGAATACAGTTTTAGAACATAAACCAATATGAAGTAAAATAGAAAACTAATTAAGAAATATTTATTTATTTTGTGTTTACATAGTGGATAAATACTACGAATTTATTGCTACGAGAGTAGTTGATTACAGGCAAATACAACATCAGTCCAGTTCTGCCCGATGAGCCGCCGGTATTCGAACCCAGAACCCCGCGGTGCACCATGTCGTCAATTGCCAAAAACCGGTGATAACCTTAGTATAACACGGCAATGAATATTATATACCTGTCTTATTTTGTCTTAGGTGGAAATATAAAATGCAGACGAGTGTTATTATAAGATATATTTTCAACGAATTAGTGTACCAAAAACGCTCTATAAATAATATTTTGTTATAATCTCGGGCAAGTAAATTCAACTTAAATTTACCTCTAACATTTTTCCCAATCATAATTTTGAACTCATAAAACCCGAAAAATTTTATTTTAACAAGAAACTGAAAAATGCAATAATCTTTTAATCACATCCTCGTTAGTTTTCTTAAACTATAATAGTCTATGAGACATACTTACAAAAATTATGATAAAGCATTTTTATCTTACATAGAAACTAAATTGAGAAGAATATTTAAATTGTATTAAATTTAGTTATCTGCGAAACAAAATCAAATAATACAAAAAGGCATTTCCTAAATCCTATCTTTTGTTTTTGCTGATTTATATATTTCCAGATTTGTGAAATTTGAATCGTGTTACAACATCCTTTTAAATCTTGAAGCTAATAAAATTTATATTTCCTTAGACTATTAATACACGTCTCGGATATACATTCGTCATCCCATATTTACTTCTCAGATACTTATTTAAATTTATATAATTGGTTGACATTGTAATTCAAATTGAGTTATTTGAAATTCACAGCTATTACTCAGAGAAACCATTACGTAACTGGTCACCACACAAATAAGAAATATTTACGAAAATAATTTAATAAATAAATCTTGATATAAGCTCAACACCGAAAGTCGTCAGAGTTAAATTGAAATAAAGATCGGTGGCGTTTAATAAGCTCCGTTTTAATGAATTTACATAAATTCGTTTTGTTATAATCTTATTTACGTATCGTGATAAAAAGAAAGAGAGGAAAGTAATATGAAGTAACTGGGGGTCGGAATTGATTGGTTATTGACTTTAAATTTTAAAATGTTTTTTTGTATTAAATTTATTTATTTAATTGAAATAAAAGCAAGGGATATTTATGTCATTACATATTAAAACAGTCTTTCGTAATTTTATCTAAAGTGGTATTTATTGTGAATAATTTACAAAAATTCGGAAATGGAAAATTTCTACTTATATGTATATCCTAAAGAATTTCTATGTGTATTTTAACCTTCGAATACTCGCGCGTTCGTCTCCTTGGCCGACAAATTAATAATTCGTTGTTTTCTCAAAAAAAATATCAACACTGTGACTTTATGGTTTTTAGTAGCTTCTTAATTTGTTGTTCGTTATTGTTTATTGCGGCACAAGCGCTAATGCCAAGGGGACGTGTGTGACTTTTTTACTATTATCCATCCGTGAGACCGACGCGAGAATATATGTGTTACTATTTTGAGTAAGTTACTATTTTTTATTGTAGAATATTACTCAATTAAATGTACTAACTAATTTAAGTAATGTATGATATTCATTAAGTATAATACATAACATTATTTTACAACAATTTTTATGGGTTTTTGGTCATTTTTATCACCACAATGGACGAAGAAAGGATAAGGGCGCTGTCAGGATGTAAAGATTCTGATTCAACTTTCTATATCCAACTGTATGCAACTTCCTAATGTAAAGAGAGAAATAAGAAGTACAAAAGATCCATGTGAGATTTGTAAATTATTTTTTTCTGATAAAGTAATCCATCTAATTACGAATTATACTAACCATAATACTGAGCGGCTTTCACCTGAAATCAAATGAGCTAAGGACTCTTGACTTACTGATAAAGAGAGAATTGAAGCACTACTTGGTCTTCTTTTGTTTCCTGGTGTTAGGAGAAATGGTCAGCTGAATTCTAAAGATCTGTTCAGGGCTGATGGTTCATCTCCAGAGATTTCCCGAACGACAATAAGTTGGAGTCAATTTTACCTTCTATTGCGATGTCTAAAGTTTGACGAAAAGGAAACAAGAACTCAGCGTGCTTGGGTCGACAAGTTGGTTTGAATAAGAAACCTGTTTGAAGACATTTTGTCATCTTTCAAAAAATATTTCAGGCCCTCTGAATTTATAACAATCGACGAGAAGTTGGTAGCATTCAAAGTCCGCTGTAGTTTCCGTCAGTATGTTCCGTCAAAACCAAATTAATATGGCTTAAAAATATACGTACTCGCCGATACCACAATGTTATGCACGTCGAATCTGGAAGTTTACGTAGGACAACAACATGAACACAAACGTCTTTATAGCGTAATCGATGGATGTGGTCGAAATATAACTTGTGATATTTTAATAATAGACAATTTGATGCGGGATCACATCCTAAGTGTGATACATAATATAGCATAATTCGCAAGAATAAAAATGAACTGCCAAGGAAATTTACTAAGGTCAAAGGCCGTAGACAAAAGTCCAATTTATTTGCACATTGAAATAACTGTACTCTAGTTTTATGGGTGCCAAAGAAAAATAAAAATATTCTACTAATCTCTAGTATGCACACTGACTCTGATATAAATGAACAAACTGGAAAACCAGAGATAATTATGGACTACAATGCCACAACAGGCGTTGACACGGTACACAAAATGTGCGAGAACTATAACTGTACCAGAAGAAATAATCGGTAGCAGATGGTTATTTTTTACAGCCTTATGAATATTGCGAGAAAAAATTCTTATATAATATATGGAATAAACAATGTCAATAGAAAAACAAACCGCAGGAATTTTCTAGAGATGCTTTCGTATGATCACATTTTGCCCCATCTGAAAAAACGGGCATTAATTTCAAGTTTGACAAGAACACTGATACAAAGGATGTTAGAATAGGCAAACTTGATAATCCAGAACCTTCGTCTTCTGGTAACTATCAAACAGGTATTTTTTCATTCTGCTCTTCAAAAAAAAAACAAGAAACACGATACAACTAAGCATGAAATGCAAAAAATATTTTTGTCATAAGCATGCAGTTATCGTATATTCTGATTTTTACACCAATGAAACCTATTGTTATTTATACTTTTTTATTCTAGTTCAATATTCTTGTTACTTTCATTAATTAAATTTTATAGTTTTTTTTATTCAAAACAAAAAAAAATTAATTTTGTTATTTAACTTATATTTTGAGAGGCTGATTTAAAAGACTGTTCTACCAAATAAAGTTAAAATGTTAATATTTTTCACCTTATTCAATTATAATCTCTTCTTTAAAATAAAAACTAATAATATTTAAAAAGTATATAATTACAATAATATAGACGAGATCAAATTTTGGTCTGAGATACCGTGTGCGAATATATGTGAAATGCATTTGCGCGCTAGTATACGAAGGTTAACCGATTGATAAATTGACCACAAAAAGATGTTTAAAATCTTTTGAACACAAAAAGATGTTTAAAATAATAATAAAAAAATTAATAAAAAAATTAAGAAATAGAAAGTAAATAATTTATAAAGAATTGCCAATTTAGTTTTAGATTATTGAAGATTACTGCTCGTCCTATCTTTGTTCAAGTAAAAGGGACTTTGAATTCAAATTATTGGTCAAGGGTATAATATCAAAGATTGAATTAGAAAATCATGGAACTAAAAAGTTAATTATTATGCTAATATTAGCTATCAATGAATCACTTATTAATTAGCAATCATTTTTTCAGGTACAGTCCTCAATCAATGCCATTAATTCTAGACATTGAATGAATTAATTATTGCTTTTCGGCAACTTTGTCTGCAATTTCTAAACGGACACATAAGAATTTTATCATGCCGATAGCTTATAGCTTGGATTAATATGCATTTTTTTATCATGGAAGCTGAAGTATTTCTTGAAAGATATCACCTGTCATGGATGTCATACGGAATTGTCTACTTTTTATAATTCAATCACGATGTTACTAGTGAAAGTGAAATGAATTTGAAATAATTGGACCAGAGAAAATTGTAACTTATACAGACACGGAGGGCACACACATGTAATCCATGCGAACAAAGTAGTAATTTGAAAATGTTTTTTGACTACTCATTTGAATTCTTAGCCACAAAGAAATTTCACAAAATGGCTTTTATATTGAGACTTCTCCTCACAAAATTTAATACAATTTAGTAATAAAAAATTTAAATATTTTACTTTGATTTACATAAGTATCTAAAAAGCGTTGTAGTGCGATTTGAACAATCGTGATAAGTGTTCACATAGATTTTTTACTGACTTAAGGTTTTAATTTCAATTCTTTTCATGATGAGGGTATGGGACATTAAGACTTGTAATTAGGACAGAATATTATATCTTCGCATTTTTAAATTTAGCAATTTTTATTTGACTTTCTGTTTGACGCGTTTCAAAAGAAAAAACAAAATTTAGACTCCTGACGAAATTTTATAGGAAGAAATAATTGAATGGTGTTCACATATAAAAACAAAAAATAATATCTTTTTAACCTTTGTTAGATGTTTCAATCCTAAATAATTTATATTACATTTTATTACAAAATTATCCAAACCGAGAGAGAATTATTTTTCTCACGCCTACCAAATTAGTCAATATCTTTGCAGTCAAAAATTTATTAGTGTCTGTAAATAGTTTAATAAAATTAATAGGTATTTAAAATGTTCATCTTAATGTCAGTTGTACTCGTACTTAAGAAGTCAGGGCTACATACTAAATATTTCATTTTCATAACGTGAACGATTAGCTGCCACTTCTTAAACGAAGGGACTTGAAGAAACAACGTATTTTTCATCGAACTATGTATACGATGGACTGTTAATACTCGCCAAATAGTTTAGTCTGGTATTTTGATTATTCGGCGGACCTACGAAAAGAATTCAGTAATCATCTAATTATTCACTTAAGAAGTTATTTATTTGTTGCTTAAAATTAAAATGCAAACTTCAACAGGCAAATATTTGTCTTATTCAACCAGTAATGATTTCAACGGATTTAATGTTAATTATAATTTAGAATTACAAGTTTCGAAGTCGAATGAATATCTGACTTTCTGGTTCTATCTACGAGACGGTACATTCAATAAATTTTATACAATATACTTAAATAATAAAGATATATAAATTTGCTGGACTTGGTTCTATAATTATATCGTGTACATTTAACAAAGGAATTACTGATTGCTCTCGTCTTAAATTAAGTTGCGGTTATTGGAAATATAATTATAAAATAGTTAACTGATCATCTGTTATAAAAACTAACAGTGTCTAACTAACGCAAAATCAACTAATATACCAGGATAAATGATCAGATTCGTGTTTTTCTTTCTATTTTCTAATTTGAGTTCAGATATGACAGATCGTAACTTTTTGTATGATTAGTGCGGTTTACTCTAGGAAGAAATAATATTTATTTTTTCTATTCACACGGCATACTCCTATAGTTTGACTAGGCGTTAGGTTTTGCTTGTTGTCCAGCAAACTGGAATTGAAATGCCTATCTAAAATTACCTTCTCATTGCATATTTTGCCAGGGCAAATTCCCTTATTAAGTACGCTAAGCTACAATCCTGTTGAAAACAATTAATGTTATATTTCGAAGTCGAGCCATAACTTTGCCATACTTTTTTGGGTGTTACTCTTTACATAGTTATATGATACGCGCTTGAAATTCTACACACATTATAGGTAACTTGCCGGGCAACTTATATTTGAGAATGCGATTCCTTAACGGAAAGAAGGGTGTCAATTTCCAAGGACTTCTTAACGTCCACTAAAGTCTGTCTAAGACTTGATGCATATATATATATTTCTTTTTTATATATATATATATATATATATATATATATATATATATATATATATATATGTGTGTGTGTGTGTGTGTGTGTGTGTATATATATATGTATATATATGAAACTTATATTGAAATATATGTGTGTGTGTGTGTTGGCGCGGTCGGTGACAAGGGGGCGAGCGGGCGCGAGTGTGTGTGAGAGAGTGCGTTGTGAGTGTGTATATAAATACATATACACGTTCCAAGAAATAGTATCAAGTGGGACAGAGACAGAGGTTTACCCCAAACACCCATTTCTTTCCCAACGATTTTTGATAATTTAAAAATTTTGAAGTTTTTGGGTTTTATACCAAACTCATAGATTTGAGATAAAAGGTTTATTTGTAACTTTAATAATTGTAATGGAAACTAGATTTTAGTAAAACCTACTTTATTAACCTGTTTATTCGCTATGACAACATTTATTACGTCTTGAAGTGGTGTCAAAAAATTAACAGAAAAACGAGATATTCAAAACATCAAATTTTTACCTTATTTTTTGATGTCGTTTTAAAAAAAAGTTTACCTAAATTTTTTCTACAATATTTTTCAAAAACCTCTGTTATTAAATAGGTACATTTTCTATGGTAATAAATCTAGGTATATTGAAAAAATTACATTAATACCTTTCCGGTTTCGCTTTAAAACTGTAACCAAATTGTAGTACCTAACTGAAAAATTATAATTTGTTTATGAAATGAAAAAACATTATTAAAACTCAAAGAAAATTGTCAGGAATGTATTAATTTAAAAAAATAACCTAATTTTTTTAAATACCGACTGTTGTTCCTTGTATGACCCTTGTTTAATAAAAAACTGCATCTGCGAAAAAGTCTCTTAAATATTTTAATTGTGTTTTATTCTTTTTAATTGTTTCCCCGCTTTCACCTAAATATCTCACCAATTCTTCCGAAATACAACTCCTTGTAGTAACCGCACATAGAAAAATCAATTAGATTTAAGTTGTTAAACCACGGAGACCAAACTATCGATTCACTCAGATTTTTCCATTTCCCGGAAAATAATTTATTTACTGGCAAATAATTTTTCCGTTCAAGCAAACTGAAAGTTTAAAGGGGTCAGTTAGCTGCCCTTTAAGTCAAAAGAAAAATTGATGCTATAATATTCTTGCAAATTAGATTCGTAACATTAAATGTACAAAATTTTAATTATTCTCTCTACTTCTTACCATTTTTTGACAAAATCGTACTCTGCTGCCATGATTTTCAGGTTCCAATTATTTAATTTCAGTGATATGGTATAAGTGATATTACTCTTCCTGGAGTAAATAAAAAATCTCACATTTCAGAACTCCGGTCGGCGTCCCACTACTTTGACACTTGCCGATGTGCCTCTTTCATTATGAACTTTTAAGATCAAATAGTGGTCCGAGAACCGCTTGAGTTAAGACTAACCTCTAGGTTCTACATGTACTCCGTACACTCTTGCCGCTCCCGAATTATTTCGTCTTACTTCATTGTAATAACCATGCATTTTTCATAATTTCTTGGTAAAAATAAAATGTGACGACTCATTCACTAAAAAAGAAAACGATTTTCTGTTTCAAGTAAAAATGTCAAAACATTAAGTAGTTTAATGATCCCTTAACCATACCAAGATATCCAAGGACGAAAAAAGACAAGAAAAATTGTGGAAGAAAATAAATAATAAAACAAATGTAGCGTAACCGTAAGCGCAAGAGTAAGCAGGAGAGTGATTTTATTTATCAAAATGAGGTTTTCGATGGGGTTCGTAATAAACGTTAAACCAAATTGAAGTATGATTATATCGATGCGGAAATGTATTGACATCACAATTGTTACAAAAATTAAGTTAATATATGATGAGGACATTGTAGTTATAAAATTTGGCATTGGCATAAATTATAGTTTGGTTTAATACACAGAGTGGATAGTTTAACCTGAAACTTGAATAGTTCCTTAGAAATAGCTTCCATTTTTAATCACGTTCATTAAGCTCCTACTTAATCAGATAATATTTTCTAGAACGAAGATTCTCCAAGCTTGATTTTTAGCATGTATTATTAACAAAAGATTTAATATACTAGATAAACGAACAAAGAGGTTAAAGCGAGCGCAATGGTGCATAATAGGCAAATTACATGTTAGAAAAGAATACCGAAATAAAACTGTTAGAACTTTTTTGTAAATATAGTGGCAATTAGTGCCATGCAATAAATTTCATTCGGTGTTTTTTGGCGATTTTTTATTTATCCGTATAAGTGTTGTTAATATAAGTATATTTACAAAAAATTTATGTGCGTTTTTGTTCACTGTGACATTACACATAGAAATAATCCAGATAAACGCACATTTCCCAGGGAAGTTGTAAATAACCGATACCGTAGTTTTAGTATTCATTTTCCAAAACACGCTCATTACAATTTCACATATGACAATTTAAAAAATTACATACATAATTCTGCCTAAAATAAAGATATATGTTAAAATAACATTATTTTTCGTGTAAAAATATTTATTTGACGTTTACGCTAGCACTGAAAAATGTTATGGATGATTTTGTTGATGCAGTTGATTTAGCTTAGTATTGTTGAATGCAATTTTATATCGATAACAATTTAAGCATTTCTATTTTTAGAGATTTATAGCAAACTAGGAACCTTATATTTTTATCACATCTCTCCGTCCATATATCATAGGACTGTATTTACGTAATTTATCTACTTCAAAAATATGAAACTTGAGATGGACCTTGTTTTTTGGGGATAGGCAAAAAAATGAAATCAAGTGGGGTAATAATGATACGTTTTTAGAACGCAATTAAAATTTTTGAGTAGTGTTTTAGTAAGATTTATTAGTCCCGGGCGTCCTCGCCCTGTCTTTTTCCAGACGTATCTATTTATAATCTGAATTAAATCATAACACTACACTTTCAAAATCACTCGAATTGAATTTTGTTTTGGTCTAGTTATGTCGGCAAATTTGTGTTATAAATTTTACCCTCTGCATCATATTCGTAATTGCTGCAGAACACTACATTCAACAGGCAATTCTTAATTTTTTTTCCTTTCAATTTAACAATAGTTTGAAAATGCGAGAACATTTTTTTTTAATCTCAATGTTATTTAATATCATAATTTATAGAGTTCATTTTAGTGGTATGACTTGTTTTTTTATTGTTTTTTCGAACTCAACTTCCTTAAATAAATAATCCTTAAAATTTTAACATGCAAATAGCGAATAACTGGAAAATTATTAATAATTATCAAAATTATTTGTTTTTAATATGAATTTAGATAAAAATGAAATTAGTGCGTTTTGAAACTACATGACTCAATTCGTCAGTTGAACTAAATATTCTCTTTGCTTCCTCGTGCTCCGCCTAAACGATGTTTCGCCACCGTCGAGCCATTTGTCAACGACAACGACACGCTGAAATGCCGTCCTTATATAATCTCATATAAGCACATGTATTGCAATGTTGTTGATATACAAAAACAAATATTAGCAGTAATATAGGTTGTAGAGTAGTTTTTAAGTAATTATTTTCATTATGTAGGACATAAATATATCAACATATTATTATATAAAACATATACTACTACAATTTTAGTACGTATATAAAATACATAGCTTTTGAATGCTAATAGTAATTAATATATTTAATGCAAAAGTGAATTTCTTTGCTTCCTTAATTTTCTCGGCTCATTTTTTCAAGCAATATCGGTAAAATTTTTCACAAATAAAGCATATTTTATAAAGATAAATAATTTACTTTTTTATGGGAAAATATTTGTTTAGACAGGTAAAATCTCGGACAATAGCTGCATTAAAATGTAAGGCCTTGAGAAATACAGTACGTTAGAATATATAATGCATCATATTTTATATAAGTTATCATAACAAAGTTACTTGTCCGTAGAATTACGAAATTTATACTTTTTTTGTAAATGACATGCTTTTGGTTCAAGGCTTATGCAAATAGTAATATAATTTTTGCATATATTTATACAGGTCACTTATTTTGATACAACACAGCTTTACGCAGATATCGCTTTAAGTGCTTTTTCTTTCTATAATGATGAATGATGATGGATTATCATGTGATTTTACTCTATTAGAAAGCTGTAGTGATTTTTTTATTGAAATGAACCATGATAAAACAAAACTCTTGAAAATATAATTTCAGGACAGATCCGCATATAGGTGTCCAACAAATTGTCTCAAGCCCTACCTGAAACATTCTCCTGTGTATTGAGAAACTTTTGGTAGTTTTGGTAGTTACCAATATTTTTTATGTTATTTTCACTTAAGCTCATAGTTTTGTTTCATTAGTCTTTTTTTTGTCACCTAGTAGAGTAAATGGCCTATTTGAGATAAAACATATACTTGTATACGTCTTAATATGGTGTCAAAAAATAATGGAAATGGAAACATGAGATTAATTTTTGACGTTATTGGAGAATCATTTTACGTACCTTTTTCCGTAATTCACTTTAAATTCTCTCTTAATTATTTAAATTTTGAACCAAAAATTTAACATTGCTACTTTTATGGGTAATATAAATCTGAATCTAAAGTCTAATAGGTGAAAAGTTGTTATTTGCATGAGTAATTATAGAAATAAATATTGAAGAAATTTATAAGCAAATTTGAGCCACATTCATCAAAAAGAGTAAGAACGTGACGTAATCTTAATTTCTTTTTCGAGTATTATTTCTATGGCGGCTAAACTACCCGTTATATTTATTTACTATTTGCTGAATTTACTGTCTGCTCTTACGCTTACGGCTACGCAACACTTGTTTTATGGTATACTTTCCTTAACTGTATTTCTTTTTTTTCCCAAAATTTGAAGTGTTTAACTATCTGGATTATATTATATTATTATGTAAATTTAAAATCTTGATGGTACTAAAGAACTTTGAACTGTTTAACGTTTCGATATTTTCCCTTGGAATCGAAAATCGAAAAACCTTTTTCCAAGATTGAGTGAGTTGTCATTATTTTCTCATCAAGAGTAATGCACACTGTATTACTATGATGGTTACGAGAGATAGAAAAACTTGGAAACAGACTTTGCAGCGCAAATGTAGAACCTATAAACCTCAACACGAGCGGTTTCTTGACCATCGAATGACCTTTAGAGTTCGTAATGAAAGACCCATCGACAAGTTTCAAAGAAGTAGAATGCGGAACCAAATTTCCAAAATCTGGGATAGATCGCACACCTGGAGAAAGGGATATCACTTATCACTGCTACGTCGCTAAACTTCAATAAAAGGAATCCGAAAAAAAATTCAGAATAATAAGATTTTGTCAGAAAATATTAGAGGAAAAATTAAGAGGATAACGAAAATATTTTCAATTTCACATTGGGTATCCAACTACCAGTTTTCAAGGACGGTATAGTGTCAATCGTTGGTTTGGGCTACTAAACAGGCAGTTATTTTACCCTTTTCGAATCTCAGATTGCTTGAAAGTGAAGTCTTATATACATTTTTTAAAAGACAATTTAACAAAATTGCTAGGGGATGTTCATTTGCAGACGTGCATACATATGGTATTTCAAAAGTATGGCCTATGCTATCACCATACTTTGAATGTAAGGAATTATTTACTAATCAAAGAAATATTCCAACGGGAAGGTTTCGACTGACCCATAGCTTTATTTCCGTGGTCTTCTGACTTAAATTGAATTGTACTTTCCATGTGCGGGTACTACAAGTGTTGATATACGCAAAACATTTAACAGTTTTAAAATTTAGGGGAGACCGAAACGATATAACGTCATTAGGATATTTAAAAGGATTTTTTTGGCGATGCCGTATTTTTATTATACAAAACAGTCAGTCATATATGATAATTTATAAATGTATTTTTATTATACAAAACAGTCGTCATTTTGAAAAATTTATGTGATTTTTTTTAATAAACACATATCTGAAAATTACCTCTTTACTCACATATTGAACTTAGTACTCAGTTTTAGGGTGAAACATCAAAGAAAGCTATATCAAATTCCACGGTGAAAAGCTAATAACATAGCATATTTTTTACCTCTGTGGTTCCGCTTGACGTTATTTCTTGGAATATATATATAAACATATATATATATATATATATATATATATATATATATATATATATATATGTTCCATGAAATAACCGTAAAAAAAACACGTAAAACTTTTTTCTTTATACGGCCAAATACAGTATGACGTATACAACTAATATTATTATTATCGGGTAATTGCCCCCTTGTTTTTATGACCTCAGGGTACAAGTTGATGAAGAGTAAAAAATGTTTAATATGTCATATAAAGTGACCGAGTAATAAAGGTTTTGTCTTAACATTTGCGACGAAAGTAACACTGCATTGATATGTCATGAATGAGTGAATGAGACAAAGAGGTAGGTTTCTCCATTCTGCCTTTTTTATTATATTTAAAAGTTTATAACTCCTCTATTTATGATAAATTTAAAACGAAATCACTTCTTTCTTTACAAATAAAACAGTCTGCTGTTGGCCATATAGACAACATGTTGGAATTTGGATACCTTTATAGGGAATATAGCCATCTAAGTCACCCCTAGTCGCTGTAGATGATTTGGATGATTCCTTAAGCTCTATATAATTTAAGAAGCTCAAAGACACCTGGATCTTCATTTTCAGCTATCGAGCACTACTCTGAAAATTATTGTTAACATTTTTATTTTACACGTATTCAATGAATGTTGGGTATCCGCACTTAAGTATCATTCTTTATTAGGATATATAATAGAACTAGATGGATGAGTATCTTGCACCTTCTAAATTTTGTTTTACGGCTAATGAGATATGCTGATGATCAAATCTAAACGTGCTCAGTGAAGGTTAAATATCTTTACGTAAGGTTCCTACTTTAATGTTCCTACTTTAATTGTTATATCTTCTAAATATTGTTTTAAAGATAATGAGGTGAAAAAATAATAATTTGGATAACGAGATGATTCTGATGATCACCTGTTAGCTTTGTCCATAGAAAAATTTTGTTGGCCCGTTTAATTCGGCTATCAATATTGGCCTTTAATTTTTTTCTATCGTTAATAAGCGAACCGATATATTTCAAGGAACAAGAAACTTGAAAACTTGAAACGCCCCTTCAAAATCTTGACCAATCTTACGTATGAAGTAATGCATATCCATAAGTTTTTGACTACTGGTTTTAATTAACACGTATTAAATAAAATTTGCTAACAAAAGCAATTCATAGAGTATTAGAATCTATTTTATTAAGAATAAAGTTATTTATCATATATGCTTCGAAGAAAAAATATCACTTCATATTTTTCAAACTTAATATCTTCAAGAAAAGCGATAGAAATATTACTTTCTATTTATTTTACCATCTCCCATACGTACCTTTACGAACATCAATATTAACCCTCCGTGAGCGTCAATAAAAACATCTCTTCCTTCGATTTCTTTCCGAATTTATTTAACGTCGATCTTTTGGAAAGATAACATCAACCCTTCCCCAAATGTTTGTTTGAATATTTTTTTGATATGTTTATATCTGAAAAATAATTATTAAAATGAACTTAAATTGTGGTTTCGGCTTATAATTCGCAGATAATAATAGTATTAATGCATGATATATCGTGTGTTAGGAAATCAATAATTCAAAAAATAATGGTCAAGATAAATTATGCCATAAAGCGAGAGGTTTAACCGATATAACTATCAAATAGTTTTTAGCCGTCCATGTACCAAATATCGAGTTTAGTTTCTACATACTAAATCTAGTAGTAGGTCTAAATATTTACGCCCTACATAATTTTATTCACAATGTTTTTCTTAATACGGATATTTAACCAAATTTATCAATTTAAAGCTAGTTCCACAATATTCTTCGAAAATTGCTAAAATTTTGAAGCAACTTCCGCTCGTCTTTTTTTTTCGGCACCACAATTTTTTTGGCATTTTCAATACATTACTCCTAGATTTATTATATTTACTTTATTTACAAATTTCAAATGAGTTCCACGCTCGATATTAGATGATCGGCTTGTTGTAAGTCAGTGATTTACAAATCAATATTTTAAGTTTTTTTGTTCGTTAAAAGCATGTAAATCATTTATTGTTTAATACAGGGTAATATCAAACGTTTATTTGACAGTTATAACAAATATGATAGCAAGCACGAAGCCTTAAAATGAATGAAATAAAAGAACTTCTAGGTTAAACTGTCAAAGTAAGATTTTACGACGACGTAAAATATCGGTAATACATATTGTAAAACAAGCCCCCACCACTTGTGTTTGTATTTAAGTACGCAATTTTTCCGCAATATATTGAAAATATTTTATTCCCCGTTTCATTATGGATAAATTTACTTATGAGGAATATTTTTAGATGGATTATTTTGTGAAAATTACCCCACCTATAGAAATGACCGTCGATGAAGTCAGAAAAAACATTCATCGTAATATACATACATATCAATGTGCTACCCAAATCGTTACAGAAACGCGGGAACAACGTACAGAATATTGGTATTTTCGAGAAATATATAACAAACGACTTACTGTTTAAGCAAACATAAATTTCAACTTCAAAATATATATTAATTTCAATTTAATTAAATTAGTGATCTTCCTCAACTTACAACAAGTTTCTTTTTATACTATCCTTTTCTAACGAATAGTTGACCACAAAATTGTTACGTCAACCTTGTTTTCACTTATATACGACGGGAATGTAAGCTTCATTCAATAACAAATAACAAGATGAAACTATTTTACAATGATCAATATAAATGACGGCACACCATTCATTTAATATTCAAAACAAGATTTCCTTTTCTGGGAATATACTTAGAGAGAGTTAATAAATACAGTTGTGCCAAATTTTCAAATATGAAATGTATTGTCCAATGTTGTTAACTTGCAAATATAAAATGTATTGTCCAATTTTGTTACTTTAAAATCCACTTTTTGAAGTTATCATAATACTTGTTTTTCACAAATTAGCCATTTAAAAGTAATTGCATTTTTATTTTATTTTATTGGCCTTTAAATTTAATATATAAATGTGTTCCGTGTTGAGCTGTTACCGACATTGATTTTTGTTCCTAGTTAACATTTCTATGTACACATAATGACATAAATAGATACGTCTGCTTGCTGAATTCACGAGAGAGAATTAGGCACAGCACCTCGTATCCTCTGTTGAAACACAAATCTCTGATGGATTCTCATTCACTCCACCATTCCCAAGCTGACTAAAGCGGGATTTCCGACTGGTAAAGGCGAGCGAGACGATCGTTTTTCATCGCTTAGTTTGGGCGCTTATCCTGTAAAGCCATATTGCGCTGTCATGTTTTTCAGTTACTTAATGTTTATTATGTATTATTATTTACAAGATAAATATATATATATATATATATATATATATATATATATATATATGTATGTGTGTGTGGGTGTGTGTGTGTGTGTGTGTATTCATATGATAAAATTAAGACACAAAACATAAGAAAATAGCAAAATTAAGTTTTCAAAAAATATTAACTTCTTGTAATAACTATTTGCATTAACCCGCTATTTTATCCTGAGCTAACATGGCACCGACTAGAAACATTAAACCATCGTGGTAAGGATTCTTTTACTGTTTTCTCTAATTTCTTCAAGATATTTTTACATATTAAATAAAACTGATTTTCTTTGAATATTTTATTAACAATTGTCAAATCATTTTATAGGAAACATGAAACAAAAACTATGTTACAGAAAAAGTTATAGATTTGTCGAAGTGTTACAAATCCGAAAAGTAATGATTGATTAAAACGACACCCTCTCAAACAGTATGTGGAATTTTATACATGTGGTTTTCGGTAATTGATCTTTAAAATAAATATGTATATTTTTTTAGTTGTATTTATTGAGATATGTGTGTGTTAATTTGTTTTATTTCCATGCCAAATTTCAAGTTCCTACTTAAATATTTTTCTGAGATAAACGGCTACGGTAGACGAATAGATGGACGGTTATCTTAGTATATAAGTAAACAACCAAGCCAGATATATAATACATAGTAGCGATAATAAATACAAGCATATTTAATAAAGTTTACTTTTAAGTAATATTTACATATAAGATGAAATATATCTCTGAATAAAAACATCTATGACGTGCAAAATATGAATACATTAGATGATTTTGTAGTTTTGTACGCGATTATCATTGCATAAACTGATCAATTCGTATCAGACAATGAATTGAATAGGGAATAAGAATTGAAAGTTGAAATTAAAAGTAATGCATTATATTTTGCAAAATAGGATTTCACGAACAGGAATTAAACGTTCATCATTTCAATTTCACGAACAGGATTTCACGAAACAGGAATTAAACGTTCATTTCAATTTCACGAACAGGATTTCACGAAACAGGAATTAAACGTTCATCATTTAAATTTCACGAACAAGATTTCACAAAACAGGAATTAAATTAGAAATATAATTTTTTATGTCATTTTTAATTCTCCTTTAAAATTGTTGTCTGCCAAATTTCGTTCACATAAGAATTAAAACAGTAATACTTTAACAGTTGGATTGATTGATTGACGGACGTATGTGAAAAAGGTAAAAAAATCCTCGAAAAACTAAGAAAATATAGACCTACACAAATATGTATTAAATAACAGGAACAGAAGCCTCTTTTTGTATCAGTTAATCGCACATAAAAACGAATAAAACAAAGATAGCAAAAATGGAAATAGAAACCAATTTGAAAATTAAGATGCAATAAATATGTTCATTAGTCATGTATTTTGGGGCGGTGAAAATTAGTTTATTTAATACTTTACTTACATATATAAACAAGGCTCTGAAAGAATATTATTAAAAGATTAGCTACCTACATAAGGAGAACCGAACTCATATAAGATCACTTGTGTGACTCACTTATGTGGCACGGCTAATTTTTTCTTAGAAACCGTTTGAAATGGAAAGTTCGCATTTATTTCAGTAATAACATAAATAAATGCAAACTTTCCATGTTAAACGGTTAAAATATGTACTTTTAGACTAAAAGCCAATGTAATACTCGATATTTGTTTATTTATCTATAAGTTGTGACTTATTATATGCAATGGCAAGTTATATATTTCCAAAAATATTATTTTTAGAATTTTCAGTAGCATATAAACATAGTTTCATATAAACATGTCCAAAGTGTGCAAAAAAGTGCAACAACCTGCACGAAAAATAATGAAAAAAAACATGGTATCTAAAGTCTCACGATACAATCAGGGTTATTAAATATTGCCTACGGTTGACCAGGAAACCAGAATTATCCCAATTTTTATTGTTTTTAAGAAATTACGTGGAAAAAAACGTTTATATATGCGGTTAAATATAATATAAACATTTATTGGAAACATTTCACTGGAAACACTTGTTGCACCCTGAAATATTTCAACTTTCACATGTGTTTAAATATGTACGGAATTTTCGTAGTACGAGTCCTATTTTGAATTAACAGGTTTTCTTTATTATTTTATGAAACAAATTATGTGTAATAAAAAAACACAGAAGACATTTTTTGGCTTGTTAATTCCTTATCTATCTCATATTAAAAAGAAAATGAAATGTTACCCTTCATCTTATATAATTAATAAATTTTCACTATCAGAAGAGAAAAAAAGTTGTTTTCATCTTATTCAACGTAATCGATAAAAAGGTATAGTTTTTTGCATATGTGTATGCATGTAGATACGTATTTGTGTCGTTTTTGTTACTCATTAGAAATTAAAGAGCTGAACTATATTTGACAGATAAAACATAGATTTTATTTGTTATTGAGTAATTTTGTGTACTTATATTAAATTTAAAAAATAAAAATTAATAACAAAGTGCAAACATGAAATTTTCAAATCTGCCACCAATAATTAATAATCCTAAATGAATTGCAGAAATTTATCTATTCAGCAAATTTATTCTTAGGTTTATCATAATTTATGTATATGTACGAGATACCCTACCCTAAAATTCTACAGAATAATCCTCCAGCCTACTTTATTAATTGGATACTGGCAAACCCCTACGCATAGATACGCCAGCGCTCTCATCTCATTGCAAACGCATTGCTCATACTCGATTATTTAGCACAATTTGTTCGCGTGCCAACGTACGGCTACACCTACAATATTCAGAATAAAAGTTACATATAGGGTATTTACTTGAATAAAGGATACTGATCTAAATATTTATAATAAAAATGTTATAGAACCATGACGTTTTAATTTTCTAAAATTAGTCATAGTATTTGTGATTTTATCATATAAAAGGAACAAAGAAATTTTAATCAATAGTAAAATAATTGTGAAGTTACACAGAACATGTTCTCTTCAAACAGTACTGACAGGTAATGCAGCTTGTTCTATAAGTAATATTATTAAAACAAGCAGTGTTTGGCTGTCTATGAATAAGAATGGCACCATTTTCAATGGTAATTAAAATGTAGGCGAAAACATGAGAGGTAGAACAACATTTCTAATGCAGAAGATTTAAAAAATGCTTGTTTTTAAAAAGCGCGACCAAAAAAAACAAATTGGTTGCTAAAAATAAATAATTTTGTGGCAATCAATTAGATATGGCTTGAAATAAAAAAGTTCCATAATTTATATCACTCACCTTTACCAAATTTCTATAAGCTATTTTCAGGGTAAGCCGAGGTCATTGAAACGTTTTCGAGAAAATCGTTCGTACGACACTCCTTTTATACCCTATCAGTTTAGAAATAAATATAACTTATAGCTGGACTATCTAGCTATCTATGATTTTCTTTAATATATAACTCTAATGATTTTCTTTAATAAATGTCATTTGCTTAGGGAGAAGCTATTTAGAAACACTCCGAAAATGTTTCAAATATCCCAGTGTTTGGGTTCGATTGAAACGGTACCTTGGGTTAGTTAAACAAGTGTTTTGTTTTCGTCTGTTAAAACAAATATTTGAAATAACCACAGGTAGTCTTGATGATTAGTATGACGAAGCAAAATAAGTTTGTTATGAATGAAAGAAATGTTTAACCAAAATAATCAGTTTTATTATTTCTATCTTAAATTTCATTATCATTATTAGACATATTAAGTTCCTTTTCATATTATTTAATTTCCATGGCCGCAAGTTTTTATACAAACTGGACATAAATATTCTTCAAATTTTCATCTGTAGAATAATCTGCATTCAGTATTATTCATTATTCTTGTTTGTTTCTTATTATTTTCTTTGTTTTACCAAGATTCTTTTTCACTCTCTTAGCCTGTTTGCGGTTTTTCTCTTTAGTTTCTTTTCTAATTTTTTTTTTCTGATATATCATTGTATATAGTTGAATTCCTTTTTTTTTCACCCCTATTGAGCATTTTCCATGCTGGAGCTTTAGGAAAAGGCTTAGCGACTTCCGATGAAAAAAAATCATGATGGCTTGTAGTTGGTTGTAGCGATTGAGGAACAGTGCGAGCGATGTCACTTGCTTGAAACTCTAAAATTGTAGGACTTACTGGTGACTCAAATCGACCGCAACATCGACCTCAGGGGCTGGGTTTTATGCTTTAACATTGGTAAACTCTCTCTTCAATCCGGCAGTATCGTTGACAGATCCGCTCGTCAATCTAGTACTTTTGCTGAATATTGTAGCAATAGTAATTGTTGGACTTTGATCATTAGTTTCGATAGTAGGATTTGGGCGATCTGTTACATATGAGGGAGCTAAATCGGTGAATGGAAAGATTTCTATTGAAGGAATAAATCCCGGTCTTCTGAAATCCATCTTGAATGTTACTTGAAATGCATGCTAACGGCATAGCTGTAGTTACTATGTTTGGTAAGTTATAGATGCTCATTGTTTTTCCTGGGTTGTTTTGCGTCCAAGTATTGCATCTGATCCAACGTATTTCGTCCCTTGTCCAGCTATAACTCTGTTTGGTTTCTGTACCGTATATACTCCGGTTTCACCAACCTTATAAATATCTTGAAGTTCAAATTTATCGCGATCGATTACTTTCTCGAAGTCATCATAAAATGCCTCATAATTTATTTAGTTGAAACACGTGGCTCTTGATAAACTTATGGCTTTAAATCAATCATCCTCAGCTAACTCGTTCTCTTCCCATTACAAAGGTCTAAGCGATTGATTGTATGCAGTAGCTAGTTCAGATGCTAATTTCCTTAGCTCCTTTTTAGAAAGCACAAAATAAATGTCAGTATCTTGTTATATAATTTACTAGTGATTTTTTACTGAAATAGAAGTTAGTAAACACTATGTTGTGTGGTGAATAACCCATCTTCACTGCAGTCTCATGGTCGGCAATACCTCTGTTTGTTTTGTATCTATACAAAGAAGTAAAATTTATGCCATATTTAACAGCAGCTTGCTTTAATGGGGTTCTCATAATTATTAAGATCTACCTCTTCGCGGTTCGTCTTTTTTGCGCGGTTTCTTGGTATCTAAAGGAATAATACAAGATTTAAGTAATTTGCTTTAAAACGTATGATACAATCAGTTTGGATCAGATGAAGCATGTTTCTATTGACCCCAAACCATTTTTTTTCAACCGCGCGTAAAACATTTTATCAAACTACAAAAAATATAAATATGGTAGGTAGGTACAAATCAGAACTCACACGACTAAAATATTCATAGAAATAATAATGATAAACCACACTGACAAACAATATCCAAGACAATAATTGTGAAAAAACTTACTTTTGTGTCGAAAAAGAGATGCACGCAGATAAATATGGCCGGCGCGCTCAAAGCATTGACGAGCACTGAGCAACACGCTGCAATATGCAAGACGACGCACCCCCCCACGGGACGGCCGCGCTAGCACTAACCGCTAGCGAGTTATTTGACATATTTCAATTGACCCGTGTTTCATTTGATCCCAGGTGACCAAGGTTACGCCAATTTTTACTTTAGTATATGTTAGTAAATATTTAAGTTTATACGGAGAAAATTCATTTTTCATTTTATTGAGGTACAAAATAATTCAATGATAAATAAGAAATTAGGCTGCCTTGATGGGAAAAAGAAATCTCATTAGAGTATCTAGCGAACAATAAAAAACAAATTATTGTACAAACTAAGGCATTCCTGCTCGAAAAAAAATGTAAAATAACAATGAGTTACAATAAATTTGTGATTAAGGCTCCTAATAGTAGAGTGCTATCTACTTACAACCATAATACATTGTACTCATGATAAATAAATTTATGTTTATTAATAGAAATTTACATCTCAGTTAGTTATAGTAAACAGTTTCTAAGTATTTTGGTTTAATATATCTCCCTTTGAACAGATATTTTTTTTCAATTAAATTTTCATAACAGTCCATTCAATTCTCCAAAGTCATGGATTTCAATTTAAAATAAAGGCCCACAAATACTACCCACCACTTACTTAAGATAGTTTATAATTTTTAACGATACTACCCCATAACCCCATACCCCATACGCTAGATATGTGTGTGTGTTAATTTGTTTTATTTCCATGCCAAATTTCAAGTTTCTATTTAAATATTTTTCTGAGATAAACGGCTACGGCAGACGAATAGATGGACGGTTATCTTAGTATATAAGTAAACAACCAAGCCAGATATATAATATATAGTAGCGATAATAAATACAAGCATATTTAATAAAGTTTACTTTTAAGTAATATTTACATATAAGATGAAATATATCCCTGAATAAAAACATCTATGACTTGCAAAATACGAATACATTAGATGGTTGTGTAGTTTTGTAAGCGAATATCACTGCATAAACTAGTCAATTCGTGTCAGACAATGAATTTAATAGGGAATATACGTTTTGGAATTTTTGACAGAAGTTTATTGAAATAATTTTATTTATAAATTGGTAACAGACTCCTAATAATTATATTTTTTTAGGTTTCTCATTTCTACTGTTAAAATTAAAAGGGATAACTGCATACGACATAACACTGTAATGCATTATATTTTGCGAAATAGGATTGCACACATATAGGGATTTAATTAGAAATATAATTTTCTAAAATATTATTTTTAATTCCCGTTTGAAATTTCTGTCTGCAAAATTTTGTTCACATAAAAATTAAAACAGAGATTCTTTAACGGTTGGATTCATGGATTGACGGACGTATGTGATAAAAGTTAAAAGAGTTTCAAATTTCATTGAAAATCCTCAAAAAACCAAGAAAATAAAAACATATATAAATATGTATTAAATAACAGGAACAAAGAAGCCCATAAAAATGCATATAAAAACGAATAAAAGAAATATAGCAAAAATGGAAATTAAAACCTATTTGAGAATTAAGATGCAACAAATATGCTCATTAGTGACGTATTTGTGGCGGTAACAAATTATTTATTTATTAATAACAAGGCTCTGAAAGAATATTATTAAAATATTCCCTTCCTACATAAAGAGAACCGAACTCATGTAAGATCACTTGTGTGTGACTCATTTGTGTGTCGCAGCTAATTTTCTTAGAAACCGTTTGACATAGACAGTTCGCATGTATTTCAGCAATAACATTATAAAATATGTTCTTTTAGACAAAAAGGAAATGTAATACTCGATATTTGTTTACTTATCTATATCTTGTGAGTTATAATAACTTATGACAAGTTATACATTCCCAAAAATATTATTTTTAGAATTTTCAGTAGCATTCTCACATTAAAATGTCCAAAACGTGCAAAAAAGTGCAAAAACTTTCCTCATTTCCAAAAGGCTGTATGAAAAATAATGAAATAAAACAAGGTAACTAAAATCTAACGACCCAGTCAGCGTCATTAGATATTACCTACGGTGGACAAGGAAACCAGAATTATCCCAATTTTTATATTTTTTGAAAAATTCTGTGAAAAACGTACTAGGGTTTAAATATGCGGTAAAATATAGTATTAACATTTATTGTAAATATTTTAATGGAAACACTTGTTGCACCTTGAAATATTGGAACTTTTACATGTGCTTAAATATGTAAATATATACTATGAATTCTTAATTTCTCATCTCTCTCATATTAAAAAAGGAAATTAAATCTTACCTTTCATCTTATCTAATTAAAAAAAAATTCACTATCAGAAGAGAAAAAAGATCTTTCACATTTTATTTGGCGTAAACGAAAAAAATATATTGGGTTTTGCATATGTGTATGGATGTATGTACGCATTTATGTCGCTTTGTTACTCATTAGAATTAAACAGCTGAAGTATTTGTGGCATTCTTTACTCAATGAATATAGTACTACTAACTACTCAACCTAAATAAGAATCAAGAAAATTGTTTTCCTAATATTAATTAATTTCTACCAAATCAACAACGACTTATCAGTCCAAACACTCAAGTTATCATATTAATCAGAATCATAATTATGGCGCAAATAGTTTGGATCACCAGAGGTGCAAGATTTATATGGCCCATAGTTTACGATCAGAACATTGCAACCAGTCTTCTCCTGGCCTGCTATGACCGTAATTTTTTACACAAACTAGAAAGAAATATTCTTCAAATTCTTCATCTATAAAATGATCTGTATTCTGTCTTCTATTCTTGTTTGTTTCTTATTATTTTCTTTGCTTTACCAAGACTCTTTTTTACTCTTTTAGCCTGTTGTTTGCGTTTTTCTCTTTAGTTTCTTTCCTAATTTCTCCTTTTTCTGGGTTATCGATGTATATAGTTGAATTCCTCTTCTTTTCACCCCTATTGAGCATTTTCCGCCCTGGAGCTTTAGGAAAGCCTAGTGACTTTCGGTGAAAACAAGTCATGATGGCTTGTAGCATTACATTGATAGATTTTTTTTGTTATTGAGTAATTTTACGTACTTAAAAATGAAAATAAATAGTTAAGTGAAAACATGAAATTATCAAATCAGCCACTAATAATTAATAATCTTTAAACAAATTCCAGAAATTTATTTATTCAGAAAATTTATTCTTAGTTTATCAGAGTTTATGTATATGTACAAGATACCCTTAATTCTACAGAATAACCCTCCAGCCTACTTTATTAATTGGATAGTGGCAAATCCCTACGCATAGATACGCCAGCGCTCTCATCTCATTGCAAACGCATTGCTCATACTCGATTATTTAGCGCACGTTCGTTCACGTGCCAACGTACGGCTACACCTGCAATATTCAGAATAAACGTCACATATAGGATATTTACCTAAATAAAGGATACTTACCAAAGTATTTAGAATAAACATTTTATGGAACCATGACGTTTTAATTTTATAAAATTAGTCATAGTATTCGTGATTTTATCATATAATAGACCCAAAGAAATTTTAATCACTAGTAAAATAATTATGAAGGTATACAGAACTTGTTATCTTCAAATAGTACTGACTGGTATTGCAGCTTGTTCTATAAGCAATATTATTAAAACAAGCAGTGTATGGCTGAATATGAATAAGAATGGCACAATTTAAATATAGGCGAAAACATGAAAGGTAAAACATTTCTAATGTGGAAGAATTAAAAAATGCTTGTTTTTAAAAAGCGCGATCAAAAATGATTGTTAAAAATAAATAATTTTGTGGCAATCAATTAGATATGGCTTGAAATAAAAAAGGTCCATAATTTATATAACTCACATTTACCAAATTTCTATAAGCTAATCTCAAGGTAAGCCGAGGTCATTGAAACGTTTTCGAGAAAATCTTTCATATGACACTCCTTTTGTACCCTATCAGTTTAGAAATATATATAACTTATAGCTATATGATAACTCTAATGATTTTCTTTAATGTACTTCCTTTGCTTAGGGAGAAGCTATTTAGAAAGACTCGGAAAATGTTTCAAATATCCCAATGTTGGGTTCGATTGAAACGGTACCTTGGGTTAGTTAAAACAAGTGTTTTCGTCTGTTAAAATAAATATTTGAAATAACTTCAGGTAGTTCTGATTATTAGTATCAAGAAGCAAAATAAGTTTGTTATGAATGAAAGAAATGTTTAACCAAAATAATCAGTTTTATTATTTCTATCTTAAATTTCATTATCATTATGAGACATATTAAGTTTCTTTTCATATTATTTAATTTCCTATTACAGTTAGTTTCCTATTATAGTTAGTTTAATTACTTAATGAGACCGACGTAAACAAATCATTATTATAAAAGTATTTTGTTTACAAATCAACACAGACATCGTTAATGATTTTCAGTAAGACCAGCTAAAATTTTTTACTCAATGAATATCGTATTACTAACTACTCAACCTATATAAGAATCAAGACTTAAATTTTTTTTCCTAATATTAATTAACCTCTACCAAATCAACAACGACTTATCGGTCCAAACACTCAAGTTATCATATTAATCAGAATCATAATTATGGCACAAATAGTTGGGATCACCAGAGGTGCAAGCTTTATATGGCCCATAGTTTGCGATCAGAACATTGAAACCAGTCTTCTCCTGGCCTGCTATGACCGTAATTTTTGGCACAAACTGGACAGAAATATTCTTCAAATTCTTCATCTACTAAATAATCTGTATTCTGTTTTTTATTCGTGTTTGTTTCTTATTATTTTCTTTATTTTACCAAGACTATTTTTTACTCTTTTAACCTGTTGTTTGCGTTTTTCTCTTTAGTTTCTTTCCTAATTTCTTCTTTTTCTGGATTATCGATGTATATAGTTGAATTCCTCTTCTTTTCACCCCTATTGACCATTTTACGCCCTGGATCTTTAGGATCTAGCGACTTTCGGTGAAAACAAGTCAAGATAGCTTGTAGCTAGTTGTGGCGATTGAGGAACAGTGCGAGCACTGATGTCACTTGCTTGAAATTCTAAAATTGTATGACTTACTGGTGACTCAGATCGACCGCAACATCGACCTTACGGCCGGGTTTTGTGCTTCAACATTGGTAAACTCGCTCTCCAATCCGGCAGTTTCGTTGACAGACACGCTCGTCAATCTAATACTTTCACTGGATATTGTAGCAATAGTAATTGTTGTACTTTGATCATTTGCTTCGGTAGTAGGATTTGGGTGATCTGTTATATGAGGGAGCGAAATCTGTAAATGAAAAGATTTCTAGTGAAGGAATAAATCCCGATCTTCTGAATCCCAGCTTGCACGTTGCTTGAAATGAATACTAACAGCATAGTGACTACATCACCATGCTTAGTATGTCATAGATGCTTATTGTTTTTCCTGGGTTATTTCGCCTCCAAGTATCGTAACTGATCCAACTTATTTCGGCCCTCTTCCGGCCATAACTCTGGATTCTGTATCGTATTTTGTTCGGTTTTGCTAACGTTATAAATATTTTGAAATTCAAATATATCGCGATCGATTACTTTCTCTAAGTTATCATAGAATGCTTCAAAATTTATTCAGTCAAACACGTGGCTCGTGATAAACTTGTGGCTTGAAATCAAACATCTCCAGCTAACTCGTTCTCTTCCCATGATGAAGGTTTTAGCAAATTGTATGCAGTAGTAAGCTCAAATGCTAACTTCCTTAGCTCCTTTTTAGAAAGCGTGAAATAAATGTCAGCCTATCTTGTTAAATAATTGACTAGTAATTTTTCCTAGAAGTCAGTAAACAGAAAGCACTGTGTTGTGTGGTGAATAACCCATCTTCACTGCAGTCTCATTGTTGGAAATATCTATCTTTTTTTGTATCTATACAACGAAGTAGAATTTATGCCATATTTAACAGCAGCTTGCCTCAATGGGGTACCACATTTTTGAGTTTTTTCATAGGCCTTCCTATAATTATTAAGATCGAATTCTTCGCGGTTTCTCTTTTTTGCGCGGTTTCTTGACATCTAAAGAATAATACAACATTTTTGTAACTTCCTTTAAAACGTATGATACAGGCAGTTTGGGTCGGATTAATTGACCCCAAACCGTTTGTTTTGTCAACCACGCGTCAAATATTTTATCATACTACAAAAAATCTAAATATGATATGTAAGTAAAAATCAGAACTCACTCGACTAGAATATTCATAGAAACAATAATAATATATCACACCGAAGAACGAACAATAAGTTTTACAGCAATAACCAAATCAATAATAGTGAAAAAACTTATTTTTTGTCGAAAAAGAAATGCACCCAGATAAATATGGCCGACGCGCTCAAAGCATTGACGGGCACTGAGCAACACGCTGCAATATGCAAGACGACCCCCGCCCCTCCCGGGACAGCGGCACTAGCACTAACCGCTAGCGAGTTATTTGACATATTTCAATTGACCCGTGTTTCATTTGACCCCAGGTGACCCAAGGTTATGGCAATTTTTACTTTATTATATGTTAGTAAATATTTAAGTTTATTCTGAGAAAATTCTATCATTTTTCATTTTTTTGAGGTATAAAATAATTCAATGATAAATAAGAAATTAGGCTGTCTTGATGGGAAAAAGAAATCTCATTAGAGTATCTAGCAAAAAATAAAAAACAAATTATAGTACAAACTAAGGCATTCCCACTTAAAAAAAATATATAAAATAGCAAGGAGTTACAATATATTTGTGATTAAGGATTCTAATAGTAGGATACTATCCACTTACAACCATAATATATTGTACTCCTAATAAATTAATTTATGTTTATTAATAGAAATTGGCATCTCAGTTAGTTATAGTAAACATTTTCTAAGTATTTTGGTTTAATGTATCTCACTTTGAACACATATTTTTTCCAATAAAATTTTCATAACAACCCATTTAACTCTACAATAGAAAGTCATGAATTTCAATCTATAATGAAGGCCCACATTTACTACCTACTATTTACTCAGGATAATTTGTCAATTTTAACGATAATATCCCATGTATGAAAATCAGTTCAGTCGTTTTGTCGCTAAGGAAGAATAAAGAAAAGCACATACATTAATTCTAAATATGTAAATTCCTTTTTGTGCAGTTATGTAAAAGGGTTTTAAAACTACACATTTAACTCAAAAATAAATCTATCGATATATATGGACGTTGTAACATTATCACAGTCAGTCTGTCATATTCTTGTGTTACCAATACCCATTGATCGGCTCCACACCGTATTAGATCTATCGCTTTACCTGATGATTAATACGCCAGTCATCACAGCAAATTGTGATCAGTCTCAGTGACTCCGGTAACTGTACGGGGTAACGGTAATTATTGTGTGTAATTCGTATCCACCGAGCTACATCAACGCAACGTATCAAATGAGCGGTGATCGAATGTTGCATTGATTTATGCTGATCCACCAATTTACATTCTTCGACAAGTAGAGGCTTTTTGTTATTTAAATGAAAGTCAAGAGTTTTTCCTTAAAGACGACTCGCTGAAAATAATTTTCACCAGAAGTGTCCAGAAGTGTAACTAGAGGTATTCTTGTGCTTTGTTTATATTGATATTATTTTGTTTCCTTACTTATAATTAGAAATATAACAGTAATAATTACGATATTAACTTTTCTTAGGAACTTACTTTGTTAGACGAAAAAAATGTCCACCATCTCTCATTTGGTTTTCGAATAATTATATATATTTAATTTGAATACGCTCGATTTATGTTCCACATTAAAAATAGTTAAATGCAATCAAATTTACTTTTAAATACAAAGATTTTACTAACCTTTGAAATAATGGAAAGACTATATGAATATAACTATAAAATATCGATTTTGTGTTGTACTGTCAAGTTCAATTTGAATATAATTAGTTTATAAATGTCTGTGGTGCAATTTATTTCGAATACGATTTTTTAATCGGAAGTAATTTTTTTGTTTCTTCCACAATTTTTAAACTTGTCAAAACCAAACCATTGCTAATAGCCCATCTGAACATGTTATAATTACAACGAAACCTAGGTCGTGGTAAAGAATTTAAAGAAAGTCGAAATAATACTATATTACGTAGTTTCATTTAATTGTTAATACTGATTTTTTTAAATATCTCTAAAGCGATTTGGTTTACAACAAAAACAGTTGAGATCTTTTTCTTAGAATAGTAAACTTATCTACAAAACGATTTCTTTTTTCGCCTGAATATGTAGTTTTCACAATTTCAATTTTCAACAATTTTATTTTCAGAAAATTGCACATAATATAGTTTGGACTTTACGGTATTACATATATCGTATCAATGCCTTAAACCATTACGATAATATCTGTAATTTTTTAAACGTCATACTGAAATAAAAAGGGTAAAATTGATGACTAAAATTTAAGTAACTACCTATACTTAATAAAATGACAAAATATTATTATTACAACTTATAAAGTGGGTAACACGGCTGTAAGAATGGTACTGCAATAACAGTCACGTAAAAATGGTTATCAGTATGATAATCACTACGTTTAAACACTTTTGCACTTTTTTTTTCAGATCTAATGTTTTTTAATTACCTTTAATGAAGCACAAAGAAACGGCTATATTAATTTTATACTCTTTTCTACTCTTTAATGAAATTAAAGAGTGGAAAAAACAAAAATAACATCAATCCAAAGTCAGTTTCACTTATCGTTTAAAAAAAAGGAAGGGACGAAATTTTCATATTTGAAAAACCATTCTACTTATTAAACTCACTTAGACAAATATTGCGTAATTAAATTAAATTATGGCGATGTATTTCTTGTCATATTTTTACTTTTAAGGGTCATCATTATATTTATCACATGCTTTACACGTTTAATCGGTCTTGAGACATTTCAGTTAAGTTTGGTGTTCTCATTCATTTTACACGTAATAGTGATACAAGTGCGAATGGTAGACTAGGTCAAAGTAGTAAGTGAAAAGTAATGTATTAAACGGCTTTGTTCCCGGATTACTATTATTTGTAGTCAAAGTTTAGATTATTAGGAGCTTTATTTACGACATTAAGTTTAGTTTTCGCAACATTTTTGTAATATTTCTTGCATTTAGGGTTAAATAAAGCTGTATTAAGTGCATTTTGCATGCCTAGTAACTTAATATACAATTTAATTCAATGGAAAATTTGAAGGAAAATATTATAAGATTTTACTGCTAAAAAAAGAAAGTTCCTTTTAAATTATTCATCTAATCCATTTTTGATCTGAAAAAAGACATGTGTTATAAATCGAAAAAAATGTGACTACAAAATTATTAAAACTGAGTAAATCTTAAGGTAAGGCTAGGTTGAACCTGTTTACAGACCCAAAACGATAGGCACAACGCTTTATAACGTGAAATAGAATATGAGTATAGTTTAGATTAGCCGTTTCTGGAAAGATTGAAAATGAAAGTGTATATATTTTTCTGTTATCAGGATTCGAAGGAAAAAAACATCTCTTTCTTTAGGTCTATTAATTCGATTGGCTACCTTTTTGTTCATTATAAGTTTAAATCTCTTGAATATTTGAAATAGATTTTTAAAAAACGAAATGAATTTTTATCGCATTTCTGAACGTAGGTAAAACAATTGTTATTTCTTCAATTATTACTCACCGATGGATGTTCCTAATAATACAATATTAACAATTTTCTTTCTAAGTTCAAACGTGGTGGACGTTTGAACATTACACTTATATTTCATACAGTAAACAAAATGGAGTCGTATACACCAAATTATATTGCGGATAGCGATAGCCATCGTGGCTGACGTGCTGCAACAAAGTAGCGAGCCGCAACTAAAGCGCTTCGTGGAAGCGTAAATGGACAGATGCTTGCATCACTGCTTTGCATCCTGTTAATTGTGGTATGCAAGTGTACTTCAATTGTAAATTGCGTACGATGAGTTGTTCAACCACAAGGCATACATAAAATAAATGAATATACCGGCTCTAATATTTTAATTTATTAACGTTGGGAAAATTGAAGGGGATATCATTTTTTATTTTGGATGGGTTATGGCGACCACTTTATATGGGCAATTTAATTGAGTTGAGATTTTTAAAGCTGGTATTTAGATATAATTTGAAATAACTTGCTAGCTTATTATTGCTAGTTTTATTTGATTAACACAAAATTAAATAAATCGAAAAATTAATTATTAATGCAGCGGTAAATCACTGGTGTTTAAACTTAGAAATTCGGTTTGGAACCTTTAAAGAATATCTTTTTCTACCTTTAGACTAATATAAAACAGAAATCCTTTCAATACAATTCCCTATGTTACGAAAAACGAAATAATGATTTTCTTAAATGTTAAATTGTGGTGAATAATTTCAATGTGTATATGGAAATAGCCAATCGTTCAGGGGTGTCGGTGCATTAAAGAGGTATGAATGATTGTTGAATTAACATTTTTTTATAGAATGCCATTAAAAGATCAGAAGCAAACCAAGACAAGATGAGCGTTATAAGGGCCAATGACTTGTTTGGTTCCTTCAAAAAGAAGCATTCATAAGCCCATAAACTAGATTTCATATGTGTATCTGTATCTTGTAATTGTTGTTTCAAGTTAAAGTTTTCATGAAATATGAGTATCTAAAAATATTTTATAATTTTCAAGTTAATGATCGAAAAATTAGAAATGTGTATGAACACTTTGTACATTACTTTAAAGGTTAGCATTTCGCAAGCATGGTTTAAAATTTAAAAAAAATCAAGAATGGAACCACAAGGTATGCTTTTAAGGTTTTTTTGGGTATGGGACCCTAAAAATTAACAAAAAAAGTATTTATCATGAATTTATGTCATCCACGCAAATAACATAACAAATTTTTCACAATTGTCCGTCGTTAACTTGGTTTGAACCAATTTTATACGTTTAATTGTAATTCATATTATGCAGTGGAAATATTTTTAGTGATTTAATATTTGATAATTTTTTAAATATTTCTTATTTCATTTACTTGTTTGTTCTAAATTTTATATTATGGATATCATTGATATAAATTTTTAAAATTATGTACAAAACGAAAATATTTCTTGACAACAAATGACAGATACGACAAATATCCAAGAATTTTCGTCAAACTTTGCACTTGCTTACAATTGGCAGATTGTATTAAAAATTAACGAATTTACTGCCAAATGGTATGAAAGTTACGTACCAACAGTATAAAAATTAGATGTTGTTATCTGTTGTTTACAGTTCGAGTTAGGTTCAGTTTATGAATTTTGATGAATACCTTTTCTTTTCAAAAATTATCCTCTTTGTTTCGTCATTCCCTTCCAATTAGTTTTTTTTATTTGGAAATATTTATTTATTTAAAAGAATAGTAGTTATATAAAAGTAAATAGGTACAGACAGAAAATTTGGTATAATGTATATTGCCTATGACTATCACCAATTATATTTTGTTTGACAGAATATATTCCGAAATTCAAACTTAAAAACTTGGATAGCTATGAGTTTGTTCGAGAATAACTTAATATACTACTTATATGATAAATCTACTTTCATCGAGTTATTTTTACCATACGTGAAATTTTTAACCACCCGTCAAAAATTCACGTCAATAAAACTTAACCCATATAGAACGTATTCACAGACAATAAAATTAATTTTCTATCCGTATCAGAGATTAAATCTATAAACGTTTTCGTAATATTTTACCAAGTTTACACAGTGGTTGATATGCCATAATTAACGAAGTTTTACCATTTCTTTATTAGTTATATTATAAAATTCCTTTCGTCTGTTTTCCAATATATAATTAAATTATATTTCTTTTATGTAAAACTGGGTTATATTAACTAATCATAATCTCTAAACCATGGTCTGATTATTATATTCAGACTATATGAGACTAAGAAGCGTTGTATACAGCAATTAATATGGCACTACATCAATCCACCGATAAGGTTGTTACGAATTCAGAATCAACGAGAGAGAGAGATAGAAAAAAAAGAAAAGGAGAGAGAGATAGAAAAGTACAAAAAAAGGCGTGGAATTCAGGTTTTCTGTAAACATTGAAAAATGCGAGTAAATTCTAATAAAAAAACGTGTACTGTTCATAACTTTTATTGTTATCATTTTCATTACCGTAGTTAACATTATATGGTGTCAATATAAATTTATTATATATGGTGTCAATATAAATATTTGCGCTATACTAGGTATTTATTTGCTTTGCTGTCTTTGTTTCAAGGCCGATCTTACAAAGTTGGTATTTAAACGCGAATTGCGGTATAACGAGTAACGTCTAACGAGTGACTTCATTTCTGAAATAATCTATAAAATCCATTTGAAATCCTCGAGAGGATTAAACACAGTAAATAAATAATTCGCATTAATTTCTACGACACCTTAAATCCAATTTAATCTGTTTTCAATTCATTACCGCATTTCTTAAAGCCGCGCCCATCGCCAATTATGTAGGAATGTGGTATTCCTAAACTGCCTACTTTGAAAATTATCAAAAGAAACAGTAAATTCAGTTCTCTTGGTTATATATTATTATAATTGCTGATGTAATACTTTCCGTTAAAGCGGGGGATAAAAAAGTCTTTGGAAACTTATTTTGAATAGTTGATACATGCTATAGAGGAAGGTTCCAATTTACTTTGTCCCAGTATTTACTATAGTAAAAACAAGATTATCGATAACTCCTATTTTTACCTTGATAATCTTCAAATCTATATTTATGTACCTTTAGTGCTATTTAGTCTATTACTACCACTAAAATAGTTATAACCTGGATCTTTATTTAGCCAGTCAATGGACTCATAAAGCAGCTTGGTCTTTAATTTAAATGGTCATTTAATCGAACTAATTATTCTATTCAAATTAACCCAGAATTCTATTAGATCAAGCAGAACCAAAATTATTGAGCTGCTTATTTTTGGTTTTAAAATTTAGGCTTTTATCATTAATTTCTTCTCAGAAAGAAAGGTTAAGCTTCTGTCTAAAATTATTGGAGATGTGTAATACGTGTTACTTACATGTGGTTTTCTATTCAAATAGTATAAATTAAGTAGTGTAAATTATTTCCTTCTTAAAATTAAAAGCTTCCTGTTAATTATACCATAGTTTTATTACTTTCCCGTCCCAAAATGTAAAATAAGAAAATGAACCCAATACTTGGATCAAGATATAATCTTCCACCAGTATTTTCTAAAGTCCTTGTCAGAAGTCCTACCTCTCTTCTTCTCTGGTTTGTTGGTTATTTTGCTCTTATCCTGTAATACATTGAAATGATGATTGATCTTTTACCCTCACTTATTGCAGTGAATTGAGTAAAATAAATTATTTAATTAAAACATATATATATATATATATATATATATATATATATATATATATATAAGTACAGAATAGATACAGATAAAGGGGGGAAACAAGAGCTGTGTTCAGTATTATTCCCATAATTTTGTCATTAAATTATGTTTTAGAATTAAATCCTTCAATGTTGATTGGCCGCCTTTAGTCAAGCAGTGAATGTCAAGTAGGGAGAGACCTGGAATTAACGTTCTAACAAATACTAAACTTTGACTCATCTAATGCAAATGACGTACAGATTCGTTGTTAGCTCTGAGGGCGATCAAATTTAAATATGAGATTTTGAGTGACCTTTATAGAAAAAGTTCAGGTTACTATCGACTTGGGTATTTTTTACAATAATATAGTTGAATCAGTAAGTCTGTTTTAAATAAAAATCGCCCAGATAAGAGAACAATTGATATAAATATCGGGCAACGATAAAAGTAAAATGTTTTAAAATTCATTCACTTACTTCTGTGCAAACAAAAATGTCCTTGTATTTTTATGTTATTTAAATTTAATCTCTATTGTCAAGTATTCAATTCTTATTTTGATATTTTTAATTGAACTAAATGTGGCTTTATACATGCCTTTAGTATCGAGTAAAGTAAAAGCCACCTTATTCATTTGGGACCCATGAAACTAATCCAAACAACTTTCTCAGGTTATTCGATTTTTTTCGTAACAAAGAGTATGGTTTTAAATTAATTTTTTATATCTTCTTTATTTACTTCTACATAGGTTACCATTTTTTGGAATTTAGAAGAAAAACTTCTGTCATAAAATTTATTTTCAAATTAAGAACAAAATAAACTTGTTGTCCTTCTTCGTCGAAAATACTCCCTAATCTTATATGATAAATTACTGTACTTGTGTAATTATACTTTGCTTGCAATTCTCATAGTAAGTTCTTCTACGTTACGGTACTTATATTGAAACTCTTTATATTAGAACTGTTGAAAATTATAAACTTCAACTGTTACTAAACTATAAATGAGTGAAAAAAAGTAAAATTCGGCAGTTTTTAATTTTTGCATCAAAGTATGTTTTCACGATATGTATGTATTATAAAAATACATACATATCGTGAAAACATAAATTAATGCTTGCAAAACTATTTCCTTCAATTCCTTATGGTGTTTTCCTTAATATTCAATTCACTTGTTACAAATAACTACACCTGTATCTAGTAATGGATTATATAAAAATTCCATGTTTTCTGAACAACGCAAAAATAAATAATCGTAATTCTACTAGAATATATTTAGTTTTTAATAATTTAGAAGAGACTTCTAAAAACAAGTCATCTTTACGTATAATAATATGACTGCATTTATCAATGTTTGTAAACTTATTCTATTAAAAAAATTAATAAACTGTAAACTTATTATTCTATGTCAGTATTGAAACGTAATGTTTATAAAATGCATAACAGTAATATTTTTCTAAATCTATGTAAATTAATCAATTGTTTTAAATATTAGCTTTTATTGGCGTGATTAATTCTTGAATCCTTTACATATTTTCGTACCTCAAAAGGAGAAAAAGGAATATATAGAATAGAGGATCCCTTCGTCTTTCGTCTGCCTGTCTGTCTGCATATTCTGTATCCTTTTATAGGATCAGTTCGTTGTTCGTCTGCCTTTCTGTCTGTCTATCAATACCATTTTCTCTGGAACGTGTGGAGGTATCAAATGAAATAAATACCAAATTTTACTATTTTACCAGCTTTTCCCCAGCCCCTTAGAGTTGTAAAACGTAAGCCTGTGAGTAAACGCAATCCTTAAAAAAATGTTTCTCAATATCAGCACTTGTGAAATATATATTAGGCAACATATTTTCGTTGTAAAAAATTAAAATTTGTATATAGTTAGTAAGAATGTTACGTACCATTAAATGTTTATAAATACCTAAAAGTATACGGAACCCTTGTAGTGTGGATTACCCTAGTGCTTGACAGGTTTTTTTAAATATAATCTTGATAAGCTCTTTAATTCCTTTTTAGGGTAAAAAACTTGGATATCCGCAAAATAACTCTCCCATTTTTACCACAATGTCTAATGTGATATTTTACAGATGCTTAGTCTTAGTAATAGATCTTTTGGAAATCACAGAAGCAGCGTAAAAACTTAAGACCTAGTTATAATACTAATAAAATGGCTATGGGAGAAATTGATTTTTCGACTTATTTTTCTTAGTTATCTTCTAAATATTGTCAAATTTCACTCATAGCAAAAACATTTCATTTGATAATTTGAACAATTTTCATTAAAGTAAAAACTACAATGAAATACTTCTACCAATTTTTATTAGTCTGAAGTTTTACAAATTTCAGATCGCTAACATAAAAAAAATTAAGAGATTTACCTTTTTAACCTCATGACAACATTAGTCAGTATATAATTTATTCAGGAGTAACTAAGTTATTAAAATTTATTACCAAAATTTTAATTTGTCCATTAAATAAATAAATTTTAAATTATAACATACATAAATTTAAAATTATCCATATAAAATATTTGCAACATTTTTATTTGAATAATTTTAAATTACGGTATATTTTTAGGGTTCCGTAGCTAATCAAGTAATTCTTATAGTTTCAACATATTCTTTGTCAGTCTGTACGCCACAGACGTGACATAATACGTGTATAATAGACTATTAATTTTATACAACTAAATTCATATTGCAAGGTCACAGGAAGCTATGACGCCTTCAAAGTTATGAAATAAAATCCATTAAAAAAAGTTTTAAAAGTACTTCCTCTACCTGTAAAGGAGTGTTGAATTTTTTTTTCGCAAAACTCATTACATAAGTATCGTCAGAGCTAATTCAGAAACATTAGGGGGATATTGTGAGCAATTTTCTGATACAGAGGTCCCATTACGAAATGTTAATCTTTGAATTGGTACTGTTTGTTAGAATTAGATTTTCCCACACCCCACAAATTACCGCTAGTTTTTCTGTATATATATATATATATATATATATATATATATATATATATATATATATATATATATATATATATATATATATGTATATTTATATTATACAAGCATATGTTTTTTATTAGAACACTAATTCATCCTGTCAATCTATGACACTTAGAGAAAGTTTTATTTAACGATAGAAATGTCGTAGTAACTTTTATCTGGCGGTAAAATGAATTTGAGCATGGTATATAATTATCAGAGTTGAATTTTTAAACATAAATCAGAATCTTAAATCATAGTTACATTTTATATGCTACTGAAATTATTTGTTCAGGATATAAATATGTCGAAGTATATATATCAAATATGAACTTTAACTTCACATTTTACCAACGTATTTAAAGGAATTTAATAATGTTTAAATTTGAAATTTCTTTTTTATTTTTTACTCTATAGGTAAAGGAAATCCGATCTGACGTATTTAACTAGTTATAATTTAATTGGTTTTAAATAGTCTACTCATAACGCAGCGCTCATTTCCATTGGAAAAAGTAGGGATGAGACCAAAGTGTTATCTTATTCCTTTAACTTGTAACTGTGACTAATATAATATAACCAAGACAGTAGAGAAATATATAATATAACCAAGAACAGAGAAATATATAATATAATATATATAATATAATAGAGAAATTTATAATATAATAGAGAAATACATAATTTAATATATAATATAACCAAAACAGTAGAGAAAAAGGCACATGTTAAATTCAAGTTTGTAAAATAATTATAACGCCATAATTGTTTTGTATGTTTGAACTTAAAACATTTATTTTGCTACCATAATCGAGAAAAATATCAATTTAAATTTAATAAAGAATCATGTTGTTGAGATATAAAAAGAGGTAAAAATATTATAATATGTTGGTTAATTGTTATATACCACATTATAGTAAGAAACAAATCTATAATTAATCCATAAACATTGGAAACAAAACAACAATTGGCTAGATAAGTTCTTAAACTTAAGAAAAATCAGAAACGCTGCGTTGAAGATAATAATTACAATACAGTGATAAGTCTATTTTCTTGTAGTTAATAATACGTATACTATACTAACATATATACCCAAGACCCGTAGTGCATTAGAAAACTTCAGTGGAAATAGAAAATCGATACCAAAAGACTGAAAGAGCTGCTACGCATAAATTTCAAATGAACAGAAAGCTTTCATATATTTACGTCGACCCATTTATTACAGAGTTAACGTTTTGTTTCAAGTAATGTTCCTTCCATTCAAAATAAAGAAAATTGGTAAAAGTATTATGATTAAATTAAACGGTAATAACAGTTTAATGTTCGAGCTTACATCTTAAAGTTTAATATAATCCCTGCTATCAATAAAAATATTTAATTTTTTTTCCATAACACGAGAACGGTTAAAAACACCGTATATTAATTCACGATGAGTCGCTGTTAGTTCATAAAGTAAACAATTTATTGCTTCATCGTCAACATCGGTTTAATACATTAAGTTTTGATATAAAAATAAACGAGTGTAACAAAGCAAATAGAAATTTGAGAATTCAAAATTCTAAGTGCAATACTCAGATTCAGAATTCGAAGTGCAACATGTAATCAGTGAAAATAGAAATGTTTTCACAGAGCAGGATATAGGGGCACAGTCTTTTTGTTTCGAGTTTCCTTCCATGCTTTCCAGTCATATTTCTGACTTCCGACAGTTTTATCGCTTTTTTCACACCCACTTACAAAGAGTGTTTATTAGAAACCACAATTTTTTTTCTATTTATTAGTAAATTCATTCTGCGTGAATTTCGCTTTTAGACGATCGGTTCTTCATGGTATTGTTTGAATTTAAATTTTTACGTCTTATGGTGAAACTTTCCGTGTAATTTGTAAATTTTTACCAGGTTTAAACTCATTCCTCTCAGATGCTCCTTATTTTTGTTATTAAATAATTTATTTCATGTTTTGCATTATTTACAAATATTTATAAACTAATAATGCTAAAAAAGTTATTTAATATTCGAGCAGAATTTGCTTTAAAAGGATACAATAAACAATTACGCACGCATAAATATTTAAGGTTACTTAATATTTTATTATACTATTTACAAATACTAATATTATTTTTCCACTTTAATATTTTATATTGTCCTATATACCTTTCACTGGGGTAAAATTACTTTGAATTTCTCAAAAACTATGTGATTTATAAACCCTGCTACCATTTTCACGTGAAAACTAACCAGTAATGAGAATTTTGAAATAATTGTGATATTGGCTGTTTGAGAAACAGGAGTAACATACTTTGTAGACATTTTTTGCTATAGGGTGTTAACTATGGATATATATTTGTCATGATATGCTTCATCATTACGCCTTTCAATTTTCAAAATCAGCAGGTAACCGAGAAATGGGCTATAACAGACGGATAGACTAACAGGCATGCGAGCGATGTTATAAACGTTTAATTTTTTTACTTCTTACGTACAAAATCTAAAAATTGAATACTCACGTCTCATTCATGTTCACCCGTCAAAAAATTTTATTTCAAATGTAATTGTAAATCGATAAAATTGTGCAATATCTTCGTTACTACAATTATGGACATTTGCCATACAAATACAATGCATTTCATTTTAAATTCCAAAGCCTTATTACAAATTAAAGTGTGAAAGCTATATTTGTTCTGCAATCTTAGTCTCTCTGCAGTTTTTGTCTCTTGAAAATTTCAGGAATTCATGTTGACCGCTAGGAAAAATATTTTCTTCTTGCTTTAAAGTTTTTACAAGTTTTAATTGTTTTCAGATTTTATTCCTGAAATTCCTATGCAGTAAGAAAATATAACTTATATGTGTACGCACATTGTGAACACTCATTAAAGTTATAACAAATCCAAGACTCTGAAAAACAATAATAAAGAAGAGCTCGCACAAAATTCGATAAGTATAATTTCAGGTGAATTTCAGAGTTATTGAATATGTGTTACGATATTACATTTAAATTCTATTACATAATATTATTTAAATTATTAGATTATAAAACAAATATTAACATATTCTGTGCAATTTAATCCTCCGATTTTATAGTATCCTTTTTGAAATTAATAATTTTGAACTATCAAACAATTATTCAACCTGAAATCATCCGTTTGGACCATTAATGTGTTATCCCCGTCACCTTGTCACGTTATTGAAGAGATTTCCAATGTCACCTTGATACCGTTAAAATGGTTTGCCAGCGCTGAAGTGGAAAACTCCATAACCAATAATTAAAACGAGGATTGTCATTAGCCTCACGTGATAAGGTTGGTAAAAGGTTTTCCAATTTCTGATAGTACGATAGGAAACCATTATTAGTGACATGGGGAGTATATGAAAAATAACATATTCTGTAAGTATCAAGAGGATTTTTATTATATTATTGTGGGTTTATACGCCTTCAGTAGATGAAGAATATTTCAACTCACATAGTCATGTGCACTCACAGTCGCAACATAAGGGTTCCGCAAAAAGTTAGACAAATATGATTTATTAAGAGTGCTTAGTATTTCTATTAAAATATTTACAAATATTATTGTTTTTCGCTATGGAAATACATTGTTCCGTATATCTTCCGCAGACGTAAAAATGTCGTAAATTTCTTTAGAATAATGTGTATATATATGTATATATATATATATATACACACACACACATATATATATATATATATATATATATATATATATATATATATATATAGCTTGTCAATAAAGTTAGTAACGCTGGGGGGAGCACATATATTTTAAGATATTTTTAAAAATATTTCTGTAGCAATATTACACAAAATGCTAAAATGAAAATAGTTCTGAAACCCTAATAATTCTCTCTTACGGTTATTACCCCACAGAAAAGATTTAAAGAAAAACTCTTTCACTAAATTTTACCCTCTATGTTAACATGGAATATATGTGGCTCAATGTAAATAATCACTTCAGAAAATTTCAAGTTTAAGATAAGAAAAATAACTGTGATATACGGACAGTTGAATAAATCCGTGAGTAATTTTATAAGGGTTCCATTTTTTTCTCTTTTTAATACAAAATCCTGAAACTGACTTGAGTGTTGTGAAATAAGTTTAACGGAGAACTGAGTTATTCAAGCCTTTACTATACTTGAATAACTCAGTTTTTAATAAAGATTGACCAACCTTAAACAGGGGTTTAATCTCTAGAATAACCTTCATGAACATGTTTTATTTTTCACATTAAGGCTTTCATGCGTCAAAATAGACTGCTTTTACTTTTCCAAATACAGTGCTGAATTTGAAAATCAAAACACCACATTGCAAAATGCGGGAACTAACGACGTGACTGGCCCAGAATATCAACACACACACTTACGTGTGTGTATATGTGCGTTTACGTACGTATGCATATACATATACATACATATGTGTGTGTGTATCAGTAAATATTTTGCCTACAATGTCTTTCGCAGTCGTAATATTATAGTGAATTTTCCAGACACTGCCAGATTTAGCACCATCGCTATTTTTCTCCAGTATACTTCATGTATCCATCTTTTCTTTTATATTCATCTTTAGTATTATTCATCTAAATAAATTTTATTTCCATACACAAGTTTTTGATTGTTAACTATCGGAAATTGTATTTTGTATATGATTTAAGATTATGCCGAATATTAAAATTCAACATCAAAAAGTTTCTGAAGAAAAAGTTACTATAGCAGAAAGATAGGTAGATTCGCGGCAATAAAAAAATTATTATATCTGGTACCAAAACACTTAAGAAAAAAGCTATGCTAAGAAACGGAAAACTCAACCTTTTGTTATTGTTATTTTTTAATATTGTTGTATTTAGTAAAACTTGGAGTTAAGTAATTTTTTTTCATTTAATGTCCAAATATCAATATTTGTAAAGCTCAATATCTTGAGTAGTATTCTGGGAAACAAAATTCAGTGACACGTAAGTATATCTGTATTGTTACAAGGGTAAAATTTATTTCTTAAATTGTTTGATTTTAGCAGAAAATAAGAAAAAAACCAAAACATCCAAGAAAAAATAGATAAAATAAGAAAATAGTAAACCTGTAATCGACATTTTTGTTGAAAAACGGAAATTAAGTAACACAGTATATTTTCTTTACTACATACAATTCGAACCTATGTATGCGAAAGCGTTAGCGTCATCAAGTATTAAAATGGCTATTTTTTTAAAAACGTTCGGTTTTAATAAGTGAATATGTAAATATATTATTTTATTTAGCTTTTTTAATATGCAAGATATGTCTGAAAAGTATCTTTATTTAATTTTAGATGGAAGGTATGTCTGAAAAGTATCTTTATTTAATTTGATTTACTTGAAGTCTACACTAAATTTACGAATGCTTGCAAAAATTCTATAAGAGTAATATTCAATTTCGAAAGTAATTAATTAGTCTAATATTTTACACTTTACGTGTATCGCTATAACATTTTCCATTAACTGATTGAATGCAAGATGATTAATTTACACGTTGCGCGCGGTCAGCGCAAGAGTAAACACGTTGGCTCTCAGACCGGAGGCTCCATTACAGTAATTGAAAGCTTCAGGAATACGGAGGTATACCTTCGAAGTTATATTGATGGCGTATTAATCATTTATGGCCTGCTTTTGTAGAAAATAAATATTCGATTTTTCAGTGACCAAATATGTTATTCTCCTTACGTTCTCCATGTTTCCACCAAAAATATATAGAACATGAAAAAATAAATGTACGTGGAAATTACTGCATTCCTTCTTATAACGCTACTTTATTTTTATGTAGACAATATATATATATATATATATATATATATATATATATATTTATATATATATATATATATATATATATATATATATATATATATAAATCCCAAATTTCTCGTATCATTCTAAATAAAAAATTTCCGAGAAATACAATTTTAACTAAGTCTTAGTAACCGCTTTCGAATATGAACGTGAAATAATTCGAGATATCAAATTTTACTGAACTTTTAAAAACACAGAAATTTTTTATTCATTTAACGCTCAATGACTGTATTATATTTATTTATAAACTTAAAGTTTTTGTTACAATTTCTGACAGAATAAATTGTTTCGTCTTTTTTTTAAACAAATTACATAAGTTTTTTTTGTGAAAAAAAGATTACAATAGATATCTATAAAAATGGTAGAAAAGTGGAATTTTATAAAATGTCATTTGATAGAAAACAGATATATGTTACAAGTGCAAAATAGTAGCATTGTAAATAATTTAATTTCCCCGAGGATTCGTTAAATTAAGTTTCGTAAACGCATTATAGCAGGTTAGAGTAAATACGAAAGTTTCGATGAAAGTTGATTTTTTTAAAAATATATGAGAATTAAGTGACTAACTTATATTTACATATTACCGAGTATTTTTATATCGCAGAATTTATTTAATATGAAAGTCTTTGATATTCTTAAATTATTTAAATCCATTTTTTTTTTCTTTTCGTTTCTTGTATGTAAGTATATTATTGGAAGCTGTGTAGTACTCTAGACTCACACGAACGAATTACTTCACCAGAGTATACCTTCAAGAGTCATCTCCAAAATTATACCTCTCGTAAAACTCTAGTGTATTTAACCTTTTTTCATGGCATGTTTTGTTCTCATTTTTGTTCTATTTTTCTAACCCATGTTATAATCATATATAAGCCTATATAATCAAGTTCATATAAATACTAAATATTCATGTTCGTGTTAATATAAGTAACGTGTTACATAAATAAGTAACTGTTACATTGTTTTAAACGTATTTTATACGTGTTTTTAGTCTTTGTTGTTGCTTATGTACGCGATCAAAATGTAGCAATCTTTAGTTTCCTGCTAGTGTTTGATTGATTAAAAGATTTTTCTTGTAGCAAAAACTTGAAAATAATATGCTTCAAAATGTTTATTCCGAGACAATGATTTTCATGGAAGCTATATACCTGAGGAAAGGTATTATATATACTATGTTTACTATGTTTAGTAAGTACAAAATACCATAAAATTTTTGATAACGTAAAAAAACTATTATCAATTAGAATAAAAAGTAAACCTTGTGATTACTTATATATTTTTATTAAAATTTTTGATTATATGATATCCTAAAACGGTTTGATTACTTAAAACTAATGAATGACGAGAGACATTTGAAAAAAAATCATAATTGGAAGCTCCATATGCTCAGAGTTTACATCAATTCTTTTATTTCATTCAAAAGTATATTTTTGAATTATACCTAATTTTTTTTTATTAACCAACGTACTTTTTTCAATAAATACCACGGTATACATAGTTTATTGTAATATATCGCAAGTTTGTTTAATGGTGCACTGACGGTTTTGTTGACTCTAAAAATTATTCTCGTAATATTGTGGTTGCCTCGTCAATTATTTGTGAATAAAAAATTTATAAATGAATACATAATAGATAATGTACGAATATAATATAGGAAATAATACCATTATTTTGATTTTCGTTTTCCACCGGGATGAACGTTCATTTCCTAAGTTTTTAAAGGGATCGATTCCAAAGGATTTTTTTTCCAAACCATTGCGATAAGAAACAAATATCATATGCGATATTATTATTATTTTAGGTAGGTTTTTATAGTCTTGGGTACAGTAAACTAGTACATGAGAACCTGAACTGTAAATCATATCTTCATTTCAAAACGATTGTATAACAAAAAAATTATAACATTTCATTAATTATTTCTTCTGAAAATATTTGTAATTAACATATACCAATATAATAAAACTGACAGATTGTCTTATTATTCATTTGTTTGTCTTTCTTTCGGACTTTGTAAATATATTAGTATATAAAGTTTCATTGAAATTCGTATACATGGCAAATTAGGATATATACTATATACACTCTGCCATTTACAAAATCAGAGCAGTGAAAATAAACGCTAAAAGAATTACGCTGGCGTACCAACATCTGATACCCGTATTATTTGAATTTTTGAAAGTAGTGGAATATATTATTTTTAATAAGCCAAGTTAATGGACTAATGATTGCGCAGTATTTTATTCCAGACTCTCATTGCATAACTTATTTGGCGGGCCTCGCTAAAATTTAAGGTCAGGTCTACATAATTATGTCAAAAATAATATTTAACCCTTAACTTCATAAATAACTTAATTAATCTATACATAAATATATTTTTTCAAAGTTATAGCTTTGAAAAAATATTTTTTACATTTTCGTTATACCATGCGTCCGAAGCCGCGGGCTGAAGGGAATTTTGCGGTTATATTTGCAATCAATAAAAATATTTAGGTCACATCATTCATAAAATTATACTTATTATAATGTGCACATTTTTAGGATTTTGTAATGAACCAAGATGATCCGTCAGCCATTCACAGTTTTATGTTCATAATTATATGCAAAATTTTAAAAGTAATGCTTCATGTGAGATGTCACTGGATAGGTTCGAAAAATTTAATTGATTGTCTCGTTTATAATTTTTACTTTTTGAAATATTAAGCTCGTGATTTGTTAATAAATTGATTAAATTAACGTGTAATATATATTTTCCTTTCCCTAGCAGGTTTGTAAGTTCTACAATATTCTAACGACGACACAGCCAATTTTTAGCTGGATCTCTGCCTAGCGTTACAATTTTTACGTATAAGAAATTTTTTCCAGTTTTATAATTCTGGGTATTTAATAATTCAATAATTTAGGCAACTAATTAAATTAATAATAAACCTATTATATTTAAATATAAAGGGACAATAACACTACAAAATAATAATCACAGAACACAGACAAATGAAGCATATCGAAACATCATCCATCGTTGTTGTCTGTCACTGTATCAACTTTTAATACATCTTATTCTATTATAATGGATTTGACTTACCTAACGATATATTATAATTATTATCTTTTAGATTTAAAAAGTTGCAAATTCTTCATATAAATAGTAGTAAAAAGACAACACAAAAAAATATATTTCCAACGACATGAGAAAAATTCAATGCTAATATTTTTATAATATTGAAGAAGTAGTTCTTATTTAAAACAAAATATTGACGCTCTAGATTAAAATCGAAGTAGCAATAGATTTAATAATTTTGTTGTCACAGGCTTAAATAATAAATTTAATAATCAGATTGTTACATTTTATTTTTCCATGTTTAGAGAAGAGACTTCAAAATTCGTATATAAACGGACGATTGCGGTCATTTTCTATCACTATGCGTTGAGATTTAGTAACAATAAAGGTATTTATTTCGCGGTTCATTTTTATTTTATTTCATGGTTCAGACCATTTTTATGCTATAATCATGGTTTTTTACATTAGAATATTTGTCGTATTTTTTATACACTAAATAGAACATCAACACGGTTTATCTTACCAGCAACATTAAAGAAAAAATATTCGCTAAAACTATACTTTTTTATTTCAAATTCAAAATCAATGCCTTTACATTTTAAAACATGCCATAATTCGTTAATTTATTCTTAGTTTTTTTCGTATTAATTTAAATACATGGTTACTAGGTCCAACTAGGCATTTTAACTAGTTTGCGCCAACAATTAATAAATATGTGAAAAAATGTGAAAATATATTTTTGCGTCTTCCATCATGCAATTGATCGGATGTATTTAATTTTGCTTACCTCTATATTATGACATCTCATTAAACTAGAAGATATTAAATCTTTCAAAAACTTTTAAGAAAAATCAGAAACACATTACAACTAAATGTTACTTTCTTCGGAAAATCATATTGTTATCTCGCATTTGTATTAAAAACACGTATCACTGTTTTCTGATATAATAATACTTCCCTTTCGTCTATATTGGAACATTGGAATAGTATATATTATTTGAATTTAACCTAACTATTACGAACCAAAGTTAGAACAATTTCAAAATATGTTTGATTCATCTTCGTTTTCAAAAATATGATCATATATAGAAGCATAGATCACAACTCAAATAAAATTATACGTGACTTAAGATGGGTGTTTGATCACATTTTTACATTGTCTCTTACGAACCGCTCGCCCTTTCATGTCGCCCATCCAAATTCCAACAACTTTCAACTCATGACACTGAATGACATTCTACAATTAGACAGGATTTTTCTAGTCCTTCAATCCATCCTTAAATTCTATGTCGAATTTTTTATTATATAATCAAAATTACGGAATCTAAATGTTAATATATACCCTACGACCTAAAATTCTATATCCAAGAATCATAGAAAGTACACCTAAGATAATCTACAGATTGCCTAAATAATACATATTGAATCCTAAGAAAAAATCAGGGAATACCTAAAGATATTCTACAGATCAAATTTTAAGAAAAAATCATAGAATACCTAAGAAAATCTAGAAATCGAATCCGAGAATACCTAAGATAATCTATTAATTGAATTCTAATATGAAATCCGCGGATACTTAAGTCAGCCAACAAGCCGAATCCGAGAATAACTAAGATAATCAACAGATTGAATTCTGAGAATGAATTTGAGAACACTTAAGATAACCGACATATCGAAATATTTCACATACCTCATTTATCATTGTCCGTCTTTCCCTGCGAGACAATGAACCTGCGGCCAGGAATCGAACCCGGGCCCCAAGGTATACCGCGCCGTTAAAATTCATATATATGCGTTGCAATATAGCTAACACACCACAGCGACGATAAGCTATAATATCCTCCATTGCTTACTCCGTTAAATAACAAATGTTTTTGTTCATGTTCTCATCAATTTACAACGAACTATACATTTTCCTTGAATAAATTATACAAACTAGAACTTGTTCCTACAGACAAAGCTTTTAACAATATCGCTTCACTTCGCCTTAGTTCCTACGGTAAACTTTTTAGCAACTCATAACTTTTACTAGAAACCACTGAACGAGTTGTTCTTCACATTCCTTTTAACTATTTATGTCGGTATCTATTTATTTCCACTGAGAAAGTTTTCCTTTTCGATAAAGTCGTTTGTGGTATTGGGTGGAAAACAATTTTGTTTATATTGCTTTCCGATTGGAAGCTAATAAAATGTTATTTCACATGTATCATGGTGTCTACATACGTATATAGAGTTTTATTATCAACATAAATTACTTAAAGATATCATTTCTATGATCCTAACATATGTCGTGAAATAATATATTTAATTCAATAAAGAATAACCAATTTAAATAGAAATAATAGTTTGAAATTACACTTTGGTGATGTTCGATAAACGACATGTTTTAAACTCAATGAAAACCAATCCTAAAATATATGCTTAAATAGGTTTTATTTACTTATCATTTTTATATCCACATATCAAATATGCAATTAAATTGTGTCTAAATGACCAAAGAACTGAATTATTTGATAAGGCAAATTAATAGTACTCAAACAGAAATTTGAAACATGCATATTTCAAGTTTATCCAACATTGAAATATTCTAAAAAAATATTTCAAGCAGCAAGTCCCAGTTTTATATACATGAAAACTCAGGTACATGAAAACCCTGCCAAATATTCACTAAAACGTTACCATTTGTGTCACACCCAGTTTTACGATATAATATACCTACAAATGTATATACTATAAGTTTCTTCTCGGTAGCGTAGGTAATAATTAGGAAAAAAATCTACTGAATACGAACATAAGTGAAGTCCATAAATCTAAAATATTAATACTACTTTTAAAAAGAACAAAAACGAAATTTTTTTTTTTAAATTTAAGCTTAATCTGTAAATTAAAGAAGTGTAAGTAATAATTAAGAAAGCAATTATAATAATTAGTATACAAAATATTGACAACCATTCTAAATTGTACACGGTATTGTAAATCCATCGCGAATTGGTCTCTTTTTGACACCATAGACAATATAAACTGTCTAACTTGAGAATAATTGATTGTAGTATATTGAAAAAATGCATCACGTAAGTATGCCTATTGATGACACGGCTGGAATTCAAAGTTTTCTCCAAATGAAACTGTTTCTTTGACAAATGAAGTATAAGTCCTTAAAGTTTCGCCTTTATGTGACGCTATTCCGATGCTTGCTATCGGTCAAATTATACAAGTATTTAAAAGAACAATATTATAAAAAAATTCAGTGTTAATGTTTCGTGTGACCGTAAATGGCAACGACATTTTCTGAACTATGATACACAATAAAATGGATATATTTAAGAAAGGTAAAAATATAAATTTTAACTTTTTAAGAATAAATTCATATTCACTTGTTATTACAGCGTAATTAACTAATTAATTAAATTTAACTATAGGGTTGAAAAATAGAAGTGGTAAAATGATTAAGTTAAATAATAACAATTACATCTGCAGTTCGAATTTATTACGTTAAACTAATGTCTTTAATTACGCTTAATAAATGCAACTTTAATGAAGTAAGTCTTTATATGTCAACAATCGGACAATAGCTATTGCAACCGGTATTTAAGAATTATATGAGAAATAAAGCCTTCAGTACCCTATCCATTTCTCAAAAGAGGTTTACTCAAAACATTGCTTATTGACTATATCTGCAAGTCACTGCGTATACATACAATTTATTATTATTTCAGCTCTACTAAACTTCAAAGAGTAGAAGACCGAACGTCGCATATTACTGTCGAGTTTGTACCGCGGTGTGCGAGACATAAATTAGTGTGACAGCTACATGGTACGTGTTACTACGTGTTACCTACTAACACGTTTTAACAAAATGCGATTATCTACAATAATCTAATTAGTGTGTTTTTTGTTGCTGATTAATTTGCATTTGCCGCTTGCTAAATATTTAACAATTCTTTTTACTAAGGCTTGTTTTTCTCGAATGATTTTTGTAATGTACAAAGTTTTGTGGCCAAGTGAAACGCAAGTACATTGAAAAATATTCCCTTTGTTCTCATTGTGATTTTCTCGGCAAAAATTACAGTAATTTTCAATCTCAGTTGTAGCTTTTCCAGTGACGTGAGAACTATATTATGTATATATATATATATATATATATATATATATATATATATATATATACTTCAAATAGTGTTGTGCCAGCTGTGCAACGGCGATTAAAAATATACGAAAGTTTAGTTTTTTGTAATCCTATCTTTGAAATAATATACAAAGTATACAACATTACAAAAACTCAGCTCTTATTGTTGGAAAATGGGTTAATTTTTATTTTCCACTTAACATATTTCTGTAAAACTCAAGGCCACTGCATAGCCTGTGAAGTAGAAACATATTCAGTAGCTGTATATTACTAATGGTAATGACAAAATTCTACAGATGTTATTTATCTTTTTATTTCTTATAATCCACCAAATGTAGAACGACCAGCATCTTTATTGGTTAGGATACGCATACCTAATATAAAATGGATCCCAAATCCATTTTGCGTAGTAATTTTAACCTGATCTCCAGCAGACTACCAATTTAATTGTTTTTCTGGAACACGGATATAATGTTCCTCCCTAATAGATTTTTCCATAAAAAAGGTTTTTACATTGTTTTTAATTTAAAAAATGATAGAAACAAATAACTTTGAAAATAATAATAAAATATACTTAATATTTAATAAAATGAAGTAAAAAAAAGTAAAGTAAGGAAAAAAGAAGAAAAAAATGGATTTTATGGTGTTTGCTGTAATTAATTACACATCCTAAATATCCGCTTTGAATCTAATGATTATTATAAACCTTCATTCACTTAAAAATTCTAATTTTGACGAAAAAATAATTTAGGTTATTATTAAAAGTAAGAGTAGAATGAAAATCTCAAACCACATATATATTTTTCAGACAATGAACGATTTTCTGAAAGTAGATTTGAAAATATTGAACATTTCAACTTTTACAAATTTATACCCGATATATCCAAATGTAACCCAATTGGTTGTGACAACATCGTATGTCCATCCGTCTGCATGTATGTCAGAGGTCTTCAATCTCTAAACGAACCATGGTAAAAACTAAACTAAATTTGACATAAATTACGTAGTTTCTTGATAAACTAAAAATTATGCTTATAATAATTTTTAACTAACAAAGACTTGAAAAAAATTCTGCCTAGGTATGTGAAATTTCGTTACAAAAACATCTTTGAAAAGAATAGAAACTCGGTATACATAAGAAAAATGTGCTGGTGTGCATGTGTAGTAGTGAATATACTTCGTCTCAACAAAAAATAACATGTCAACTTAATCATACTCAAGAACGCAGATGAATTAGGCAAACTACATGTGTTTCACTATTGAATAAGACAACTCTGTCTACTTTATTGAACTACACAGCTATGGCTGTTCGATTTAGGCTATATTGAAGATGCCATTAAATAATACTAAATAAGATCGAACTTGAATCTACCGATCTGCTAAGTATAACAAATAAATACATCAAACCAACATATGTCAATTATTCCAACTTCGCGAGCTCCTAGCTATTCAGAAACTATATTAGGCTATAAATGTTTAATAAAAAGTTTAAATATAATATTTAGTTAAGAATGGTGGTTCAATCGTAAAATTTTTAATGGAACTAAATAACCCAATAATCTTTGGAATGTATAAATTCAGTTCCTTGTTTGTATGTTTCATGTAGTTTGCTGCATCGAAGACAAATAATCCAATAACTATCGAAATATATAAATTCAGTCCTTTGGTTACTTATATTTACAATGCAGTTTTACTCTTGTAACACATCGGTAATATTTTTTTGCAAATGCTTAAAAACGAATAGTATATTACTGATATCCTTGATTAATTTCCACTCAATCTAATTGTATAATATTCGTATACTTTTATGGCAACAATTCAATGTATTCGGTAAAATGAACATTTTTTTCATGAATGCTTAAGTGTGCGACTTCTTTCCGGTTGCATAAAATATTGATATCTTTTAGTAATATCGACAATTGTATATAAAATTGATAAAATAAAGCTATCTTGAATACTGTGCCTTAAAAATAAATGCTGAAAAATTTAATTATTTACAAAATATCAAATAATAATGAAACGGAAAGTACGTGTATTGTTAAAAAAATACGAGTTTCCAAATAATTATGTATATATATTTATATGCTTAACGATAATATTTGGGGTATACCCCATATTTTATTTGCATTCTCTTAATACAAATTTAGATGAGTGTAAAATCATCTTTGAATACAAAATTTATTTCACATTTTTAAAATAAAAAAATTACAAAACAGGCAGAAATATTGCCTAAATTATAAAATTATACCCTATTCCCGCTTTTGTATTTCATATGGGAAATATTTCTTTCGATATATTTTATCATTTTGTTAAGGCATTTAGCCCAGAATTTATATTTATGCCAAAATTTGTCGTCAAAAAGAAATATTTATATTATTTGTAAAGTGCAAGTCTTTTGGAGAATAAAACTGTGTAAATAAAAATAAACTTGCAAAATAAGAGTAGAACTCACGCTACAAAGGTTCCGTACACACGTATATAATCATCTAAAAAATATAATTTTTCTATTAAACCATAAACAGCCATTAATATTATTTTTAACCATGCATATTTGTGGCACTGTTAAACTCTTACTGGCGTAAAATCATCATACATATTTAAAAAACTACGAAATTTAAGCCCTTCAATAGGGTTTTCCGATAAACTAGTGACAAATTTCCTCTAATGATTGCTTTCATAATTTTCGACCTAGTAGTTTTGGAAATTGGGGACAGTTTCATAAATATATAGAATTCTCTCGTGCAAAATTCTTAAACATTTTTTAATCGTAATATTCTCCTTAAATTTGAATTCCACCCAATACAAGGAAAGAGAAACAAAAAAATTGAGCCCCCTATAATATGTTTTATTACGATACCAAGTTTCTATGTTAAATATTTCATAAAAAAATGTTGTAGATATTTTTAACAATAATTCTAGAACTACTTTATTCACACCTTTAGGTAACGTCGCTTGCGAAACGTTTTGATTTTTAAGAATCTTAAGGTATTTTAACACAAAATTAAATTATTTTAAATTAGTATATGGCATTTAGTATTTTAATTAGAATTTGGTGGTTCAAATTAGCATTTGGTGTAATTTTTTGTCTTATTTGTAATGTTTATTAATATATATATTTTAAATTTTCACAGAATATTTAAATAGTTTTCGTTTAATAATTTATTAAAAACGAAATAAAAATAAAAATTAATTTTCAAGCGGTGGTCAGTTTTAATTTTTTGATTGAAAACAATATAGTTAAGTTTTAATTTAAATAGGGTATTCAATTAATGGTTTTTATTTCGTGAATTATAAATGATTATAAACCAAAATAATAATTAAAAAAATATATCGTTTAAGATTTAAATCACAAAAACAATTTTCACTCGTCGTAAAAGCTTACGAAGAGTGAAAAATATTTTGATTAACCTTAAAAATTGACGAAATATTAAAGTTAAAGTTATAAACTTAAGATTTAAACAAGGGAGACAATACTGAATCGTGACGTAATTTTTAATAATGCTAATTGTATTTTGCAAGAACGAATGAGGCAGAGTGTATCCTTACATATCCTTTCAAAAAAAATCTTGAAGTTTGGATGTTCATAACTCGCTTGTTTTTTAAATATATTTTCATAATAACTTGATGTTTTTTTTAAAGCTGGCTCTTGATTAACCTGACAATGGTTTTCAATTAACCTGAACCTGATATTGTCATGATATTTTACAAGAAACAGCAGATTTAGGAGTACATTAATGCCCATTAGTACGTGCATGTCATTACTGAGACTTATGCTGAGGTCACTAACGATTTACAAAAACTCGTTGTACAAGTTGATACTGCTCGTTATAACGTCATGACGCATAAGATATAATATTAACAAAGGTAATCTTGTTAATTTGATACTACTTTTTTCTTTAAATGGGTAATTTTGTTTACGTCTATATCCGCACTTCTTACCACATCACCGGCGACATGAAATTGTAAGCTTGAAGATGCTCTGCTGGCGGTCTACCCTTCCTCGTTGCTGTTTGAAATAACGTCTTCTACCGCCGAAGCTTTCAATAATCAGCTTTCAACTCAATCTAAGGAAGTAGACATTTTTACGAACTTCGATAATAAAACTTTGACTTAAAGTCACATTGAAATGTTTACAGCTATTTTAGATACTTAAGCGTTTTTTAATAGATTTATTTTATTGAAGTATTTTTTTTAATATTAATCACATAGCTTACACGCTTTTTATGTGACCAATTTGTTGCTGAATGTTTTAAAATATCTTTTTTTCAATATTATTAAATCGTCCTGACTCGTTTCTTAGTCCTAACAGTTATTTGAATAGGCAACAATATGTTTAATAGGCAAACAGCCCAAGCGGCTGTGAAAATATAAAATTTTTTGCTAAATAATAAATAAGATTATAACGCAGAAATTAAAGAATTTTGTGGGATTCTTGACTTCTTTTATGAAAATCTATCGTTAAATCCACACTTTTTCTTTTTAAGCAGCATGTAACTCTACCTTCTACAAAAGGAAAAAGAGAAACCTTGTGATGTTACACACGTGACGTTCAATGAAATCATATAATGCAGAAACGTAGACTTTACAGTAGTAAGAAACTATTAATAATCAGCATATCTTGGAACAACTGCCATTTTAAAATGTTCACATGTTTAATTTTTATTTCGAAGGAGGCATTTGTGTCCTCCTAGTTTATAGTGTGTGATTATAAGAAATTCAATGATATTATTAACGTTTACAAAAATATTGGTTTTTAGAATTAATAGAGACATTTTGTGATAATTCAATTTAAATATTTGAACTTTTATAACTCCTTGGCAGGTTTTTCTGAGGTACACCAGGTATTTTAAACGACTACGTATTTTCGAACTATTTTTAACCAATAATTAACATGGAAGAGGTATAGAATATATGTTAAAAATATAAAATACACTTGGACCGTATAAGGTAATTTACATAGAAAAATATTGAAACAAATATATTAAAGAAGAGGAAATAGAATGACAATTAATCGAAATGATAAAAAATGCGAAATGAAGCCTTTGGAGATTTTGATGAGAAAATTTTTAGAATTTTTCCATTATTTTCATTTGACGATAAATAAGTTTAATATGCAAGAAAATACTAGAATATTCTGCGCTATTTGGTTTATAAGTCACTCGCTGGCATAAGAAAAATTTCTGTGTTTTAACCACCGCGTTATGGATGATGTTATATTGTTGTTGTTGTTTAGCAAATTGATTTTAGTTTTTCGGTTATTTTTGGTTGAAGTGCACACAAGTTGCTCAAAGGATTTGATTGAGAAACTAATGTTGAAAGCCGATTAAATTTTATTTTATATACATGCCACACACTTAATAAATGACATTTAAAACTTAATAAAAAAAATATTATATCTCCAATTGCATAAAGCCTAATTTTATTAACATATAGCATAGGCGTAGTTACAACATATTAAAATTGTGTACGTAGAATTAGGTACAGATATTTTTTTTAAACTTCTGAAATTAGTTTTTATTTAACGATGATAACTTTTTCATAAAATGTATAGAAGAAAGTGGAAATGAGGAAGTTGCAGCAGATATATATTTAAATACTCAGCTTGGTTAAGAATTGTCTTTTGCTAGATGCTTTATTCGTCATTGATATTGCAGCGATATAAGTAACAGTTTATTTAATTCATGCCTGGTAAGCGATCATTTAAAATTGTGGCTAGAAAATATTAAAATGGAGAAGGTAAACTTAATTAATTTTAATTAATTTATTTCTAGCTCATTAGATAACATAAATATTCAGATATGAATAGACGAATTTACGTATTTAAAAAATAAATTCTCTCTTATGCCTCGAAAGTAAAATATAAAATATCACGAATTGCTATGGAGATAAGATTATTGGCCTCGTCTAAGGACGTATAAGAATGTAAATTAAGATGTTTTGGGCATTTTGTTTTATGTGAAAATGTTATGTAGTACAAAATTAGGTTTGTCACAGAAAATAATGTTACGAAAATTAGAAAACAAACTTAAAATGTAAAAGGACCATGAAATTTTTTGTTATAAATTAATTACTGTTTAAAACAAATAACTACGTTCATTGTTACAAAAGTTTTTAGTTTGTAAAACATTGATGTTTATTGTAATATAATCAGAATATATATCAAGACAATAGGTCTGGTTTCTATTGTACCTATATATTTCTACCTTTCATTACTTAATAAGTGATATTTCACTATTGTAAAAATGGCACCGATCCTCAAAATTGCATTAGAGTTATAATTTGTAACTTGGCAATATTAGTATACCATATTTCAATAGCAAAATTTTGCTAAATATAACTGCTTGCCCAAAACGAAACTTAAAAAAAACATGTCCTCCCCATAATTCTACCTCAACAATTCTTAAAACTTTGAGAGTAAAAGTCTCAAATGATTTATTCATAAAGTAAAAGTTATAAAAAGCATATACATATATATATATATATATATATATATATATATATATATATATATATATATATATATATATATATATATATTCAGTAAAAAATAACATTATTTTACCAACACGATACCTAATATAGAGAAAATGACATTAACGAGAATGACGGTTAGCATTTAATTACAAAAAATGTTATTAAGCCTCTGCTAATTAACGATTTTTGAGAAAAATACTAGACTGATTCCTAATTAAATTAATTGTAGAAAACTTCAGTGCAATAGATTAAAGTTTACCCCAGTTAAGGATCACGTAGAGATAGAATGATTGTTTTTCGATTTTTACTAAATTTAGATGTTTTCGAAAGGTACATTATTCGGAATTACTTCATTTCATTAATTTTTATAAAACCTAATTTATAAAACCTAATTGTTCATCTTTCTTTTGCTGTTTAAAAGAAACTGCCGATCATCTTCATTTAGTTTAAAAAGACAACGCAAAAATAAGGAAAATTTAAATACACCGTTAACCCCAGCTAAAAGAAAAGTAAGCCTAATTAAACTTAATTAAGCCCCTCTAGTATTTTTGTAATTATAGTCTGTTGTGTTGTGTCTGTCTTGAAATAGGGCCTATCCTGATTGAAGTACAGCAGAACGGCTTAGTTGTTCTTAGAAAATGTGGAAAATATTATAGTGGTGCGGTAGCGTTGTTAATTATACTTATTTGACGTTGTTCTGCCTATATTAGAAGATATTTAAGAAGTGTGTAGAATATGCATGCATTGTCAACGGATTTAAAATTTATTCATGCCATGATATATTACAATAAGATATCGAACCTATTCGAGAAAGCTATTATAGGAAGTCATTTTATTAAGGCTTCGTAACGAGAGTCCGCAAAATGTTTTCCTTGCAAAATGAGTTTTAGGTAATAATATTCAATTTTAAAAAAGTGGAAATGAACTTCCTTGATTCAATTCCATAAATTATTGACTTTTCATTTCAGGGTGCTTCTAATTTTTTTTTGCTTGATATTTACATATTTTCTCATAGAACTCAACACTGTATACTATAATCTATTTCATATATATTTTTAAAATTATATTGAGATTAAAAATATACCTAGACTAGTGTTTTTCCTAATATATCGAATATATGACAAATTGTTTTTCTTTTTTGACAATCTTTCGAATTGTTGCACATTCCTCAATGCGCTTGGATAATAGAAGCCTGAAAAAAATAATTGAAAACCTAAATCCGACTCCTAAAATATATCACAGTAGTAAATGTATCACTGGAAGTTACCGAATAGCCTCACGTTGGGCTGATCACCGAGTAAACAAGCTCATTAGCTGGCAGGTAGTATTTAAATGAAAAGCTTCTAATACTTAGCATAGCATATTAATACTTTCACAATTAAATGAAACTACGTGATGTAGTATTATTTCTACTATCTTTAATTTCTTTACCACGGCCTAGGTTTCGTTGTATTACAACATCTTCAGGTGGGATATTAGCAAAGATTTAGAAGATGTTGTAATACAACGAAACCTAGGTCGTGGTAAGAAATTAAAGAAAGTAGAAATAATACTACATCACGTAGTTTCATTTAATTGTGAATAATGAATTTCTACAAAATTAACGTCAAATATATTCAACATATTAATACTTTATTAATATGGTTATTAATATAGTATTAATATGGTTATAATATAGCTACCTATATGATTATTAATATATTATATTCATGATTTTTGGCCACAAATCAGCCAATCAATCTTGCAATGATTGGCTACTCCTTAATAACCTATGTCATATTATAGCCTCACCTCAGTTAAAGTCTATGCCCGGTATCAATTATTTGCTTATATTTGTTGGCTATCAGTAACTTAAAAGAAAATGAAATAATTAAACATAAATTTCATTGTTACGTAATTTTATTACTTCACGTTATATTTTAGAATAGTCACCTGAAAATTCCCAATTTGTTATTTTAATTCGTTTCTAAAATGACATTAGCATCTTTGTAGTGTATTCCTAAAATATTACTTTAACATATTTGTGACTATGAAGGATTAGGTAAAAAAATGGCTTTGATAATTTAATACGCTAAACTCCACTGAGCAAAAAACAAATGTCTCTACGGAAACTATTAGACCTTACACAAAATTGCTACTAAGAACAATTTTTGACCAGTTCTGCCTGCAACTTTGTTTGCGTGTGGATCTTTAGAAAATATGAATAACGCACAATAACAAGATTGTATTACATCTTTTATCATAAGTATAAAAGAAACTTTATTTACAAGCACATTTTTAGCAAGTATAATTTTTATTGAAATATCAAATTCACGCAAGAACCACTGAAAGTATTTCTATGAAGATTTATTGGTAGATTTTAACTTTTGGGTAACACATAGGCTATGTTTCATTGCAATCAACTAAGTAATAACAAATACCAACAGAAACATAAACAGACAAACAGAATGAAAAATAATGTTTTAAATAAGTTTTTATGTTAGACGTGAATTTTGTAGTTTGAGAATAATTTTATAATTGAAAATGTTTTAAATTAATTAAACACCAAAATTACTTAAAATTTTAATAGAAAGTTTCCCATCGATTTATGTATCATTTCTATACATGCACTTTTACAGAAAAATAAACTTTGAGCGTATTTCGTATTCCAAATTTAAAATTTTACCCACACTATCAAATATGCTATGTTAAAACTTAATATTTATAAATAATTTTAAACTTAATAAATATGTATATATATATATATATATATATATATATATATATATATATTATATAATATATATATATATATATATATATATATATATATATAATACAATTATATATAAAATTATAAGGGAAAGAATTGAGTACCTGGAAAATATTTTTAAAAAGTAATTGATTTAGCACAAAGAATGAAAATAGAAGTTAAAAAAGTTGTTTTTAGAATTTTTGTCTATCTTTATGTTAATTTCTTTGTCAGTCACGCGAAACCTACTGGAAAGATTTTGATGAAATTTGGTATAGTAATAATTTGTATGCAAGAACAGTATATTAGAAAATAATGCTAAATCGTTTACTGCCTACTATATATACAGGGAAATGTTTTCTCTTTTCAACTGAAGTATTTATAGCTGAAAAATGTTTTGTTCTTTAATTTAGCACGTTACATAAAAGAAAAAATATAACATTTACAAATTTTAGTTTTTTTTAGTTCGACACTCTTGTATAAACACACATATATGCGTTTGAATGGGAAGTCTCTTCTATGAACATGAGTCAATATAAAAACTAACTTGATGAGAATGATACTTTACCAATTTTAATAAAATTCCTGATGAAATTATAAAATCTATATTAGATATCTGCTCCTTTTTGATTTTTGCAATTTTGTTATCTGGACTAGAAACAGCATTTGATAACAATAGCTTGGTAAAATGTCCCTATGCTAATCAACGTTTAACCACAACTACATTTGCGAGAGCAGACCGCAAACCGCATGTCACTTTCAAGTCTGTTCCCGATGTGTGGAGTTTGAGGGTTTTGGCTGGCTTTTATATTATTTGAGAGGTATTTTTTATAAATTTTTTATGCATTTAAAATTTCTTTTAATGGTTAGTTTAGTACAGGATTGCACATAATACGAAACCTTTCGTTGTGTTTAGAAAATTATGATTTATAAATGTTATTTTTAATTATTTTTATTTTCCCATTAATTATTTTTAACTCTGCTGCGACCTCTCAGTTTCCCGAACCTTTTTCTCCAATCATTTACAATTGATGTCTCAAATACTTATACCTAAAATTTTTATGTATATATATATATTATTATTTTTTATTTATATATATATATGTATATATATATATATATATATATATATATATATATATATATATATATATATATATATATGTACTCTCAACTGTCTTATAAATATGTAAAGCCAAAATATTTTAATAGTTGTAATATAATAAGAAAGATAGAAGGGAAAAAATATTAAACATTAAAATTCTTCCTTTTATAGGTTTCCTAAACACGAAATAATATTACTAGGTTAAATTCTTCGATAGTTTTTGTGAAAATATTTGGGACACTTATGTCCTATTAGACCTGAACGATAAGAAACAGCATAAAATTATTAAACATTTCTACCAATTTTTTAAACTAATTTCATTAATCTTTACATTAGATAAGTATGTTGTTTTAATATCTAATGCAGAATTATATTTGCGGTACTGGTCAAAATGATTTCTATAGCCGACGCTGCAATGAAGAATACTGTTCACAAGCAAGTATCTTCAATTACATAAAATAAACTAAAAATAAAATTACTTCCTATAAAATAATATTATCACATCATAAAGAACGAATATACAGAATTACAAGAACAAACAACTTAATCGGAGAAACAAAGAAATCTCTCAATGTAGGTCTTGTTGCCAATTTTTTTCATTGGTAACGATCACTTTGCTTATAAGTATTTAATTGAGGGGAAATAAATTTCAATTTACTTATTTCGTGAATGAAATTATTTCAAATTTTACCTTTAAAAATACTTCCATAATTTTTATGTCCTTTTGTTTTTCTAGTTTTAATATTATTATTTTTATCTAAAAATACGAATCATTCAGCAGAAGTTTTAAAATTTAAAAGAATTACTGCTGCTGTTTTTCTTTTGGTACAAAATAGTTGAATATTCCCAAAATCATATTTTTATCATACCAATTTTTGAGCGCACTTCATTATTTTCTGCAAACAGTTTTAACAGTTATAAAATTTGTTAAAGTCATCGACCGTAATAATTAACCTGTAATGTAATATAATTATAAAATAAAAACAATACTACAAAATAATACAAAATCACGTCACACGAAACTAACTTAAGGATCTTTATCAATCAAAGTCAATGGTCATCAGAACCAAGTAAAGAAATTTATTGCTAAGTGCTCTTTATTTCAATAACCACTTAAGACCCATCACTTAAAGTTCTTCTCGACTCCTGTCAATATTTTTAATAGCTTAGACAGAGCAGCCATTAGCGGGGGCTAGACGTATTTCAATGAAGTTGCTTTGAAAAGGGCGATTTTAATATTGACCATTGAGATGGTTGTTCAAACGAGTACCATCGACTTCTATGAGAATCCATTTTGCGTAAAGTATATTATTATTGCTTACATAAAAAAATGTTAACAAAATAAATTAATCTACAATAACATATATTTACCCTTATCACTTACTCTATTTCCTTAACAATATAAATAATTAGTGAACACACTATAGATCTTCATCGCAATGATTTGTAAATTATAGTAACAATTTTCGGAAAACTCTCATTTATCTTATTATCCATTTAGGATTAGCGGTAGTTATGCAAGAAGGCTGTGTCGGTGTATATATGGGGTAGGGTGACCCATATCTGTTTTAAGTACTTTTATATTGTATTTGATTTAAATGATATTTAATAAAAAGCTTAAAGTAAAGATATTTTTAAACAATCAGAACTTGATTATTTCATTTTCATTATTTCTTTCTTACAGTTATATTAGAAAATTGCATTTGCCATTATTTCCCTAATATGCTACAATTTGAAGAGTTGTTGACCACGTAATGATATTCTATGTAATATAACACAGTGAATATGACTTCCAGAAGCGAAAGGAAAAACTACATTCCACTTCGTCCCTGCCTGAAGCTACGGTAAGTTATATGAGGGAAGAGCGAGGGCCAAAAATTATTTAAACGATACTACAGATGGATAACCCTTAAAGCAACAATAATTATTTGAATAACTTACCTTTACCTTAAGTGACCTATATTTTAATACCCACATGTATAGTACATATCGCTACTTTTGCCTGTTTGCAAATTGTACGTCAAAGAAAGTCTTAATATATGATGCACGGATCACACAACATAATTAAGACCACTATGATAATTTCATTTGGATTTATTAGAAGTTATTAAAATTATTAACGGTTACAAAAATCCAGGTACTCTGCTTCGAAGATATATTGAAAAATAGATGCAAAAGAAATATATGACTGCGCCCCCTCCATTACTATATTAACATAAATACTAAACTCCTTAAATGGTTATAAGTAACTAACTGTGCACAGAATTCTCTCAGTGCGAATTTTATTAGTGTTTAACATGTTTATTTTCTTCGTATTTTTGAGCTTATTTACATAATTAAATACATTGCAGTGGTAATAAATTATAATTCTATTAATTATTCACAGTCGCTTCCATATTATTATTTATTAATTGCAAATAATTGAAATATTAATGAAATTTCAAAAAAAATGATTAAGGTTTATACGTAAGAAACGACAATGCCTAAACGCATGGTGTGGTGTTAGCATGTTAAGAAGTTAATTAACTATAATTACGGTTTCAAATTATGCATGTTTTATTTGGTTTTAAGGAAAGGTAAAAAATATTATAGATCATGTTCAACTTTTTATATAGATACAAAATTACAATGTATTTATCGCTTATTAGGATTGATGTAAATATTATCATCGTTTTGTGTAAACTAACGATGTTTTTATAAAACGATACTTATAAAAAATTACTAGGTTCTTAGTAACTTTGTACATCAAAAACATGATGTGTCCCATCGTTTCAGCCCCGTATAATTATTTTTATTATGCGGTTCTTCCCTCCGCTCTTCTTACCATGGTCAGTGAACGTCTCCACTCCATCTGTTAAATGATCAGTCAATAAATAAGCCGATCTCTCTCTATTGTGCACTATTTCAGACCCCTGACATCTGTTACATATTTTTTCACTGCTCTGTTCCTATGAATACAAGCGTAATGATTAAAAAATCCCTAATTTTTCTCAAATTATGAACTTTCCAATGCCAAAAGAAATTTTGAAATTGTATATATCATTTCAGAGATTAGCAAGGAAACAAGGAAACAAAATTTCTCGCGTTGTTTTTAATGAAGTGGGTTCAGGGGATAAATAAAATTCATCGAAGAGATTAATCCTTTTTAAAATACCCTTTTGAGTTTGTCTATTTGTGTTTATTTATTAGCACGCATATAACTGCAAAATACTGAATACACTTTGATTATAGCCTAATATTATATGGCTTTGCACACTGGAAATAAAGTGAGGTGAGGTCATTTTTACAGTACTTCGGATATCTGAGAAAAAATTTTGATTTTTTTTTTTCTTTTGTACTTTTATCACATAAAAATTAAAAACTATAATTCAAATCGAATTTTTGTTGCCGCATTACTTAAATTATAAGAATCAAGTTTTGTTTATTCACGTAATATTGAAATATAAAATAATGATCAGCTTTACCCCAGGAGCATACGGGCGCAAAGCAAATAATAATCAGCTTAACCCCAGGAGCGTACAAAACTTGGCTTCAGCCATTACGCTGCTTCCGATACATTACTCTCAAATTTAGTATTCCAATGAACTAAAATGATTTCTTTATGTATACAGAGAAGTATAGTTATGAAATATTCGAAGTATTTTTGAAAGTATGTATATAGAAACGAATGAAAAAGGAAATGTCTTCGTATCCAGAAGAAAACTCGGCTTGTGAAGGAAAACTCTTTGCCAATTGCAATTTTTATGAAAATTAAAAAATAATAGAAAATAAAAACGTATGTTATCGTTTGATTTTTATGAGCCATTTCGATATTGTCCGCAAATTACAAAAATTAAAAGCAACAAACGGAAAAGGTCAATGTAGCCAATTGCAATGCTAAAGATAATTAATTGAATTATTTTCGTAACAATTTTGGTTTCTTTTATGCAAATGTGAATGAAAGAATAGTATCATTACATATTAGAAATGCTTTAAAAACATTCAAACGCAATAGCATAGAAGAAGAGGAAAAAAATGAACGTTTTGAACTGATACTTTTCCTTGGTTATGAATGAAAATACTCCAAAAGATATTAGATGCCACAGCAAATTAGCCAAAAACTATACTCTCAATAACAAAACAAAATAAAAACGTTGCAGAGAAAAAAATAATAAAATTTTGATTCCGAATAGAAAATCGGAGAAATTCGCAAATAGTAAAAAAATTATTTTTCATCGTATTTGTAATAATTTTTTTATTCAAATAGAAGAACGTAAAAAAATTTTCAAACATTAAAATTTTATAAAGAATAAAAAAATTTATTTAAACCGTGCAAAGTTTTATTCTTAATTTCAATTTATTTTTAGGGTTCCGTATTTGTACGTCTGCAATTTATTAGAAATCGCTTGACATATAAATTTAATATTTGGCATAGTAATAAAACATATTAATCCGTATATATATAATTAGCTAAAATTAAAAATTAGTATTCTCTAGTAAACATTTCATAACAAAAAAAAAATTTCGCACCTTTGGATATTATTTATACAAAGGTATGCTGGAAAATACACAATGAAATATGTTCTCTTTTATTTTCAAAACTTTAAGTAATTTTAATACCCATATCTTTTTCTTAAACTTACTACTTAATTAGTGAACAATAAACATATTTACAAGTGTGATAGTTTTTGAGGCCTTTATTGGAAAAAGAGGTTAATTCTAGAAGATGAATACTTTTATGAACGACATGATCATAGTGAGGATGGAATATCATTTCATCATCAAATTAAACTCCGATATCCCTAACAATGGATTTACGTTGTAAGGTTAGCCACCCAGCACGTAACTAAATAAAGTTTTATTTCTTAAAGTAGTGAAGGAGATAATAAAGCACTGGTCGACATTTAGAAACATCCTATTAGAGGCACACCACTCGGCTGTTGCAAATAGGTTTGCTTGTAAGGTTATACAATCTTTAACATCTTTGAGGGTGGTGAGGATCTTTAAGAGCACAACAAATAAATAGTGATATTTGTGTTTTATTCTAAATTCATTATTTAAAAAATGGGTCGGTTCGTTAAATTGTATTATTTTAGGAATTAACCTGTCAGCAACAAACTAAATATAAACTTACAAAGTGTGCCATCAGCGTGAGACTGAACCTCGTCTGAAAACTCGTCTGAAATTGAATTACCTAAAGTAATCTACTTATAGAAACATTACAAATGTAATATCTCACCTCTCAACTGTCCCCTTTCTATAATATGTCGCTTGTATTATTTTGTTTAATATAACATAAATTATATTATTACTGTATATTTGAATTTTGTCAGTGCCCGTATCGTCCATTACAATCTAACGTTGTACTAATATATCACGCTTACCGCACTGTGTTTGGCTGTAGAGTAATATCCCCTTATTTTTAATAATAAATTGCTATAGCTTTAAATATTAAGTTATATAAAATTCACTAACAAATTTGTTATTTTTGACTTATGTATTAAATTAATATATTCAAAAACTATGTATTCTAATATAACTATCTCAACTCAAGTAACTTGGTACTATTACACTTAAAGACTGTTACCCGATGGCAGCAATCTCCGAGGCTAAATGCCTCCGCTGTTAATTGAAATGAGATAGCCTGCAGAGCTCGCAATAACTAGTTCGAAATTTATTACTAGGAAGCAAGAAGCTTTCGCAGACTCATAGATTTTGCGAAGGAAAAATCAGTATTTTACTGAAAGATTTAGACTTTAGAATTAAATATAAGTATATAATTATAATTTTTTACAAAAAAAATTTATTTTTTATTGATATAAACCCATAATGAATTAGAAATGTTTGCGTGTATTTTTTGCAAACCTACATTTTGAAATAGCAATATAATCAGGTTTAATTATGCGATTTCTATTGTTTTTCAATTCTTAGTTATAGAAATATTTTTATAATTTAATTCCGCATAAAGAAAACACATTCACATAATGGTAGATGCATCCTTATGAAAAGTGATACCGATCATCTATTAAATTATTACAGCCACATATTTAAACAATTTTTGGTGTGAAAAACACAAGCTGATTTGCAAAAATACGAATCTAAAAAAAAATAACAGGATGATGCAGAAATATTTATATTGTAATTAAATTGTGTAAAACTGCTAGAAGCCTAATATTTATATAATTTTTTGCTATTTTTGTCATTGCAGAAAAACATTCTATAAGAGATCCCTGCTAAAAATGAAATGAAATTGAAACGCTGTCTGTTAATTGTTTGTTTTACTTTCTTTCACTCTTATACAACCTAATGGATTTCAATGAAATTTTTCCCATAAAAATATATATTCTAGTTTAAAAGATATGCTATATGTAATATTGTTATATAATTTTGTGCTATATATTAATTTTATTTAGCAGAGTAACAGGCCAGTGAAAATAAAAGTTAAAAAATCATGGCCACATGCGAAAAATTGAGTGCACTGTTATTAAAGAAATTTTAAAAGAATTCGTACATCTTTATGAAAGTAGCCGTAAATATTCAGGGCCAGGCTATATTCATGTGGTAATAATTGTATGGCATTTTAGTCCAGACTACCATCGCGTAATTCACGCAACACTACACTTTTTAGTTAAATTCAGTATGTGTGGTATTATTACCTGATTGAAAGTTTCTCATTGAAAAACCTCATTGAAAGGCATAAAAATACCTAGGAAAATTTTTTAAAACATTTTTACATTTTGCTTATACCTCATTTACAAGTAAACACGTTTGTGTAATTATGATAATGAAATCAAACCGGAGGGATGTGAAAATTTCATGAGTACTTGACATTGTTTGGAAATTCTCTGATAATAAGATTATATTGTCCCTAATATTTAAATTCGCTTTATTATAATTTAATTTTTTAAAATTAAATATAACTATGTAATGTAGTATTATTTTTACTTTATTTATATTCTTTATCACGACATAGGTTTCGTTATATGACATCTTCAGGTGGGCAACTTTATTAAAAGATTGTAAAGATAGGAATCTTTACACATTGCTCACCCGGAGATATTGTCATAAAACAAAACCTAGGTCGTGGTAAATAAATTAAACAAAGTAGATATAATACCTTATCACGTAGTTCCATCTAGTGGTAAATAAAGTAGATATAATACCTTATCACGTAGTTCCATCTAGTGGTGAAAAATTTAATTAAAATGAATGTACAAAATTAGCGCTAAATATATTCAAAATTCCCTTTAATAATTAATTTTATTACGTAGATCAACATAGGTCTTTCCAGCATTACTATAAGTACGAAACCTAAAAGTGCGTCTCACTTTGAGGGTAAACGTTAGTTTCGTAACTAATCATTTATAACAAGTTTCCATATTATACTCTTAAAATATATGTGCGTGATGTGAGTATTGCATTTTTTTACCTAGAATCACACATCTCCTTCATGTCATAAGGAGAAGGCACATGAAGAGTACGATATATAAATTATGTTCCGTTTTCCGTAGTATGCTTTCCTTTTCTATAGAACAAAATAACCGGAGTTGTAAAACATTAGTGCTATGTATTTGATTCCCACAATGTTCCATATTCTCACTATGTTCCATATCATATGTTCCATATTTGATTCTCACTATGTTCCATTTAAATAAAGAAAATAATTCGTAATATTTGCATTCCTTAAACAAACAATTTATGAAGAATGGGGTATTTTGTTTTTGCGAGTAACCTCACAACTTTTGAATCAGGTGATTTTCATCACATAGTGAAGCTATTTCGTAATAAGTATTCTTATTAAAAAAGATATAAGAAGAATACCCACTCCTTGATTCCATTGTCTTGAAGTTCTTCTAAAAGTTATTTGCTTTAATATAGAAATACAAATTAGAATCACTTTTTTATGCTATTTGAAGGTCTACATAAAATAGTATTTTTTACATGGCTTATATAAATTAAAGGGGCCATCTTCTATCTCTCTCCATATTAAAATTTAAAAAAGCCATTAGTTTTAGTGAAAAATGTGCGAAACATTATTTCAAATCATATTTCACGGTATGTTCTTTCCGAACTTATTTAGCGGAAACAGTATATTTGAAATTGAATTCTCGGAATATCGGTGAATTTCCAAATTATTGTAATTTATATTCAGTGCTGAGTTTAATATTGGAAAAGTAATTTCAGCTACTAAAATAGGACAAGATTTTAGGGCGGTGTATTGGACAGTTATTGTTAATGGGCGGGACTATTATTCTCGGTGGGAGCTTTTGAAATCGACGATGATATTGATAGTCGCTTAACAGGGTTATATTATTCATTGTTTAATGCTTACAGATTTTCATTGTTTTATTTGAAATATAAAATTCAAGTTTTATATATGTCATATTTTTAACATTGTACATTGTATTTAAATATAGAAAAGAACAGAAAATGTCCATATATTTATTGTGTATAAATTTACAAAACAAAAAATATAGGAACCATCATTACAGACGTACTTAATTATCATTGGCATAATTTATAATAAAATCTAATCATTTAATTGTCAAACTAACATTTTTTTGATACACATGGAAAGAAATTATTGTATTTTATACCACTTTGTTTTGGGAGAATGAAATATAATTTGAGATAATCATTCCATCGCTATTTAAAAATGAATTTTATTATTTTTTTTTATTTGTTTACGTCAAAACCTAGTTAAAATTAGAATTAGGTTTAAGGATAAAGCATGTTAACTCAAAATTTTTTCAGAAGTTGATACTCAAAAATATTTATTTAGAAGTTTAAGGGTATTGATGAAGTATATGTAAGATAATAATATTCCCAACATACTGTGGGGAATATTATTTGAAGAAAAAAGAAGTTATAAGCATTTAAAAATTTTTTTTTTATAAAATTTACGTACGTTAATGAGTAATATGTACATAGAAATATATTTATATGCTGAAAAGTAATGCTAATTTTTGTGAATTTTTTAATAAAAATACTATATACCTTTGAAAACAATATTTTTTTATCCATATATTAATAGTGTGGTTGAAATATATTTTTTCACATAAATTCCATCAAACCTGATATAATCGAAGAGGCGTTTTAAAATAAAATTTAAAAATACAGTATAGTTTTAAAATACACGAAACCTGAAATAATATTTTTTGATACGATCGCCTTAAGATGTGAATGTCTCGGGCGTTTTGCAGTATACATTTTTACCGTGCACGTAAAAGATCTTAAAAAATTTGAAGAATATTTATTAATGAAGTAAAAAGATGAATGCAAAAAAAATATTTTTTTAGTCTCGTTAAAGACATGAACCATAAATTTATATAATTAAAAATAATAAAAATATTTCGAAGTAGTTTAATAGAGTAAAACGCCGGTTTCCTTTTAAGATTTTCGTTCCTTAAATGGTTAAAAAACTTTTTTAATTTCGTGTTTTTATTTGATTGTGGGGTATAATATAATTCATGTGAAAAAGTTTTTTTCACAATTTATTGTAAGATGTTGCTAAAAAAGTCCACAAAAAATAAATTCACCTTTCCCTCGTCTCAAATACTACTATGAAAAAAGCAGTTTACGGTAAAAGTATAACGAGAAATCTAATTTAATTATTTTTGAGAAATTCACTATATTTTACATCTGTGAAAAAATTACTGTGCACCATATTATTTTAAAAAAATATTTTAAATAGTTTAACAGAAATGTTGTGTACCCTTAAATATTCGATGCGTGTAACAAATTAATTTATGGTGCACTAATCCAACTAAAGAGGAATTGTGAATCGGTACCAAAATTCAAACAAGAAAGACGTGTTCGTGCGATTCCATTATTCACTGTTCAAGCCCGCCTCTCGTGGTTAGCGAATAATAAAATGTTCAGTAGATCTACTTTATTTCCTTTGATAATTTTATTTTGTCCCATTTACAGGGATAAACATTTATCTCTGAGAAATAATTCGTTTTAATCTTTATTTTGTAATGAGAGAAAATGTTATCTAAATTTAGAATGGAGTTGTAATTGTTTGGAAACACGCAACGCCGATGGAAAACCGTAGCGGGTTTAATTTTAGTTATTTTTTATCGTACGGGTGAATAAATTTAAATAATTACATACGGGTAATAAAATACGATCCTATGTAAACATTTACCATTAAAGTTTTTATGGCTATTTTTATGAATTAATTACTTATGGGGTATTTAAACTTTTGTTTTAAACTGAAATAAACGTCATATATTTATATATCTTTCTAGAACAATTTCGAACTAATTTGTTTTGAAAAATGATATAGCTTAAGAGGGCAAAACTTTTGCTTGGCAATGATTAAAATTAAACAAAGCGTCCTAATACCTTTAAAATAATTTTGATCTAATTAGTGTTGCTGATATACGTGTCGCGTAGCTCGTGTGTCTAAGGAAAGTTTTTCTAAATTAGAAAATCTTGCGTAAAACCAAAGAATTATAATTTGGAAAAAGTTCCCTTGCTTGCTGTTTTTATTGCTTTGCAAAAATTCTATTGAGACCAAGTTGAGCTTTAAGGAAAAGTTTATAGAAAACTTAAAAATAGTATAAATCAGAGAAAATGGACAAGTTACAGACACCGGGCTTGCAAGAAAGGGTTTATTTTTCAAAAAATCGTTTATAAAAATTGAGCTATTTGACAAATTACTGTAGGCTCACATGTTTATGTTTTGGTATATAAAGAACAGAAAAAAATACCAAAATCGACCAAGAGTTGCGATCTGTAACATGCCTCATAGGTACAAAACTTTACATGTACATACGTATGGACTATGGAAAGTAGACAGATGTCATTTTTTAAAAGCAAATCAGGATTATTATTATTGTAAATAACTTAAAAAGTAACGTCATTGGTTAGAGAAAGATCTTCTCTTTCCGATAAACTATATTAAAAATTGATCACTTGCATTCGCATTCGATTACAATTCTGTATTTAAACTTGGAGCTGGTGCCGCAGTCAAAAATAATGTAATACCAGTGGAAAACTAATCCCAATTTTGTACTAAATTTGGTATGGTACTATATTAAATAAAATAAAATCTATAGTAACACAATTTCTAAAATAAAAATAAATATGCATTTTTTTGTACATATATAGATTTAGTAAACGTCCAAAAATTCACACTAAATACGAGCTTAATTACTAAAGTCACAAAAGTGCACACTATTACAAGTGCATTTAAAACTCATTAAGTCACATGGTGACTACATGTTAGCTTACGATACCAATGTTCAGTACACCGATACTGAACGAGAAAAGTGGGGGAATAAGACGAGATTTACGCTGACGTTCATCTTTATTATATGCCTCATGGAAAATTCATATTAAAAAAGTCTTATAATTTAAGATTAATTTCAGTCTGCTAATCTGACCATAACATAAACAACTTCTTATATAGTAAAGTAAGTTTCACCATATGAAGATGATAAGTATTGCCGGGCTAATTATAGTTGCTTTTTCACACGTATTTTCACATGTATTCAAATTAATTTGAAATGAATCAATAAATTAAGGTACTATTAACTTCTCAAAGGTAGTAATTTTAGGTACCTAGAGCTATACATCGGGTAAGCAGGAGGAATGGCATCCACCGTGCAATGACGCTCACCCTAATAACTTAATAAAGAGGGTATGTAGTAACATCTCATGTGGTCTGAAATGCGGAGAACGGGGGCGCATTAGCAGGTAGCGAGAAGTAAACGCTGTCAGCTCGCAACAAAAGATCCACTGAACGCTGAAATAGCGATTTAAAGGGGGATGTAGAAAACACAAGCAGCCGAAACACGCAATATCCCATACATCAATATAAGGGATCGACTGTAGAATAAAAATATGAACAGAAATTCAATAGCTGAAAAGGTTAATGTGCTTCTGAAAAAGAAGTTTATGAAAAAGTTAAGGTGTTGGTGTTCGCTATATTACGGCCTAAGTGTCGTAGATTTACCTAAACATTTTTAAAAATATGCTGAGCTCAACAATACCAAAAACAATTTTGATTAAAGCAGCTAAACAGTCGGATTAGGCTCGGTGCATGGTTTTATAAGACGTAACCCTTTTGTTTCTGTACTCAAAGGTGAAGGAATGATTTTAAATAGAGTTTCTGCTTTAAACAAAAAGAAATAACACTTTTATTTTTTTAAGCTCGGTAAGCTGATAGAAAAACATAGGTTCCCTTCCAATAATATTTACAATGCTGACAAGACATGTATCACGAAAATTCAGAAAAGGTCAAAAAGAAGAAAGAAGAGTCGGGGTAGTTACAAGCGTCGAATGAGACAGTAACATAATAATTATGTGTGCTATAAACGCGACTGAAAACTTCATTCCACCGATTTTCATCTTTGCTAGACAGAGAATGGCACCTTTATTAGATAAAGAAAGACGACCTGGTGCATTATACACGAAGATTTATTTGTTAGCTGGCTTAAACATTTTCCAGTATATGCCAAGCCTACGCAAGTATATCAGGTGTTGTTAATACTTGATAATCATAGCACTGATATCTTACTTCCAGCTTTTAATTATTCCAAAGAAAAAACATTGTAATGCTTTTGATTTCACCACACAGCTCTCAGAAAGCACAGCCTAAATGGTATGTCGTTTTATGGATCCTTTCAAACTGCTTATAAACTTGAGTGCAACATGCATATGAAGACACATTTAATGGCTAAAATAACTTCGTGGGGTATCGAATGTCCTTTCGATGAAGCATATGCAGGAGTTGCAAATATAAGCAAAGGAGAAGCTGGATTTCGAGCCATAGCAATATACCCTTTTAACTCAAATGTTTCACCGAACAACAATTTCTGGTAGCACCATTAATAGCTCAAGAGTTAGACCCACTCATTCAAATGAAGACCAAAATGTCAATATTCATGGAGCTGTACAATTTTGTGACATGGCTGAACCTACATCCTCTGTACCTAATTCATCAAATGAGTATCAGTGCTCTGCTCCTGGTCCATCTAACTAGGGAGTTTTTGACGAACAAATAAGGATGCCTCTGCCTTTCTCTGCTATAGCAATGACACCAACCATTGCGTCCTCTTCAAAAATATCTCAATGAAAGAGGAAACAACATGCAACCATATTAACTGCAACTCTAATGTAAAGTCTTTTAGAAGAGAAAGAAAATTAAAAGGTAGCAGAAAATATATAAACTAAATTTAAAAAAAAAACAAGAGATAAGGAAATGAAAAAAAATCATACAAGCTCCAAGCTCTACAAAGTTCTTCAGGCGTTAATGACGAATACGAAGAAAATCAAAACCTTTGCAACAATGACAGTAATGATGACATGGATGTGGATAATGACGAACGTAACAAATGCAATATTTTTGAAGAGTTTGGAAAAAATAATGAGATGTGGTATCGCTGTACCACGTGCGCGATATGGTCTGGATTCTCCAGACTGATAAATCTGTGATTAATGTGCCTATGATTAAAAAATTGATGATTACTCCTTGTTATTACTTCTAATGAATATAATTAATGCTCATGTGGATTCACTGTGGATTTAGTTTAATAGTATATGGTTGATCTTTCTTGTAGTTGTTAAATGAAAATTAATCTCACTTGTTTTAATTTCTAACAAGCAGGTTTGAACATCATTACAATATTGCTTGAGCGACATTACACATGGCCAAGAGCAATGTCACTCAAAACTATTTTTTAAAGTATTCCTACTAATAATATGTCAAAGACAAATACGTTTTGCAATAAAGTGTATATTACTACATAGGCATAGAATTTGTCATATTTCATACTTTTGAAATAAACCAATATAAAAATTACATAAAGGGTATGTAATTTTTATATTCCTTAAGTGAACGCCATTCCCCCAACTTACTCTAAACACTGTAATAAGTCTGATTTATACAATTAAGTAATATTATAAATACCAACGTTACGTACTTATTTTCCTACATGCAACCTTTGCTGTCGATCATACAAAAGTCAAAAGTGTAAGTAAGACATTTGGGAAAATATTTGATATTCCAAAGCATACGAAGCCTTTAGTCATTTATGCTATTTGATGTACATTATTATCTTTAAAAGTCGTAAGATCGAAATAATTGCAATAAATCAGTTTAAAACTTTGTGCAGATGATGCTCCATTGTTTTGCTAAAATGACTTTAAAACGAGGCAGAATATTGGACTATAAAAGAAATATACGTAAACAAGCTTTCCTGCGCAATGATAGGGAAAAAAAACATTTTCACATAATATTTTATACTCAAGTAAGCGTTCGTATTATTTTTCAGTTTGTAAAAAACCATTTTGCACATACTATACCGCCGCATTATTTAGTAATGTATGAGCTTATGCGTTAACTGTATTTTTTTGACAATTATTTTTAATTTTAAATATATTTATTTGAAAAGAAATATAATGGTGAGATGCGTGTAAATAATGCCAAATATTGACACTAATAAAATTTAATTCCCAATACTTGGCAAAATTTATATGTACTTTAGTATTATACATATAAAGGACCATAGCGCATTAGCTAAGATTTGAACATTAAAATTTATTATAATAACAAACAGCAATGTTATTAAAATCATATTTTTAATCAGAAATACCAATTAAAACCATATTAAAATGATTTTATAAAAAATGGTCTACAACACCTAAAATGTCATTTTGATTTTCTTACAAACTCTTTTGGAATAAAATTGAGTGAGTGTCCAAAATTTATGTTTCAGGATGACGCTGATTGAGTCTAATAGGAAGATTATGTAGAATATAATTATTAGAATAGTTCAAGTAATTAAGGAGAAATTATTGGTTCTAAATCGGCTGCAAGTGGAAGTAAAAAAACGACGATTAATAATAATAAAACGGTTCGAAAATAAATAAAATTTTATACATTTATTCAACGACCACTGTCAATTCCATTAACTGTTTCTATAATGCATAACCCCGTCTTTGATTATTTGGAAGGTACCAACTTATCTTTAAGGTATTTACCTTATATTTTGAAAATATTTTTCTACTTTATTGTCATTTTATATAAAAGCGGACATATCATTTTTTCATTGTTTTTTCCATACCATACGACTTCATAACTCTGCTGAAACAAGAAATTAATATTTCTCACGGGAATTCAGAATTTTCAATTAATTCACCTTACATTATATATTTAGATAAATTTGGTAGAGCCGTTAGTTGTTACAGATTTTCAAAATACGTAAACCAAGCTAAAATCAATGTGCGAACCTTGCTTTCATTGCATACATTGCCAAGCCCAGCGCATTGTTTCGGCATTACTTCCACATTCCTAATCATAAGACTTCCAGTGTGTATTACTTTATTTATGTTTACTTTCCCTATTCTACTATTCTGCCTCTTGTATGATGCGACGTTGCCAAATTTACTTAGTATTTTGCAATAAATAACTAGACCAACAGTTATTTATTGCAAAATATTGAGTAGGTCGCACGTCGCCTGCAGTACACGAATGCGACCATAAAGAGAGGCAGTGCATGCTTACTGTAGAGTTTATACCAAATTTAAACGATAAATATAGTTATCTAAAAAAACCGACCAAATGCGTTCTTTTGAAGTGAAATTACTTTATTTATCATAAGTCGTCATTAACGCGAACTTTCTAACGCGTAGTAATGTAAATTGAAATGACTAAATCGAAATTCATAATTTTAGATTTAGTCTTTATAAAACATGGGGGAAGGTGAATACAAGTTTTGCATAATTTTCGGTAAATCTTAAAAGATATCGTAAATTATGTAAAAATATTTTTGATTAGCCATTTTTTTCCATACTTAATTTCCAGGGGGTCTAAAACCCAATTTTTTTTATTAATATTAGCTACTAAGATACATTCAGGTTAGGATATTTAATTATAATGTCAAATTTCAAATTCCTACGTCAAATGGTTTCAGGGAAAATTACTCTGACAGACAAGCACGTCAAATATATTAAAGTTCCTTTTTTATTTTGAGGTACGAAGTTATAAAAATAGAATTATCTTTATTATAGGATTAACTATTTTAACGTTAAATGAAAATATTTTTTTCCATAACGCGTTTAACGCACGCTGAGTAATAATAAATTGGTAAAAAAAGAAATCATGATACACGTGTATCAGAATTTATTGATTGTTAATATTGTAACTCGCATTTTTTTTACTCATTGTTTGTATGGTTAATCATGTGCAATTTGATCTTCAGCCATTAGTGTACCTGGATACACGATGACCAAGCTCATGTAAACAATCTGTAGCACACTTTCTTTTCTACATCGGAGACGCTGATCTTTGTTACCCTGCGGTAAGTAAAGTTATAATACATTGCTGCTTAACGCTCTGTTTCAAGAATAGTTCCATGAAATTAGTGGTCCTCCTTAGTTACTCACTGAGATATTCAGAATAAACTACCACAATGATAAGATTTTATTTCATTACAAGTATATAATTGATTTTGTGTCAACAAAAATTTGTATTTGGTTTAAAATTTATTTGAGAGCCATGTAGTATTTTTCTTAAATATTTTTTTTTAGGATTGGATCAGAAAATAATAAAAACAACTACATTTTTATTGATTTTATTTTCACTACTACGGATTTCTATAGCTATAATATTTGGGAAAAGTGTTCCATAAAATTCGAGAAAATTGGATACGGTGTAGAACAAGGTGTGATGGGCGTAATTTTATTTATTGAAACGAATTTTTTAAGCCTCCATCAGATTAATCTGATATATTTCTCAATAATTTTATATAATCCATACTAGTACATAAAGCGAAAAACATTATTTATTTGTTAGCCTTAGTCTTTAGTGTCATAAGTCTGATTTCAAAAATTGTGTTCAATTTAGAAAAAAACACACTATGGAAAACGTCATAGGCTATAAATTATTATATTATTAATTATAGGGCAAAATAATGACAAGAATGAAATATAGGTCGGGGAGTAATGCTTAAATAGACCAAGGTAAAGAGTGATGAGCTTATTTACTATCCCGAGTATTTCCGCTGATATAACCCTGAGTTCAACGATTGATCTCGTTTGGCAAACAGAGTGGAGATGCTTAGTGATAATGGGAGGGTAGGGGAGGGAGAGAGCAGCATTAATATGATAATTCTATGCTGACGGGTCTGTTAATCTTTGACAAACCTCATACTATCTCTTCCTCGTAGATTGCTAGTGCCTTCTCCTTTATAGATATAGATCTCGAGACAATATACAACTACGAAGAGAAATTATCGAAAGAAAATTACAACGTGAATTACCTGAGTGACACTTAAAATAAATTCGGTCATATTTTTTAACAAAGAAACTTTTTATAATACGTAAAAGTTATATGAAGACACATCAAATAAAGAATAAAACGTGCGTTCAAAAAATTATTTCATATCCTTCCACATATTTAGTTGTATATTGATGTCAATAATTATACTCCACCATCTTATTACAGAAATTCATTTGTTCAAACAGAGAGCAATTATAAACATTTTATTTAAAATGAAATACCAGTACAAAGCACAATGGGAGCCCTTTTCGTTAGCTGCAAATTTGAATTCAATTTACTTTTCTTTAAAATGCATTCAAGTAGACGATATTTGCCCTTATCATTAAATAATCAAAGGCAAGTAGCATTTTTATGATTTTGTTATTCCAAATTATTTTGAAGAAAATCCTAATTTAACACTAAAAAACCGGTATTCGTTTTTTATCTAAAAATACCATCACCGTCATATTGCCGTTAGAATGTTAATTGGCGTAAATTAGAACTTGATATTACAATTAATAAATGTAGACATAAAATTACGATATACAAGTTATATTTATTTTATTCAGAGAAACCTTAAGCATAAATATTTTGTTTTGGTTTATTTTATGCATTTTCCGTACAGGAATTTTCGGAAATATAAAAAAATAAGTTGTATTATTTTTATTACAGTTTTATTTACTTAGCAAATAAGTCTTTTGTTTGTTCTCATATCATTTATTTCTTTTACATTTTTGGGAATATAAAATAAACGAGACGGGCCAGTACGATTTTTATTCTCGTAATTTACATACGAGATGGAGTGGGAAATTATACCGAAAAATATTGGAATTAGTTACTTTACTTTAAATGACCCATGAATTTACACCAGCTAGTTCTATAATATTGTAGAGTACATGTATGGCATATGAGCACTTACAAAAACTTACATGCCATTTGATCTAACATATCGATTTTTTTTAAATTATAAAATCAATTGTTTCAAGAATTTTCTTCTATCAGTGCCAATATGGACACTTGGATGTAAAGTACTGAAACTCAGTACTTTGTTCCTGGTTTATCTTGATATATAATAAAGTAAGTATCGGATGCTGCCTTTAAAATAACAGCATCGCAATGTGGAGTAAGAAATATTTTGTAGACGCTGTTATTCCTTTCCTTGGACACCTCATTGTGCCCACTAAGCTTATTTGCTAGGTTCTCAGTTTATCGGCCCATTTTAGGGACGTTAAAAATTATCTGAAATTTTATTGCGTCCTTTTTTCAGTTAGGTTGGTAACACTTTCAAGATCATGCATTCTGGTAATGACTCGCTTATACGATCTTCATTTCCGCCTAAGTACATAGATTCATCATATAGATATTTAGTTTCAACTTCAAGTAAATGCCAAAGTTTCATGCCGTACTTTTGAAACTTATTTGTTATGTATTTTGTAAAGAAACATCGAGTTTCAGTCGGTAATAACTGTTTATGACAAGTCAAGTTTTTACTAGGTATGTAGCGTAACTGAGTATTTCCAATAATTTTATTCTAAATCTATGGTACTAGCGGAAACTTATCCGTTCCAAGAAGCACATATCTCATAGACCGCAAATCAAAACATATAATTCTCACAATTATTGCTTTGAATGTAGTTCAGTGCTTCGCGGAATACGAGCGGTCTCCAAAAGTTTTGACTGCATCAGATCTAAATTTACTTGACTAGCATTATAAACAATGCCAGCATACAATAATGTAATAAAGACATCAAGCTCCTTCAAAGAAATACACCAAGTTTTATTATTAGCCCGTCGATGAGCATGCGTTTCCGTACATAACTTCATATGCCGAAGAGTCGCATCGTCAATGAATAACATCCAGACAGTAATTACTTACTATCCTGAACGAATCGGTTTGAGTAAGGAGTTACACTTGGAACTTCTCGAAGCATGTTAAATAATCAATTACCTCGCCAGTCTGTCTGGACTATACTCCGGATATATGTTACACAAGACCTTTCGGTACCATCACTTGCAATCAACATTTCATTTACCGCAGGAAGTGCTGGTTGAGAACGTCCACCATTAACAGCCCATCCTCTTTTACAACTGCTTCTCGGTCAATATAGCGACGATTACAAATAATTATAGATGTAGACAGTATTCCTATTTAAATTTATTCAGTCCAATCTTAACTATCCAACAACAATATATTTTTGATCACCGGTACGTAATCCATATCTACAGTATCAATAAGTTCTGTTGCTTCAGTACTATCTTCTTCACCTAATACAAACTATGAATAAGATATATTTCGAGAATTGCGCAGTAGCTTCTTTATTTTAAAGTTAGTTATTTTACTATTTGCAATCATATTGACTTGAATCAAAATAAGATGGAATGTGACAGATACAATACGACTAAGCTTACTCACACCTGACTGCTTCTCAGAATATAAGCGTGAAACACAATGATTAACTACAATGTAAAAAACTAATTTTACATACCCTTAAGTGCCATAATTTGTGGAGTTTGTTGAATTGAGCCATTTGATGGCAGTAGTTTTTGTAGGTATTCGTGAATAAATTAAGATAGCATTCTGGTAGGCACTATAAAACAACAAAATATTAAAATTAAAAGAATATCATGTTTAAACAATGCGTCATTTTAAAAATGTGATCATTTTACCTTGTGAAATCGGTAAATTAGCAGTATTGAGCTTTCTAGTCTTAATACAAAAATTAACATTTTAAAGTTTTTTCACCCCTTCCGACGCAGAAATTCTAGTACAAGAGGCTTTATTTGCTACTGTTGACCTATAGACACTATTTCGTTCGCAAGTGAGTAATATGTAATGTAACAGAAATATTGCGGTGAGCGTAATGTAATAGCATTACAATATGGAACATATTGGAAATAGGCTATATTGACAAACAAAATATAAAAGATTTATTTAAATTAATGTCTACACACACGCACGTATGCAAGTGGGCACGCCTTTAGGCATGCATGCACGTTATCATGTATGAACGCCACAGTATTATACTATCCAAATAATTGTCATGCGTTTAAATGTTTAATATTTTTTGGGTGAAATGGAGTCTTGTCTTCTAATCGCTTATGTACTCAGTTGACTGAGATCACGGGCCTCGATAGATATACAGTTGAATGTAATTTCCTTAATACAATCTTTGAAGTCACAGCATGTAGACGAGTATTATTTTGTAATGACATTTTTTTTCAAATACCGGCATTATGAAAACTGGCTTCAAATATAATTATTTGAACAATAGTATTTAAAGGCATCAAATTATAAAGCAAATATTATTCACTCGATTGCAATAAACAAAACTAAAAAAAACTGCATACATATAAGTTATAGCTATTCTATATACGTAATCGAAAATAACTACAACTCAATATTATTAGTAATAGGTTTTTTTAACAGCCCTGTTTACAATGTTATCAATGTCAGGAATAATTTAAAACAATTTTCTTTGCTCCATGTGAAATTTAGGGTTCTGGAAACAAACCCTTCTTCAATGTTTGACAGACACATTTTGGTTAGGTTCCAATAATAATCTTTTGACATTATGGCTTAAAATGAAATGTCATGAAATATTATCTTTTTTATTGAGCCACACAGGAAACAGATATATTTGTTTTATAAATTTGAAACAAATTGGATATTCTCTCTTTGATTGTATTACCCTAGCGGTATCTCGCAATTTTGCTGGCATGAATTTATTCTAACTATACTGTTCTCCTTCCGCGACCAGTAAACGCGTCCGGTTCGTTCGCCAAACGACATCGACCGTCAAGTTCAGAAATATATCAGAGGTAATTCTCCGGGTAACCTACCATTAAATAAGCTGGTCTCTCTTTACCTTGCAACATTTAAACAACCTCCCCCCATTTCTACCACATTTTTTTTCACTTCTCCGCTACTACGAATAGTAGCGTGATGATAGTTAGCCAATAATGTTTCTCAAATTACTGCTTTTAAAAAAGATAATTAATTTCAGAATAATCGAATTTTACTACCTTGAACAAACAAAGAAATAAGCTTTTCTTCTTTATATATTAATGCTGATAAATTAAATAGGCGCTAAGTTCATAGTTTAAATATACAGTGTTCGCAACACAATATCAACCCATTAAAATTATTAAAACGAGACAATGATGCAGCGGTCTCAATGTCAAAAATATTATTTTATAAATGATAAGTGATGTAACACTTCGATTTAAAAAAAAGTTAAAAAACCCTTAATATAAGCAAACTATTTGTATTCTATTGATCATTTTTAGCAGCTTTGGTTACATATTTTCGAAGATCATTTTCTCAAAATGGTAGCGTTTTACATAGTTTGACACTATATTTGTTATATGAATCTAATTACATATATAAAAATGTATAGTTTAAAATTATAATCTGAAGTGTTCGAGACTTTTTTATCTCACTATCACCTGACACTCAACCGCTTCTCTTGGAAAATTCATTTATGATAATCAATATGACGTAAAACACAAACATGTTTTTCAACAGTTGAACAGAACTAAGACATAAAATTATATTTACAGATATTCTCATCAAAACTGTTTGCGCTAACACGTAAGCAAAAATCAAGAAATAATCGTCAGCGATTTTATTTGAATCACAATATTATGATCAAAATGTAAGAAACTAAAAAAATTTTAATAACTTATGCTACATTATTAATAAATCTCTACTTCATTTGTACAACACACAAATTGGTTATAATGCAAGATGTTTGTTTTCACTAATCACGAAGTAATGAAGAAAACGATTGTGAATAATTTGTGCTATATTAGTCATAATTTTGAGAATATTTATACGACATACAAACTTAGTGACATCGCAAGATATTAGTTTTGCACGATCAAAAATTAAAGAACTAAAAGATTATGAATAACGTATGGTATATTATTCTTAAATTTCTAGTCCATTTGTACGGGACACTAGCTTGGTAAAAATTAGAGAATCAAAAGATTATGAGCAACGTATGCCACATTATTTATAAATCTCTACATATATGTGGCATATTATCTTGGTTAAAATGCAAACTATTAGGTTTGCTTGTATAAAATTAGAGACTATCTTCTGACATGTTAACTGATTATGAGATTAAATGATTATCATTTGGATCTGATGCTATACTTGGGGTATGGCAGCAACCAGAAGTGAACCAGGTAACAAGAAATGATCTCTTTATACTATCAACTTGAACCATTACTCTAATTATAGTTTATATTCATTAAAAAATTATATAAATGAGTATTCAAATAGTAAAAATGGCTGAATTATAAGGAACAAGTTCTTACGATGAACGGTGAACTTCATTCGTTTCAACGTCGCATTCATATTATTAATAAATTTTGTACAGTTGTACTTAGTCCATATCATTTTCAATCTAGGAACCAAATTGAAAATATGAGGATGGAATTTTCTAAAAATATGCCCGAAAATGTCAATAAAATAATTTTAATATATATATATATATATATATATATATATATATATATATATGTATATATATATATATATATATATATATATATATATATATATATATATATATACATGTATATATATACTTCTCGACTAAATAAAGACACCCAAGATTAACTTTCTAAGTTCTATTTATATCCAGAAATTTAGAATGGAAATAAAACTGCTTCCAACGATTAAAACATATTTTTACCAAAAGGTGTATGTTGAAAAATATAGTCCAAAATTTCAAAAAAGGTATAATTTAGTATTATTTTTAATATACTTGATTATAAATTCATCAATGTATCTCTATTTTGAGGTGTGTCTATGGCGGTCTCTCTAAGTTATATACTCTTACCTAAGTTTTAATATTCGAATACTTAATTGAATAAAATTATATTAATTGAATTAAAGATATTTGGCTCTATTAAACCAATATTCATCCACTTATGTTACAAATGTGAAAACGTACTGCACTTTTTCAAAAGATCAATTCTTCGGTTTTCATAAACTGTTTATATTTGGTTTCATAAACTGTTTCGGTTTTCATAAACTGTTTTATATAACTCATTCATTCTATTCATTTAAACCGCAGTATGCAGTACATAGTATGTATACCGTGTGATACATTTGTATGTGAATAACTTCCTTTATGTAATCCATTTTTATAAAATATTCCAATCATTCTGTTATCTATGGATAATTTATATAAAAAAAAATTAATAGTCAATATAGGAAATGTGTCAATTGCCTATGAAAAAAAATCCGCAGAGTCTGTGTTCCGAAATAGCTTACAAGGCGATATCTATTTAAAGAAATAACATTGAAATATTATAGCCATCAACCAATAATGATTGTACTTTCATTTTCTCTTATTAAATAAGATAAAATGAAATAAAGTGCTAACACCAAATTATTAATGAAATCGATTCATCAACACATTGCTGTAAAACAATCAAAATTACTCGTCATTTATCACATTTTTAAATTAAGATTAAAATTAAAAGTAAATTCTCAATACTGATTATCAAACACAAATAATAAAGTCAACAGATTTAGAAAATTATTAAGTATTTATTTAAGGATTCGGTAAAGAACAGAATGAAAAAAGAATTGCTAATCTTGTGCATTTTATGCTAGAATAGTACTTATATGTGCATATTGCACTTACAGAGGAAGAGAATAAGACTTATCATGTAGTAATTTGGGCACGTCGTAACTAAATCGTACCAAAGAAAAAGCTGCCAATTAAGAGGCATAAATTTTTCAGTCAATATTAAAAAAAAACTTTGGATATTTTTCTAAGTTAGCTTCGAAGTGTACTTTGAAAGATTTTTATATTTGTTATTTTTGCTTGCAATATATACAAACATCAAAGTAATACGAGGAGGAGTTATTATTCAAAAAAGCATATTGATTGGGAAAAAAATTACGTTAATTTACAAATCACTCAAATGTCACATAATAATAATAATTACCTTGAAAATTAAATAACGATTTCCTCTCATGTGCACATGCCATCAAATAGTCAACTAGAGGTAATGATAGTCAAAACAAAAAGTTGATACAATTAAAAAACCAAATGAACATCGTACTCAATATAATCCATATATACAAGGTATGATTAAAACCACAAATATAAATATTAAGCTTCTGGGGCCCGATGTAATAGATATTAGTAACTAAACCGCTCTGCAAGTATGTATTGAACTCAGTTTTTATAAACTTTCTTTTAATTCAGATACATATTTCTTACGAAAAATTTAGATAAGAGAAATTATATTTATTATTAGTAACTAAACCAAAAAAAATAATGTTTGACCCAATGAGCAAATTATTGTTTTTTTGATAAACTTTAAACCTAAAATAAATTGTATTTCTTAGAAATTATTTAAAGAAACTAAATATATATAGCTCTAATGCACCGTGTTTTCAACGGAATGCTAATTAATGCTAATTTTATATTAAAATATTAAATAAAATATCAGTACCATTATATCAAATTTTTAGTGGCAGATATCCCATATCAAACGATTTTTCGTGCAAAAATATTTACTGATCTGTCGAAAGAATATATAATCCTAGAATATACCGTAATAAAAACAACTCAAGAGAAATATGAACTATTAAAGCTGCTAATAAAAATGTCTTGAATTTTTGCTGAATAATTGTAATCTGCAGTTCGGTTTGATTCACAACCAAATATAATGACCAAACTAAAATTGCTTTTTCAATTAAAAACAAGTTAAATGAAAAACTAGATTAAGTAACAGCATCGGATGTGATGAAATCAGCCTTAGAACTAACAAGTAATTATTCAACTAAAAGTTCAGTGACAGATATGTGTTGAAAAACATCATAACGAAACATAGGAAAAGATATTAGAAAGGGCAGTGATTATAAATGTCACATTTTATAATGACAAATTTATATTTAGTTAAGTTCCTATTGTTTACCGCATTGTTCACCAAATATACAAATTTTAGGTCAAATATGCAAGGCAGTAGGAACGTGTCTAGGTTATGATAGAATTAAGGTCATATTTTAATTACCAGGCCCTCATAACCAAAACAAAAATACAAAAAACTTTAGGAGTAATTGACTATTTACTTAAAACACTTCTCAGCTGAGAGTGAAGTTAAAAAAAATTTAGAAAAGAAAAATTGTGACGACAATCTTGCTTAAGTATGTTTCTTAAATTGTGCATCAGACTAAGCTGTCAGATTATATTTATTCGGCAAATACACAAGATCATTCGGCAAATATTAAAAACATTTTTGTGGATAATTATAATAGTTTCTACTTTGTAAAAGTTTTTTCACCTAAAACTGATTTACATGAATACCTACTACAATAAAATTGACATAATAATATTGGTTCTTATCTGACATTTTAAAATAACACTAGTTATAATTGCTATTCTACTCTCCCACATAATATTAAATATATAGCAGTATATAGCACATATTACAGATATGCATCCATTTTTTTAATTTCTGAAATATTTTATGAGAAATAAAATTTGTATTGATAAAAAAATTGACTGTTTGCTTCTTTATTTTATATGTTAATTCTTTTTTTATTTTATATGTTAATTTTTTATATGTTGATTCTTTATTTTATTTACCAACAACTTTTTGATATTAACATGCTATATTCACTGTTTAAATTTTCAATAAATAAACCTCTAAATAAAGTGAAAATTCATACAGGCTACCTGAAGACCGTGTGTTATCTTCTGGTGGTGTTGACTTGTAATTTTGATTGCCATTAGCTCCGGTTGTCCCGATATTGTCCAGGTAATTTAATTCAATTTTTCTAGTAAATGGTCTTGACAACTTTTTGATAAATCTGTATTCCATTCACAAGGTAATAAGCAGTAATATGTGATATTTCCATTGAGTTACAAATAAATAATTTTTTTTCCCAATTCGATATAATATTCAATTAATAATGCATTTCGTATTACACAACCACACCTGTCCATGTTGCAAATGAAAATAGCACTTATGAGAGTAAGTGTTAATTCTTTAGTTTTAAAATATATTAATTCATAATGAATAATTTATAAATAAAAGAATAAATTTTCTGTGAAGTAAATTAATTAATTGTCTGTGCAAAAAATGTGAGTGCAAAAAATATAATATGGAATGTTATTACAAAATTATACAGCCATGTAAACTTTCGACGCGAAGATTTTTTCGTGCAGTTGCCATTTCACGAAAAGCTTCAGAAAGTCTCATGTATGCAGAGCGTAATAAAAAAAGTTTCGCGAAAATTACTCGTTGGTCGATTTATCAGAAATCACAGGTTGAGTATAAGTTATAATTCGAATTTTTTTTCTCGAAGAAATATATTTTTAACGCCCCTTTAAAGTATCAAATGTAATTTTGTTTTTAAAGAAACAATTATTACAAGTACAATTATAAGACGTAATATTATTTAATATTAAGGCACATAAATACTAGATTATTAAGGACTCAAGATTAATAGGATTATGTGCGGAGTTTTCAATTAAACTTATCACCCGACAATAGTTGCTTAAAAAATCTTTGAGTAGGTTGTAACGTGCAAGGCACGTTAAAATACGATTTTTAGATCAAAGCATCTAAGAATAAATATTTATTTATCATGTAGGTTAGTGGTATTTAGGCCGATTTTATGAATAAAAACTTCCCCAAAAATAATTGCTTTTTATTAAACATTACGAATAAAATTGGTCAAAACTGACTAATTTTCTTATGAATGAACACATATGGGAAGTCACGAGTAGGTATCGATGAATCAAACGCCAATAAATAACCGTATATAAGGGTAGCGATTGAGAAATTAAAACGAAATAGCATATCCTTATACAACAGAACAGCTTTGAAATGTTTGTCTTTCATATTTATTATTCGTTTAGTCAATTTCTCTCATAGAAGTCAAGTGAAGAATTACACACTAGCGCATTCTCCACATAATTCTCATGTAAGTATGTAACTAATAAGGGTGAGTTTTTCCTATTTAAAAAAATCCTGCAAAATGCTTTCCTTCTTTAATATAAAATTCCACTTCGGAACATTTTTTAGTGTAGAACCCAAAAAAAAGAAAGCAGAAGATGGAGAACGAAGAAATTAAATTTAAAGTCAGTTTGATAATAATGATAAGATAACCTTTATGAGTTGTGTCATAACGAAATTAAATCTGGAAAAGTCTTTCGTGTGGCTTGGAAAATCCATAAAGTTTTTCTCACAATTTTCTCTAGATTATCTTACGCTTGTCATTCCAAGCTTAATCTGCATTAGTTGTCACGGTAATAAATGTCTCTTTATAATGACTTGGAACAAAATTATGGTTATTACTTAAATAGAATTTGACTCGCATTCAGGTTTTCTTGGAGACATTAATGTTTTGTTTTATCTTCTTATTTCATTTACTCATTAAAAATCCGACAAAATTTAAAATTTAGACTTAATACGACTATTATCATATCGGCTGTCATCATCGTCTATTATCTGAGGAAATTGTGAAACGATTTTGTTTCAATTATAATTTTGAGATGAATGTTTATAACACACACACACGCATATATATATATACGTATATATGTTTCATCACTTTTAATATTACCTATAATCCGGTATAATTCACGGCAATTCCAAAGGAATATTTGTACTGGGGTACATGATATAAAACGTTGACTGTAGCGAGATCATTTACAAAAATTTGATGTGATTACTTCTAAAGTATTAAAAATTGATAAGACAAAATAATATCATTCGATAAAAGAAATAAAATAAACTCATTTCAAACACGACAGAGCGCTGCCTCACTGAACAAGAGGGGAGCGGAAGGGTATAAGTTTCCGCCGTGTTTTGTGCATTTGTCTCAAATACATTCCCCTAGTATAAATTTGGGTAGAATTATTGCGATTGTCTTTAATATAACTTCACCTTTTATATTTTTCTATATTTTTATACATACTTGGTCAAAGTAGTAAACATTTTATTAATTAAAAATGTTGCAAAATCACTTTAGTATATTTATTAAATGCCTTCGCAAAACATTATTTATCATAATTCGTTTGGTAACGTTACGGGAAAATAATCTTTTCGAACTACATTCTAATATCAATATGGCTTCAGATCTTTCGCCTTATTTCTATGGTAAAATTTCATAAAATGACACAAGTACTTTCGTTCGATATAGAAGTTATTGTAAGCCCGTAGTTATTCAAGATGCAGAGTTGATTTGAACGAATATTTAAAAAAAACTTTTATAAAAGTCATCAAATTTCAACAATAGCAAGTTGTAAAATTCTAAAAAGGGTGAAGTAAAGTCATTTGAAACAAAGAAGAAAATTGAAAGATTTTTTTTTGTGATTGGCCTTTCTTTCATTTTTTAAAGGATTTCCATGAAATGTTGCATATAGATAATATACATTCAGGTGTAGAACAAGAGCTAAATTTAATTACACTAACATTTACAGCAGCAGAGGAGTGATTTTGAATAATGAAAAAAATTATACCCGCTTATAAAAAACTGAAAGCTCGCATAAATCGCGCGGCGCACCGCACTGTACTGCATGAAACGTCAAAAGTCAGTTACACATACACAGGTACGCACGGACGCTCAGGCACGCACACATATACCCTCAATGAATAAACTTTTATGTATATATATATATATATATATATATATATACATATACCCATATATACATATTATATGTACAGTACATATACCCGTATGTACATATTATAATAATTCTTTCAGTCAACCTACTTTACATTTTTATTTTATAATATATAACCAGAACTGAAAACAGAAAATTCCATATTTTATATAAATTTCATTCTTTTTCCTTTGATGTAGTTCATTTAAAGGCATGGCGTTTAATTGCAATTAACCAGGCGCTCTTCGACCTATCTATACCTTATAATAAAATATTCTAAAACTTTTCACAATTTTAAAAAGCAAATTTTTAGACAAAGTTGATAATTTCTGGCAAAGCCACTTATTAGTTAACTTATCATTTTTATAATCTGCAGTTGCAAGTTGCAGCAGCAAAACTAGAAATTAGATGACCATAAAATAGGTAATTACGGATTAAATGTTTAAATTGGTTTGGAAAAATTTCAAAGTCAGTTTCAGAGGTAGTTTTGCATAAAACCATTTCAAGTGAAAATAGCAAATACTAGTTTGATTTTGTAACCTTTAGGGAAATACGCTTACCACTAATATTAGTTTAACGAATACCAACATTTTCCTGTTACGTTTCAAAATGATCATCGACTTTATTGACTATCTTAATCTTTAATATCAATTCATGATGACCGAAAATTATATGGTACTATATTATTAGTCTATTATGTGTATGTGTACCTGGCGAACTCTGATGAATATTTTACGAAATAATCTATAGTTAAAAGGAAGATTTAACTCGTTGCCAAATTCTTCATCACTAACATATGACGTATTTATGGTATATAAAAAAATACGTATCGATCTGTTTTGACAATTACATTCACAATGTAAACATTTCCATTATTATTATATTAATCCTCTAATATTATTTAAACATAAACTAGAACCAGCCTATACTGAATAATTTCAGCGCTATTGGGTCCACTAATCATTGAAAATTTTGCTCTTAAGTTAGAACTTGGAAAATTAATCTATAGGGAAACCTCCATCATTGTATTCGATAATAAGCATGCTGATACCGTGACTGCATCCCCGTAGAAAAATGTCATTTTTGTCTTCTTCGGTCTTCAAGATATTATCTTTCAGAGCTACCTTCTGTATAACATTCTATGTTTTTATTTATGGATGGAGAATTAATATTAAGAAGATTCATTATTAAGAACTGACTCTAGACCACTAAAGATATAATTGGTCACAGGACAAAATAATCTTTCCTTAGATATACACCGATAGATTCGGGGGATGAAAACGCTTTTTTTATTGGTGCCTGTGGTAGTCGATTCCGTATGTGTACGGAGTTTCTACTTACAGCTTGGTTTCAGAATATTTATATTACGTAAAAGAATAATTGGAATGCGAACCTTGGGATATGCGATAAAATTCTTGGCAGCTCAAAAATTCGCAAGAACTTTAAAGGTTATTGTAAAGTATCTTCTACCTTTGCTGTCGAGCCCATAGATTTATATTTTATGTACTCAGTCCTCAGTTTCTCCAGCATTAAGTTGTTGGTAGTATTAGGTAAGTCTGGAGTTAGTTAGTATTAGGCAAGCGTTGCGTTACGAATTTACACATGTATTCAGATAAACAGGCCCCTGGTACAAACTTTCATCTCCTATTTCTCATCCTTAGGGGTAGAATTTAAAAAAAATCTCTCCTTGGCGACCGTTTACGTCATATAAAAATCCTACCTTTCGGAATCAATTTTGTAGACTACATGGTTGTGGACATTTCGTGATGGGGGTTCAGTGGAAAATCGCTTTTACATTATAGATTTCTTTTTTTTACATGATAACTCATTATCCCAATAAAAGTGATAATGAGTTATTAGACTAATGTATTTAATTAAATGTTTTCTGCCTGAGACAATATATATTAACTAAAAATATTATATATATATATATATATATATATATATATATATATATATATATATATATATATATATTAACTAAAATTATACTAAAAAACAAATACAGTAATATCCAAAGAAACCAATCGAAATAAATATATTCTGTTTATAATTGCAATAAATGGGGATATTGAATATATTTGTCGTTAATTTTTTAGAAATTCATTATTCACAATTAAATGAAACTACGTGATGTAGTATTGTTTCTACTTCCTTTAAGTTCTTTACCACGACCTAGGTTTCGTTGTATTGCAACATTTTCAGGTGGACTATTAGCAAAGATTCAGATATAGAATCTTAGGCATGCATTTAGACGTAACGATTTAAACTATATCCATATTTTAATCTTAGTGCAACATGAAATAAAATTTGTAATAAAATAACAGTTCAAACACAAATAACATTTACCTACACATTCAAAAAATATGATGATAATTGAATGTAATGAAAGGATTCAAAGCCACTTTAAACCAATATCATTTCATTATTAAAACATTGTTGCTTGATCATAAAGGAAATAAAATTTAATTTATCGAAATAAAGTGATATACAAAAATAAAATTATATCCGTAAACCAATCAATCATTTCCTCGTTCTTGTGTCGCTTATTGTAGTGTGCAGCCGTGTTAATTATTAATATCTTAGTTATAATTATTTGTATTCATAAATAGAAAACCTTGTGGCATTTTCACACAAACATGTTTTTCTCATTAATCAAAAACTAAATAGGGACTGACTTTTTTTAAGGAAATATAAACGAGTAGCGATTCGTGGGTAGTTACTATATACATGCATATAAATAAGGAGAAAATAAGCTTAGAGCCGAAATTACCTGGCATTCGTGTAATAGGTATTTGACACGTAATTTACAAAAAACAGGAACATGGAAAGTATGTGTGTAGAAGAAAATTAATTGGGAAAATATAAAGTCATATGTTACAATGGTTTGGACAAATAAAATGATTATACGTTATGCACGATGATGCTATTCATTAGTAATAGCTATTAGTAATATGAATGGAGACCGCACAGGAGAAAGTCGCTATTAGAAAAAAATTATTTCCAAAAAAAAAGAATGTCAACAGTAAAGATAGTCATTTAACATGTACAACGACCTATATCTCATTAAAGTAATATCTGGTGGAAAATTATTTTGTAAAAGAGTTGCAAAGTTCATTTCATATTTGTTTTTTAATGTTTAGTAAATGCCGATGCTGCCTGTATTGCATTAACATTCAATTAAGAATTTAAATGATTACTTTTACCGAGATCTCAAAGCATTTATAAATTTATTATCTTGAAGAAAAAACTATTTGTCGTAAAAATACACTACGTTACGAATATTTAGAGATAAAAGTGTCGAAAAGAATAAGGTGGAAAAAGTAAAAGAAAAATTGAAAAGGAAAATTTTTCGTAGAAATAATATAGAATCTAAACAATATTGGCAAAAAATATTAAAATTGAGAAATTGTCATTAAAATATATTTTAATTATATTTTAGTATGACTGTTTTTAATTAAGTTTTTGCGTTCTGATGGAATCTCGAAAATTTTTTCACTAAGTATTTTCGCCAATGTATTTTAGCTATAATTATAATGTACTGACATTTTAAAAGAAAAATTTACACAATATCAAGGCTCAATGGATTATTTTAATAATATTTTTCTTATAAACGGTGACTCTATTAAAATAATAAATTACATTTTGAAGAGGAAGTCCTTCTTTGTTAAAAACATAAAGCAATTCGTGACTTGCTAAACGCGAGTTAACTATGTTTACAGAGCTCACTTTTTTATCTTGTTTTGCTTAATGAGACAAAAAAAATGGAATGATGGGCACGTTTTTCAGGTTTGGTATTGTATCTGTCAATCGCTTTGAAAAATTGAACATAAATGGATAAAATATAGGGAAAAATAAAAAAAACAATTGATTGACTTGCACATAATGTTTCTTTTTTCTGTAATATCTTGTTAGATATTTTTTCAACAACTTTGATGGTAAATTTATTACATTTTTAATCTCGAAAAATGTTAAAGGAAATTGTATATATATATATATACATATATATATATATATATATATATATATATATATATATATATATATATACCTATATATATATACATATATACATATATGTATATATTTATATATATATATTACTGATTTGTTTGCAAATTCCTAGATGCTATTCCCACCATAACCACCCGGGTAGTCTCAGGGCCCCTCCTGGGACCCATAACGACCTACCTAATACAAAAAGGGGACCTTCGAAAGTCCCCTAATAGTGTACCGTATCTACAATCACAGCGCTTCCACCCAAGAGAGTTAGGTATGTTTGCTCAAAAAGTTGATAAATTTCAGAAACTCTTTTAATAATATTTGACTTTGTGTCATGTGTAATTATTTTATTACCCGCTATCAATTTAGGAAGAAATTGTCTGTATTTAATTTTCGTTGTTTTTATTAAAATAAGTTCTAAGCATCCACTAGCCAAAAGTATTACCATTGCAACTTCAAAATGTAAATATATTCATATGGTATAATATGTAGACGGTTACATTAGTTTCAGATAATTTTCCGCTTTTGTCCATGGATTAGGCAAATACAGAGAAAAACTTAAATTTATTCATTCATTTATTTATGTCATTCATTTCTTTAATGTATAAAATTAATAAATCTGGCTTATCATCGTTACTTATCGCTATGACAGTAATCTCTTACAGCCAGCCACAACATCAGTCAAGCCCCGCTCGACAAACGGCTGAGAATCGAATCCCGGTAATTAACATAACAAAATTGGAGAAAATTTTAATTAAAATTATGAATAAAAACAATTGTGGATGGATAGGGCGGGCGGATCAAATTGAGTAATGTGTAAAAGATCATACCGGCAAATTGCGTATGAGAGATATAGACTTGGTACATATACTACGAAAAACATGCATAAATTAGAATTCCAAACGTTTTTAAATTCTAAAAACCGATTTTGCAAACTAATCGAATTATTTTTCACAAAAATATCCATTGAATTCGAGTACTAACATTTCTGCACGTAGATTAAAATGTATAAGAATGAACAAAATCAAAGTTGAATATTGGCAACGAAGAATATGGCATTCCGTAGTAGTTGCTGGCTCTATGTAGAATAAAAATAGCTCCAAGGTATGAATAGAATGAAACGAACATGAATCGCTCCTTTATCAAGGCTAATAATAAGAAGGCAAAGTTGACAATGCCCTTGAGTGGTCACAAAAAGATCTTACCGAGACCATCTCAAGTGGGGTTCATTGTGAAGTGCTATTGTTACAATCAATAAGCTTATAGAAACTCTGTTGAACTTACTACTGTACTGAACCATTTTTGCTCGTTATTTTATCGTGGACGAGTTTTAATTCGTGAATTCTTTTGTATGTACAATTTACGTTAACAAATTACTATCGATATAGTTTATACAGACTACATCTCTTACGCAATAAGTCCGTCATGTATATTAATTGCATACAACACTCATTGCTACATATTACATTTCCATCTGTGATTGTACCAAAATTTGTTAATGTTGGTTTAATATCTATTCAGTCTATTAGAACTAATCTGTAACATCTATTTAACAGACAGTTTTTTCGTAGCCACTTTACCCTTAGATATTTTTTTTCCTTAACTTCACGACATATTGTTATGAAACCTTATTTTATTTTTGAAGTCCATGAGAATCCATAAAATCTCACTAAAATTCATCCAGTCCTCAAATTATATTCGTTCAATGGTTGTTTCGTGATAAATATACATATATATAATATAATATGTCTGTAAAATGTGATAGTATCTTTTAATACTATCTCGTCTGATCTTTCGAATGCGCTTCAAAGTGTGGGGAATGCTAAATATTCTTAGTACTTCTCGGACATTTATGGCATATTGGTCAATGAGCAAATGGGAAATTTTCAGCGCAACAACAATTTTCAACAGAACAAGAGTAGATAAGATTTTTTTTTTTAATATTATGTGTGATATGAAAATATATATTAGAAACTGCAAAATGTGTGAAAAGTTAAAATTTGGTAAGATATCTTTTTAATATTTTATTGCCCAATTTTTTATTCAGTCGGCGCTGATGATGAACAAAAAAAAGATTGCAATGGGTCTCATAAAAATTTCATGTCCCTGAATTTCATTAAAAAAATTACGACAGGTAGAGAAAACCAAATAATGTGCAATTTTCTCCAATCCATGACTATATTTTTTTGGTGTGATGTGTACATTGCTCTCATATTTTTTCCGCAGATTTTTTTACAGATTGGTAAAAAGAATAATGAAAAAAAATAAAGTTTTCTGATGCGCTTAGTACATAGAAACAATATTTGCTTTTACCTTATTTTCAAGGAGATACATTTCCTGTAATCTAACAAGACACGGCGGCGACATACATTTGATATTCAGTAAAATCAGGATGCAATAATGGAGCTGAAAATTAGTGACAGGAACTCTTCAGTGATGAGGAATAAACCCATCGTGCTTGGATTTTCTGAACGGTCTTGATGTAACAAGAAAGTAACAGGGTAAATAAATAAATAAATGTAGGCGGATTAAAAATTCTGAAGCTGCAGGTGTACTGTCTGCTTAAACTATGAGACTTGATGGACTGCGGTTTTAAAATTAGTTTTGTAAGTCTCAAGCACAGACTCTATTAATTAATTTTGAGTTCCTACCCCTCAGTTCTGGTGATGTAGGGATACTGCTGCCTAAACTGTGAGACTTGAAGATCGGCTGTTCATAAAATATTATTATGGATGTCAAGCTAAGGATCAACCACTAAATTTCAGATTAAAATTTATTTTTATCAGCCCAGATGCTATAAGAGTTCTGATGGCCCAAACCTTGGAGGAGACTTGAGGAGATTGCAGATTTGAATATAAAATTATGGGTATCAAACAAAAAATCTATCATTGAATATCGGGTTCTAACTTTTTAGTCCTAGTACTACAGGAGTATTTCCTGCTAAATCTTAACCTCCTAAACCTTGAATCTTGAGTACTTTCTATTTCGAAATTAACATTTTACTTTTACACTTGGAGTTCAAACTCCTTAGTCTTGTCGCTGTGAGGGTACCGTCTGTTTATGTCGTGAGACCAGGGGATCTGCTGTTTTTATATTTCTATACCAATGTTTTTGCTCAGCAAACTATGCTTAGCTAGGGATGTACAGAATTAAATATTTAAATTTTACCGAAAATGCTTTCAAAATTTCGCTCTGGAAAATGTTGACATAATTAAGGTCCATGTTTTCGAGTAAAACAAGAAACCTTCATAAGCTCTCACATTCGTAAATTCATCAGTCCATCTTTCGATCAACGCCTCACATTATCTATAGCATTCGATTATAATTAAAATATGGCAATCACCATGCATATTAGATAATATGGCACGTCACCATGTATGTTAGATAAAGGTGAACTATTTTCTTCCTATATATTTTTCTCGTAAATAAAATTAATTTTACATATTTTTGAAGTTCTACTTTTCAAATTTTAAGAATCAAAATGATTTATAAGAATAACAGTATGTCTATAGAACATTAAAAAATAAACAGAGTTTTCATTTGATAATCGAATTTAGCTGCCAATTTAAGAATAATTATTGAAATAATATCCCTGATGAAACTGTTCAATATATGTATATTATAAATCGATTGATACAATGCTCATTTCTGTATGTAAACTTGAACTACGCATGTCGAGCTTACAATTCGAATCGCTGAAAATCGCACAGAGAAAATAACATACGAAATAAGAAAATAATATAACATATAAAAGATTAAGCCCAACAAAAGTTACAGTGACAGTATTTATTCAGGATGGTACTTCAAAACGCTTCATATTATTTGGATTTCAATCGTTTTGATTTTCAATTCTGCTTTTGAAAGGGTAGACTGTTCTCGGAGCTTGCTATTGCGAGCATTATTTGTTTGTAGCGAAATATTGTCGTCAGCATGTTAAATTGCGCTCTTATTTGTTTAATTCAGGAGTATTTTTATTATACATTTTTTTTCATATTCTTTTAAGAACATGTGAAAATAAACTTTAGAGTATCATAATAGATAAGTACATCCATTATAGTAAAATGGTTGGATAAAGGACTTCTTTTGTAGTAAGGTATCGTATTTCTTAGAAAATTACGTCTTAACTATTCTATATTCGTATTGATTTTTGTTATATATATTCAGGTTTAAATTTAGGTTTTTATAACATTTTCTTCTCATATAAATATTTTCTTAAACGACCCTTTCTTAATATAAGTATATTAAGAAAGGGTCGTTCTGTAAAAATGTTATTTGATAAAAATTGGGAGTTCATTGGTTCCAAGAACGTCGACGATGTGAATATAATGATGGTTATTGAATTATCTTTCGTTACTTTAGAAGTTATGGGATATTCGGTTAACTTTAATATATATATACATATATATATATATATATATATATATATATATATATATATATATATATATTATGAAACTGCCAGGCAATATTATTTAATACAACAAAAATAAACTTAATTTTACTGATATCGGAAAACAATAAATATATTATAAACGCTATTGCGTACAGATGATGAGTGTCCAAGTTAAATGTATCATATCAAAAACGAAATTAAAATTAGATTTAAAATTGTTTGAGGTTTTCGTATCCCAAGGCACTTATTTATTGTGGCAAACTCATCGGTCCATCTATTTGTCTGTCGATAACTTAGATGCTTTTAACTTCGGATTGAAATAAGACAAGCATTCAAATATCGCATGCACCTAATGACTAGTTGTTAGGAATTAGAAGTTATATGTAAAGTAAAATTATATTTCTCAGGAACCCCAAATATGTGGCGTGCAGCATACCGTCGAAAAATCTTTGAGTAGAGAAAAAAACTGTTTTGAATATTTTCCCCTGAAAAAAAAATTGTTTGGTAAACCTTCAAATGGTAGGCCTATTTACATGGTAAAAAATAAGATAATTATTTGCAAAGTTTTAATGGAAAAATTACGTACCCTGAAAGGATTAAAATTTTAAATATATATGTGCATATTCATATATATATATATATATATATATATATATATATATATAAATATATATATATATATACATATATATATATATATATATATATATATATATATATATATATATATATGTATGTGTGTTCCGACGAACAGAAAAATGCAGCGTAAATATAAAAAGAAACGCTCTCGCACCTCTCTCATTCCCCACCACGGAACCACCCCTCTGTAGACAGTATGTCATTTGGTTTAATTGCATACACGTGTCGCTACACAATCTATAACTTGTAGACGCGATAGTTATTGATGAAAAAGGAGACATACAGTAATCATTTTTGCCATCACTTGAAAAATCACAACGCAAATGTTTGGGAAAGAGTATTTGATAATGTAATTAAAATTTCAAAACCGTTAAATAAAATGTGATACAGAATGACATTGATTTTTTTGAACAACAAATTGCCATAGAAATTGATCCGGTACCTAAATTTGCAGTTATTGTAAATAAGTCGATTTAATTTTTTTCGCCTTAGTTCCAGTTCGTAAAAAAATTTCAGTCCATCCGCAATAATTACAAGTAAATTCGTGAAGACAAAAACTTTTGCGTTGAAATACCAATTTGAAAGTTTACAAAACTTCAGAAAAACGTACAGATTTGAGCGGTGTATTGTAATGGACTTCACTTCCAACAAAGATTAAAATGTAATTAAAACAGAAGCTAATAGATACGTAAATTTTCATTTATTTTAAAAAAGTTTAATTCTAATTTTTTAAATGCGCCTTAATAAATTTATCCGTTTCAATAACAAATTTTAAAAATTGTCATTATATATAGATATGAAGTAATTTCACGCATTTGGCCGTGAACGAACCGGGAAGCACGAGTGTTAATAGATTCTTGGAAATGACCTCGGGTGTCTAGTTATTCCATATCTTTTTAAAATCCAACAGATGCTTCTATTTATTTTATTTCCGTCCTATGGGAATAAAGACAAATATTTTGTTTCAATTTTAGCTTTAATACAGGCTTCTTAATTTAGGTCACCGATTGAGAAATGTTGTGAAATATACGTATATATAAAACTTCTCCTACTTAAGAGATTTAACACTTTTAAGTCAACTTTGTTTGACTTTCCGCAAAATTTAAGGAAACGCTCTACATGCATCGCATATGAGTAGCCTAACGAAAGTTTTTACCTCTACGCATTTTTTTTTGTAAATTAAAAAACCACTTTTTACAGATAAGGGGATGAACGCAAGTATGCTCATATAATTTTATAAGTATGTAGTGATTTCCATTGCTAATATATAATATGTTAACAAGAATATTATTTTAAATTAATTTATATCTTAAAATAATAAGGTTTTGTGTCATGATTCTTCATTAACCCGATAAGCACGAAGTAAAAATTTTTACATATTAGATTAACTTGGTCAAAAATTGCTCAAGTTTAGAAAATTATTAAAAAATTGCTTTTAGTCAAATTGTTCAAGATTTAATGAAATAGAATACTTAGTAAAATGCACTTAAATTATACAGACCCCAAAATTTTATCCATAATATTATGCTATTTGCGATATCCCTTATTTAGAGATCTTTTAATACCGATCGGAAGAAAAAATAAATGGACCTTGTTAGAGAGTTAACCCCGAAAGATAATATTCACTAATAAAGAGCAAGAATTACACAATTATATAATTACTATTATTTATAATAAATTTATATCCATTATAATTAATCAATTGCTAGATAGTCCGCTAGTGCAGTACATACATGACTTAATAACTAATTTAACGATTATTTATAACCAACAGCAAGAGGCTATTACCATAACGACTCTGTATAAGATCCTTTTTTTATTTAAAACGTCAAGTGAATCCACCAATATTTCTTTTTCTATACGAAAAGAATTTCAAATATTTGGCACTTTGCTTATTTAGAGATTATAATTTTTAATTGAATATTAAAATAACTTCAGAAGATAAAATTTCATATTTATGATAAAATATGTTATTTTACATGATTTTTATGAAACGTGTTTCAGTTCCAGCTAAAATTTTCTGTACTGTTATTAATATCGAGAAATTTCTTGGTCCTTTCTTCTAATACAACAAAAAAATATTCAACAGAAAATTCAAATTACAATTATCAGTCAACATAGTTCTGAATCAGTTTTAAATAGGAACTTTGAATACTACACCTTTTGTACCAAAAGGGTTGAGAAAATTTTTTTAATCGCAATTCTGAAAGAATATTATAATACCAAATATTTACGGGAAATTAGGCCATCGGTAATTCTCGGGAGAAACGAACTAGTTCTCGAAAATTGTGCCTCATTCACTGCATATTGTCTAGTTAAGTTTTTGCAGTAATTTATATAAAAGAAAATTAATTAATATTACAACATTTTTGTAAGTCTTCCCTTTATCCTACATGGTTGACTATGTAGCTTTTCAAACAATTTATTTAAAAAATTTTAGTTCGAACTGCCATACATAATGTTATAAGTTCGAACTGCCGTACATAATATAATAACTTAGGATACCGTACCTCAATAAGAAAACCGAATCTTTGCAGGTTCATCCATCTGCCACAAAAATTATTGTAGAAACTTAATAATTTAGTATAGTTATAAAGCATATTAACCCGCTTATATTTTAAATGAAATACTTAAAGATAAAATCAATTGAAAAAAATTTCCTAAAAATTTTACATGTGGTGTGGTATTATTTGAAAGAGCCAATCGACCTCAAAAACTCTCTTTTTACAAAATATAAAGTGAATATTCTCAATATTTTCCTCGGGAACTCTTTAATGCGGAAATTTTAAATTTAATTAGCGATAAGGCAAATTAACTTAGTTTACAAAGAAATATATTTATGTGGAAATTTCTGGGAAAGAAAACTAATTAATCGAAATAATTTTTTAGTTATCTATATCCACGCTGCGTGGACATAACTTGAAAGAGCAACTTATAAAAATTCAATTTTTTTTCAAAATTAAGTGAAATAATTATGGAAATATTTTTAAATATGTCCTCGAAATTTTTCTTTCTCGCTCTCCTGTTTCCGAATCTGTTAAAGTTATAATTATTGACTAAAATCAACTAATTATAATTTCGCTTAATTTTATAGGAAAAAATATAGTAATGATTCTACATACCATAGTTTTTAAGAAATTTACGATATTTTCACGTCTGAAAAATATATAATAGACCATAAATTTACATAGTTAAAAATAATACTTCAGTATCTCCTCGTCCAACCGTCTGTTTGCTCTTCTCTTACAGACATTTTTCTCAGAATTTATTTTACAGCGATATCCTAGTAAAAAAAAATAAAAAATCGATAAACGACAAATATATAAATTTAGATTTTGAGAATTGATTACATGATCTAAAATGGGAGTTGAAAGAAAATTCAAAACCATTGAATATGTATGGAATCAAATTACATTAAGTGCGGCTTTAAAAATATTATATTTGTTTTTTTCCGTATTTATTTATACGTTTTTCTCAAAAGTGTTGCTCAAATATCGCAGCAAACTTTAAAAAGATATAAATAAATTTTAACTTGAACGAAATTTGTGAGGTGACCATTATTTCTGACATTTTTCGTCACAGCAGAAAACTTGATAATTAATTTTGTTTTTTTTTACTTGCTGTTTTATATAAATAGCATCAAACTGTAGAAAAATGTTTGACTTATGAATTAAAAGAAACACTCCATCATACAGAATATTTTATTTAATCGAATTCGAAAAGCTTTTTTTGTTAGGCAACCTAAATCCGCCTTATAATAAAATTATGAATAGAGGTCATAAAGAAAGTTTAGAAAATTCGGCTCCTTAAAGCCATGCAAATTTCGAATAATATAACTTTGCCTGTCTCTATATTATCTTTGCTTCTTTGCAACATTCATATTTAGACTAAAATTACAATATTTTTTCATAGGGCGCACGCGCGCGCAAGCACGCACGCACACAGGCACGTACGCACGCTCGCATGCATGCATACATCGCATGGACACAAGTTCACCGCTAATAACATTTCTATTAGGAGATGTCATCTTCTAATTTGATAAAACGCAGTGTGATTTTTTTTTTTTTTTAATAATTTTATTACCTTTTTTTATGATCTGTGTTACCAGATGAAATAATATAAAATCTCCACAGGCGTAAATTGTCTTATTGGTCTTTCATTTTGTTATATATAATCATAAATATTATATAAAAAATATCTTGTCCTAACAAAATAATTTACAGACTATAAACCTTAACTTCAATTCTAGTTTAAATTTCATAAATTGCCATTAAATAAAAAGAAACTTGTAATGTTTATTTGTGCTTAAACTTTTGTTTAATATGTCTGCTGGCATTTCAGAAGTTGGTTAATATTCAATTTTATCCTTTTTATCTGCTACACACTCTTTAACAAAATTATTCCTTATGTCAATATGTTTGGTACGCTTATTATGAAAGAACGGATTAGATGCTAATTTGAGAGAACTTTGGTTATGACCATACAAACTTACTGATATATTTTCATTCGATAAAATTAACTAACTTAATATATTCATTACATAAATGGCTTCCTTATAGCATTTGGATAATGCCAAGTACCCCCTTCTGTGCTGGGTCGGGATATAGCTTTCTTTTTTTTTTATTCATTGGAAATTAACGATCATGACATGATAAAACAAACCCCATTATATAACCATCTATCCACAGAACAAGATTTATCAATTTATTAAAATTTTCCGAATTTATATGACCTAGCCGCCTATGCCAAGTTGTGCATGAAGTTGTAGCTGCTACTGCTGAGAGTTGCTTACACTTCATAATATTTAATCTATACACGCCAATTAGATGATGTGCATTATGAATTTTTTTCCAAATTTTATTTATGCAAACCAATATTCCAAGTTAAAAATGCTGTTGAATAATTGAATTGAAAAATACTCGTCTCTCGTGCAATATTTCTTCTTCGTTGCATTTTCTTCAGAATATAAATAACATAATTAATTAAATCTGTCACGAAATTCATGTTTCCCACTGATGCTGATGATGATTGAAAGAATATGAAGTGCGTGTTGATATGCTTATTTACAGATGTAACGAAATTTGTACACAATCAGCTTATAAAACGTACTGAATAAATATAAAAAAAATCGATATTGAACCTAAATATTTAACTCTCATATACTTTTGGATATAAAATACTATTTCTGTAATAAAAAAATTAAAAATTCAATAAATTAATGTGTGCATATATTTAGAAAAATTAAACTACAATCCATTAATAACTAAAGCTATGTTATAGGCACTAAGCAAACTACATCTACAAGGTATATATATATATATATATATATATATATATGTGTGTGTGTGTGTGTGTGTGTGTGTGTGTGTGTATACATATATATAGATTTAACCAATGTCCCAGGTCTTCAACTGTCGACGTATATGGGGTTGCTGTAATATTTAGCACTAGTTCAGGTAAATTAGTAACATTTATTTTTAAAACAAATCTTCGACTACCAATAATAATGGCTGATCAATTTCGTGAGCCTCCTGATCCTTCACTATGTTATTAGATTGTCAAGTAAGTTTTTAGCCACAATTTTGAAAATTTTCTAGAAAAATTCTCGAAAATTCTAAAAAGTTTTACTGCAGGGTATAAATAGGCCAAAGTGAACTCAATGAATGTTTTATAGATCCACTTCAAAATTCCAACAAATACTTATTTACGTTAATATTAAGATTGGTTCAAAAAATGATTTGCTTTAATTACGAAATTTTTTTTAAATTATTTTAATTATTTCCACAATTTTTTAAGGCCCAGTAATCTCCAATCCATTTAAACAGATCAACCAATCAAGTATTTGTTGAAAGTAGTATTACATAGTTTGTAATATATAAAATACTCGTTTTGAAATTTCACATTAACTTAGCTTGATACAAGAAAATATTAACGATGGTAATCAAATATATAATTAAGCGGTTTTAAATAAAAACTATAAGAATTATTTGTATTAAGTGAAATAAATTAATATAAAATTACCTATTTATTACTTTTGACACAAGCAGCCAGATTTCTAATTAAAAATTGCTGTATATATAAACCCACAAAGTACATAATTACGGCGAGGAAAAAAACAGTATTCAGGAAAATTTTGAATGTCCTCTCCCGCGATACTTTAAAGGTTATTCAAATAGAAGGAGTTTTTTAATACATAAGTTAATTACATTTTTTTAATGATTACGGTTGTAAATTTTTGTTTGGTCAACAAGCGTTACGTAATATAATGTAAATACAGCCAGACACTGTTGAATCTGCAATATATCTAAGAAAAGTAAAATAGTATTGGAGTACTGTGTATGATCCATAATGTCTGTTGTATGATTCAGTAATTGTGATAAAATCATTGTTTTGTTGACTTTCCGATGAAACATATTTTATAGCTCAAAATTGAAAACCATTCATAGCGAGGAATCGTATTATGATATCGAGATGAAACTTGAGTGTTTATTTATTGGGTATATTAAGAGCTTTTTTTCAAAAATGTAAGTAAATGAAAATCTTGTGAAAAATTTGATGTTTTAAAAATTTCAATTTAAATCAAAATTTAATTAAAAAACCTTTTTTGATGACAATCGTGGCTGTTTTAAAAGCTTGTTACGTATATTATACCAAAACCCATAAAAAGTTATTCGAAATTAAATTTTGCACAGCTCTCCAAATTAACTGAATAAGCAATTACTACAATATGAAAAACTATGGATCGTATATTCTTTTACAATTCCCCCAAGTTTAAAGTCTTGTACTCATATATTTAAAGCCAACTATCCTATGAACATTAGCTTTTGGATTTATTTATACCCAAGGAATAGCTTCTTACATCGAATTTTATTGACATTAAAGATTCACTTAAGGATAACTAACAAACCGTTTCCTGATTTTTTCTGACTTTATGTAGTTTATGAAGGTTATTATTGATTTTTTTCCTTGCTTTAATATTTAATAAAAATTTGTGTTTGCAATAGTCTAACTTTTATTTTGTAATTTACCCAAGTTTGTTCACAGCTGCTAGTAGATGGCATTACTTCTTATACGTATATTGATACCTTTACAGTATTGGATAGCTAAATCATTAATATTTTTTTACCGTTTACTTGTAAATCACTACGAATATAAATAAACATGTAATTTATTTAGAAACCTAACTTTTAAAAACTACTTGGTAAAATTCAAAATTGTATTTTTTCTACTAACATTAATGTAATAGTATAAATTTTATTTTAATTTGACAAAATTCCATTCAACCATTTTTTTATTTTTACCTAATAAGTTCTATAATTGTATGTTAATAAATCGAGAATAATAAAATAATTTAATAATATTTTGCAGCAAGAAATTTGGAAATGCGTAAGTATTAATTAACCCACATTCATTTTACATTCATCTTTTTTCATTTGCGAAATAAAACTTATTAGATAATTATTAAACAGTTTTCATTTCTTCTTTATGAAAATTGAAACTTGTTGTCCAACATTTGTCTATAGACCGTTTCTTCTATAAAAGTTTACAAATTCCTCCTAACCCGTCATGAAGTAGCGACTTTTTCTTCCACAACGGCGACGTTATTAACTATATCTCAAAAATTATGCAACATATGAACATACTAAATAACATATGAACAATCTGGAAATTATAAGTTATATTACTACAAGTGTTGTACGTTAATCGAAATAATTGTTTTCGCCTGATTCCTTCAAAAACAAACAAAAACAATACTTTCCTCCTTATAATTCTAATGCGATTGGTTGGCTAATGAATACTTAACTCTAAGAAATGATTTTGAAATGTAAATATAGTAAATAAATAAATCTTGCTATGGATAATAAAGTTGTTATTATTTGTAAGTTGGCATCGTCCGGTATAGATTAAGAATTTACCTTGAACGTAAAAGTCTCGTTAAATTTTGGATGTTCTTTTTGCGGAAAGTGTCCCAGAGTTATGATGGAGAGAAAAAGTCAATACTATTGACTATTTAGTTTATTAGGTTGTCATTCTAGTTTTTGGCAAAAATATCTACATTCGTCGTAAATCCCTTTAGAAACCCCTCGAAATGAATAAAACCCTTAATATACCCATTAAAGAAGCCGGCCATTAAGTTTTTGTCCTATACACTGAACCATCGGTGTTTGCGTATATGACTAACACATATAATCCACTTCTACCAGTTACAAACTGCTCCAACCAACCGAAGTTATGTTCTAATTAAGACTATTAACCCAAGCATTAACCCTTGATTTAATAAGAATATAAAATAATAAAAAAGTCCATGTTTGATGCAGATTTAAAACCGTTTTCTCGTTATCCGAGAATGCTTTGATCTATTTTAACCTTATGAAAATATTTTATATCTCTCCCTGATATGATCTACGAAATTAATAAAATAACATAGACATAGGCAGATTATTTAACATCACATACGACTTTAGGAAGGATTTTTTTCATCTTTTTATAAAATGGTCAATAATTACATTTTTTTACAATTACAATTTTTTTCCACCCAAATGTGTCAAATTTAAAATCATCCAGTAAGAGTTTTTGAAAAATTGTACGTAACGGTAGAACATAATGAAAATGAACTTAAACTTTTAAAAATTGGTTTCTGTGTGTTTAAAATGTACATAAAGTATTTTCAGATGTATCTTCTAATATTAAATAAAAGAAACCCTAAAATATAACAGTTTCGTATATATTTATGAAATGTAAACAACGGTTTTATGTAGCAAATGTTTCTGAGATATTTCTAAAACACTATAATTTTTTATAAAAAAATGTTTTCGAATGCATGGAAGTCACTAATTAAGTTTTAAAAAAATATTCTGTCATAATTATCGACTTCTTTCCTTCTTAAAATCCGATTAAACATTAGCTTATTATACAAAATTATAAACTGTAACATAAAACAAAGTTATTCAAACTAATATAGGTCGATTCTTTCTATGTTAGGTTTGTTTACTAATTGTCAAAGCTATCAGGAAAAGGCTGCATTAAAATATAGAAAAAAAATTGTAACTAAAAGCTAGCAATAAATAACATTAACACGATTTACCTTTGCCTATTACATTGAATAACGAAATAACACAGTTAAATTAAAATATATATTCGCAACAGTTATTTACAACAACAGAAGAGCTTAAGGTTCACAAAGTGGCAACTTTATGGTTCTTAATAAAACTGTTTATGTTTTTGCGCCCTGATAAATCGCGGTCGCCTCGTTTACAGGACATGAATTTTACTACGTTATAGTTATTGGATAACGCAATTTATGTTATTTCCTAAACGTAACTTCGACGTGGATTTATTTTGACCAAGATTTTTTTTAACAATCAGATAATTTTTTTTATTTTTATTAAATAAATTTTTAATAATTACTTCCCCTCGACCTTAGACGCAAAATATCTAGTCTCGTTTGGAAAATTTTCTGCACCTCCCGCAATTGATTGACATCTGTGGAGGAGAATTGAGATGGCGGAAGATAACTTGTGTTGCGCTGGGTAGTTTCCTGCCACAATTTTGGCGATAACCATAGATCGATAAATTTTGTGTACGTTTTTATGTAGATATATTTATATTTATGTGTATGTGTGCATGTTAATTACAAATTGCGTGTAGAGACTTACGCATTTCCAAATTTCTTGCTTCAAAATAAAATTCAATTACTAATTTATTCTAGATTTATTAACGTATGTTAATAAATTATAGAGCTTATTAGTTAAAAATTAAAAAATGGTTGGATGGAATTTTGTCAAATTAAAGTAAAATTTATATTAATACATTAATGGTAGTAGAAAAAATACAATTTTCGATTTTTCCAAGTAGTTTTTAAAACTTAGGTTTCCAAATAAGTTTCAAATTTATTTATATTTGTAGTGATTTCTAAATTAACGGTAAAAAAAATAAAAAATTAATGATTTAGTACTGTAAAGGTATCAATATACGTATAACAAGTAATGCCATCTACTGGCAGCTGTGAACAAACTTGTGTAAATTACAAAATAAAAGTTTGTCTATTACATCCACACACGATGTTTTATTAACTATTAACGTAAGGAAAAAAATCAATAATTACTTTCATAATGATAAACTACATAATGTCAGAAAAAATTAGAAAACGGTTTGTTAGTGATCCGTAAGTGAATCTTTAATTTCGATAAAATTTGGTGTAAAAAGCTATTTCTTTGGTATAAATAAATCCACAAAGCTAATATTCATGGGATAGTTGGCTTTAAGTTTATACGATTTTAAATTTGGGGAAATTGTTAAAAGAATATACGTAGTTTTTCATACTGTAGTAATTGGTCATTCTGTTAATCAGGAGAGCTGTACAAAATCTAAATTCGAACAGCTTTTTATGGGTTTTGGCACAATATACGTAACAATCTCTTAAAACCACCATGAATTTAATTAAAAAGGTTTTTTTAATCAAATTTGAATTTAAATTTAAATTTTAAAAACATGAAATTGTCCACAAGAATTTTATTTACTCATATTTTGGAATAAACACTGAAGCTTCATCTTGGTATTGTAACAGAATTTTTTGCTATGAATGGTTTTCAATTTTGAGCGATAAAATATATTTCATGGCAAAGTCAACAAAACAATGATTTTCAAGTTTCGTCAAATTCGAACATGTATCACAAATACTAAATCATATACCAGATATTATGTATCGTACACAGAACTCCCATACTCTTTTACTTTGCTCAGACTTATTGCTGATTCAACAGTGTCTGGCTGTATTTTACATTATATTATGTAACGCTTGTTGACCAAACAAAAATTTGTACAAAACTCCTTTTATTTGAATAACCATTAAAGTATCTTGGGAGAGGACATTCGAAATCTTCCTGAATACTATCTTTTTCCTCGCCGTCCTCGCTTCGAGGGTTTATATATACAGCAATTTTTAATAAGAAATCTGGCTGGTTTTATCAAAAGTAATAAATAGGTAATTTTATATAAATTTATTTCACTTAGTACAAATATTTCTTACTGTTTTTTTTTTAAACCGCTTAATTATATTTTTTCTTACCATCGTAAATATTTTCTCGTATCAAGCATTATATTTAAAAGCACGTGAAATTTCAAAACAAAAATGTAATATATTATAAACTATGTACTACTACTTTCAATAAATACTTGATTGATTGATCTGTTTAAATGGATTGGAGATTACAGGGCCTTAATATGTTGTGGAAATAATTGAAATCATTTTAAACATTTTTATTAATTAAAACAAATAATTTTGTTGACCCAATCTTAAGATTAATTTAGATAAGTATTTGCTAGAACTTTGAAGTTAATCTATAAAACAATCAATGAGGTAATCAGATTATTTTCGTTGCTAAGTAAGTCTTATCAAACGCACGATAAATATATTTATTTTATTTGTCAACCGTTTGTTATCTAATAGTTGTACGTGATATAATAATTTCCGTAGGGTAAATTGAATTCTTGTTCTCTCTTTTGTTAAAAATTTATGAATATGTGTGTTGATTAGAAAGTGCCTTAAAATTTGTACTTTTATTAATATTATCAACATATTCCGTTAACATCCAGGATTAGGTCAATGGAAATAAAATAAGAACTCCCTTCTTACTCTTCCTCCCTTCTTACTTCTCCTTCAAAAGAAATATCAGTGGATGAGCACAAATAATACCGTAATATTGTGTATGTATGTGTGTATGCATGTACGTATTTAAAATATAACTTAAATGGCACGACTTTAAGATATAGCTTTTTAAAAAACAATTTATTTTTAAATCATATATTCATCCTTTATCATACATATCATAGTCAAATTTAATTCTAATCGAATACCTAGTTAAACTGGATTACGAATGATGCAGACTAAGGGCTCAATTAAACCGAGATTGTGATATGAATCCCACTGGGCTTTAGTCTAGGGTTTATAAAGGATATGGAATAGTGAGATATCTGGAAGAGGAACTTGCTGACGAGCCTGGTAACAAGACTTGATCATGGTAAAATGATGCTCTGTGAACCGAACTGTTTTTATTATATTAATATGAAAATCGTGAGAGTGGTGCTGTGTAAGAATGACTGCTAGCTTGTACAAGGTATACAGTACGTATATGTGGGTAGGTTGAATATCAGAAGGGACCATTTTTAACTTACACTCAACTAAATCTCTTGAAAGGTAAATATCACAAAGAAATCAAAGTATATATGCACTATTTTGTTAATGACTCGAAATCATCTGGCAAGCAGTAATAATGTAGTTTATGCGTAAAAGTCAAGTCACTAGGGCTTACGTTAGTAAAATCACAAAGTTTTTTCAAAGGTTTTAATAAACCATATTTTTTCATTTTATTAACAATCGTTTAGAACTCAGAACAAATAATATTCAGATAGTGTTATATTAGGCGAATAATATGGATATTATAACCTATCTCTTGCAACTTCTGAGGAGTATTTCTGGCCAGTAATTAATCTGGTTTTATCAAGGAAAGGAAATCTTCATTCGCATTGTCTACGTAACTTGTTAGCTTGTCTACGTAATTTTTCACAATAAATATCTTTGCTCACCGTATATTCCTTTGGAAGCAACTTTCAATTAATAGCGAGCTGCTAGTAGATATATTCCACTACCAGTTTTGCTTTATTTTCTCTTATATTTAGGTTTGGATATTGCAATGCTGGTATGTCCTATGATAAGCTGATGGTTTCTGTCTGGGTAATTATCATACAGCGCTTCAATTAATCACATCATTAATTAGCATTATTAATTGCAAATAAACACCATATTAAAAAGCAGAAGAGTCTATGCTTGAGTTTGATCTGAAATCATTTAATTTTGACTTGGCCTAACTGTCGTTAATCAATCGAACATCGGTCTATTTACAACTTAAGAAAGTTTATCCAAAAAAATTAAATGTACAGATTTCCTTGCCCTCACCGTTGCATAATATATATAAATATAATACAATTTTCAGTATATGTGAACGGAATTCAACTATTATATACGAATGGAATTCAACTATTGGGGTGGCTTCAAGTAACGAAATAAGATTGGGATTTGGAATTCAAATATTGTAAATTATTCTTTAGCCTACGACCCAAAATCGCAAGTCAAATTATTTGTAAAAACGCATATACATCCAGAAATATATGTATCGTATCCGCAGAGTGCGAATGGAATTCAACTATTGTGGTGGCTTCAAGTAACGAAATAAGATTGGGATTTGGAATTCAAATATTGTAAATTATTCTTTAGCCTACGACCCAAAATCGCAAGTCAAATTATTTGTAAAAACGCATATACATCCAGAAATATATGATTAAAAACAAATGTTACTCTTTTATCTGGTGACCATTACCACGGGTTTTGTTAATATACATTTCATTAGAGTTCCAAGTAATGTAAGGTTTCAGAAATTAATTATTGAAGCAAATATAGTGTATTCTGAATACAATTTTTAATTTACAGAATACACATAGCAATATCGTATTGATATGGCTGTTACTTAACAATTATCATTCAAGAAGATCACGGTTTCGGACATAGACGGTCTTATGAAATATCTTATAAGGCATCTTCACTTATACTACTGTAATACTAAGTAACCATCGTAATTTTTTTTAATTTAAAGTTGAAATAGTTTTCCTTAAACGAAAATCATCGTATTTATATTTCATTCATTGCAATCGTTTAATGAAAAAAATAAACGAGTTGAATAAAAAATATGAAAAACAATAAAAATAAATATCTAGTTTAGAATATAATATGGTCTCGCTTCAAATGTTTCATTAAAGATTTTAAAATAGATTTAGAGGAAAATACGTTTTTTTCTTAATAGCTTCAGATACTGATACATTTTTATGCCGTGTAGGATACAAGTGCACTTGAGAAGAGGTACATTCACAATGTTTTAGTGTATTAAACCAAAAAGGCTAATGAAAGTAATATATTCCATTGCAAGAATCAAGGTCGCTTATCAACCATTTATTTAAAAAAAATGTCCTATTGTTATGAACAGTTTAATATTAAATTTAAAACGACTTTTCATGAATTATTAACTAACAACTTTAAATAATCCACGCACTAACTTTGCTTACCCAAATTTAGTGCAATATATCTCGAAGCAAGTTAACATATTACGGTTTCATTTATCACGTAATAAATATCAATTAGGTTTTTTGTATATTGACCTGATCATCCAATTAATACCTTTGTTTCTTTTTTTTAAAGTGGATCTAATATACACTAAAACTTCTCCCGATAAAATTAATTAAAAACTACCAAATAATTATTATGAATTAATTAATGAGCAAATTTTTTTATTAGTTTGATATTTTGTGTGAAAAAAGATTTTAACGTCGACTTTTTTAGTGAAATTTTGATTAAGTGAGATTTATAACAATATAAAACAGGATTAAGTATATTTTTTACAGTTAAATTAGAGAAAACGGTGAAAAACTTACTATTAAGTTATATATGTGCTCACATAAACCAAATATTTTGTCAATTTATTTTAGTTCAAATAATTAGGATATCCGTGTTTTACTTTAAATGCGCCCGTAGTGAAGTGTTTTCTCATCTCTTTGAATAAACGAATATAATATTGTGTCTATGTCGTTTCTAACCGCGAGTATTTTTTATTTCTCTGTGAATCTGAAAAAATATTAAAAGTGTAAATTTCGTTTTAAATGGGAATTCCGAAGCGAAGTTTACCAAAAGTGCACTTTTACATTTTGTTTTCTAAGAAAATGCCGTATCTAAAATTTTTTGAATTTTTACCAATATTTGTTTTCTAAGATAAGTGGTTTCAGAATTTTAGAGAAAGTCTTCCGACATTTAAGTTTCTGGCAGTTTTGAATTTAAAATGTTTATTACACATTATTTGCCTATTTAAAATGTCGTTCACAAATAAAATCAGCAATGTGTCTAAAATTCGTTTCATTTGAGATCTACTGATAAAGTTATTAAACTAACAAAATCACCATAAACATAAAAATAAACTGAAAAAATAAGCTCTTAAAATCATTTCAAACGCTCTTTTTTATCTAATGAAGGCAGTGCACATTTTGAAAACTGTGTTTCCATTCACCGACAAACTTTTACACGTCAAATATAGCTAATATTCCGATAATGACTATTTGATATTAATTTCAAGATACACTAAAAATATCGATGGTTTTTACAAATTTAAAAACTCTTACCTCGAAAGAAAATACATGAAAATATTTGAAATAAGAAAATGTATCAGCGGTAAAATGGAGGACTAAATATATATTCGCACCTGAAGGTAGTAAATAAAATGAAGGTAGACCCTCATTTGTGAACTATAATTAAGGACACAAAAGGGACCGGGCTCAACACCAAAAGCTTATCTTTTGGATTATTATGTAACCGGCTGCCACCTTTATTTCGAGTTATTTTAGGTCCTGTGCCTCGAATAAAAGTCTCGCTTGTATATAATATTTGATTTTTCACAAGAAAGATTATGTTTCGGCCAACGTTAAAATGTAAATTAAAAAATGTTCCTAGCTTCTTATTTATTGAAGATTATCCCACAAATTTTTGTCCTATTTTTAAGAGCTATTTTCTTTATTATTTGTTTCGGTCAAAGATATTTTGAGAGTAAACAACTAAACATCAAACAATATCATAATGTTAAATGCGTAATTTCCTTCAATTAAGGAATTCATTCGTGTTTGTATTCACATGATATTCCTTTAGTGTAATAGCTACATTATATGGTTACAACAAACAACTTCGATCAGTTGAGTGAGAAAACCGCTCAACCGATTTGAATAAAAAATTGTCGTTAATATCGGTGTATTATAGAGAGTATCAAAGAGTATTTGACATTATAAAAAAACAATATGGCGCCCGTTATATATATATATATATATATATATATGTATATATATATATATATATATATATATATATATATATATATATATATATATATGTATATATATATATATATATATATATATATAGATACATACATATATTGCAAAATATGTTGAGTAGGGTATTATTGTAAAAATTAATTTAAAGGATTCTAAAAGTATATAACAATGAAGGTATGTATTATAGAAAGAGCTTTATTTATGATTTTCGATAAAAATAGGTTTTAAAAATAAGTGTAATAATAACAAAAACTAACAATTCTACCATTTAGCATACCTATAGCTCAGTCAGTCGATCACGCATAAGTTCACAGGGGAGTTCCGCTACAATTTCTACGTGTCTTGTACAGAGAAAACTCATGAAGAAATAAAACCTTAAGATTTAAAGATTGTCACTAATGATGAATTTAACGGTCCACTCTGGCTATAATTACGGTCGGTTCATCCGAAATGTAAGAAGAATGAACTGTCCAAGCAGCAAATTAAAATCCGAAGTCAATAGGACGAGTATCTGTTTTCTTCAAAACAGACACTTTCCTATTTTTCATTCACTTGCAAAAATTCACACAGATTATTCATCAAACGATTGTGAACAAGGAAATGAAATATAATTTCATCATTACCAGCTCAAGTGTTGTGATGGTTTATACAGTTCTAAGAAATAATTAAAAAATATTTTGATGAGACCTGAGGATCTATCGGCTTGGAAGAACACAAGCCCGCATGTTACTTTTTGCTTTTTAATAAACGGTTTAACTTCTAAAAGCAAGTTTATTAAAGCGCACCTGATATTATGGCACGAATTCCATTTCTTCACCCATCAATGTCTTGTTTCCGATTTACTTTTTTTAATAAATTACTTAACTTCTTTTACGAGATGGTTGTAAATCAGATTCACTCCAGCACGACCCAGTTTAGTTAACATTATATTGAAATGAACTAGACCGTTCATTTCAGTTGATTCGTATAAATAAAAATGAACTTACTTTTTCTTTCATTCCATGTGGATCATCTGGGATGATCATGAAGAGAAAACGGTATAAGCTGGACATTAAACGATAGAAATATAAAGTCAAAAGAATTTTTAAAAACGTTTAGGGTACGACATGGTGTGCTTAACAATTTGGACCAATCTGCTGTCAGACTGATTTCACAAATATGATGGGAATTTTAATTAAAGATACAAATTTTCCTATATCGGATGCATATATTATAGTGAGGAGCAATCTATTAATATCATTCTTAATCACAAGTCTCTAACTATTTATTTACTTTTGAGTTAATTTTTTTATCGCGGTTGTGCTTTCATTTTTTAATAATTTGTTTTTCTTTTTATTCATAAAATGAGTTGGTTAATATGTCTGTGATTTCAATTTAAAAAAAAAAAGGTAAATATATATATATATATATATATATATATATATATATATATATATATATTTATGTATTAAATGAACTCTCATTGATGCCATGCGCTACCTTATTATAAATGTTATAAAAAAGCGTCCAAAAATGTCTTCCATTCATAATCACTTAGACCTACCCTTCCTTGACTCCGTTTTTCTCCTGTTACTTTAACATGCCATGTTAAAGTAACAGGAGAAAAATGGAGTCAAGGAAGGGTAGTTAGTAGTTAGTAAGTAGAATTAAGTTACTTAAATAATTTTATATGTTTACAATCGACGATACTGGAAAATATAATATATACGCAATCAGAATATAACTTTAAGAACTGACTTTCGTGATTCTGAAGTGAAGGGTTTTCTTCCCTTTTTAAAGTCATGAAATTTACTGAAAATTATATTATAGGAATTCAATAATCTATAGGTAAAAAACTAACAGCATAGCAACAAATTTCGAAGTACAGACATTTTTCTAACATTATATATTTCGTGTGTCATATAATAACAAAGAAGTGTGAAACCAAAAAAAAAGATAAGTCGGCTTTGGTTATACATATACGTTAATAACTATGTTAATTGCAGTAAAGGATAAAATAATCTCACAAGATAATATATAAATTGTAAATAAGAAACAGATAGACCGTTCACCTCATATTTAAAAAAGAAACAAGTATACCCATAAAATATTTGTAGAACATCAGGTTGAAGACATTCTCATTTTTTTTTCAATCAGAATTTATTAAAATTTAATTAAAAATTATAGATAAAATAGCATATGGGCCTAAAGAGGGATGGAAAAGATAAACTGTATTTTATGCGCCAAAAAATAATTATACACCAAGAAATTTAACGTGAGTAGATAATTATCAAAATTTTTATATTGAAATTAAAGTATTTTATTTATAAACAAATTATTAAATTGAATCAGGACGAGAAGCTTTTAATTGACTTTAATTAAGACGAGAAAATTAGAAGTATATTGGCACATTAAACATTTTCTTAACGGGAAGTTTGCCAACACGCATTTCCAGTTAATGAATTATGTGTAGTTAATATTATAAACGCCTAGTCATAAATACCGAGTAAGACCGAGAATATATTCCTAAACTCTCTGTTTAAATATAGCCATGTCCATAACTTTAACCACACTACGCAACACTATCTATAGAGTTTCGAAAAAAAGATCGCAAAAGTTAAGCCTTCGTTTGTAAAAGAAATCGTAAAGATTTTGGCTTCATTCAGTTTTGTCCTGAATCAATTCACCAATATTTCTGTTGTTAAACTATAAGAGGTGATCGCTTCAGTATACAAATAGGTTGTTCCAGTATTAAGGTTTTGACACACGCTCGTACGCAAAATATATACGGCTTAAATATACTATTTAAATAGCTCATTCGGTCATACCTAGTTAAAAACAATTTTTCATCGGTCTAGATGTATGTAACCCTTTCAGTATATTTTAAAACTTTCAAATAAAATATGTGCCCATACATCCATACTTCTAACTGAAATGTGAGCTTAAGTGAAAAGATAAAACTATGAACATATTCCACTCATTGAAATTCCACTATTCACGCATTTTTACACTCTAAATTATTATTGCAACGACCATTGGCTTGTTAAGTCACATTTTGTTGAAATTAATTTTTTTGTCCTTCCAAAACATTATTTGACCTTATCTCATTCAGTGTGGCATGGGTTACGCCACTTATCTATGACTTAAAATAAAGTTCATCAAAGGCCGTCTAGTTGATATTAAACTCAAGATGTAGAAATATAAAGACAGGCCTTTTTCTTCACAAAATTAAAAAATCTAAATTCAGGTGATTTTTCTCTCGTGTTTCATCAGTGATTATTGCAGTCTGGCGTAACTTCTGAGCTTTTTGTTTCTTCTACCCTTGAGACTGAAGACAAGAATTTTCCTATTTTTTCTTAGGTTCTCAGTTATTACTTATAGACGATAAGAAAAATATAAAAAGGAGATGTGGATTATGCAGCTGAGCGCTGTATTATTTAATAGTAAATAGTATATATCACAGACATTTCAACTATTCTATATCAGTTCTTCATTCACAAAAAATATTTTAAATCTACGAAGTAATATTATACTCATATATGAGTATAACATAACTTAACCTGTACTCATATATATATACATATATATATATATATATATATATATATATATATATATATATATATATATAAATATGGGTGTTTAAACTTATATTATTTAAGAGACAATTTCATAATGTAATATAAATAGTAGAAGCAAATGTTGTATGATTCACTAATTATCGCGTAATAATACGCACACCATGTCATGTAAATATCATGATTTTGAACATACTTATATCATTGTAAATTTACTTTTCGTTTTAATTCTACCTTTAACGAGAAATAAATAAACATGCATGTGTGTAATATTAAACGAATATTTTTAAATGAATATATATCGTATGTTTGATCGGTGAGAACAGTAAAATTTTTGACAATTTTCTATTTCATAATGGCTTTTATAGCAATACTTCCTTAAAAGAAATTCTCTAAGAACTATTTGTATAGATTTACGCATTCTGAAATTCCGTGCTTCAGAATAATATTAAGTGTTTAATTTATCCTGAATTTTTCACTAAAACTTTATCAATGTTATTAAATCGGAATAAAGAATATTTTGTCTATAAATCTAGGAAAGGTAAAATTAAAAATATAGTGGTTTAAAATTTTGTTAATATACAAGAAATTTACATTGACATCAAAAGTTGTAAATATTATTTTGGATTCTGCGATTAGTTTTGCATAAAGGCGTTCCAAATTTTGTAATTTGATTAATTCATTTAAAATTACAAAAAATTATAATTAAATGGCAAAAAATAAACAAAAATATTACTGATTTTGTTACCTACCGCTAACAAAAGGAAACAAATACAGTAGTTACCTATGTAAGAAAAAACAAGACAACGTGAAAAAAAAAGCAATGATAGGGTTCGTGAAGGATAACTTAAAGCAATTTATTCGCAGCGAACCATTTCTAATTTTTTATAATGTATTTCTTGGTTGGCTATAATGAAATTCTGTAAAATTATGGTCATCATATTCCAAACTTAATTCTAAACAATTCAATATCGAATGAAGTAAACAATTACCAAAATACTACTGGGTTATTTCATATGAGATCAACAAAAAATTATTACAAATTTTGCCTACCCATCTTCAATTTCGATAAAACTTGATGTGCCGACTATTACTTTGCTTCATATAATTGCTTTTACATCAAAAATTGTGAATAAACATAATATAATAACGTGGAAGTGTCCATGCGTAAAGTGAATTTCAAATAATTTTATTTTAAAGCTTATTGATGATTCCTCTAAACTAATTGGTATACTGATCTATTTATGCTATATCGTAAAATGACCTAACATACACCCCCACTAGACAATTTTTAACCTCACTACAACCCCACTAGACAATTTTTAACCTCATTGCCAAAAATTTCCTAGTCAATGCAACGCTAAATTTTAAATAAAAAAATGTTGAACGTAATTCCACAAAGAATATCCAATAAACCCTTCAGATTATTATATGCCCTTTAGTAAAAATTTCAAAATGAAAAAAATATCTATTACATTTAAATTCGATTGCAAGATGACGAAATATATTTTCCTGCAAGAATCTAAACATTTAAATGTTTACTCAATCGAGACCAATGCTTGCAAAATGTAGGAAATTCGCAGACAAAATCGCAAATGTATCGGAATGCAGGACTTCCAGCCGTAGCACAGCTGAAATAAAAATCAGCTCTTAATTATCAGTACCACTTTTTCATTGTTAAATCCAGAAAATAATGAGGTAACATATTTTGAAATGAAATAATACGGCATGTATATTGCCTCGTACAGAGTCCATGAATGAAATCACATGAATGAAATCTGAAAGCAATATTTTCATGAAATTCTGTTCGGCAAAATTTAGTTTCATTTTAAAAAAAGGTTTAGAATTGAAAATATTCGTTGACACTTGATGGAAAAAATTTAATTAACATTACAAAATAAAACTATATAATTTCAGTATAATATATGACGTTTCATATGTTTTTGTTTCCACTTTCACACCTTAACAATTTAGCTAATCTTCATAAAATTTTGCGTAAATCTAGCAAGTGATCGAAATAAGCATATAATTTTTAGTATTTATGTAAAAACATAATTTGTTAAGAATTATAAAAACCTAATCCCACTAGGAATAACCATGAACAAAACAACGTGAAAATACGAGTTTGTAATAACGCATCATGGAAACAGCCTTAGGCTACCTGTTAAGTTATAATAAAAAGCAACATATTTTGGCCACTGCAGGACACGGACTTTCAAAAACCACAATATTTCTTTCTATACAACAATATATTGGAATACAACTGCTATAATTGTTCATAGTAAGGAAATAAGATTGTAATTTAGAATTGAGGCATTTATGTTGTTCTTTGGCCCACAATCTAAAATCATAAATCAAATTATTTAGTTCTTTATTTTAATGGGGTCATATATATATATATATATATATATATATATATATATATATATATATATATATATATATATATATATATATATATAAGAATTGCAATTTGAAATTGAGGCATTTTTGTTGTTCTTTGGCCCACATAGATTGTGGGCCAACGATTCAAGCAGTATCGTTACTTGACATTTATCCTTCAAAAAGAGTTTAGTTTCGGACAAAGACGGCCTTATTCACTATTTTTTAAGGTATCTTTACTTATCCTATTTAAATCCTAAATAGTCATCGTAGCTCCTATGGTAAACATAGCGTTCAATAATGTAAACCAAACATTTTTGTCAATTCGTTTCAGGTTAAATATATAATATAGGTGTTATACTTCCAATGCTTTTGTTACGAATATTTTTTTTTCATATTTCGTGAACGTTAAAATATAAGATTGAGTCTATTTTATTTCTAATCGTTTTTTTATTTCTTGGGAAAATCAAAAATATTGCAAATTTTACATTGCACTTGACGTGGGGATTCTGGAACTACGAGAAATTGCAACGCAGTTTATCAAAAATGCACTTTTACAAATTTTTTCAAAAATATTGTATCTAAAATTTTCTGAATCAATACCAATATTGTTTTTATTCTAAAAATTGTTTCAGAGTGTTGAAGGAAGTTTTTTTATATATAGATTTCTAGAAATTTTGGATTTAAACATTAAATACACATTATTTACGCATTTCAAATATCTTTCATAAATAATTTTAGCAGAGGATCTCAAATACATTCTATTTTAGGTATTCCAAAACAAATTAAATAAATTGGTATCAATCACCACAAACGAACAATAAATAGATAAAATTATTTCAAACGTCAATAGTCTCTAATTAAAGAAGCGCGTATTTTAAAAATTCCATTTACAAACAAATGTTTTTACGTCAACCAGTGTTAATATATAAATAAGGACTATCTGATATTTATTTGGATATCCACTAAATATATCGATGGTTCTTACTAAAATAAACTTAGAAAGAAAAGAAAAAAAAATGTTTGGAACAGTGAAATGTATTAATGTTAAAATAGAGGGGTAAATATATTTATATTCGCACGTGAAATTGGTAAATAAAATAAGGTTATTCCCTCATTTGCGAACTATAATTAAGGACACAAAAGAGAACGGACCCAACACTGAAGGCTTACCTTTTGAATTATTATATAACCGGCGGCCACCTTTACTTCGCATTATTTTGGGTCTCGTGTCTCTAATAAAGGTATCGCATTGGTATAAGATTTGATTTTTCATGGGAAAAAATTGTGTTTTGGGCACACGTTAAATAGGGAATTGAAGAACACTTGCAGCTTTTCACTTATTGCAGACGTACGTCCACAATTGCTTTATCATGCTTAGAAAGAGCTATTTTCTTTACTACTTATTATAACTGAAAATATTTCGTAATTAACTATTTCAAAGAAGCTAAATATCAAATAATATCAAAGTCAATGTTATATTCTTCTCTAGTTCAAAAATGTGAATTTTATTTCAATTAATAAATTTGTTCGCATTTGTATTCGAATGAAGTGTATTTAGTGTGATATTTACATTTATAGAGTTACAATAAGAAACTTCAATCGGTTGTGTGACGAAACTGCTTAACCAATTTTGATATAGTAATATATCTTTGAAATTAGTGTATTTTCGTGAGTACAAAAATTATGATATCGTTATGAACAAAATATTACGATTCTAAATAGCATGCAATTGTTTGAAGTACCATAGATTGCTAGTTGAAACTTCAATGGAATTAAATACATCGTTTAAAATGTTCGTTCAATTCCAAAGAAAAGTTTATGGTTAAAACTTTTTCACACCGTAGCAATGAGGTGGTTAGTATTTTCAATTGTTCTTTATAAATGGATATTGATAATTTAAATGTAAATTACGTTAAGCAGTCCGTTTTTCGTGTTCATTTTCAAGGTTTTGTTTGAAAATTTAATGTCATTCCGATGCAAAAGCAAAAGTTAATTATTATATAAACTTTAGGTGCAAAAAGATATTACAAATAAAAAAAATAATTTGAACGGGAAGGGTGCATACCCTTAAGGGACAAAAAAGTCCAATTTAAACAAATGGTAGTATTATTGAATTGTTTGTCAATGCAGCCATAGTTTCAAAATTAAAATCATTGTATAGTTGACATTTTCTTCCCATAACGGCGCTTGCATGTGATCAATAACGGCTAGCTTCATTTATTGATAAAAATATGTGCAGCTAATAATGGAAATAACTAAGCTCGGAGTGGCTCTGTACGAAAAAAATCAAAATGAATAAGTACTAAAATAGAGACGGAGAGGCCATATTTGGGTAGAAGCAAACAACCAGTAGGATAGACAAGTTCTCTAGTAAAGATCACAGGCCAGATGGACTGACGACATAAAAAAGTCGTCAGAAACTAATTGAATACGGAAGGCGTACCATGTGTGGTAACGCATCTTGCAAAAACCTTATGCCTAGTAGTAAAACAAGCTGACGATGACGATAACAATAATGACCATATCATAACTATAAATTAAATCAAAATCCACTGGTTGTGACAGTCTAAATATAGATACTCTTGCTCCTATCATTAACATTATAGTACCCACCATCACTGCCATATTTAATATTTCCAGATTAACGTCTATGTTCCCTTGTGAATGAAAAAGGTCGCATATTATCTCGTTACCCAAAACATCTACCCCTAACCAGCCCAAAGATTTAAGACCTATATCTATATTACCACTATTATCAAAAGTTTGCGTTGTTGTGAGCGGATTGAACATTCTCAACTTGTTAGTTTTTTAAATACCCAAAATTTACTTGACCCCCTGCAATTTGGCTTTAAGTCAGGGCATAGTACTTCAACAACACTGCTGAAAGTAATTGATGATATGTGCCTAGCCATGAACAATACCCAACTAGCTGTTCGTATATTATTGGACTTCAGTAATGCTTTCAATTATGTGGACGTCGACATTTTGATACATAGGCTTAAATATTTAAATCTTTTGCAACCATGTGTTGATTGGTTCAATTCCTGTCTTCGTGGCCATAAACAGGCAATCAAAATTTCTGAAAACTACTCAAAGTGGACCAGTCTCATTGCCGGAGTACCTCAAGTGTTCTTTCTCCACTTTTTTTTCTATTTTCATTGATCCCGTAATTAAACAACCGTCCTTCAACTATCATTTATGTGCTTATGATCTTCAAATATACTCTCACTGCAATGTCGATAAAATGCCTTTATGCATTGATATATTATATGCAGACCTACATTTAATCAGTCAGTGGGCTGGAAGCAGGGTCTTTTGATTAACCCAATTAAATCGCAGGCTATTATTCTCGGTAGTCAGAAACTGTTGTCAAAAATATCTATATCTGAGTTACCACAGCTATTAATTAACGGTTATCTTATTTCTTTTACTTCAACTGTAAAAGATCTTGGCCTACTAATTGAACAAAATCTCACATGGAATTCTCAAGGTAATGATGTTAGTCGTAAGATTTTCTTCAAAATACACTCTCTCAAACGGCTACAAAATTTTCTTCCACTGCGAACTAAAATACAAATTTTTCAAACTTTACTTCTGCCTATTCTTGACTATGGGGATGTGTGCTATTCTAATCTAAATGAACATTTACTCAATAAATTAGAATGCTTCAAAACATGTATATTCCATACATTTTTGGTATTAAAAAATTTTACCTTGTATCCGAGGGTCGTTCAGGTCTTAAATGGTTAAAGATTCGTGATTAACGCACCCTTTATTTTCTATGTTTTGTATATAATATCCTCAATAATCCCGTTACACCTACATACCTTAAATCTAGATTCCAATACCCGTCATCCCACGACCTCGAATTACGATACAAAAATAAGTATATCCTCATAATCCCTCAACATAGAGCGGAATTTTATGGTGAATCCTTCACCGTCAATTCTAATCGATTCTGTAATGAACTAATTACAAATATACCAAGGGCGCCCTCGTTTTCTGTGTTCAAATATCTGAAAATACATTATCTATCATAATTTGGCAGGTCCTAATCCCTTCCGTTATAACCCATCCTTGTCCCTCCCTACTCCTAAAGTGTCGTTTTACTTTGGTTTTAATTAATATTATTTTTTTATCGCATATTATTATATATTTTATTTTTTAAGTAGAGTTAATTAATGTTTAAAAATTACTTACAGTCTGCCACAGCACTTAATTTTCTCATCTAATTCATAATAGCTGGCTGTAAGATGCTCTGTAATGTGTATTGATGCATTACTCTTGTAGCAATAAGTCTGCCACTGTATCTTAGTTTTCTAAGCTTGCAGAAATAAATAAATAAATAACTACAAATATATTCATGAATAATTAATATTGATAATTTAATCTGAAATCTCGACTTTGTTGATTAACCACAGTTGAACAGCCGTGAGGACTTATTCCATTGCATTCTCCAGGGGGTATTAACGTCAACCCTCAGTTCTTCTCTTGACCTACTTCTTTATGATGAGAATATGCCTAACTCATAAGCTTCAAAGACCAAAAAATTTTATTATAATTTTCATTATAAATAAAATTCTGATATTTATCTATAAAATAGGCCACTCAACAAATATTTTTGCCTTGAATACGAGAGTAAACCCTGTTCTAATGCTTGCGTCGCTATAAAATAATGAACATTAGCATTTAAGCTATTTTCACCTCGATTCGAATTCCTCTGAATGTATAAATAAAGATAAAGAGATGAGCGCTTTAAACTTTTAAACGAATATAAACCTTCACTTAATGTAAGATAAATTGCGTAGATTATTCGAAATGTGAAATATGAGAGGAAAACTTATAAATTATTCCAGTCACGAATTTCCACATTATTTTATCGTGATCTAAACAAAAATGTTTTGATTGTTTCTGCCATCGAAAGTGTATAAGTTTTCTAGCAAAATAAAACTGATTGAAAAGTATTTCTTAGAGATGAAAATAATGTATGAAATAATAGAATACTTGGTTGATATATTTAACGAAGCTAAAATTTGCTTTTGGCAGAATTTAATAACAAAGTATAAAAACTTAAAATTGACTCATTTATGCTTATTTAAAGGATAATTAAATCTAATAGTACTTTCATTCTTTGAAAAATGATCTGTTACAAACTTTTAAAATAACTATTTTCAACATGAACAAAATTAGAATTTTTCTTCTGGGTGTCAACCTGAAAGCTTGTGGCCTTCTTATTCAATCCATTTATTACTTTTCGTGCCCCTAGTTACCATAAATAATTATTTACAATGAAACTAATCACCGACTAGAAAAGTATTTTAATGTTTTGTACATAAAAAAGGAAAAGAAGCCAAAACTACGCAACGAATGGCTACTAAATTTAATTTGAATATGGAATAGCTAAGTAAGCTCAAAAATGTCAACAGAATATTGGCCAAAGTGTTATATAATTTACAACTAACTCCAAAATAGAACAGCACAATTTTATAAAACCTGGTACATACATAGTCCGTGATTGGATTTAATAAATCCAGAGGTTTTTAACCAGAGAAATATTGGTATTCCTTTATGGTGAAACTGGAAGTTTTTTTTCTTGGTAATAAACCTTTAATACCATAACATTCCGACATATGGTGAGTTAAATAAGCGTATAATAACTATTAGATACAGGCCTTAAGACTCTAAAACCTATATGTTTGACTAAGCATGGCAAAATAATCAGCATTATATGTTGAAACAAGTTGTATGAATTTCAATGAATAAGAGACAAATTCTACCGACTTAACTTATTTGATGTCTCCAGTCGTATTAAATATGTAGATTTAACATCGTCATTGTCTTGAATAAATCAATGTAGAACAATCTGACACTTTTAGTAGTGAGCCAATATTTTTTCAACGAAAAAAAAGCACAAATAGTCTTTTAATCGTGAAGGTTTAAGTTGTTAAAATGCTTTTCTCAGCAGAATATGAAGAAATATTGCTGGTTAAAAACATTAAGATTAAGGTAATGAGCCGCAAAGGAATTGAATTTAGTAAGGTATTATCTTTAACAAAGGTAATCGTCTGAAAATCACTGGAAAACCTAAAAATAAAATTACCTTCTTATCGGCATTAATTATTATTTCTCGTGTACAATTTCACTTAAAGGTTTTTACAACTTTGTCATGACTGCTATTGCAAATTTAGAGCCTAGTATTTAAATAATTTTCAAAGTTCGTTACCTGAAAACAACAATCCAAAGCTGTGTAATAAAACCCACCCTTCCCTACATCTATCATTGTAGACACTCCGAGAGACTGCATTACGTAGAAACTTGAAATTTGACTTAGCAATGGTTCCTATTCACTTACAGGTTTTATATTTACACTTAATTATAGATGCGGTAAATTAGGTACTCGGAAAATTTTTTTTAAGTATGTATTATACGGAGTATCATTTAAAAATGCTAGGTAGATTAAACTTAAAAATATTAAGACGCAGTTAAAAATGTAAGGTGAATAGACCATAATTTGCGAAAACGTGCATTCTTTCCTTATTTGCGATGCTACTGAACTATCATGAAAACAAAGTTAGTAGGATGCAAAATTAATATTCCTGCAAAAATATCGCGATTATCCTAGGTTGTCTTTTTTTTAATATCATAAAATATTTTGGCCTACAAAAGATACAAAATAATGTCGACGTTTAAAAAATTGTTTAATAGAAAAGCTTAAGTGTCATTTATGTTTGAACTATTATAAGTACCGAAATATATCAACAAACCTCATAATCATAATAGTATTGAATATATTTAGCGTTAATTTTGTAGAAATTCATTATTCACAATTAAATGAAACTACGTGATATAGTATTATTTCTACTTTCTTTAAGTTCTTTACCACGACCTAGGTTTTATTGTATTACAACGTCTTCAGGTGGGATATTAACAAAAAAGCTCTTAGGAACATTCAACAGCATTTATACATTTGAAACACAATAGCGGAAGCCGGGTTTTTGTGGGTTTTCCCACTGCTTATATCAATAAATTTATTGTAAGGGAGCGGTGTAGGTTTAATTATATTTCCGAGAGTTATATGATATACCAGTATTTTAGTGAGGGTAATAAATTCAATTGTTGTTATTATATGAGGTTGTACAATGCAAATGTTCCGATGTATGTAATAAAATTAAATGGAAGTTATTCTCGGTAATATATTTATACAAAAGCAAGGATATCTGAAAGTTAGAACAAGGTTATACCTCACTAAAATACTGTTATATCGTATAACTCTCGGAAATATAATAAAACCTACACCGCTTCCTTACAATAAACTCAGTCACATAAGCAGTGGGAAAACCTACACAAACCCGCCTTCCACTATTGTGTTTGAAACATAAATGCTTTTGGATGTTCCTAAGAGTCAATTTTTGCTAATATCCGACCTGAAGATGTCGTAATACAACGAAACCTAGGTATCGTGGTAAAGAACTTAAAGAAAGTAGAAATAATACCACATCACGTAGTTTCATTTAATTGTGGATCATAATGGTACTTTTACTTGAGAAGTTTTTCATTTCAGTTTTAATATATGTATAATTTAACATATTGATTTAACAAAATGAGACAAAATTAATTGATAATAATATTGTTTTTTGCTTTCGTTAAGTATCGTTAACTATTAAACGAATTCTAATTAAATTATACTAACATATTTTCTAGTCGAAATTAAGTTTAATATGGAAATATTCGAACAGAGTATAGAAAAGGAGACATAACGATAAATCTTATAAACCTGTTGAATTTATATTTCAGTTTATTTATTTTTTAACTGTAGTATAAATCGTTAAACGCGAGTAAAAGAAAAATCTATCACGTGTCAGTATAACTAGCACTATGAATATTTTATACACACTTGCATATTAACATTGTAGTTTACATGGAATTTTCCTTAAGCTATACAAAATTATTAATATTATTCTTCACCATATATATTGCCTAGAAGGTCTTTTGCACTTTCTAGTAAAAATTTTTTTAAATCTTTCGCAATTTTAAATAATAGCTATGTATTATAAATATTCGTAATCCGATTGCACTTATTTATCCGGTCACAATTTTTGAAATAAAATTTTAATAAGGATATTTTATATAATTTTGAGTTCTTCATTCTCGCAGATAGACCGACAAAATTTTTTTGCGGAATTTTTCAATAATATATCTGAAAATATTTGGAAGAATATTTTAAGGACAACTTTTATTTCAACTTAATTCTGATTGATGTCAAGAACACGCCCTCTAAAAATGTTATCAAAAGGGGGTTTGAAAATGTCGTCCTTTCATAATCACTTAAACCTATCCTTCATTAATTCCGTTTTGGTCCTTTTTGTTTGCCATGCAATGTAAATAACTTATTTTTTAACATTTATTTTTGGTTTTATTAAAAGGGTTATATATTTTCATTTGCAAAATTTTAATAGAATGGATGAGTGAATAGTTTCCACAGTTTGACCATAAGTATATTCTCGTGTTTAAACATTATGTGGATAGAAAGAGGTTTCTCATAAAGCAATAGGTTGACTAAATATATATTTTTTTGATTTTTTATATAAATTAAAGTTTGCAATATATTAATAAAATAAAGAAATATATTAACTTGAGATATATTTAATAGCTTAACAACATCTTTACATATCGCAGAAAACATAATATGTACACGATCAGAAAATAAATTTAGAACTGACTTTTATCATTCTGAAGTCAGGAGTTTTCTTCAGTTCGTAAATCATTGAAATAAAATAATTTCCTTGACTGAATGTTATATTACTGGAATGAAATAATTATGTGTAAAAAAAGTAGCAACATTGCAGCGAATCTCGAAGTATAAACATTTTTCTTACATTATGTATTTCGTGTCTCACATAATTACAACAATGTATGAAACCAAATAAAAAAATATAAGTCGATTTTAATTACACATGTACTTTAATAACTATGTTAATTGCAGAATAATATAAAATAATCTCCCAGGATAATGAATAACGTTAAGATATGAACAACAATATAATTTTCACATCATGTGTGAAAAAAAAGTATATTAATAAAATATTTGTGGAACACCAGCTTGAAGATAGCCTCGTATTTTAACATTTTTTAATCCCGATTTTTTTAAATGTTATGAAAAAATTATAAATAAAATACCTTACGGGCCTAAAGAAAGATTGAACAAATAAGTTTCATAATATTCTTAATATAATATTAATAAACCAATGAAATAATTATTTCTCGATATGAAATTGGACATGAGTAGAAAATTATCAAAATAATAAATGATGACGAGAAGCTTTAACTGGAAATTAGAAATATATTTGCAGATCAAATATTTTCATAACGGGAAATTGGTCAATACGCATTTCCAGTTAATGAATTATGTGCGCGTAATATTACAAACACCGAGATGGAAATATGAGTAAGATCCGGAACCTATTTCTAGACTCTGTTTAAATATAAACTACGGCCATAATCTGTTCCACCCTACGCATCAAAATCTAATGGGATTCGAACAGGAGGTCGCAAAATTAACGCTTCGTTTGTGAAAGAGATCGTAAAGATTTTGACTTTTATTCCTTTTGTCCAGAATCATCTCGCCGATATTTCTGTGGCTCAATAACTGGCAATCAGAAAGAGGGCTTGGGCAGTCTGTTTGAGAAAACCAGAGTCCACCGAGGACTATCGTGGTACTTCTAATGATGATGATGAAATAATAGGCGATTTTGACCTTTGACACTTGCAATTTTTTTTAGATTGAAATTATACATATAATCGCACACACACAAAGCACACGTGAAAGCAAATATATATATATATATATATATATATATACATATATATATTATATTATACATAACTTAATATTTCCAAACGGCTCATTAGATCACGTCTACGTGAAAAAATATTTTTCCTTGGCCTAGATATATGTAACTTTTTCAATATATTTAAGGATTTTCAAATGGAATATGCGCCCATACGTCCGTACTTCCAACTAAAATGTGAGTTTAAGTAAAAAAAATAAAGCTATGAATATGTTCTACCTGTTGAAATTCAACTATTCACTCATTTATACATGCTGAATTAATGTTACAACAACCATTGGCTTGTTAAGTCACAATTTCCTGAAATTTATTTTTTGGCCTTTCCAAAATGTTATCTGATCTTATTAACTTATTCACTGTGACATAGCTTGCGCGACTAATCTATGCCTTAAAATAAACTTCATCAAGGACTGTCTAGTCGATATTAAACTTAATAAGACATAGATATATACACAGACACATAGATATAAAAAGACAGGGATTTTCCTTTACAAAATATAAGAAGTTAAATTGAAGCAATTTAATTCTTGTGTTCCATTAGGGATGAATGCAGTCTGGCGTAAGCTCTGAGTTTCTAATTTTTCTGCCCTTGAAACTGACTTACTAAAATACTAGAATTTTCTTATTTTCCTTGGGTTCTTAGTTAGTACTGATGGGCGTTAAGAAAAACAGAAAAGAATTTTAGGATTATGATACTAAACACGGTATTTTATATAATATTATACGAAAGACATAAAAAATATTATACAATATATATATATATATATATATATATACTATATATATATATATATTGTATAATATTTTTTATGTCTTTCGTATAATATACCAAATTTCTGCAAATAATAATAAATAATATTGATATAAAGTTAAACAATAAATTCATTAATAGAGTAAAATAACCTTCGTTGTAGGCATAATTAGTTATTACGTAAATATTACTATTTGCATTTTTCTATTTTTTTCTTTGATAAGATAATTTATTCATTCAAACTTCTGATGCAATGATTCAAATATGCAATATGGTTTGCTTCATCCAATTAAATGTCCTTGTATTATAAATTCAACAGCTTTTATATGAAATGAAACACATTTCTCTTATTTATAATTTCACAATAAATATGGATTTCGTTAAAATGTAATTCATTAAACATTTCGTCCATATTTAGGCAGTATATGCATTTGTTTTCTGCCTTAAAGTATCGTTTAAAAAAAACGTATTAACGTCTAACTATCTTTTCTATGAGAATAAATAGAAAACTGGTTTATATAAATTAACTAACAAATATCCTAAAGTGAAATTACATTCACTAAGCCCACTGTGTTACCATGAATATGGGTGTGATCCTAATCCATACATGTCAGTTAGAATCACGCTTGGTGAAACGATATAAACATTATGAAGCCAATATACACATACATACACGTACGCATACATGCACACATACACACAGATATATATATATATATATATATATATATATATATATATATATATTTGTTTAAAAGGATAATAAAACTATTAGAAAATAGTCTAAAATTTCAGGCAGCAATATATTGAATAACTTAACTGTCAGACTGGAAGAATGAATTTAATAATTTTAGTGTTAGATTTTATTTTTTTAGGCTTAGAGAAGGGACTGCAAAAATCGAATGTAAACGGAAGCCCCCTGTCATTTTTAAGTATTACCAACTGTCAAAATAATTCTCTAACAATGCGTTATGATTTTGTGGCAATACTGGTTTTCTATTTTATATCATGGTTCAGACTTCTACACTACAATCATTGTTTTTAAACATAAAATTTTCATAATTTTTATATAAAAATATATGTCATTACAATATTCAGTTGTAATGATATATGTTTTTTTACACCTTGAATGGAACATCAGTATAATATATCTTGCTAGTAATGTAAAAGTGAAAATTATTCGTTAAACGATACCTTTTTTATCTTGCATGTATAATTACTGCCGAGATTTTTAGATTTAAAAGCATGCCATAATTCATTCCTATATTTTAATTTCTTTTCAAAATGATTTTAAATACTTGGTTACTAAGTACTAGTAGGCAGAAACTGGCCATGTTCTTTACACTTGACTTGAACTTTTAATTGAAATGTTTACAATTAATTTGCACTAACAATTTCTAGATACGGGGAAAATGTTAAAATATATATAATACAATTGTGCGTCGTCCGTTATGCACTTTATCGGCTTTATTTAATTGTCACTTATAATTTCACTATTTCATTGTATTTAATGGAGAAGCCATTATGGCATCTCGGTAAGCTATAAGATATAAATAAAGTTTTTCAAATAGTGTTACTTTTAAAATACATTATGATATAAAATTAATCATTTCTTCCTGAAAATACTATAATTTTTTTTAATTTTAAATTAAAACACGCGTCAAAAACCCTTCAATACAAGAATACTTTACTTCCGTCGATATTGGATTACGGAAATGTACATTATGTGAACTTAACCGTTACGAACCAAAATTTTAACAACTTTAAAAACCTGTTTATTTCGTTGATCTTCGATTTCGAAAATACCATCATAATAGAAGCCTATATCACAACTCAAATAAAATCATAACGGACTTGTGATGGACGATATTCATCATTAATCACATTTTTATATTTTCCCTTATGAACCTCTCATCTCTTCATGCCTCCCATCCAAATCCCAACAGCTTCCAACTCATGACACTAAATGACTTTCCACAAGTAGAAAAGAAAAATTTTCATACTTGATTACTATGTAGAGTCATTAAATATATAAGCAAAATTATGGAATCCAAACACGAACTAAGATTCTAGGTCATTTAAAATCCTAAGTCATTTAAAATGCACGTAAAACAATCTACAGATTGTCTAAATGATCTACATATCGATTCCTAAGAAAGAATTACGGAAATCTAGAGATTGAATACGAGAATACCTGAGATAATCTGCTGATCAAATCCAACAATAATTCATATAATCTATAGATTGATTCCTAATATTGAATCCGCGATACTTAAGACAACCTACACATCGAATCCGAGAACAGCTAAGTTAATCAACAGATCGAATCCTAAAAATGAATCCGAGAATATTTAAGATAATCTACAGATTGAAATATTTCACATATCTCATTTCTCATTGTCTGTATTTCCCTGCCGGACAATGAACATGCAGCCAAAACGAATCCACGTCCACACCATGTACCGCGCTGTCAAAAGCCATATATATGCCTAGGAGTTTAAATAATACACGACAGCGACGACAAGCCATTTTATCGTCCATTACTTATTCTGGTAAGTAAAAATGTTGTTGTTCATGTTCTCAATAATTTATATCCTGCCCATTATACCAGCCCATTGAGAATAAACTAAACAAACTACTACTCGTTCATACAAATATCTCGCTTCAATCCTTTTTAATTTCTACGGCGAGTTTTTGAGCATTTCACAACTTTTACTGGAAAATACCAAAAGATTTATATCAGAGTTTCCACTGAGAAAGTTTTGCTTTTAAAGAAAGTGTAAATACATGTATAGTCATATACATGTAGTATATGATTAATTTTTGATATAATTCTTTATCAACGTAAATTACGTAAGGATTTAATTACGTTTCTACGATTCTAACAAATGTCTTTTTATGAAATAAAACCTTTAATTTAAATAGCCAAGAATCAAGAATAACCTATCTTAAATAAAAATAACTCTTTGAAATTATGCTGGTGATCCTCTATTAAAGAAATATTTTAGGCTAATGAAAACTAATATCAAATGGAGATCGTAAGTATTTTTAAGTAATATCCTTAGGTAAATTTTATTTATTTATATATTTTCGAGTTCACATACCAAATATGCAATTAAATTGTACTGAAATGACAAAAAACCTAAATATCAAAATTAATTGATTAGGAAAATTAACAGCATTCAAATAGAAATTTTAAATATACGTTTGTGCGTTGTTGATTTTTACAAGATATTAAACGCACTCCTATGATTTTACTAGTTTTTTATATGAAAACCCCGTGAATGTAGGATATGTTATGTGGGAAGGATATTATCGTGAAGACCTGGAAAACTGACGATTAGAATCAGCGTTATAGTTTTCTTTCAGCCTTCAAAAAACCCTCTTTTTTCAAAATGCTAGGTTCAGTAGTTTGGGAGAAGGGAAGGGGGATTGCATAACTACGTAAAATTGGGTAAAAATATTTTTAGATCCTTATAACTGGTCATTTCAAACTACATACCATACTATCCATGGATTTTTAAATATTTTTGCAAATAATCAATTCGCCCTCCAGCCTCCACTTATGTTCACTTCTTGTTCCATATGAATATTTCTAAGTTTAACCTGTTGGAATACTCGTTAGATACAAATTGACATGCTTCATTGCTGTGCCGTATGTCTACGCCAAGCGTTTTCCTGGAAAACAGGTGGGAACGTGAAAATAAGGGATCCGTTTCTCTTTCTGAGGTAAAGAACAAAAAAATGGCTACAGGCTGGACTGGAGTCAATAAATTCCAAAATTTCTTCCTACAGAGGTGGCATTGAAAAAGAGATGGTACTTATAAGATTTTATACCCGAACTGTATACCACTTTTGAATGTTCCTTAATTTTAAAGATTTTTATACAATAAATGTGAACTAAATTGAATTGTAATATTCAGAATGATTCACTAGTAAACGCATCGCAAATGGTCTCTCTTTTAACCCTTACCAATAATATATTTTTTCTTGTCAACGCTAATTTTATAAATACCTACGTAACAGTTACTGGTTCGTTTACTGTTGTTATAATAAAACTTCTTACTTATAAATAAATTTTTAACAAACGAGAAATTTGTTTTAAGAGATACGAGATATAGTTAAATTACTTAATAAAAATCAATATATCATTATAAATTAAACTATGTAATTTTAACTTAATTACTATAATGCAATAATTTTAAAATTTAACTCACTCTGTATACAAACTTATAATGTTTACAAACTTTTAAGTTGCAAGCAATCTAATATTTTTACTTTCTTTTTTACCCCAGTTTGATACTTGCATTTGTTTACTTTAATGTTCAAATAAAATTTGAAAAAACTTTATTAGGAAGAAATTTTACACATCCGTATATACCAACAATCGGACAACAGCTATTGAAATCGTTGCTTGCGAATGGTATAAGAACTAAAAACGTCAGTCCCCAGTCCATTTCCCAAAACAAGTTTACTCCAAATATTCCTTTACGACGATATTTGCAAGTCACTACATATACAATTTAGTTTTTAGTATTTTAGCTCAACCAAATTTCTTAGAGTAGAAGACCGAACGTCGCACATTACACGCACAGTTTGCACCGCGATATGCGAGACGTGAATTTGTTGTGACTGTTACGTGTACGTTTCGCATGTTAATAAAATGCCATTACCTAAATTATTATAATAAATTTATTTTGTGATTATTTTGCGAAGAATTTTTTTTATTAACCTATGTTTCCGTCGATTGTTTTATTGTTCTCCATAAAGCTTTATTGCTAAATGAGATATATGTCCGTTGAAAAATATCCTATTTGTTCTCACAATTTTCTCGGATATAAAGGACAGTAATGTTCAATCTCAGTCGTAAAGTTATCAATTCCAGTGATAAAAACTATATTAAATAGATCTAGCTTTTCTCTTTTCTTTCTATACTTTATGTAGTATTGTTCCAGCTTTGCAGCGGCTAATAACGATTTATTAGCCGCTGAACAGCAGAAGGCTCACGCCCTCCGTAAGGTGAAGCCAGACCGCGGTCCTGAGTCCAGTTCTTCGTCGCCTACAGTGGCTTAAAAAAAATTTAAAAATATTAAGTGCGAAAGACGACCGACAATATTACCTGCCCGCATTCCACTTACACACTCAAGCCTGTAACTTCCCATCTCACTATATATTTTACATCTGGCTATGGCATTTTCGGATGGAAAATTTTGTGGCGCCATTTAAAATACACCTGGCTCCATCTGCTGATGTACACATATATACACCTGGCTCCATCTGCTGATGTCCAGTAACTAAGCACTTCTTTGTTAATGTTTACTAATACGATGTAAATAAATTTTCTACCATATTAAATTCGCAAGTCTTATAATTGAGTGAACTGAATTAAATCAATCGTTTATAAGTGATACATTTGCAAAGAAACATATAAACAAAGAGAATAAAATTCCCAAAATAATATGTTTGCATTTCTTTATTTTTATTATGTGCCCCTAAACCATACAATTTAAGAAATTGTTCGCTACGCTAACAAAATTGCTAGCTTAGCTTTTTTCTGTTGATAGACAAAATAAATTTTCCCGTATAATGTAAATAATATTTATATAAATTCACTAAAATGCTAGATAAAACAGAAATTAATATTATAAAGCATTATTGCTTTCTGGTGATAACGAGTGACTGATAACAGTTTAAATCAAATTTCCGCAAGTTCTAAGCCAGGAGTTTCCAACCATGGGTGCGCGCCTCCCAAGGGGACATAAAGAGATGTCAAGGGGGGCGGAAAGCGTTTGCATTTTAGAAAGAAAAAACAAAAAAATATACAAACAACATTAACAAATAACATTACAATGTAATGTTTAATTTACATACATAAAATTAATGAAATTAAATATCATATACACTATTATTACCACAAACTTGCGAAAAATTTGACGTTTTGGTATACATTTTTTGTTGAGAAATCAGTTAGAGTGTGTAAAATTATTGTGTCTCACTGTTAAAAGGTAAGTTTGTGTATTTACAAACTTCAGTTACCATTTTTATTTAATTTACTAAATCAAAGGGGGGGGGGCATGAAAATATAATTTATAGTCCGGGGAGCCTCAACAAAAAAAATGGCGGGGAAACCCATTACTTTTTTGTTATTGGTGTCGTGAGGGAGGTAGCATAAATTTGTCAACAATGACATTTCCCGTCTTCTTGGTAAGAATTTTAATATTGACTCGTTGTTACTAACACTTATAACGTGTTGGTCGAAAATTAACAATAAAAATATGATGAAAAATTTATAATGACCAAAATAGTTTCAAATAACGTCATGCTTGACATATGAACTTGCCTTGTAGTGAAAAAAAAAATTCGCAAAATAGTGTTTTATAAATTTTGGTATTTAGATTTATAATTATTTCAAGGTATTTCTTTTACATTTACCATAAATAAGTAAAATACTACAACGACATATGAACGCAAAAGGAATAGATGATTGCAATGGTTTAATCTTTAAATTGGCTTTTGTGTTGTGTTGTGGTTTTAGTCAATATTGAAAGTGACCAGTTTTAACATTAATAAAGAATTTAACGCATAATTTCTAACTATAACTCATTAATTCAGATGTGATTTTAACTAGGTTTTTAAATTAGACATGCATTTTGCATTTGTACACTTTCATTTTAATTTTATATTTTAAAATATTTTTTATTAATTAATTACCAATATAACATAATATTCCAATAGACAAATTTCCCATAAATTTTAGATTATTTCTCTAAGTTTAAAGTTTAAAATAAAAACCAATTTCGGGTATACTTTGTATTCTAAAAGTTCAATGTTTTACATACACTATTAAATACAATGTTTTAACACTTAATATTTGTATGTGTGTGTGTGCGCGCGCGTGTGTGAATGTGTATGTGTTTAAGAAGTAGTAGTGTGTGTTAATATTTTCGTCAGTCACGCGAGTTCTAAAGGAAATAATTGATTAAAAAGATGAAATTTGGTACAGGAAAAATTTGTGTTTATTAGAAAAAAAAAATTCTTATTTAAAAGTTCACGCAAACTAAATCTACAATTTCGTTACCGCTAGTTACGAATAAATCATTAACGGCTTGTTACATCTAGAGAAAAATATATTTTTTTTACTGAATATATTTGGGGTTAATTTTGTAGAAATTCATTATTCACAATTAAATGAAACTACGTGATGTAGTATTATTTCTACTTTCTTTAATTTCTTTACCACGAGGTGGGATATTAGCAAAGATTCAATAAATCTTTGCTAATATCCCACCTAAAGATGTTGTAATACAATGAAACCTAGGTCGTGGTAAAGAAATTAAAGAAAGTAGAAATAATACTACATCACATAGTTTCATTTAATTGTGAATATTCTTTTTTGTCTAAAATATTTAGCTCTGAAAAACGTTTTTTATTTAATTTATCTCGATGAATAAAAGAGAAATAATAATATTTATCCATTACAGTTTTACTAGTATGACAGACGACAATTAGCAGGCTATATTTGTACATACAGAAACAAATATATATGTGAACTACGCACTAGTACACTTACGTAAACACACATACATGCGTTTGAATGGGAAGTCTCCGGTGAACATTGATCAATTTAAATAGGAACTTGGTGAAAATAATACTTCACCAATTTCAATTATATCCACTGGAGTATTTGATAACAATGATTCGACAAAATTTTGCTATGCTAATTAACGTTTAACCACAACCACATTACCGAGAGCAGACCGCAAACCGCATGCCGCTTTCAAATGTGTTTCCAATGTGTGGAGCTTGAGGATTTTTGCAGGATTTTGTAGTATTTTAAAATCTTTAATATATTTTTTAAAATTTATTTTAATCCTCAGTTTCGTACAGAATTGCACATAATGTGACGACTTTTGTTATGTTTAGAAAATTAGGCTAATTAAGTATTTTTAACTTAACTGCAGCCTCTCTGTTACCGAATTCTTATTCTGCAACTATTAACAATTGATTTCTCATATATATATACATCAAACTTTTACGCCAAATTATGTTACATCTCATTTCTTTGCTCAATTTGTATTTAAATTTAGTATTACACGTACGTGCTCTCATGATATTTTGGTAGGTATAATATAATAAAAACTTGATAGGGAGAAATAGAAAGCAGAGGATATTAAGAATTAAAATAATTCAATAAACATCCTAAACATGAAATAACATTAGTAGGTTAAATGATTTGAGAGTTTTTGTGGATATATTTGAGACACGTATGGATATACGTTGTACTAGATCTGAAGGATAAGAAATAGCATGGAATTATTGAATATTTTTATTTATTTTTTAAACTAATTTTATTAGTCTTTACTTTAGAGAATTTGTGTTCTTTTAACATTAAATACACAAAAGGTGAATATTATAAATAACTATCTAATGCATACTTCTGCCTATTTTTTATTTTCTATTTTTATTACGTAAAATAAACTAAAATAAAAATTACTCCTTATAGAATAATTTTATTACGCTATGTAGATTGAATAAAGATCTGTGAAGAAACAACTTATACCGAAATAAACAAGCGAATCTCTTAATGCAGGTTTTATTGCCAATTTTTTTTCATAGCTAATTATCACTTTTACTTGCTAGAATTAAATTTGAGTGGAATAAATTTCAGAACACATATTTCGGGAATAAAATTATTTCGAATTTCGTCTTGAAGGATACTCCCAAAAACTTTTAATATATATCATTTTTTTATTCTAGTCTTAACATTAATATTTTTATCTCAAAAAATACGAATCTTTCAACTGACTTCTTAAAATTTAAGGGAAATACGATGCTGTTTTCCTTTAAATATAAAATAGTTAAATATTTCTAAAAACCATATTTTTACAATAGCAATTTTTGAATGCACATTCAATATCATTCTACAAACAGTTATGAACGAAAATAAGATTTGTTATAGTCATCGACCGGAATAGATAACCTGTTACCTAATAAAATTAAAAAAAACATTTATTACAAAATCACGTGACAGGAAATGCACTTAACAATCTTTATCAATCAAAGTCAATGGTCATCAAATTCAAGGAAAGAACTTTGAAGCTAAAAGCTCTTTATTTCAGAAGGCTCTTAAGACGCGTCACTGAAAGTTCGTCTCGACTCCTGCCAATATTGTTAATGGAATAGACCACGAGTAGCCATTATCGGAGGCTATACATAACCCAACGAAGTTGCTTTGAAAAGAGGAATTTTAACATTGATTCTTAAGTAAGATATCCATACGAATACCACCGACTTCACTGAGAATCCTTTTTATATGAAGTATATTCTTATTGTATATTTAAATATGATGAGTGTTCAATATGAGTGTTCAAAAACTAAATTAATCTACAATTATGTATATGCATACCAAAATAATTTAATTTTACTATATTGCCTTAATAATTTAAAACGGTGTAAATACATTATAAATCTTTATCGCAGTGACTTGCAACAATTTTTTTTTTATTAAAATATTCCCATTTATCAAATTATCCGTTTAGGGTTAGGGGGAGTTCCACATATGGAGAGAAGGGTACCGTGCCTATTTTAAGTAGTTTTAATATTTAATTTAAGTGATTTTTAATAAAAAACTAAAAATATAGATATTTTTAAACAGATAGATATAAATTATTTACTTTTGATTATATTTTCTCGCATTTCCATTCAACATTTGAATCTGCCATAATTTCCTTAATGTGCTACAATAAAATATTATTATGCGGTCAACAACGCTTCATGGGTTGTTGACCGCATAATAATATTTTCAACAATAGAAAACAGTGAAAATAACTTCCGGAAGCCGAAAGAAAAATATTAATTGCCACGCCCTACCTTGCCTAAAGTTACGGTGAATTGTGAATTTTGTTCGCCCACGTAGGGCGAAGAGCGAGAGCCAAAAACGACTTAAAGGAATGAAAAGCCCCGTATCTTTTGAAAAACCCTTAAAGCAAAATTTTTTTTTTATAATTTACGATAAAATACATTTGAATACCCACATACATTTTTGCTATAGCTACTTTTGCCCGTTTGAATATTGTATGTAAAAAAGTATTATTAAGTGTTCCACGGATTAGACAACAGAATTAAGACCACTATGATAATTTCATCTGGGTTCATTAGAAGTTATTAAAATTACTAACTGTAGCAAACAATTTCCACGTGCTGCATTTTGGACATATACTGAAAAAAATGCAAAAGATTTGTGTGACTCTCTTCCACACCTAATTTCTGAAATGACTCATCTAGAATATAAATTATGGTTTTATAAAAGCCCGTGCAAAAGTTATTGAAAACTGTAGCGATTATCATAGATCTCATAGTTTTTTAAATACTCCCATTATTTGACGCCTACAAAACGTGTAGCAAATATATAAATAAAATTTGTATTTGTAAAAAGTTTAACCGAAATACTATACTCGTTAAATGTTTATAAGTAACTAATTGTGCACAGAACTCTCTCAGTGCGAATTTGACTCGTGTAGGTTTTTCAGTCGTATTTTTGAGTTTATTTACGTAATTAAATACATTGCAATGGTGATAAATTATAAGTATTAATTGTTGGTAGTCGTTTCCATATTACTATTTATTATTTGTGAATATTTTTTTATTTTAATGATATTTCCAAAAAAATATTTATGCATAAGAAACAGCAATGCAAAATCTAAATATAGTCATGGTTGGTCTTTATTAGTCTTGATTTGACAAAAATGGACAGATTCGCATTATGCGGTGTGACTGTGTTAATAAATTACTCCCTAGCGTTTCATCTGCCAGTGTAAAAGAAATTTGTATGAAAACACTTTACAAAAAAAAACATATTTTACAAATAATTATGCTTTCCCTTTTTACAAGATTTATTTGATTTTCTGAGAAAGTAGAAAATTGTTTATACCATTTTTAACTTTTTACATAGATACAATAGTATAATTTATTTATTGCTTATTAGGACTTATGTAAATAATTTCATCGAACTTAATTCAATTTTCATTTACACAACATTCACTGTCACGTAAACTACGTGCGTACGTGCAAACTTGCGTACGTGCCATTTTGAAGGAAATTATTAATTCAGGGGATAAATAAAATGCACCAAAGATATTAATATTTTTAAAATGCCTTTGACTTTGTCTATTTGTGTGAATTCATTAGCATGCATATCACTACAAAAATACTGAACACATTTTGATTATAGTATAAAATTTTAAGGCTTTGTACTGGAAATAAAATCAGGTTAAATCATTTTTAGTCGGAGATATGAGAAAAAATTTTGATTTTTTTTCAATTGTACTCATATAGAAAAATAATAAAGTATAAATCAAATTCAATTTTGTTTGCTGTATTAATTAAATTATAAGAATAAAATGAAAATATAATGTTTATGACGTAATATTAGAATACAAAAATAATTAATAAATATCAGCCTAGCCCCTGCACCGTCCGGTCACAAAACTCGGCTCCGGCCATTCTGCTGCTTCCGCAAAAGTATAACTAAAAAACAATAAGCGAACCATAAGAAACCATAACCATATATACTTCATATTAAGAGTTAGATAGTTAGAGTATAAAACACAATGAAAAAATTAAAAATAAAATGTAATTTTCGTTACAAACTTTAAAAATAATAGACAATAATTAAATGTAAAAACAAAATGAAAAAATCACTCCTAATTATAAAAAATTATGTTAACGTCAAACTTTCATTAGCCATTTCATAACAATTAAAAGCAACAAATGGAAAAGGTCACTGTAACCAATTGCAAAGCTAAAAAGTAATAAAATTACTTTTATAACAGTTCTGATTTCTTTTGTGCAGTTATGAATAAAAAATAATGCCAATAATATAAAAAATAAACATATTCGAATCGTTTAAAAACTTTAAAATGCTATAGCGTAGAAAAAGAGTGAAAAAATGAAGGTGTTGAAATTAGTTAGTTATGATTAAAAATACTCCAAAAATATTACGTACCGAAAAACTTACCAAAAAATCAAACTTTTAATAATAAGAAAAAAGTGTAAAAGTTGCACAGAAAAAAACAGGGAGATAAAAAATCAAAATAATAAATGAATTATTTTTCTTCATTTTCGTAATGAATTTTTTATTTAAATAGAAGAAAGTTTAGAAGGCAAATTTTTATAAAGAATTTAAAAATATGTTTAAAATATCAAAGCGTGTTTTATTTTTAATTTCATTTTATTTTAGGGTTCCGTGTCAGTCTGTCTGTCCATCATAGTAAGTTTTTTCAGAAAGTGCTTAATACAAAAGTTTAAAATTAGGCCTAGTAATAAATATTAACCCGTAGACATATAATTAGCTAAAACTGAAAAAAACACTTGGTAATTTCATGGAAACCAAACTTAACATTACAAAAAAATTTCTTTGCATCTTTGACTTTCATTTCTTTGCAGATATGCTGGAAAATATACAATAAAATATGTCGGCTCTTATTTTTAAAATTTAGGTAGTTTTAATCCCCATATCTTTTTCCTAAACTTACTATTTAATTAATGAAGAACGTAAATATGTAAAAGTGTGACGGATTTTAAAACCTTTAATGGAACGAGAGATGAATCATAGAAATTGAGTACATTTATGAACAATATGATGGTAGTGAGAACAGAGTGTAAATTTTTCATCAAACTAATCTCCAATATCCCTGACAATAGAAATATGTTGTAAGGTCCAGCCGCCCAAGATGTTAATAAATAAAGTTTTGTTTATTAAAGTAGTGAAAGAAATTATAAAGCACTTATCGACATTAAAAAACATCCTATTAGAGGCACACAACTAGAATATTGTGAATAGATTTGGTTGTAAGTTTAGATAAGCTTTAACTTCACAACATAGTGGTGTAGATCTTTAGATCATCTGCATAGAGTTAACAGGAACATGTTTGTAGCCGTTATAGTGTTTTATTGTAAATGTATTATTTAAAAGACGTTCCTGGGGTAGAACTATATTATTTGAGTAACTTACTTGTCAGCAACAAACTAAATATAAACTTATAAGATGTGCCATCAACGTTAGACTGAACCTCGTCTGAAATTGAATTACGTAAATTACTCATAGAAACACTACGAATGTGACCTCATGCTTCAACAACCATCTCTCTATGATATATCGCTTGTATTGTTTTATTAAATATAACATTAATTATATTATTACTATCTATTTCCCTACTGTCACTGCCCATATCGATCATTACAACCTAACGTTCCGCTAATATATCACACTTTTGCGGTTGGCTGTAGAATAATTACACATTATATTGAACTAGGGACCCGCCCCGGCTTCGCACGGGTACAATGTAGGTACTAATGTGGTGTAATTGTGGAGCGATTAATAATACTATAGTTCACGCGCCGCCGCCGCCCGCCGCCCGTCGCCCGCCGTGGCCCCATTCCGTGTACGGCATCGGCATCGCGAATACTGATTTTTGGTAATTTTAAACCTGTGATATCTTTTATAATATTATTGATAATGATTTGTTGTAAAGATAAAATTTTATCTATATTAAATTCCCAATGAAACCAGGTTATTTAATTAAATATAAATTAAAATAACTTCAAAAATATTACCCACAAAAAAATTTTAAATATGGTCACTGTGGATTATCCGTAGGATATAAATATATGCCACCGTGGACTTTTTAAATATATTTTTAAAATATACAATTACAGTAATATTGATATATCTCGTAGAGTTTGGTCAGCGTTAGCAATGAAAGCACCCAACATTCTACTTTTTTGATATATATATTGACTTTTTTCTATTTCCTGTAAATATAACATGCATGTATTATACTTATTAACTTTTCGGAAGTAATTATCTGAATAATAATGAAAACCACATAAAAATCCATTGCCCAGTTTAAAATATTTAAGAACTTCTTTTATACTATGTAAGGATATTAAAATTATTTAAAATTCACTAATAGGTTTTTTTTTATTTTGACCTATACTCGTATATTAAATTAATATATTCGAAAACAATATATGACATTAGAGCTATTTCAACACAAGCAAACTGGTACTATTACACTTAAAGACATCTACCCGATGGCATGTAGTCTCCGAAGCTAAATGCATCCTTTGTTAATTGAAATGAGATCGGCTACGGAGCTCTTAATAACTAGTTAGAAATTTATTACAAGAAAGCAAGAAGCTTTCACAGGCTTTTAGATTTAGCGAAGGGAAAATCAACTTTTTTAAGATAAGATCTTTTGTTAATCAATATAAAATTATAATGAAATAGAACTCTACGTGTGTATTTTTTTGTAAGCTTGCATTTTTCAATAGTAATATAATCAGGTTTAATGATGCAATTTTTGTGGTTTTTTTAATATTTTCTTGAAAAGATTTAATAACTAATTAATGAAAAATTATGTCATTAAAAAATTATATTGTTAAAGAAAACGGAATTATGTATTAATAAAGAGAGATATCCTCGTGAAAAAGTGATACTAGTTATCTTTTGAATTATCACAGCCACATATTTAAACTTTTGTTATGAAAAACTGTAATCCAGAACCTAAAAAACGTTAGATAATTCGCGAAAGAGCCAACCCAAAAAAATGGGGCAATGTAGAAATATTTGTCATAATTATTGAAATGAATTTTGCAAAACAGCTAAAAGACTTTGTGAAATAAATTTAATATTTATTTAATTTTCTGGTCTTTTTGGTATTACAGAAATAAATTCTAGAAAAATTCCTAACAATGAAATCAAATTGAAACGCGGTCTTTTTATTTATTTGTTTCCTTTCTTTCAAGCTTCAATAACTTAACAAATTTCAATAAAATTTCCACATATATAATAAATATTCTGAATTAAAAGCTGCGCTGCGTATAATTATGGCATTATCAGAGAAGTAACAGGACAATGACAATAAACAGAAAATATTATACCCACATACGAAAAATTAAGGACACTGTAATTAATCTCATTTCAATGGAAGTGGAACATACTTATGAAAATATTCGATAATGTTCGAGAGCTGGCCTTATTAATGTATTAGTTATTATACAGCACTTTAGTCCAGACTACCTTCTAATAGCTTAGGCGGCACATCACACTACTCTACAACACTAGTTAAAAGTCATTACTACACAACCAGCCTGATTACAAGCTTCACGTACTCCTTGAATAAATGTTTTAAAATATTTTTACATTTTTCTGATACCACAAAAGTGAACCCATGGGCAGAAGAAAATATGCAATCATTTGTTTGTGTAAGTATTATAATATGTTTGTGTAATTATCATAATAAAAGAGAAGCGGAGGTGAAAATTTCACGAGTTTCTGACATTATTTTGAAATTCATTGTTACTAAGATTACATTCTTCGTAATATTTAAACTTGCTTCAATATTTAATTTAATTACATAGTTTGACATAGGTTTTTCCAGCTTTAAGCGGTGTCACTCTGAGCACGAAGCTTGAAAATACGTCTCACTTTGGTTTATGAAACTAATAATTTATAACAAGTTTTCATATTGTACTATAAAATATGATTTCCTGAGGCTGCATTTTTTGACCTAGAACCACATATCTCTTTTGCCATGAAAGGGGAGCCACTTGCAGAGTACGAGTGAGATAAATTTTGGTTCTGTTTTCCGCAGTATGCTTCCCTTCCTACAGAACGAAACAACTAGAGTTGTAAGAAACTAGTGCTATGTATGTGATTTTATTCGCACTATGTTCCATCTGAAAAAAGAAAATAATTCGTAACATTTGCATTGCTTAAACGAAGAAAAAAACTAGAATCTGTGAAGAATTGTGTTCATCGGTAACGTCGCAACTTTTGAATCAAGTGATTTTAATCACATGATGAAGCTAATTTCTTAATAAAAAAAAAATATAGAAAAAATACAAGCCCCTTATTTCCATCGCGTTAAAATTATTTTAAAGATAATTAACTTAAATAAAAAAATGCTAATTAGAAACAGTTTTTTATTACTTACATGGCTTATATAAATTAAGGGAGACATATTCTACCTCTTTCCATAGTAAAATTTATAAAAAGCCATTTGATTTTGGTGAAAAATGTATGAAACCTAATTTAAAATGATATTCCATTGTATGGTTCTTTCCTAAGTTGTTTGGCAAAAACAGTATTTCGAAAATCGAATTCTCCGAATTTCGATGAATTTCCAAAATGTTAAATTTTATTCTATTACAAATTACTGTAGTTTATATTTTGTGCTGAGTTTAATACTGGAAAAATTAATTTCAACTGCTTTAATGGGGCAGGATTTCTAGGCGGTTGTGTATCGGACAGTTATTGCTAATGGGCGGGAATATTATTCTCGGTGGAAGCGTTTGGAATCGACGATAATATTGATAGTCGCTTAACAAAGGTTGTATTGTCCATTATTTATTGCTTACAGACCTTCTTGTTTTATTTGAAATATAACATTTAAGTGTATACCTATACTATAATTTTATTGTTGCCTTTAATTGAATGAACATAAAAAGTATGGAACATTTCTATCAGTTTTTCTGTTTATACGATTTTAATGTATGCGCATCGTATACGATTTCAAATATTTTTTGTTGTGTAAATTCATTACACACCTAAAATATATGAAATCGTCCTAAGAAACCATTATTAAAGACGTATTTAATTATCAGAGTCACGATTCATAGCGAAATTTAATAACTATTTCATAAAAAAAAATTAATTAAATTTTTATATTTTCTCTTGATTAGTTTGGGAAAATATTATTCTAGATAAACATTCGTTTGCTGTTAAATTATTTTTATCATTTCCTTTATGTATTTACGTCGACATTAATTTAAATCGAAACATGGTTTAAGCATAATGCATATTAATCCCTAAAAATGGTAATAAATATTTGAATTATTCTACCACATTTTTATGTTAGAATTAAATACTTTCATACAAGAGATAATTTTATTTAAAACTTTTCTTATCATTATTGCTTTACAAGGACAATTCACAAAACAATTAAAGACTGGATGTAAAAAGCAACAATACCAAATAAAATGTGAAACCCCGTGAGAATTTAAAATAAATTTAAAAGACTCTGTAAAGTTGAAACACATATAAATAAGATTATTTTAAATGGAAATAAACATGTATTATGTAATTATACTTATGTGTTTTATTAAACCAGTTTTATTAAATGAAGTTCCAAGAATTCTGGCAATAGATTTTTTTGTAATAAATTTGTATAGTTGAAATGATAGTAACTTAAAATAATGAAAACAAGATAGCTTGTTAAGTAACTGAAATGTTTCGAAAATTCACAAACACATTTTTCGTTTTCCAAAATATTCTGTCTAAATGCGATTTTCCCTTTCGTGAACTTAAATTAGACGGGAACTGTTTTAGGAAAATTCATTACAGCTTATTATTTTTTTATGTTAAGTTCTAAATTGAACATTGAATACGTCATAATTTGTTTTACTTTACTATTTTAATTCACTCTTTACCTTCAAATTAATTTGGTTTTTTTTTGTAAATGACGTATATTTAAATGAACTCACATAATTGAAGTCACTAAACATTGCATTTATAATATTTATATTTGTTTATTCTTAACATTATTTTCGTTTCTCAAAGCACTTCCTGAGAATATTTAATAAAGACTACCATTGTTTTCCGTTCGAACACACGGGTTTTCAGAATTTTTGAAATGAATAAGTTGTATTGTTATATTTTAAAAATATTAAGAAACTTCAATTTTTTACTATGGGTGACAATAAAAGTAGTGAGCTTCTTGGCTTTTCTTTTTTCTTTTTTTAGAAAGATTAATAATGTAAATACCTGATGTGGGTATCCCATTTTCTAGTAAAAACTACAGTTTGGTATTTCTTATCTAACATGGAAAATTTTAATGCTTCTTAATACTGTCTCCCATAACATATATTTGCACAAAAACGTTTAAGGAAGGACTTGCAGGATGATGCCACCAGATGTATATATGTTTATTCCATTTGGGAAATGCATGTACATGTAAGTCTTTAATTTCATTGAATCTGTCATTCAATACAGGTCATAGAATTGGATGTTTTTAGCCAGAAAAAAATTGCGGTAGTGTTTATGTAATATGATAATTCCAAGGGCAGACGTCAGTTGGAGTGGTGAAGGACTTCGAAGTTTCTAATAACTTGTATTGTTTTTTTTTTCTAAGAAAAATTAAAATGAGATAGAAAAGTTCGGGGAGAAATAATTTGCCTCGAAGTTACCTAAAACTCTATTTTTAAAGGAGTATAATAAAACAGCGCCATTTATTGCTGATTTAATTGGCAGTGTGTAGGAAATCATCGTATTTTATAGTATAGGTGGCTTACTTATAACTTTAGGCTAACGGTTAAAATGAGATACATCTAGTATTTACATTTCCAATAAAATGAAATATAAACCGCTATTTCTAAAAAAACTCAAATTGGCATAAACAAATGTAAATTTTCAAATAAATTTTACAATATTTAAATTTTCCATGTATTAGGATAAGCGGTAGGGTAGAAACTGGCAGTAAACTATGGCATAATTATCACACAAACTTTAAGTTAAAATAGTATTTTTAAATAAAGAAAAACGTTTAAAAAGGATGAGTCGCATGTTAAGTATAACAAGTATACTCTAATAGAAAGTTAATTGATTAGATACCTAATAATTCAAATTATTTTATCATTTTATTATTTTATCAAAAATCGGGTGATTTGATTCTAAATTATTTAATTACAAATTTATTCTTAAAAACGTTCTCGGTAATATTCATTTAATGGTCCATCTGTGTGTTTTTGCATTCATCAGCTTGGGGATCCTCGTTGCCTGAAAGCTTTAGCAATATATGCTATTAAACTATAAGATATATGCTATTAAACTATATGTTTCTTTTTAATCGCCCTGTTCTCTGTTTTAAATTCTGTTTTAACTTCCTTTATTCTTTCCAAACCAATTGAAAGTAACACATGTCTGCAAATCATACATGTTTGAATTTCACCACTTCACCGGCATAAAATGGTTGTTGCAAATCGTAAATATTTGGATTTTGCTACGACATAAAATAATTGCTGCAAATAGTATGTGTATGAATTTCGCCACGAGATAAAATAATTTGCTTCAAATACGTTGCTATTACATTTTCTACTATACTAGTGACCGTAAAACAGATCATGTGCAGATGCTGTCGTTTCAGGATAGTTCAATTATTGTGGCAGACGCTGTCGCTTCAGGATATTATCCTCCGAAGCGATAGCGTCCACTATAATAATTACTGATTAGTGACATTGGAGATTCGGGCTGTTAAATACTTCATACATACACTATTCCCGACTTCCGCCTGAGTGGTCTCAGGGTCCCTCCTGGTACCGTAACGACCCTCTTCATATAAAAGAGAAGACCATCGAAGTCTCCTCTAATAGAGTACCGTATGCACAGTCTCAGTGGTTCTACCCAATAGAGTTAGATTCTATGCCTTCTTATTGAATCATTTAGCATCTCCATTTTTTTAGAGAACGCATTTAGCTAACACTCTAAATAATTCAAAGATCGGTCTATTCTCAACCAAGTCTCGGTGACTAAAGATACCAAGTTTGAAGTCTCCGCGTGATTCTATTCTACTTTTTTGACTTATGCTCTCAAACAAAACCCATCGCAGTAGAACACTTATTGCGCTCATTGCAGTGGAACAAAACTTGCCTCACGTCCTGCGTCTCAGAACAGTAGGTACACGCCAGGCTTACTCTAAGGACGAATCTATGCAAGCTGGCACGAAAAGCGTCATGTCCCATTAAAAATTGCGAAGTGTAGTAATCAGAAGCGAGCTAATTTTTACTTAGCTGTTCGGATATATCGGGAAAAACAAACAAGTTGTTTCCCTCTTTGAAATAAGGGAGAACCAATTTGACTGCTAATAAGCGACAACGATTCCAACTGTGGTAAAATGCTCCGTTGTGCATCAGGGACTACGCCCAGCTTCATATATACAGCGAGATTATTTGAAAAATTTGCGAGCACATCTGAGTAGACTACATAATATATTAAAGCAAATTTTCATATTTCCAGTAAAATAACCCGACCTTGATGCAAACTATTTGCATTTAATGGTCAAGTAACCATTAATCTTCTTACATGGGTATTACTTCTTTAAGTTTTGTAAAATTTATTAATTTTAAAAGGTCGAATTATCTTCCCTTATAAGAGCTTCTTAGTGAAATAATAAACCCTTATAACATAGTACGTTTGTTCATTCCTTTATCTACCACAGTTTTATGAATCTCCGTAAAGATTCCAATTAATAGGTAGAAAAATATGAAAACAAAGTTCTCAATGTACTTCCATGTAAAAGCGAATGAGCTTTGTTTAAGTAATACAGCGGATGGAATATCATTAAGAAGTAAAATATAAATTCCATACTCAATATTTTTTTTTCAGTTTAGGTTCCGTTTGCTAAATATTAATATTTGTAATATATATATATATATATATATATATATATATATATATATATATATATATATATATATACATATTCATATATATATATACATATATATATATACATATATATATATATATATATACCTATATCGTTAATAGTGTTGAGTTTAATTGTGGTTACGTTTTTTATTTTCGATGGATTTTATTCAGATTATGCTTTTGAAATTTAATGTATATTTAAATTCTATTAACACGTATATAATGATAATGTATCATTTCTAATAACAATATTTCTTTTAATTACCACATTATCAAAATTTATAAACTTTCCGGTTACGATTTGGAACATAACTTTTAAGTTTTAAACCATTTTGTTTCGCCTTTGCTCGGAGTAAGGTTTAAATATGCCAGACAGTAAATATAACTTCTCTATATAGGTAAATAAAATATTTCTCTCAGAATAGCCATATCATATACCTGAAGAGAACATTTTAGAGGAATGAATTATAACAAGATTAAGAACCTTTTTGTCAAATGCAAGGGCATTTTAATAATCGTATATTGTAAATACGCATTTTCATAACTGTTAATACGATACTTGTTGATATCAATATATGACGATTTTCTTTTTTCGAATAAAAAAATACCGATAAAAACAACTCATCTAATAGTTGTAAAACCTCTCGTTATTAATTTAATACAATACTGACTTACCTATATTTTAAAAATATTTTTCCTCACTAATTTTTTCTTATTCGAGTTTTTGAGATTTTCAAATTACTTTTTATGTGAAAAATTTGAAAATTGTGTTTCATATCTCTTTTGCAAGTGATTAGTGACAGTGAAATTCAAATAAATTCGAAGAAACTATATCTGTACATACGTTACGTTTAGTAACCTGCATTAAAACAGTTTCGGTATATCGATTTTTTCACAAAATAAGCTTCTAATGTAATTATCAAATATAAGGTTTAGTATAAATTTTCTTTCAATTAAATAAATAAAAATAGCGAAAAATTTAGTTTTCTTAAATTTCACTTATTTTGATTTCAAGTTTTGGAGAGTTAAATCAATTCAGACTAATTTCCACATATTGCAGTACAAACTCGACGTTATCGTGCGGACTATATATTTTTTTATATTTAATTGATATTGTATGTATGGTAAAACTTAACAAGTTGTGCGGATAGCGAGATGTGTTAGATCAAAAAATGTTTTGAATGAAGATACTTTGAAAAATGTCCGTGTGTCACATATATGAAATTAGGCTTCTTTTTATATCAACATAGGACATGTATATTACATTTCTCTGAATTATTACTAATACTTTTCGATTTACCAATTGAAATAAAAATAAATAAGTTTAGCGTGTTTTGAGTTTGTGCTATGAGGATTGTGTAGGTGGAATACTTATAATACACAATATAAGTGTTAAAAAATTTTAAAAAAATAATTTCATTTTCACTTCGATAAACAGTGGATTTACGTCTATGAAAGGTATATGAAGCAATACATTGCTTCATATACCTTTCATAGACGCAAGATAGATGTTTTGATTGCGTATATCCCTTAAATTTGTTGACGCGACTTTACCAAAATAATTTAATAATTATCTTATTTTTAATCTATTTTTTTTTAGAATTCACTTAACTTCTTTACACATTAGAGGAGGGAGTTCCAAAAAAATTTAGAGATTCATGTTACGCGATGGAAGTACAATATCAAATAATACTACTATATATTTTTGAATGCGTTTTATAAGACCTCCTTAGTAATAAATAAATAAAAACGCTTAATAGGGTTTAAGTCATTATAAAATTATACCAGTGGTACTTCGGAATTTTTCTTAATTTACAAAAATATGTCTCCGTTATGCCGTTATTGCAAGTTATTCAAACGACATATTCGACCTCAGTGGTCTATTGAGGGTCTCCTTCAATTAAGCATTATAATCTTTCTGCATCCATTTCTAAAGGGCGAGTACACTATTAGAGCAAATTGATTACCAATTTACGTCCTCACTTTCCTCACATCGCTGAAGAAACTTGATATCGGTGTGCAGCATGCGGTGTATTTGTTAAAATTAAGGTAAAATTAAATAGTAATTAAAAATTCCAACGTACAATGGCTTCATATCTAGGTCAATAGGCATGCTTATATTAGAGAAAATTATCCTAAGAAACTTTAGAATATATAGGTGTTTTCATTGCTTAAAATATTCACAAATATTTGTAATATTTGTCTTCTAATCTTGGTTATTTTATCAACGTACAAATATGATTTTTTTTGCGAGTTATTAAATTCATAGCTAAAAGTGGTCAGGCTTTGAAACTTTTGGTATTTTTTATCAGTTTAAAAACAAATAATTTTTTTCATATTAAATTTTCATAATTGATTAAAAAATACTACTGGAATTACATTATTTCTCGCATTAAAAGTAGCATGTATATTAATTTGAATCTGAATCATAATCCACGTTTACATCAGTATCATAAAAATCTGCGTAAGCGTTATTTGCCAACGAACAACTAAAAATACTTTCCGTAATATTAATATTCTGCGCAGCATAAGCCACGGCTAATAGTCTTTTTGTCATTTCAGCAAATCATTTATATGCATACAAAATGTTGTAGCGATTGATTGTTAATTATAAAGTTACTAGGTGGTAAAAAACGAACACGTATTTACATTACTGTATACGGGAATGTGCTTTCATTTATAGGTAAATTTTCCATGTGTACAGGTATAACAATATAAATAGCTTATATAAGAAAACAATTAAAGCCCCATATATTTGAGGATAATTTCATTTTTAATTAAGTAATTTATTTAGATTACTTTGAAAGCGCATACTGACGACACGTTCTTGTAATTACAATTTAATGCAATCGAAATTCATTACACAATAACGTTCACAGTAATAAAATTTTTAAATTGTAAGAAATAATATATCAGTAAAAGAAAAGCTCGTATCAGTGCCTTCCCAGATAAAGTTGAAAAAAAAGTTGCATTTAAAAAATTCACTGTTACGATTTCAATGTATTTTTGATAATTTCTTGAAATAAAACAAGGGTTTGAGATTTCTTAAAATAAAACACTGATACTATGATAGATAGTACAAGTGTGTTATATTAATGAAATATTACTCCAAACACAAGTTCAAAACACAAAGCAGTTCTGTTAACGGACTTTAACTGACTAAAAACGGACTTCAACTGACAACACTCGGAAAACAAAATATACAAATAGGACGGATTCGCCCTGGTCACATTTGGCGGTCTTTCATAAAACAGATCATTAACATTAATTATGCTTGTTATTTTTGCCTTTTTTTTTTAATTTAAAAAAATATAATTTAAACTTTACATGTGATGATTTTTACATTTACATTAATGCTATAAAATCTATAGTGGCACAGTTACATTTTATGGTCGTTTATCATCTTATATAAGACATAAGATTTTATTTCAATAAATAATATAAATATATATACCGGTTAATTGGTTTCATAAAAAAAAATTACAAGCTGTTCTCATTTCTTCAAGGGGAAGTAAAAATTAAATGAACCGAGACGGATTTTGTCACGCATCCCTTTTTAACAATGCAAAAACTAGGAAAAAGGGATATTAGGTGATGTGCAGATTGTGAAGATATTAGGGGAAAAACCGCTTGATGTCAGTTTTAAAAATATATTATTAATCATTTTTTCGTTGTAATTTATCTGGCAGTTTTAGACGTATTTGATATTTTAAATTTACCTATGTCAGTTATTGAATGTATATAGATAGAAATACATTTTTTTTCTTATTGTAACCGTATTGTCATTTTTGTTCTTAATTGAATTTAAAAATAGTCAATTTCGTTCTAGTGTTTTGAAAAACAATATTTCCTGCATCTAATTTTTTTCAATTAAAAAAAAGCTTTAGTCATTTTAGGTTTACAATTAAAAAGAACATTATTAAGTCTTTCGAATTCTGTTCTAACTTTTGCTTATTTGTAAATTACGTAAGACATTTTTAAAAATATACTATTTACAAGGGGTCGATGATATCCGCCTGTCACAGAATTTTTTATGGGAACCACTTGATGTAGAAATTATAAATTGGGAAGAGTAATGAAGCATATTAACCTGCATATATCTCAAACACATAACGTTTTAGAAGAGGGAGAGAAAGAGGGGAATAATGAAGAAAATGGAAAGACATAAACATTTCTTCTTTATATACTAATTTAAAAAATGAGTCAATCCATCAATGTATCCATAAATTTTTAGAAAAATACTCCTTGATATAAATAAAATATTTGTATTTGATCGAAAAATTTCAGCGGCTTTGGTTACAACTTTATATAAAGTATGAATATAAATCACAAGTTCATAGAATGAATGATGATTAAATTTCTATTATCATTTTAAACGTCAAATTTGACATAATGAAACATATTTTTACTATTGGATCTATAAAATTTGAGAAAAATTGAAGAATTTTGTCAAAACCTTAAGGAAATGGGCACTATTGTATTAAATTGATATACTTGATTATAAATACATCAACGTACCTCTATTTTGAAGTATGTATATCCATTTAAATTTATGGTGATCTCTCTGAGTTATATCCTTTTATCTAATTTTTAATATTCGATTGCCTGATTGAATAAAATAATATGTTATTTTAGTTCAATATATTCGTTTCTATTAAACCAATAGTCACCCGCCTATGTCACAAATATAAAAATAAATTACGCTTTTAAAAATATAATTCATTCGGTTTTATAAAGAAACTAATCTTATACACAATTCACTCTATTCAATTAAACTTTAGTATATATTACACAGCATGTATGCGTGTGTAATACTTATATACAAATATATTTCTTGCATTATTCTGTTATACATGTATTAGTTATAAAGAAAAGAGTAAATTTTCAATGAAGCAAATGTATCAATCGAAAATGAAAAAAAAAGACGAAGAGTCTTTCTTCCGGAAGTACCGACAAAGTGCCATTTACGTAAACGAATATTATTGACAAATTAATAGCAACCAATCAATAACAATCGTCTTCATCTCATTTAATAAGATGAAATTAAATATAGTACTAAAGTCGCACTATTAATAAAATCGATTTATCAATAAATTTTAGAAAAACAATCAAAAGTATTCCTCATTTACCGCATATTAAAAGTAATATTAATATCTAATACAAATTATCAACAGGTTATTAAGATTATCAAATACAAATAATAAAGCCGACAGATTTAGACAATTCAGTTGCAACACAAACCTGATAAAAATGAAAGTATTTATCCAAGAATTTCAATATTGCCATGAAATACGACAAAGAACAGAATGAAAGCAGGATTGCTACTCTTGTACATTTTATGGCAAAATAGTACATAGGCGTGTAAAATGCACGTACAGTAGAAGAGAAAAATACATATCATATAGTAATTAGAGAACTTGGTAATTAAATCATACCAAAGAAAAAGCTGCCAACTAAAAGGCGCAATTTTTTCAGCCAATATCAATTATGACAATATTAGTTTCTTTGTGGACAGAAAATATAAAAGGTAAAATAATGGCTATGTACATAAACTTTTTTAGAACCAATGACAAAATAAAAAATAAGATACGCGCCTTAACTTTAACTTTAAATTATTCGATATTTTATCTACACTACACGGCAACTACCCGCCTAGTGCAGTTACAGTTATGCAATAATCACAGCTAGTACCTGTTGACGTACATACAAACATTCATATATTATACATACATGTATACATATATATATATATATATATACATATATATATATATATATATATATATATATATATATATATATATACGCATACACATACACACACACTACACACATATGTATAGGTACTATAGTAACACACAAATAAATACACGTCATTACCTAAGGAGAAGACATAATACAAAGAAAAGAAGTAAACTCTAAAATTAGAAAAAGCAAGAGAAAAAGTGAAGGTAATAATAAATATGATTTAAATCAAATAATTTCGAAATGCCGATATTTTTTCTTTATTCTGTTTGGATTTGTTGGGTCACGTCACTTACGAATTGACCTTTTAAAATTAATTTTCGATCCAGCGGTCTTCAGGAGCGAAGAGTCATTCAGTGGCAGTAAACTTCAAACTGCCCCAATAACCGATGTGTGATGTTAAAGGACTATGAGAAGCCGGTCTTTGGTCCGCATTACGTGGCGATGATCACTACCAGACCAGTTTGATAGGTCGTAAAGATATTTCGCCTCCTTTACTGTGAAAAGTCTACGCAAAAAGCCGAGAATGTGATAACTGCGACGATTGTGCATTCGGAGCATTATATTATGCTCATTTAAATAAGGTGATACATAGGATTGCCGCGGAATATCGAAGCAAAAACGCCTGCATTCATTTTGAAATTTTGTATTGAATTTACTGTTTTTGAAAGTAAACGTCGGCCGTATAGCATAATCAAGTACAGAAAGAAAGTGGCTCTCAACAAGAATCTTCCTAATGGGAACATAAAGATAATGGTGGTAACTGTATAGCGTTTTAAGACGCATAAAGCAACATTTAATTTTTGTGGATTAAAGTCCATGAAATCTCAGCTGTGAGTCCATTATGATGTCTAGATCCTTGGCGATTTCCCCGTAGGAATGAAGTGTTCGTTTAAGGCGAGCTTCAGTCTTCCTGATTTTATTACCTGAGCCCTACTTCCCGTAATTGGAAAACAGGTTTTGAAAGGGTTTAATAATAAGGCATATTTACACGACCAATTCTATATTTCTATGAGACCTTCAATAACCTTATCGCCCACTATTTCTTCATCTATCACACGAAAGAATTGGTGCAGTACCATCAACGTAAAAATTATTTTTAATATGCTTTAAATTTTTTGAAATATCTGACGTGTACAGAGTGAAAGTAGCGGTCTGAGGATTGACCCTTGCGATACACCCCTAGGAATGGCATGAACTTTAGAGGTAATAGTTTGATTACCATCGAATACTTTGACGTACTGACTCCGTCGCTAAAATAATTTCTAAACCATTCACAGGCGCATTATAAGGAGCCTTAATATTGTAATTTAGCCATTAAAATTGGCAAACTTAGATAATCAAACCAATATTATAAATATGAAATCTTTGGCATTCTGAAAGATTTTCATACCTCGTATGCTCATTGTAATACGGAGAAACGACATAGTTAAATAGGAAGAAATTACTCATTGAAAAAGGATATTGATTGGGAAAAAATTATATTATATACAAATCCCTCAAATATAACGTCAGTACCCTGAAAATTAAATAGAGATTTTCTTATATTAACCATGAACATGTTATCAAATCGTCGGCATTGTAACTGAACAACTAAATGTGTTGAACTAAAAATTACAGTCAAAAGAAAAAGTCAATAAAACTAAAAAATTAAATGAGATATCAAAAGGGTAATTAATATAACCATAAATATAAATGTTCGGTTTCTGGTGCCAAAGGTAATAAAAATAAGAAACTAAGCCGCATCGCAAGTACGTGTAAAACTTCAGTCAATTATATACAAAAAGGCAACACACTAACTTCAGGTAATCAGTATGAACTTTCTTTTAATTCAGATGCATATTTGCTTACATAAAATTTATGATATGAAAAAGAATAATTTAGTGTCAAGAATCGAATCGAGAGGATGAATTTTAAAATGAATGAGCAGAGTTAATATTTTGATAAATGCAGAGGTTAATGTAAAATTTGTAATTCTTAAAAATTTTATAAAAAAAACTGAATATTGATATCTCCAAAAAAATACCACGTACTTTTCATTTAATATAATATAAGGGGAAAACAGTACCGATTGTAACTAATTGTATTTTAAAATGTCAGATAAAATATCAATACCATTATATTAAATTCGTAATAACAGACATTGCATGTCAATCAATTTGGGGTACAAAAGCAGTGGTAACATGCGTTTTATCAAAAATTGGTTGTCTGTAAAGTCGGTTTAAGGACGATAGTTTTACGTGATAACGTATAAAGAAACATTGATGAAAAATTGCATACTTTTATAAATTAAATTGAATTATTATGACTGAATTATTATTATTATGTATAATACAAAGAAGGAGTTAATTAAAAATTATAATTTTTTCATTTATTTACACTAACATTTATTTACACTCGTTAATTCAAATATTTTTTTACTTAAATTATACAGATTAATTACAAGTAACAATGTGCTATTAACAATTTGTTTACAACTTATATACATGTGTTATATTTAAGATCTTCCAATCTGCGTTATTTTGTTAAGGATAGAACGATGATACGAAAAGAACGAAATCAAGGGGAGTGTTTCAAGTGTAATGTATCTTGAAAAAGTCAAATCGAGATAAATTCCGACGCTTGGGCCGATCGTGCTACTAACCAACTACACACGATATTTAAACCGGGTAAAGTATATTTGGTAAGAAATCAATTTTGGGCTGAATATTTAAGTCAAATATTTATTGCAGTAGCAATGTGTTTTGATTATGAATGAATCAAAGTCATATGTGAAATATTAACCCCTGGTAATCAAAAAAGTTTACAAACGTTTTTAGAAGTAATTTATATTTATTCGGATAATTGCGTAAAACGCTTGTCAGAAACTGAAGTTTCACTAAAGATTATAGACAAATATTTCCAGTCAGGGATGAAAATTATGATTTAGCACCTCTTGTTATGATTAAGCATCTATGGTTTTGCCTATTGCTACAGATCTAAATATCAGATTACATTTATACGGCAAATGTCCAATTATAAATAAGACTACCTGTGTATAGACATCGTTTATGCACGTGTTTTACTTTCTAAAATTTTGCGAAATATTTGCCTCTCAGACTAATGTGTAGTAATTACGTGCGAAAAGTGACGTAAGGTAAGTTATGGGTTAATGTGTTTATTATTGATATTATTGATCAGTAATTAATACACAAAATTTCGCAATGAATCTTTTAGGTTATTATGCTATTATTTTTTATTTTTCACTAAATTTGCGCATTTGAATATTTTATATATGTGATATTTTCCATTTTAGATTAATTTAAAACGAGATCAAGACAAAATACTACAGAATCTAAATGAATCTGAGGACGATAAACACACCAAACACACGTTGGGCTACCTGGTCGATTTTCAGACTCGGAACCCGATGACAACTTGAAGGAAGATTGCATCGTAAACACCGATAAAAGTGAAGACGAATCCTCGGTGACTTCTACCGAGGAACTGAATATCGTCCGTGGAAGCCGGAATAGAAATACGGTCATAGACTCTGACGACGATTCCTCTGGTCAATCGCAGCCTGGCTCACTCTCTGCGTCACAAAAAAACCTTGTAATAAGACCAAGTACGACACATATTTATAGGAAAAATAAACACAGGTGGGCAACCACTCCACGCCCTTCCAGCACCCGCACGTCAGCTCGAAACATTATTCATATTATACCTGGACCTGTTAATCAAGCAAAAGATATGATAGAACCAATTCCATTATTTCAATGAAATGGTTGACTAGCTTGTAGTTCATACAAATGCTGAAATTGAGTTGTAAAAAGGGGAGTACGAGGAATTGACTCATACTAATTCTTTGACTACAGCAAGTGAAATAAAACTTCACTCTAAACTTACCAGTGCTGAGAGATTTGCCTTTCTACTAAGATGCTGTTGGTTTGACAATAGAGCTACCAAACAAGAAAGAAGAGCATTAGATAAATTCGTATCAATTAGAACATTTTGGAAAAAGTTCATTGAAAATTGCAAAACACGGTACAAACCCAGCTCATATCCAACAACTGATCTAAAATTAGTTGGGATCCGAGGTCGTTGCCCATTTCGAATGTACACACCAAACAAACCTAACAAGTATGGCATCAAGATTGTAATCGTTGCAGATTTAAATTCAAAATAGGTTTATAATGCTGGATCATATTTGGGTAAAGGTATCAACTTTAACGAAAATTATTCTGTTGCCACATATTTTGTGAAACAACTTTGTGAGCTTCTCTACGGAAAAAAACAGAAATATAACCATGGACAACTGTTTCTTTTCTATGCCACTTATTTCAGACATCTTATAAACTCTCTATAGTTGGCATAATAAAAAAAAAACACAAAAGCTAGGAATATCGAGACTTCAGTGTTTGGATGCTGAGAAGACCTTGGTCTCATATAAACTCAAATATAACAAAGTAGTTTGTCTTCTATCAACTGCACATGATCAATGCTGTTGTTAAAACTCTATCAAAAACAAGCTTAAAATCATGTTAAAATCTCTACAATAGTACCAAAGAAGCCGTCGACACTGTTGATCAGATCTGTTCAGGCATGAGTTGCAATCGCTAAACAAATAGATGGCCTCAATGGATATTTTATAATATTTTGAACCTTTGCACAATCAAAATGTACGTAATTTACCTGTCCAAAGTGGCTAGATAACGGCCAAAGCCAAGAAAACTTAAACATTTTGTGCAAAACTTGGCCGATAGCCTCTTAGAGCCATGGTTGTGGGAATGGTACGAAACTGTAATTTGGGGAAGAATATCAAGACGAGTATATTTTAAAAATTCAAATTGTCGTACCAAGTACTACTCAAAACAGCCAAACAAATGCAAAATTTGCGCAGTTTACTCGTACCAAAAGCATAGGATGACCAAAGTCGCAGTGAGTGTATGGAATAATTGTTTTAAGTTTGTGATAAGTTTTAAGTAAATTTAAAAAATATCCTTTCATACTAAGCGTTTATTTACTAATAAATGCTTTGATTTAGAAAAATATTGAGATTTCATTTTGTTAGTCATTATGACTAATATTTAGTGACAGTATAACTCGAAAAAATGTTTAGTGAGTTAAGGTTAATAGTTTTTATCTCCTTTGTCTTGATTTCATCACTATGTATTGTACAGTCAGATATTTTTTATATAATTCCCAGATTAGTTGAAGTTTTAGCACTCCGTAGTCAAAATAGATTAAAATGGGATATTTGCTACTATAAATTTAATCTGGAAATGTTGGTTTTACTTTGTGATTTTAAAACAAAAGTGGCTATAATTTACTTTTGTTCTCTTATATAATACTAACATAAAAGTACATAAAACTATATTAGAGCTATCGATATTTAGATTTTTAAGTAATTCGTTTTGGCCCGTGTGTTAATAAGAAATTAAATCTTTACTTATTTATTGTAATATCTGTCTACCGATCTTTTGATTCTGTAGTTGACCTTGATAAATAAATATTTTCCGTGTCTTAATTTTTAATGAATAAATCCGTCTGAATTCAAAGAACCCAGATTACGTGAAAGTCGTGTGTTGTCTTCTTATATATAATTAATTGAGAATCTACACACACTTACAAAGTGATCCGAGTTTTTACCTCTATTAAATGGGATCTGAAAAACGGACCCTTATATTTATGAGTTTGATCACATTTTGTAAAATATGGTTGACACTCTGATTATTTTAAATATGTTAATTTGTTGTTTTGACTACCATTAGCTCTAATTAGCCAGTTCTACTTCCATTCTGCTGACGATTTCATGATATTTCCCTGAAAAATTGCCTTTCCCCTTTTTTTAATTGTATCAAGGAAATCTGTATCTCATTTTCAAAGTGATTTGTTGTAGCATGTGTCATTTTCACTGACTTATAATTATCATTTTCAGTTAGTAATATCTCTCGTATTTTATTACGATCCATGTTGCGAATTAAAATATCACGTTTGATAGTTAGTCTCAAATCTTAAAATGAAAGGATTTGTAATGAATGTTTTTAAATAATAAAATATCTTCGAAAAAAATGTATCAATTTTCTATTCAATATATCAGGAAATAGCAATTAATCAAGAATATTAGTTTACTATATCATTCAATATTACAAAATAAAACAAATCAAAAAGATCACATGGTACATTGTTACTAAATTATGTTTTCACCAGGCAGATTTTTTCCTGCAACTACTACTATCACAGAAACCTTCAGAAATTCTTATATATACAGAGCTTAATAAAAAAAAGTTTCACGGAAATAAATAGTTGGTCGATTTATCAGAATTGACTGATTGAATATAAGTTACAACTCAAGTTTTATGTATTTCTTGGAAAAATATTAATTTTAAGACGCGTTTAAAATATCACATTTCTTTATATTTCTGAAGAATAAATAGTTATAAGCTTAATATTAAGAAATAATATTCTTTAATATAAACATACGTAAATAGCATATTATTGGGACACTCAGCTGCAAGATTAACGGAATTACATGAGGTGTTTTTAATTAAAGATATCGCCCGACAATAGTCGATTACTAATATTTTAATAAGTTGCGGCGTGCACGGTACATTAAAATTACGATTCTTATATCAAAGTATCTAAGAATACATATTTAATTATCATTTAGTTTAGTGGTATCTAGGTTATTTTATTAATAACTTCCCTAAAAATAATTGCTTTTTAATAGAAGTTACTAAAATGACCACCAACACCACATCAACACCGTGCATCAACGTTGTTATTTCAAAACGATGAGAATTAACATAAGCACCAACTCCATTCAATAAATGTACAGTGAAAAGCTCTCTTCATTTTGCATGCAAAATAGAGCTTTTCAGCTCATTAATTAATTGAAGTAATACACTTGCTTTGAAATAAATAATTACCCTGTTATATTTATTAGGTAGATGGGTGAACAATTAATTTCATAGGTTTAATTTTTTATTTCTTTGACGTGTTTTTAGTTAAATTTTCAATTTTTGTTATTGTTAAAGTACGTATAGTAATAAACATAACATAATTAATATTTTAGCATCTATATGCAAAAAATTTGATTATATTTAGGAAACTTTCTTTTTATTATAATAAGGAAAATCGTAACATAACTAATAACAAAACATTGTCGTTTTACTGAAAGTTTTGATCAACACAGATCCTAAGTTATCTTGGATACTAAGGGACATCGAATATGAAATATTTATGAATATTTATGGTGGTAAATTATACCAAAATAAAGACGGAGGGTTAAACAAATATAATTAACGATATAACTACGCACCTATCTTATATAACAGGCATCATTTATAGTAAAGACCACATACAATTTTACTACTTTATTTTACTATTTGCCTTACTAAGTTACTCATAGTCGTAGCGCCGCGCATCCCTTACTTCGCTGTAATAATGTGAATGAGATTTAATCTTTTAACGGTTTCTTGAGAAAAAAGTAATCACATATTAGTCTGCTCATAAAATACTAACAATGTGAATTTTTTTAAAAGTAAATGATTAGAGAAATTTTAAAAAGGAGTTATATTTATTATTAAAGTTTACGAAATTTCCAAGCTAAAAAAATGAGAAAAGCTTTAAAAACTAAATAAACTATAAAAACTAGCAAATTATTTACTTTTATTGAAACACAACACACAATCTAATTAATGTTTGGAACGATATTAATTTTGTTTCTGCACAAAAAATCATCATAATCTACAGATTAGTTTAATCAAATAAAAATGAGAAAAATATCAAGTTGTCAGAGGATTCTAAGTTACTATGCTGTTAAATTGTTTTTTTTAAATACTATAAACAATTTTAATAATATTCCAAGCAGTTATTTAAACTACTCGGAATCTCATATAATATTTCTATGAATCCTGTCAGCATCTCTTATATACTATAAGAGATGCTGACCTTTTTTGCTACGGTGAACGGAAGGAGAATTTTAATCATATCCGTATATAAATTTATAAATTTAACTTCAGTCAACAGGAGTCGCAGATACTTTTCCAATATATGTGCTATTGATTTGTGTTATTGTGATACTAGCAAAAGTAGGTTTACTTCAATTTTAAATTAGTTTGGTAACACTCTTATATATTTCTAATAATTTAATCATCAACTTATAATTTAATTCCAAAAACTCCCCGAGCGCACCAGATTACACATATGAACATCATATAAACTATATAAGTGAGCGTTTATGGACACGTTGCTGTGATATGCGTGCTCTAAGTGCTTTGTTGTTTTTATAACTTATGCCTAAAATCTATATAGAAAGCCTATCTACTTTCAGACTGCAGCTTCAAAATCTCGATTCCTTTCAATCTATCTCTATCTTAGTTTTCGCTAACCTAGGGATAACAAAGATGTATATTCAAAACAATGGTCAAAACTGACAATGTTTCTTATGGAAAAATAGATTTGGGAACCTCAATATAGTCGATAAATAAAACGAAAATAAGCAGTTTAGTCAATTTTTACCATAGAAGTCAAGTAGAGAATTATGCGCTAGTGCAATTCTCCGCTTAACGGGGTCTCCGCTTTTTCAGATAAGTATATAACTAGTAACTGTCGGGTTATTTCAAAATGCTTTCCCTAGTTTAATCTATTATTATACTTATAATAATATGATTATACTTCAGAACATTTTTTAGTTTAAAACACAAAAAAGAAAGAAGAAAATGGAGAACAAACAAATTAAATTTTAAGTCAGTCTGATAACAATGATAAGACAAACTTTATGAGTGGTATAAAAATAAAAAAATGAAATCGGGAAAAATCTTTTGCGTAGCTTGGAAACCTCGTAAATTTTTTCTCATAATTTTCTCTAGGTTATCTTGCGCCTGTCGTCCTAAGCTTATCCTGGGTTAGTTGTTACCGTAATAAATGTCCTTTTATAATTGCTTGGGTCACATTGGTATTATTTAAATATAAGTTTATTTGCATTCAGGTTTGCTTATTTCATTCACTAGTTACAATTGCGGTACAATTGAAAGGTTAGGTTCCTTTATATGGTTATTATCACCTTTATTTTGGGAAGTTGTGAAATATTTTTGTTAAATATTATTTGTAAAAAAAAACCTATATATATACATATATATATATATATATATATATATATATATATATATATATATATATATATATATATATATATATATATATATATATAAATATATTTAACAAAATCATTTGATAAAATTTTATGTGATTACTTCTTAAGTGTTTAAGGCAGATAAAAGAAACTATTGTCAATCGATAAATTTAATAGTATAGATTCTTTTGAAACGTTTTGATAGAGTGATTCCTCATTTGAATGAGAGGAAAAAAGATAGAAAAAGTTTCGACCATTTAGTGTACCATAGCCCCAAAAACATCCACCTACCATAACTGTGCCTAGAATTTTTCCGACTGTCTTTCGATATAACCCTACTTTTTTTTGTTTATATGTACTTTCCCACTACTTGGTTAAAGCAATAACTATTATAATAATTAAACCCTCTGAATATCCTACACTATATATTTTATGTGCTTCCGCAAAACTTACTTCATCGTAGTTTATTTGGCGACGTTAAAGGGGAAATCATTTCTTCGAACTAAATTCTACTGACCACGTTGACTGACACCTTTAGTCTTTGTTCAAGATAAAACTTGCTAAAACAGTGGAATTATTTTAATCTTAGAATTTTTTTTAATTCCATGGTAATTCAAGGTGCAGCATTTATTTTTAAAAAGATCATCAAACATTAAAAACTGCAAGATCTAAAAATCTAAAAAAATAAGTAATCTCATTGTATAGACGAATATAAATGACCAAGAACGTATATTCATGGAGACTGAAATGTTGCTTTTCATATCTTTGTTTATCTTCCTTTCACATTCAAGGGCTTGAAAGATTTCAACGAAACTTTACATATTTATATAGAAATACGTTGAAAAAAATTATTAGACAACAAAAATTGAATGCTTGCATAAACCGCGCGGCGGGCCGCGCTGAACTGCATAAAATATTAAATATTGGATGTGGATAATTATGTTCAAAATAAATTTATCTGCTGACTATATAACTGTAATAGTGGAAATTTCTATGAGTTTACCTGCTTATAAATTTACCTGCTGACTATATAACTGCAATAGTGGAAATTTCTATGAGTTTACCTGCTGACTATATCACGGCAATAGTGGCAATTTATATGAGTTTCTTACAAAACATTTTATGCTTAATTTTATTCTATGCCATTTTGTGACCATTGGGTAGGCAGCTATAATAAAATAGGTAAAAACTCACTCAGGTGAAGAACGATTTTACAATTTTTGGTAGAGGTCTTTAGTACTGTCGATTTTTTACTGTGTATGTGATTATTTTGAAATAGGAACAAGTGATAATTAAATAGCGCAATGTCATATGAACAAGGTATTTTACTTGCAGAAAGCAGCCGAACTTCAATAATAATTTATAACTACCTTATGCATGTGTTGTGTTGTGGCGTTTTCGTGCACAAACACACACACATATATGTGTGTATATAATGTGTGTGTATATATATATATATATATATATATATATATATATATATATATTGTATAGTTACGGGCTTTTTAAAAGGTTTCCCCAAATCTCGCCCCATGCACGATTCTTATAGGGCATTGGTAATTCTGATACAAATTGAAATGATGGAGGCGTTAAAGAAAAGGCGTAAAAGAAGATACATTTACAAGCTTTTCTTTTCTACTACTCAAACCTATTATTTTAATAACACCATTGATTTATATTGCTAAATATTTTCTTTTGAAATTATCTTACGCAAAGTTACACAACTTTAGATTTTTTATTTAATTAAAGTAAATATAATTTAAACCACATTTTTTACCCAACGGTTTGAACACAGAAAAATTATTGAAGACGATCGGCGTCTTGAATGTGCTAATTTTTTGGTGGCAATTTATATAAGATTAATTAAGGAATTCTACACAAAATATAAAATAGTGTGAATTGTACTGTCGTTTGATAGAAAAGTAATCTTAAAAAATTGAAGCATCTCAACAACCGCTGTTAAATTTAATGCAGAATTGGTCGTCTAAAAATAAAAGTTCACGCGTTGTTTTAATATAAACGTATTTAACAAAAATTCATGGATTTGCGGTTGTGAACAAATTAATACTTTCTATGTTTTGCTTGCTTAATATATAATAGTTCCGATGTATGATCGAGAAATAACGTTACGGGTTTTAAAGATCTAAATGATAAAATTTAAAAAAACACGACTCGTGATATCAACATAAGTTAAACTTTGGTAATTTATCATCATTCGTTAAAAAATATTGGTTTAAAATTAGATAATGGTTTTCGGGCAACCTATATTATGACATAATTCTATGGTAAGTAAAAGCGGACAAATTTTGTGCAGAATTATTAACTTTATGAAATATTGAGGCACATTTGATATCACTCTAAAAGATTACGATGAAATATCAGATTCAAATAATCCGGGAATACTTAAAGGTTTAATAGATTTTGTCGCAACTTTGGATTATATGATGAAAATTTAAATTCAATTAAATAAGGAAAATTTAAATTCAAATTAAATGTTTAAAGGAACTTTGAAATATATACAGGACAATATTTTAGACCCAATTTTAAAAGTAACTCAAAATTTTATAAAACAATAAACAATGAATTCTTAATATTTATACATTCAGATCGATGAAACTACTGACTCAAATATAACTTCCTACAATTTTAGGTGTATTATTAAAGGTGTGGCCATTGATTCGTTTAGGAATTTCTTTTACACTGAAATATAAACTGATATTGGTATTGACGCAATAATTTTAAAAGAGTTGGGAATTTTAGAAATAAATAAAACACGAAACATTTTAATACCTCGGTTCTATGATGGTGCAAGTGTAATGAGTAAACTAAGGGTAGTGTTCAAACTTTGATTAAACAGTAATATTCCAAGGTATTTTATATTCACCCTTATGCTCGTCAAGGAACCCTTATATCGCCTCAGATTACAGCTAAAATAAACTGATTAAGAATTGTTTTCTTCTCTTGCAAAGATTTTCAACATTCTTCAGTCGATCTGCAAAGCGAACAGCTATATTAGATAACATTGTAAAAAAACTTTCACCTAAATCTGGATTGATGAGGTGGAATTCTTAAAGTCATATCATGATTACTTCACGTGAACACAAACTGGCTAACTTTTTTGTATAAAATAATGCCTCACGTGGAAATGGTCATTAAAATTATACAAAAAATTGACTGTTTTGGAATGGCGTAACATTATCGAATGTTTTGTTATTGAAATTAAAAAATGAGAAATACGCTTATTTTGATGGTATTAAGTAAAACTGTAATTTCGAATGAAACAACGCTAAAAAACGAGGCGTTTAATTACCAGCCGATGATAATAATTTTATTTTTACAATTGAGTGTTGCAATGTTATTATAAGAAATATTAAAGACATATTCCTGAATACTTAGTAATTGTATATCTTCTTTCGTGTGGTTAGTTTCTTATTTCTGTTCAAAATTTTTCTGCGGAAGAATGTAAAACCTCTGTATATATTTTCACCTTAAACAGTTCATCATTGAAAACTTAATAAAATATTTTCTGATTTACTGATTTTAACGAGGCTATTATTTTGTATTCTTTGTCATAGTGAATTATGGAAAATAAAATAGAAGGAAAAAGAAATTACAAAAATATTGAATATATTAATTACAGTACTCATGACAACCGTCAAAACTGAAAGAACTCTTCATTGAATAGGATATAATCTTTTTATGCACCACCATGTCACAAAGCGGATTTACTTCACTTAGTATGTTATCTTCTATATGAACTTATGCGCGATATACCAAATTTCAATGTCCAACTAGTAGAAAATGGTTCTTATAATGAAGAAAGAAATATGGATTTAATTTACCAGTAAATTTATGATTTCTTTAATTCACTTATCCGATATCATATTACATCAATAAAGCTTCGTTTCCTAACTATTTTAATTCCAAATAAGTATTATATCGGTATCGTAAACTTGTTGTTTTCCGACGCACATTCGTTTATACGTCTGACAATGAAATGTTCATCATGCTGAGGCCGTTTAAAAGGATCAATTTTGTTGATAACATGTAATGTTTTTTATTTATTTGACACCATAAGCAATATATTTACCTAAACCAATAATTTAAATTCCTGTCAATACCGGAAAAGATGACACCACTCCTACCTTTTATGAGCTCATTTTCGCACACGAACAAATCAGTGAAACAATCTCAAAAAAAAGCTAATAAAACTGTTTTATCGTTTTATTTATTTTACGTGGGTCAACCTTAATTTTTTTTCTTTTTGCAAATTCTGCTTTCTAAATTTAAAATCATATGTACATATAGTACTTTATCTTACTTATTAGGAGGGTTATAGTTTATGGAAATAATTATATTATATTATATAAAGTACCATGCAAAAAGTATCCTGATAACACGGTTTTTCTGTACCTAAACCATAAGACTTCAGGAACTGCTGTTTCTAAATATTATTTTGGATTTTGGCTCCAACTCCTCAGTCATAATGTTTAGAAAAAAGCTACCTGCCTAAACTATGAAATTTGATATTCTACTATTTTAAAAATAATATGAATATTGAACTATGGCTTCCAATTTCTTAGTCGCAATGGTGTAAGAGTACTGCCTGTCTAAATGGCGAAACTTAGTGATCTGCTCTTTTTAAATTAGTATTTTTGATCTTAAGAAAAAACTCAACTACTCAACTACCGGTTCCAATTCTGCGTTTGGTCGCTGTATGGACAATGTTAAATAAATCATGAGACTTGAGAATCAGCTTTTTTAAATTAATATTGTAAGTGTTAAGCAAAAACGTTGATATTGGTCTTTGAATTGCCACCCCTCATTCCTAATTTTATCGAGATAAGGCTTGCCTAAACTGTGAGCCTGAAGAATCTACTGTTTTCAAATTTATATTTTGAATCTCAAGCAGAGTCATCGGAGCTTCAAGTCCCAACTCCTCAGTCTTCACTCTGGAGGATACTGCCTGCCTAAATCGTGAGACTAGAGGATCTGATGTTTAAAACGTTAGTATTATGAGAACCAAACAGAGATCCTGCCATTAAACTTCTGGTTTTCACTTCTCAGTTTTGATACTGTGGAGCTTACCTGCTTATAGCCTGAGATTTGAACATCTGCTACCCTTAAACAAGTGTTGGATGTCAAAAACAGAGACTGATGTAAATCTTTGAGTTACGGCACCTACATCCTGATGCTGCATAGGTAGGGGCTGCCTAAACAGAGAGATTTTGAGATCTGCTGTTTTTAAAATAGTACAATGGGTCTCGAATAATTGAATTCCCGGTTTCAGCTCCTCAGTCCTGACGCTTCAGGGGTAATGGCTGATTAAACCGTACAGCTTCAGGGTTTGTTGTTTATTGATTGATATTTTTGGTCTTAAAGAGAGACTTCGTCATATAACTTTGAGTTTCAACTCCCCAGTTTTTGCTGCTTGAACCGTGAGGCTTGAAGACCTGTTGTTCTAAATTAATATTTTGACTCTCAATCAGAAACTCTGCCACCGGAGTCGTGATTCTAACTTCTCAATATCGATACTGTTAAAGTACTGCTAACTTAAATCGTGAGATTTGGGGATCAGTTGTTTTAAATTAGAATTGTGGGCATCAACCAAAGGCTTTGATATTAAACTCTGGGCTGCAAATCTTCAGTCCGTATGTTGCAGAAGTATCGCCTGCCTAAATTATGAGAATTGAGGATCTACTGTTTTTTAATTGATTTGACTATGGAGGTACTGTCTGCTTAAATCGTGAAATCTGAAAATCTGCTCTTTTTAAATTAGTATTCTGAGATTCAAACAGAGAATCTATCATTACACTCCAAGTTCTTATTCTTCAGTTCTCATTCTATGAGGTGATATTTACGCTAGCAATGCCTGCTTTGACTTCAATAAATAACTTATTATTAATATTGACTGTATCACAATTCCGTGACGTTCATAATAATTTACAATATCATAAGCACAAAAAAGGGAAAATTAAGACGTTAAAAAAATTTAACCCAATTCAGGCAACCAATTGATAAGAAGCGTGAAGCAAGAAGTATGAAATGATGAAAATACGAGTACTCAGTTCGAACTTAAGTTGTCCAATATCGTTTCCGAAGAAAAGCAAAGCAAAATACTGCTACGGCTGGAGAGTTTTGGAGTCGGTGTCAAGTAAAATATAGCACTTATCGGTGTATAAAGTGACTGACAACTATTTTTGACTTCTTACTTCTAATTACGAAATATGTCGGCAAAATAAATCACAACTACGTCAAATTTCAAGTTTCTACCTCGAAGAGTTTTTGAGAAAAACAACCAATAAATGACAAACAATCGGTCCTGTTTCTCAGAAACATGCCATGTTACGAGAATTATATTTGTCTGATTGAATTGTATTATTCATCGTTACCCTTTGTGTTCCTGAATGGAAATTTGACAGGGCACGGTGCTAACTTTTTGACATAGGTTCATTTCACGTCAGTCGCTCAAAGTTAGCCGATGTCAATATAAATGTTCTGGAACACAGAATTTTCAATGATTACTTATTATTTTAATAGTTACGAGTTATTCTCATTATAATATAAAATATTACAATTTATCTACAAAAAATAGGAGTGCGCTTTTGAAAGATATTTAATATTTATTATAATTTTTGCTTGAAGAAACTTGGTAACGATAGTTTTTAATGTAATAGTTATTTAAATTAATTTTTTATTTTCAAAATTTTCGTTTCACATAATTCATAACTATCGTAATTCATTATAGTGGCTTCTCATAAATGTTAGAATCTTAAAACTAATATTTTAAAAATGCTAATCATTATTACGTTTTGACTGCAAATATTAATAAAAGTTTAAAAAAGTCTATATCTTTTTAGATGAAAAGCTATATATATATATTACTTGGGTATAGTGGTTAAATGCGCTAATGAAAATAAAGTACTGAAATATTAAAAGCAATGTTGGAGTGATCATAGAAGAATTGATGAAAGATGAGCATATTTCAGAATTGTAATATTTTGTATACTTCTCCATTGATTCCTCAAAAAAAGCATTCTTCAAAACATTTTTTATTTGAAAGAGGGTGCTGTAGGTATAGAATCATATAAATATCATGATGATGATGTGATGATGAGATTCGGGAGTGAATGATGGAACTCCTTAACCTCCTCGTCCACATCCATAATCCTCAGGATATTTGCTACGGGTTGTTGTTATTTCGCAAAATAATTACGCCACTTACCTTGTCAGCGTCTGATAATAAGTTCTGAATATGAACAATGGAACTCCTTTACGGATATTATTACATCAACCATGATTAAAGATATTAGCTACAAGTAGTTGTTACTTTGAAAAATAACTACACCGTCGACCAGATCACAAACTCATCTGATGATGAGTTCTGGAGATGAACAAAGGAACTCCTTAATGAATGGTAGTAAATTGAAAGTGATTCAATATATTTGCTACTGTTACTTGTTACTTTGCAAAATAACTGCACTATCGATTATGCTAGAGTCTGATGATTTGTTCTAGAGATGAACAATGGAACTCCTTACCGGATGGTAGTAAATCAAACGTAATTCAAGATATTTACTACTGGTAGTTTTTACCAGGTGTGATGATAAGTTCTGAAGATGAATAATATTACTCCTTAACGAATGGTAGTAAATCGATCGTAATTCAATATATATTCTATTGGTTATTTGTTACTTTAGCTATTACCATACAAAATATGATATTGGATTTTGAATATGGAGAACCGAACTTCTCAATGGCTAACAGCTGACCATTTGCGGCTACTACTACCTGCTGTGTCGCGGATATTCAATTTATACGAAGAAGAAATTATCTACATATTACCTTTTGCCCGTGACTTGTAATAATTATCCAATATCCTGAAAAAGAAAATAACTGTGATTATTAATATTAATGTATTAAATATTGAAAATTCTAAAATAAAATGTCTTTTAGAAAATCGACCTGAAAACAGATATTTTATAAATATTTTATAGAATTAGAGCAATATCGGCATTATGATGAATAAAATGTTACCCATAGAAGTCACAGTATTACTGGATAAATATTGTTAATATATCCTACGTGTATATATGATTAACTATATTTTGATCGAAAAATTAGGCATAAGTCTAAAAAATTAATTAGAGGAAAAACCTATGGGATGAAAACAACATGATCTTTGTGTTCACGTGGTAAAAAATAAAAACCATATTAAAAAATATTCTAATTTTGAGTACACCAATTTAGTTAATAATTAAAACCGAAATATATTACTACTAATACTATATTGAGAGCTTTTTTGATTTTGTTAAGTTCTTATACTTGTATTACAAGCACCATTTCGTTAATTTTCACTTAATTCTTTTTAAAAAGTTGTAGTTAAATGTCATTCTACAGTCAGTGCGTAATTCATATTTCGAATAATAAAATTTGCCTCATTTAACCTAATTAACATTAGAACGTTACTGAACAGTTTTTTTATTTTATTACTTTATAAAAGTGAAATAAATTTAAATGGGTGCTTGGGCATTTATCCATATTGTAAAATACCCATCTATCATACTTTACTTGCTGTCTGCAATTACCCACTTATTGAATAATTCCAAAGAACAGAAATAATGAAAAAGAAACTCGGTTTCGATTAATTGTTTTTCTTTTATATATATATATATATGTATATATATATATATATATTTCTTTTTTTTTTATATTTATATGTAATATATGAATTTGAATTTATAAATTGCTTTTTCTTATTTTAATAAGAAAAAAACAAATATAAATCCCACAGTTCGAACTCGTTACTGCCAAGTTCAGAATATAGTACTTGAAACAAAGAAATAGAACCACACTTACGACGTATTTTTCACTTGTTATAATTTTGTCGTAATTTTGGAAAATTTGGTAAACCTATATTTTTCCAAGTGACTTATGTACTATCCATATGCCCAGAGTCCAGTTCTTTTAACTCAATTAGAAATGTCCAAATAACATATTTACACAATAGCACAAAATTTTCCATATAATTCCTAGAATTTAAATGTAATTTTAAATGTAACATTTCAGTGTAGCAGGGCGTTTTATTGTGGTAACCAACTTTTATTTTGACACACACGATAAGATTTAATCACCCCCAAATGTTTTCTTAGTAAATTATCACTCCCATACAAAACTTAGCCTTCAGATGAAATAGCAAATCAATGTTTATTATTTATTTAAAGCGTGTCACTAATAATATTTTACAATATATATATATATATATATATATATATATATATATATATATATATATATATGTATATATTTATATACATACATATTAGTTTGTGTGTGTGTGTGTAATATTAGTATAAATGAGTAAGAGCTAATTGACATATCAATTTTCAAATATTGAATATATTTGGCGTTTATTTTGTAGAAATTCATTATTCACAATTAAATGAAACTACGTGATGTCGTATTATTTCTTCTGTCTTTAAGTTCTTTGCCACGACCTATGTTTCGTTGTATTGCAATATCTTCAGGTGACCAAAGGTATCAAAGATTAGCGATCTTTGCTAATAGCCTACCTGAAGATGTAATACAACGCAACCTTGGTCGTGGTTAAGAACTTAAAGAAAGTAAAAATAATACTACACCACGTAGTTTCATTTTCTTTAAATTAGGGTTTTTAAAATTTCAGACATTGACGCAATAAGCATTTAAAAAATAAGCCAAAACATTCAGTCAAAAATTAGAATAACTTTAAGCTTACTTGAGTTTACTTATAACTAATTCACATAATTGCGTTTGGTTATAATATTACTTATATACGATAAAAATAATGTGAGAGAAACCCACTGAGTCAAAATATAATGAATGGTATCCGAGTAGATGGTAAAAAGAGAGAAATCACTTGTAAACTCTATACATATTAGAAATATTAACAATATTTTTAAATAGTAAACTGTAGTTCTATGATTGTTAAAATGTTAGTTTAATAGCAAATACCAAACTAAATCAAATAATTTGGTACTTTCCAATTATGAACGTTGGGATTTCAAATGAAATACTACAGACTTTGATTTTCGTTAATTGATTTCATTCAGTGTCATTTTTAATTACATTTTAGTTTTCGAAGCTTAAGTCTTCAAATATCTGTGTAAAGAAAAATAAATGAAAATGAAGTAATATTTAAGTTAATTCATTTTAATCTATTAACAGAGTTTATTGAAAACCTGAGTTTCGCAATGTGTAAATGAAGAAAATTCATGTTACTTTATAAGAATTACTTAAACTTTATTTTTTTTAAGTGATTGAGCTGTTCAGTATTTCTGAAAAGTAATGAATATTTTCAAAATCTCTTTATAATCCGATATTCAAAACACAATTTCATATTCATTTTGAATCAGATGACATAATTTTGATTCCTGAATTTATTGAGAATAGTAGTATTAGTTATGGAAACTAAATCCAATGGAAATAATACGTATAATACGTTAATTTCACAAACAATTAAATTAAAAAAGTTTTTTATTGGGTTTAGTCGGAGTTTTTGCTAACTAATGTGAAGAGGATTAATTGTTGTTTCGCCTAATTAAATTCCTTGTATTATATATCCTACACTCGTAATTATTACGGTTCGATATGTAAATGTTTTGCAACACAAAGATCATTTTGTTTTATTTATAGGACGGTAAATTAAAAATACAGGTACTTTTTTATAAAATAACAAAAACATTAACAGATCCTCTTTTAAAATAACGTAGTTTAGAATTAATATTCATTGTCTGAATGTATTACTTACTTTCTTTGACATGGATTTATCAAGTAATTTCCCATTATTTTTTTGTTACAAATAATAGATATGGAAAGAAACAAAGCTTGATGTCCAAACAACTTTGTTGAAAACCAAACAACTGTGTTAAAGTATCTAGCAAGTTTTTAAGTCTATTTTTCATTAGGAGATCAGTCAAGTATAATGAGTGGGTGTCAGTTAAGCTAATGGCATAGAAGCAGCTTAAAATTATGAGAAAATATTCATATAAAACCGAAAATTAAACGCAATGCGTAGTCATCATAGAATTTCTTTTGCTGCCGCTAATAAAACCTATTTATTTACTAATAAAACTGTTATTTAAAAATTATCTTTTGGAGACATTGCAACCTTTCAGTCTCCTTTTGGATATATACAGTTTACAAATATTATATTTAGGAAAACTGCTTCCACATAATTTCAATAAAAAAATTGCAGTCAATTTGTATCTAATATAAATAACATTTATTCAGTGATACTTTCCAAGCACGAATGGACAGACTAGTTGCAAAATATTTTTTTATTGTAAAATCGAAAAAATAATTTGACCATTTGTAATCATAAAGTAAAACTATCATAATTCAAAATATTTGTTGGTTTCTTTAATTATACATCTTGTAATTACAAAAATTTAAAAATATTGTATTTAAGAGAGATAAAGAAAAAACCTGTAGCTATGGTAGTACCTTTCTTAAGTTCTTTTGAAATTGTAATAATTTATATTAACTATAAAATCAGGATATTAATTTGTAGACCTCTATAACGATGTTTCCTTTAAATTGTTTTTCTTTTCTAGTTTATTAGAAAAATATAAATGACTTATAGAAAAACGTGAGTATTATGTGAAAACATTGTATGAAAAATTATCATTGTATTTAGATTACGTTTGTATTAAAACATACTTTTTACATTCATTTTAATCGTTCGTAATTAATCTTACGTTTTACTATTCTGCAAATCAAATAGCCTGGAAATGCGATAAATACAATTATCTTATGCAGAAAAACATATTTATACATATACGATTTGATGCGATGTATTAAGACTTATTTAAATAACTAATTTAATTTCAAATAATAAACTTTTTAAATAACTAATTTTTCCTATCAAAAATCTTATAACAAAACCGCAATTTCCATTTCGCCACGTTCTTTTTCCTATATTTATTGGACTCGCGTAACATTGCAACTTACATTAAGATTTAAAACATCCTAAACAGAATTTAAAGACAAAAATATGGTAAATGGAACTTAAATTTTACTTTAAAATATCTATATAATAGGATATAATATCACAAGATATGAAAGAAACGTTAATAAATCAACATTACATTTTATTTTCAATATATTGCCTCGTATTAATTGAACTATCGAGATGAAAATTTATTTTTAAAAAAATTCACACACATACTGTTATGGATGAACGGAGAGTAAAACAGATGGATGTGACAACATTGTGAGAATTCTTTATTTCATTGGAGAACCCTGAATATTAATTAAATGTAAGTGTCAGTAAGAGTCAGTATGTATCAGTAAGAGCAAAGTAAAATATTTATTAAAATGAGTTTTTCTGAACTAAATTATTTCAAATTGAATCACGTTATAATCTAAATTTGGCAAATTAAAATTACACGCCCAAAAAATGTTTACAATATGCGATATTCTCCATTCAGGGAATATTCTTAGACTGATTTAAAGTACAAAATTAATAAATTTTTGGAGAGACTTAACCTCAAAACTAATCTTCATTAATGAAGGGCAAGAATGATATGATTCTGAAGTTACTATTATTCATAATAAATTCATATCGATTATAATTAATTAATTGCTGGATAATCCGCAGTAAGTAATAGTGCAGTAAGTACCTGACCCAGTAACTAATTTAACAATTATTTATAACCAACTCCAAGAATGCCGTTAGCATCACGACTATGTATATGATCCGGTTTTTATACATAATATTATATGAATTCACCAATAATTGTGAGAATTTCTATACGAATAGAACTTAAAAGGTTTGGAATTTTGCTTTTTTAAAAATTACATGTTTTAATTGTATGTTAAAATAACTTAAGGTCATGATATTTTATATTTATGATAAAATATATTATTTTGTATGATTTTTTTTAAATATGTTTCAGTTCAATCCTAAAATTAAAGTACCATTACTCTTTTGTGTCACAAATTTTCTGGTATTTTCTTCTAATAGAGTACTGAACATGTTGCAAATTTTTGGATTATCAGTATTGCGATATTATAAGGGAGAAGATCTGTATAGGAAAATGATTTTTATAAAATCTTTAATAATTATCTATTAGTGACTGAAATCATTATGAACAAAAAGTATTTTTTTGTAAATATGGAAAAACTAAATAAATTAGTCTCTTCCCTTCTTAATTTAAGACAATATAATAAATTATGTGAAACTTGTACGTAGTCGACGGACAAATTCAGTGAATTATATTCTAACTAGAAAATTACCAGTCAACACAGTGCTGAATCAGTTTTAAAATAAGAACTTCATACAAGTGTCAAGGAAATATTTTTTTAATCCTAGTACTCAAAGAATAGTACAGTATCAAATATTCCGGGGAAACTCCTCGGAAATCGTGATCTAATTTTGTGAATGCAGTGGTGCTTATAGAAAAAATATTAATTAAACTTATTTCATTTTTTTTAAGTGTACCCTTTGCCCTACCTAGCATCCAATACGATTTTTTCAAACAATTTTAATCTGAATTGCCAAACGTAATCATATTGTTTGACGCAGAAATTTAATAATTTAATATACCTATAAATAATTTTTACCTACTTATATTTGAAAAGTAATTCATAAAAAGTATAAATGAATTTTCTTTAAAATTTTACATATGGTATAGTATCCTTTGAAAAAGCAATTCACAAGGATTTCAAAACATGGCTTGCCCAATTTCATACTAGATAGTTCGAAAGATATTGTTGAAAATTCCTCGCCGTTTTCCTCGGGAAGTATTTGATGTAGAAATTTAAAATTTAATTAGCGATGAAACAAATTAATATAGTTAACACTGAAAAATATTTATGTAGAAATTTCTGACGGAGAAAACTCACCAATCAAAATTATTTTTTTAATAATGTATGAATATGAATATAAATTAATATATATATAAGATTAATATGAATATAAATTGAAAGAACGACTTATAAATTTTCTGATTTTTTTTAATTTGGGTGAAATAATTCTGGAGATATTGTTAAAAATGTCCTCGAACATTTCCTCTCATCGCTTGAATTTTATCAGAAAATCTATAGTATTTATTCTAAATTCACGATATTTCTGCTTTTATGAAATTCAAACTATCTGTGTATGCAACTAACATAACTATATATGCAAATAGCACCTATGCTTATTTATATGTTGTTAATAATATTGTTATTTCGTACTAAAATAGGTGAAATGAAATCCTTATTGAAAAATTTCAATATATTTTCATCCAACCATCTATTTGTCCTTCAGTTACAAACATTTTTCTCACAGACTGTTTGACGTTCAAAGTCGCAATTTGGTAGAGTTATAGAAATTGATAACCAAGCTAAAAGTATCTTTAGAACCACACACATTTCGAAAAATATGGCTTCCTCCGTCCCTACACTATATTTGGCTCTTTATAATATTCGTAGTTAAACTAAGATAGAGATATCTTATTGTTGGAAATTAGAGATATAGTTTTAAGTTAATACATTTTAGATACAAAGGTTCCTAAACATACTCATTCATTTATTCACCGTAAAATCTACTTATGAAAACATATTATGTTACGGAAAATTAATTGCCAAGAAACGGCTTGCATTTAACCGATTTTTATTTTTGTTGTTTATAGCCAAATGTCTACATTTTGTTGTTTATAACTAAATGTCTACATGTACTTAAATATTTGTAACTATTTTCTTATAATTGTAGTTTAATAGTCGGATCTAATAATACTACTTAAAATATCAATAGTCAGTAAGTTGACAAATAATAATAATTTACTTATGACACGGTAATAAAAAGAAACAAAAAAAATCAGTTAATCTAGCGTAAAATGTATTTTATTCTGAGATATTTCAAAGGGATTAGTTAAAACTTCCTGTAAATTAATTCAATAGTTTCTGTAAGAAACACAAGTAACGAGATAAGCGAAAAAATTTGAATTTTCTCATATGGTTTTAAATAATGTTTACGGAGATCTAAATCCGAATAATTCTATGACTCTTTATTAAAAATCCCATGTCCGATTTACAGATTTATACAACACGGTGGATATGCGGAAGTATCGTACTAAATAGTTCCACAAAATGTGTCACAAATAGTGACACATAAAACAGAAAACGCAAAGCAATTCGAATAAATATCTTTCTAACTAGTGATCAGTTGTGAACTACTAAACAATCCGTGACCTTGTTTCCGAAGTGGTGAATTGAACTGGAAATATATCAAGGAAGGGTGCAACTCGCAGACTTGTTGAATGATAAGACTATTAAAAAATTATATTTAAATTATTTTAATATATAACAGTTGCACATATTATACTCACATAATTATCACATAAATATTTTCGGCATGCGTAATAGCAAGTTCATTACTAGATTACTAAGAACCAAAACTTAGAAATCGAATTTGATATCAATGAATACAGATATTTCCAAATAATTTCTCAACTGCTCTCTGCTTCAATTAATAACTGGTGATTGATTCCAATTACGTCTCACCTCCGCCAAATACGTTTTGGAATTCAGCTCGGCTATTATCAGATTCTTCACAAAAGATTATTACAAAAGGCCTGGCTTGGGATGACCTTTCAACTCGTCGATAAGGATATCGATTTTGGCATTATGCAGATTGTACTTCCTTCATAAATTATTTCATTTATAATCAGCGTTAAATCTCTATGCAGAATTCATTAATTTGCCAATTTTGATAGTTTTATTTAGTGTCTAAAATTAGTATTAACTCAATTTTTTTTGTATTTTAACTCACGTTCTTGTCCGTTTGTCAGAAGACTGTAACCTTGACCGTATAAGTTATAGATATAAATGCTAAAAATATGTAGTAAATTTTATCAAAATCGAAAATTATATACAATTTTAATTAAAATAGCCCCATATATGCAGAGGAGTTAATAATTTATTTTCCCCTCCTAAGCCTATGAGATAGTGCTGAAATTATATTATTGCCTAAGCGTATTTATAAATTTATTTTTACTGAACAATACCGATATGAGAGTCCGTTATATCTACCATTTTTGAGCTATTTTATTACTAGCTTTTGTATTTTGCCGAACATGCTATTTTGAAACTCTCCTATTTTAGGTTCACTTTACAAATGTCCTATGCAAATAGTAAATTCAAATACTTTTCGTTTTTAATTATTGAAATTAATTTTAAGACCACATTAAACTATAACGTAAAAAAGTAAATCTACATGCACTTCACATTCTTTATATAAAAATAAACCCGGTAGCCTCAATTGTAAACATGAATTTCGCAGCATTTTGATTAATTAAATTATTTATATTCTTGAGGAAACATAATTATGAGAAAAAATTGAACGAGGGCCCAATATTTTGCATTTCATTTATCTGAAAGTCACTTTTAAACAGGCACTTTGGTTTGCGAAAATAATTCTTGAAAATAAATTCAGTATATCTGCGAAATAATAAATAACCCTCTAGTTTACTATGAAAATTAATTCGTACTTTTGATAAATTACAAATTTATTTTTTTCCGTGTAAATAATAAGATGACATGTTCTGATATAAGCTTGATTAGCAATGAACTTGAATAGGATGTTTTCTACGTATCTTATTTAGGTGAGATATCTACGCCATGCAAAGCAAACATGCATTAATTAATTGGTGAAATTATGTTAATTACAGAAATATTAAATGAAATACTCGATTTCTTGAGAGAATTTTATTATATCTTAATCGATGATGGCCCCTATACAAAATTTAATGTCAGCTTGAAAGTTCACATACATACGTATATACACACATACACATACACATACGTTTGTGTGTATATATATGTATATTTATATATGTATATATATATATATATATATATACATATATATATATATATATATATATATATATATATATATATATATATGTATATATAGAATTACAGTGTGTGTGGATTTGTATCGAATATAACAAAAATTAGAAAAGCTTTGGAAGCTCAATATTTTTTTGAATTGAGATAAAGTTTTGATTATAACAACACAACAAAAATAGCATATTTAAGGTCAAATATGGACATGATTTGTCCAAAAATCAAAATAGCAGCGGTTAAAAATTTTAAAGTTATTCGTTTCAAATTTATATTACCACAAAAGTATACAAATTACATATTAAAAAGAACTTTCAAACGATTAAACCTTTTGCGTAAAAAGTTTTTTCAATCATTTATCTGAAGAAACGTCCTAAATGAATACACGGCCATTATGCTTACAATATACCATAGAACATAAATTTATATTGATAAATACTTCTTCAAAAATTGTATAATTTGTTTTATATTTTAGTGTATTCATTGATGTATATATAATAAATTATTAATTAGATAGTATCCATTTTTTCGCATGGTGTATTGAAATTAATGGATAAGGTCAAATATAAAAATAAAATTTAAAATGTATTTTATTTTTTTCTTTTCAATGTTTTCGGAAATCAAAACGATAAGCATTTCAAAAGTACTTTTTTGTATAACTTAAATGTGAATTATTTCTCTCTCATATAACATTTTACGTAATTATTTGCTTTAATAATCAAACAATATAGTTTATCAAAAATTCTGCAAAATTCTTCTTTCTGATCGACTTTATGTTCCAATAAATAATGAAAAAATAACTTTAAAGCTTAATTTTTTGTATTTTAAAAGTTCTTTTTAATGACAAAAGAAATGTATTTTAAAAGTTCTTTTTAATGATAAATTATAAAAGTTCTCTTTAATGAGAAATGTATTTCTTTTATACTTCTATTGAAATATCTGGAATCACCACCATTTTGGGTCTACTATACCAGTGCTGTTTATTTAAAATTGTATATGAGCTGTTTTATGCAAAGTTTAAACTTGATCTTAAAAAAAATTGTTTAAAAACTTTGTCTGTTGCTTTAAAAAAAATTTAGGAAAGTGTAAACATTTTGTAATATTCCACATTCAATTAAAAATAATTTTTAGAGTGTACAAATTTCGTCTTTAATTACGTCGATTTTTGTAAGTAACCGGGGGTGTGGGTTAATTGCAATATATATCCACAATGAAATGAAACTACGTGATGTAGTAGTATTTCTACTTTCGTTAATTTCATTACCACGACCTTGGTTTCGTTGTATTACAACATCGTCAGGTGGGATATTAGCAAAGATTTTTTCTTCTTTGCTAATATCCTACCTGACGATGTTGTAATACAACGAAACCTAGGTCGTGATAAAGAAATTAAAGAAAGTAGAAATAATACTACATCACGTAGTTTCATTTAATTGTGAATAATAAATTTCTACAAAATTAACGCCAAATATGTTTAATATTTGCAATACATATATATAAAATCTAGAAATTTCGGTTTTAAATACGATGATTTTTGAAAAGTAACCGGGGGTGTGAGTTAATTGTAATATATGTATATATATATATACATATATATATATATATATATACACATAGATATGTATATATGTATATATATATATATATATATATATATATATATATATACACATATATCTTAAAACTATTTTACTATAATTTAATCAAAGTTTAATATAAATGCTTCTAGTATCAAGGACATTTGAGATTTTCCGAACGCATTTTTGAGAAATTAGGAATTGCGGGCCCGAAAATAACATATTTTACTTCACTTTTTAAGTTAATAGTGAACCAATCCCCGAGAATGAAAATTTCAAACGAAGCTTTAGTTTCATTCTGAAATACCTATGCACTGATATTCCTTGCTTTAGATTTAATAAAAAAAATGTCACTCACTAAAGATTTGTCTTAATATTTGCCATGTTATTAATTGAGTCCTTAAAATGAAGTAGTTACTTGCAAAATTGCATGTGCGTAAGTCTAAACTGTAAAAATTTTAAGGTTAACAGATCTATGGACGGATAGGAAGGGAAACTTAAAAATGAAATTACAGGGGTCACTAGTTATATTTTTCCTATGGACCCTTGGTTAAAAGGTTGAAAAGAGTAAACAGATTATTAAATATGATAAAAAGTTCACACATTGTATTATTCTACACACATTGTACAGATTATATGATATGATGTAATTTAATGATTCTTTTTAGAAAAATTTATTAAAATTAAAACATGTGATTATGCACATTTTTACAAATTCACGAGGAAATATTAATAAAATAAACACTTTTGAATCTATTTACTAACTTTATTTGCTTACAGGATATTTTATGAATTTCATGTATTTGCTGGATATTGACTATGCAAATTTTTAATCTTTCATACCTCTTGAAAATCTATCCAAAGAACTACTTGAATAAAAACAAATTCAAATCCGTGTGTTGATTTTTTTTCTTATTCATAATTACATTATTTTAAGTGATTTATGAACTGTTTCTCAAATACCAATTTAAAAAATCTGAGGTTATGTAATATAAATTGCATTACGGTTTTAAAGAAAATAAAAAAGCGCATTCCAAAAGCGCACTGCACGCAGAAATAATATTGTCATAACAAAATTACGCGCAGCACATTAAAAATCAAATGTTTTCAATTTTACCATTGTAATTTAAATTCTCCTAGTTATGTTTAAACCAATTTTAAAGAAAATATGTTATACAAAGAAAAGCGCCTCATAAAACGAGTGTGTAAGCTGGTCTTGTGACGATAGAAACTTTAGTAAATTTCTCAAAACTTTGACATCTATAACGTCAGAAGTAACTATTATATCCTTCATATCTAAATGAACCTTAGGGCTTCAGGTTAATTAGTTGAATTAGTATTTGTTTGAATTTAGTATATATAATAATAAGTATTTCTTTGTATATATCGAAAAAAAATATATAAATATAAATATGTATAGTTTGTAATAATGTAATATTATCTTATCGAATATTCATAAATTATATTAAACATTTCATTTAACATAACTAAATTTTTAACTATTTCCTGTGTATTCCACTAAAATATAAGGACTAACTCCACCAAGGATAATCCAATAACATATAATCCTTTTTGTTACTGAATAAAAACTGACAATTTGTAGTTATTTATGTCACGTTATACTGCGTAAATAAGGAAAATATAGAAGCAACCAAAAGACCGAAAAATCATTATTCTTGTCTAGCCAATTAATTTCCGACTTCGGAAAATTTAACGAAATTGGAAATTAATTGGCTAGACAGATCGAACAATTTTCTTTTACTCTTCACTCAGTACCTTATTTTATCAACTCGCCCTTTTCTGAAATAACTGAAGAAAAACAGACGAAATATTTAAATTTTCTTATTCATTTTAAGGCTATATTCAAATAAATATTTTATTGTACATTAATCGCCAATATTGCTGCGATCATTGGAAAATTGTCAAACAACTTGAATCGTTAAAAATTGCGCTTTCATGAATTAGGCGAAAAATTTAACAAAAAACAAAGGAAAGGCCAAGTTAACTATAACTATATTTCAGAAACACAATAAAAACAAAAAACTAAAAATCATCTTATTGCTTGATCCTGGCAGAAAAATTGTTTTGTACAATTTAAGACATAACTACAATTATTTTGTACTTTAAGAGTAATAGCCCAATGTAGTATAAATTTCAGGGTATAATTAAATATTTTATTTAATTTCATTTTCAATAATTTACCATAAGTTTAAAGAAAATTTATAACGTACAGTAGACATCCATTCATCGCTGCACGAAACTCAAAACTTCTTTGTCGTAATAAACAGAATTTAAATATAGATTATATTTGGCAGTCGGCAAGGAATTCTACGTGATAAATTAATTAGGATTTCTTACAGTTTCGCGACGTCTAGTTAACCTTCCATTACTATTTACTATTGAGTTAAAAAATAAATAATTTTACTTAATAGAACCCTGATATATTGGGATGTATTGGAACAAGCTTATTTCAGTTATTTTCCTTGAAATGATTTGATGCCTCTCAAATCATTTTATCTAATCTTCGGAGCGAGAGGAATATATAGATTTCATAATAATAATAACCACACTGATTCCGATTGAAATTCTCCGAAATCCTTATAAACTGATTATTATTATTATTATATATGTTTTTTTAAACCTGTTCTAAAACTTTAAGTCAGTCTAAAAATATTTGTTTGTACTGATCCGGAACTATTCTAAAAATGGTTAAATATTATGCTGCAAAGAAATTGATTTCACTTTCTAGAAAAAATGCCAGAGCTAAACTGATTTGAAACGTTAAGACAGAGTTAGACTAATTTCGCAGCATCTACTCTCAAACACATGTTTCGATATTTCTTTTGAATTAATAAACAATCAAAAGTGGGTAATTTTATTTAGTTTCTCACTTAAAAATGACGTTGTTTAAGGATAGTATTTTAATGAACATTATAATTTTCTGTAAACATTTCTTCCTTTAAATTTTGATAGGACTAATGTTATATAAGCTAGCGTTTAGGGAAATTAGAGTCAATTGATGGACTCGAAAATTCGTAACAGGAATTTGTCAGTAAAGTCGAAAAAAGTTATCGAGTTTGGACTTGTCTGTCTTTTCTAGAGATAACTAAGAACATATTAAAGTAAATAGCTATATAAAAACAATACATTTCATTTGGCACCGATTCCAAATGTCTTTAACAGTATTAGTATTTTGCAAATATATTTATTTTCAGAAACAATATTATACAGCAAAAGCTTCAATAAAGCACACGTGTTTTCATGATTTTTTTACTTTTCTGTGCGCTTTTATTCTGTAGTTTTTTGAAGTCGGTTAAAAATCTTTGTTAAGAATGTTTCTCTGATTTTTTAATTAAATTTAATGAATCGCAATATTTTGATTTCTGCCGTGTAATTCGGCAAGTACACACTATTAAATCTATTATACCTTATTACTTACAATACATTACAAAATTTCGAACAGAGACATTTCATTTTATTTTGGGGGTTGCTGGGAGAAATTACACTTATTAAACTAACAATAAAATTGAAAATTTTTTATATTATTATTATTTACGATACCCCTTGTAATTAATGGTAAAGTAGTTTAATAATTCGACAATAATCCCCAAAATATGTTCTATTCACATTTCATCATTTAAAATCTAAATTAAAACTTCAAACTTACAGCAATTTAAATTCTGATCTAATATTTTATGTCACAAATAAGGTGTCTTAAATAAATACAGTTTCGGAATAAACCACAAATCATGAGCACAGGCTTTGTCGCAGTGCTTTATTTACAATATAATTTGATTTTTAAATAACGAACTTAAAATATATTCACGAATAATCAGAAAATCGTATGTGTAAGAATCATTGTAAAATTAAAATATCCTCAAAATTATCCTCCTTTATTGGGGGAAACAAACAGATATTTTCAAATGTTGTGTTCAGTTTTGTGCGGGTTAAACCATTGATCTTTGGTCGTGACTTATTAGAGAACGTCATAGGTTAGGTCATTAATACTAAACGTTGACTTGTCCTTGATATATGCAAGAAAATAAGTAAGAGTGTCGATAATTTCGAAAGTCATTTTTCTCATAAATTAGAACAGCTAGGCAAAGGAAGTAATTGAAAGTATTAATGGATACTTTCATGTATATTTTATATTTTCCACATGTTTTATTCAATCTTAATAACACAAAATAATCATTCTAGTACTAACATACAAAAACAAAAATATAATATTGTCTGAGATATCAACTTACACCGCACGAAGTACCATTAAAACATGAAAAGTGTTTTTCGATCTATAAGAAAATTATTGTGTCTATGCACATAAAAGCTATGAAATATTATCATTTAATAATATTTTTGTTAGAATTTCTGCAGGTCGTATCATTCGAAATAGACATCTCCCATGCCCTAAATAATAAATTACATTTGCTACATGAGTGCAGTACCCGACCGTCCAGTTATCATTAGAGCAACCACAAAAATATAGTCTGATTATTTCAATCGTAATATTATTAGGAACATAGTCAATAAATACTCTTATTTTACTATTTAAGTGCTATATATAATATTTACTTTTTAGTGCCGTGATTGACTGTTTAACTTGATGTTATTTGGAAGTGGTTTGACGTAATATTTGAAGAAATTTTGCCAATGGTTCATTATTTAATCCAATTATTAAATTATTTCTTAAATGAAGCTTTAGAATTTTTGAATATGCAAGCTGCTGGAAACTGTTTTTCTTCAATTCCATTTCTTATTTTCTACCTACTGTTTGTCATCACATAAGGAATTTGATAACGATATTCAACTTTTCGTATATTTTACAATAGTCTCATTAATCGCTAACAAAATCTAATCACTACCCATATTTGTTTTGCATATCTTGGACTACTTTGACTTTTTAAAAGCTTGTAAACAGCTTCCACTACCAAACTTTCATTACTCGCCTCAATATATTGGCTTCTTCAGTTAGTAACTGGGCTTGATTACCTTTAATTCCAGGTATAAGTACAGAGCGGCCCTGGTCAGTAATAAATTTTAAAAAATATCGTCAGTTATACGACTTAAAAAGATCGTATAACACTGAATCATTCTCGGCACTATAAAATGGTCTAGCAAAATCGACAATTGAACCACATGTCGTACTGTATTTAAGCCATTTACAATCGTACCGATAGTAAATGGCTTATATATATTAATACGGCTTACATAAATAGAAATATTCATTGCTACTGCTGCCTTGATGCATAATGCAAATACCATCAAATATCAATGGCAGTTGTTCATCGGATAAATTTAAAGATTTAAAACGGTCAAATTTATATTATTTAACAAAACAAGAGAGCTACAATCAAAATGAGATAAAATATCCTTTTCGGAACTCCTGAATAATTCATATTATACGTGTTTTAAAACCAGAATATTTTCTGTCACTGCTTTAAAATTCCAAGTTGATAATTTAAATAAAATAGAATCAATGCTTGTGTAATGGTATGTATTTCTGTGTTTCATATTTGTGTTAATAACTGTCTTAACTTAATCATATTTTCTCACGAAAGTTCTGTCAATAAACGTGGCTGACCTTTCAATGTATTATTTTATTCCATTTTATCAAAGTATCAGATTTGTGCCGCTTTTAATAATATTGAAAAAGAAAAGAAAGACTCTATCAAAAAATGAAAGACTCTATCAGTTCCGATTTCAATGTAGTTCGATGCTATACTTAAATAAGCCAACAATTCTTAAAGAATACTCGTGAGTACCACAACACCTAAATTTCGATTTAGAAATACATCATTATTAACTTAATATTCGTTTTTATTCGTTTAAACAGTTTTATGGCAAAATATATTACAACCAAATAATATTAAGTAATGATATTTGTACAAAATTGATTAAAATTAACCTTACTCGTTATATAAAATATATAATTTACACCAAGTGTCTTATCAATGAATTTAATGATAAAGATGTTTAACCATAGTGAATTCAATTATGATGAAAAAGTCAAATTTTGTAATTAAGTATAGTTCAAAAATAAACTAACATTTTTCTTAACCACTACTAACGTCAAGAAATATATATACCTATAACCTACATAATAATAAAAACCTTTATTTTATAAATGAAGAGATTGCGAACGAATTTCCTGTAAAATATACTTCAACTTATTATGAACAGTAATTGTCACAATTGTATAAATTTAAACATACACAAATTCAACATGTTGTAAAGCAATTAATCATAAAAACTCTTACAGAAATCTAACATCAAAAAAATTTCCTAATATACGCAGAATACAAAAGCAAAGCATACCTATAACTAGTGCGTAATATCCAGCAGTTAAAATATGACAAATTAAAAATTTTTGAATTATTAGATTATCATTTCAAATGTGAAAGTAAAAAAATCGTCTACACTTACAAATTTATTAATATATTGAATTACTTATTGAAGAAGAGCATTATATTTCATTGCATATAATCCGATAGATATAATAGGATAGACCTGAATATTAAATTAATATCAATTATTCCTCTTGTTTTATCTGTTGCCTTTAGATTTTGAATACTTTTCCTGCATTGTTTGTCATCAAACCAAAAAAATATTAACTAAAACCAAAAAATATGTCCCAAAATTTAAGTTTATTTTATTCCGTTTATTATAATAGGCATCACTAGCTATATATTATATTTTTTTTGTCAACTTTCAAGACCGTATAAAAAATATGCAAATATTAAAATAAAAAATGAAACAAGTTGGTACGACGACTTGCTTTTGGCAGAATTTTGTGTTATCGTTGAGAAAGAATCGTAATTGCCTCTGAATATGGGCTTATATAAATAATGCAATTTATAATAGAAAGTAATTTATAACATTTGTTCATCGAACGTAAATGTGTGTTCATAAAAAAATTTAAATAAGTATTAACATCGATCAAAATATTCCAACATTTGAACAACCATTAAAGTATTTTGTAAAACCCTTAATTATATACCTTAAGAATATTCTAAATACTATTTAGTATTTTTTTTCTAGCCTTAATTACATGCTATGTCCTCCCGAAGTAGTGATGTAATTCCAGTCAAATTTTTCATTCCAGCTATTCGCCCGTAAACAATTTCTTCTTCGAATTTTATCTAGTAGGACGGTTACTCTCGTGAAATGATACCACATCTTCTAAGCTGTGTATACCTTAAATATATTACGAGTCATTTCAAATATATTTTAAAAATTTGTATTAAGTTCGCCTCAAAATAAATTTTTACAATAAAATGTATGTTATGATATTATTTAATTCATGCCCAATAATGTGGGACAAACTACAAAAATACCTTGTATTTTTATAAAGAAGAAAAACCCAAGTAACTGAATTCAACATTTATTATAACTTTTTATTTTTGAAAAATAAATTCGAAAATAAAATACTTATCATAACTAAATAATCATTTGTTAACAAAGACATGAAGAAAAATTAAAATAATAACTATTAGAAAAATACTAATTTGAATCAACTTAAGCAACATAAGTTGAATCAAATTTTGTCAAAACAGTTTTAAAGTCCAAAGAGAGAGGTCTCCCTACCAATTTCTTTTATTACCTGCGAACGCAATTTAGGAAAAACGCCCTCTGCGGGTACGTTAATATTTAATCAGTAATTCGCGAAGTGTTGGTGCACATAAATATTTATTCGTTAATTTGTGAAGTATTGCGGATACACATAACTACTTAATCCCTAATTTGTGAAGTGTTGCGGGTACACACTAACCGTGGAGGAGTATTTCGAGTACACACAAATATTCGATCGCTAATTTCTCAAGTGCCGCGGATACAAATAAATACTTAATCGCTTATTCGTAAAGCATCAGCATGAATTCCCCAATTTGCTCCAAAAGCGCAATTGAACCTTCTTTCCTTCCCGAATAAGATTCATGAGTATACTATTTGATCATGATAATGGCTAAAAACAAAAATCAAATACCTATGACCCAAGTTTATGTCTTTAAATATTCAATTAGTCTCGTAAAATTTCCCATTTGATACTGAAAATATTATCTGAAAAGAAAAATACTATTATTTTTGCTAATAAATAACTCTTTGTTCCTTGGCTCCTAAAGTTCTGCTTTGTATTATTTATTAATATATTATCTGTAGTCTTTGACAAAGTTTGGTATTTTTGTGTTAACTGCATTAATTGTGAGTTTGCAAATTGTCGTTTTTATGGCATTACTGTAATGAAAGTACATTATTTAATTTTTTATTTTTATTCATTCAAACTATATAACAATAGATGAATGTACAATTTTTTTTGTGGTATAAAATTATATGTAAAAAAATTCGATTTAGAATTGAAATAGACAGTCAAATTTAAAAAAAAAGTTGTTATTGTCAGAATTTCACGTGTCTGTAATAATAGCCAAATATTCAATAGTTTCTAAATTTCTGAATGAATCCCTGGTATCAATATTACCACGATAGACTTTTAAATAACTTCACCATGCCATTCAAAACAAAAGGAGGGACTCGTCCCTCTACTGCCCATGAAACGATTGAACTTCTGATCTAATTCGGATGGGAAATCGTCATTCCCCCCATCCCCTAATCCCCACCTCACCCCCTGTTGCTCTGACTTAGTACCTAGAATCATTGTCTGTTTCCTGGGTTGAAGTCACAAGGCGGAATGAATTTCCAGATCGATGACAAGTTAAAAGACGAGGTTGAACGCTGCCCGCTTAATGCAGCAGAAGAGTTCTATGACAACGGTATACAAAAATCCCGCAGCGCCAGCAAATCATTGTGATTACCAAGTCAGAAAATAGATGAAAATTCAGCCTTTCCAATGATGTACAATCTACTGCCAATAAAAGTGTTTTTCTGTGTGAAAATGGGAGAACTTATTTTACGGACAAGCCTCGTGCTAACAACCCGCTCTGAATTATTGTTAGTAAAATTAATATACACGTATTAGTTACAGAGTTTGACATGTGATTTTCATGTCATAAACGTAGATTTCTCTTTTAGTTTTATTAACAATAACATTATTGTGAACGTATCGGTTGGATTAATCATATATCTATATAAAAATGAAAGCATCAAAGAACCGAGTTTTGTTGCCGGTAATTATGTTTATTAGGAGTTTTAAGTACTTTAATGTTGCCATAGCTCAGAAATTTCTTGTCGTGGCGATACTAAAGTACAACAAATAGTTGTCGACATAAAAATCATTCTGTGCATAAATCTAAAACCAAGCAACTGAAAATTTGGTCTTGGTAGCATATTAATGTAAAAAATATCCCTATTCAAAATAGTAACAAAATTTAAAAAAACATAGGCATTCATACGGACGGCCAATAGAAGGGGAAACTTAAACTATGAAATAACAACGATTTATAAAATTTTTAAAAATGCTTAATTGTAAAATCCGCAACAAAAATCGCAAGTAATGTAGTATTATTTCTACTTTCCTTAAGTTCTTTACCACGACCTAGGTTTCGTTGTATTACAACATCTTCAGGTGGACTATTAGCAAAAGTGTGTTATTAGCAAAGATATTTCTGCTAATTGCCCACCTGAAGATGTTGTAATACAACTAAACCTAGGTCGTGGTGAAGAACTTGAAGATAGTAGAAATATTACTTCATCACATAGTTTCATTTAATTATGAATAATGAATGTCTACAAAAATAACGCGATATATATTCAATGTTGCAACATTGACATTAATAACTGAAATATTTGAAGATACATTCTAAATTTTATGGTTATGTTAAAAATACTCAATGAATAATTTTATATGACTTTTTTCATTTAATATAATTTATACCAACAATCTCCAAAAATACTACTCTCCAAAAATTACTGATTAATTTATTTAATAGATGTATTGAAGATTACAAAGCCTCACTAGATTGCGATAATGAATTTTTAAAAATGTCTGCAACCAACCGAAGCTATTTTTCAATAAACCTTAATTTAATTAGGAAAAACATTGGCTAGAGTTCAGAAGTACATCTAGAGAAATATTAGGGGGCATTTAATACATTTTTACTCTTTCGAAGATACTTGCATCTATGTAACTATTATCAGAAAACAAATGTATTTATTTTATTCGTCAAATATTTGTTATCTAATTTTGTATGAGATCTAACCATTGCACTAGAGACTTCTCTTATAAATTTATAAATATTATTGTTCACTATGAAGTGTAGCCTTATTTGTATTTCATCAATATGATGAACGTATTCCGTTGGCATCCAAGTGTGAGTTATTGTAAGTGAAAGAAGAAGGGAGTTTTCAAAGGGAATGTTAGTAAATAAGCACGAATTACATTGAAAAATTTTGTACGTATGTATGTATGAATGTGTATATGTATGTATAAATTAAGAACACACATACACACACACACACACACATATATATATACATATATATACATATATGTGTGTGTGTTCGTTCAATATCAGAAGGGATGATTTTTTATTTATCTTTAACAAAACCTCTTTATATGTAAATAACACAAAGAAAGAAAGCTATGTAGGCATGATTTTGTTCATAAATTTAAATCATCTGATAAATAGTATTATAGTAACGCTTAAAAATCTGATGGCTTATGTTAAAAAAACTATAAAATCTTTTAAAACGTTTTCCTAAACAATAATTTTAATTATTGTGCATACAATAATTTATAACTCAAAACAAATGATCATCAGATGGTGCAATATCAAAGGAAAAATATTGATGTAATAGTAGAACCCAGTTTAACCTTTGCAAGTTTTGATGAGCATTTTTTGCAGTAAGTATAAATAATATTAGACATATTAACGAGAAAAGAAACTTGTAATATGTTTTGACTACGTACCTTGTTGGCTTGTCTATATATTTTTAACAATAAATATCTATATTCACCGTAGATTTATTTGGAACCCCCTTCAAATGAATAGCAATCTACAAGAGGAATATAAAATATATTTCATCACCGGTTTAGCATTATTTTTATGATGATTTGGTTTGGATTTTGCGATACCTATCACACATTGAACCGATGGCTTCTGCGTATGTAATTAGCATATCTAATTAGTTATAATTACCGGTTATTACATCGCTTCAACCAATCGTTGTTACATTTTAACATCAATCATTAGAAACTAACATTATATTATAAAGTAGAAGAGTCTATACTTGAACTGGATCTAAAATCACTTTTTTCTAAAACAAGGCGCTAACTGTTATTAACCGATCGCACGTTGGTCTATTTATATCTTAACCATGAAATATTCTAATATTTTCAACATCTCTACTAGAAAGTCTCAAACTTGTGGCTAAAAACCTTCCAATCAATCCTAGTTTTTAATCAAAAGAATTTCGAACGTAATTCTGCATAGAATGTCTAGTAGTGAAATAATGAAAATAAATTGTCACGCCATTTTGATTATTGAAAACTCTTTTCTCTTCTTATAAACTGAAAAATCGCAAAAATATTTATGACGTTTAATTCTAGTACAAGATGAAGAAATGTAATTTTCCTACAAGAACTTAAACATTCAAATGCTTAATCAATGCTTGCTTGTAAAATGTAGAGAATTCGGAGATGAAATCGCAAAAGTGTCGGTATGCCGGAATCCGAACCGTAGCGCAGCTAAAATAAAATTCTGCTCTAAGTTATTAGTACCCCTAATTCATAGGCCAATTAAGAAAATAATAAGGTAAGATGTTTTGTAATGGAATAATATGGCATGTAAATAACTATGAATGGAGACTAACAGTGAATGAAGTCTAAGAGTAACATTTTCAGAAAATGTTATTCGGTAAAATGGTATTTTATTTTAAAAGCACATTTTTAATTGAAAAACAACCTCATACTTGATACAACAAATGTAATGTAATGTTACAAAAAATGTTCAATGTGAAATTTGAGTATAACATATGATATTTCCTATTTATTTCTTCAGCTTTCAGTTATTAACTATTTAACCAGTCGCCATAAAATGTTGTGCATTTTGAACATATGTTATCGAAGTGAGCATAGAATTTTATAAGTAATTATCGAAAACATATACTTGTGATAACCATTAAAAAAACCTAATCCAGTTAGGAATAAACATGAATAAAATAAGTACGTAAACATACGAGTTTGTGATAACAAATCACCGCAATATGGCAACCTAAGGCTGTGACGTTGCCGTGACATGTTATAATAAAAAAAAGACCGAGAATAAAATAATATAATAATAAATGTAATACAATAATAAAAGTCAGGCCGAGAACCGAAGTAGTAGGAGAAGCACTTAATATCAGCAGAAGAAAATGACAATGTAGAAACCATATTTGTGGAGAAACGAACAAATAATGGGGCATACGAGTTCTGTAGTAAACGAGTAAAGCCAGGGCCAAAGACCTAAAAATTTGGCGGAAATTGATTTGATACGGGAGGCGGATCACGTGTGGAATCGCGACTTGGGAAACGCTTATGCCTAGCAATGTGTATTTACATGCGATACTTATAATTACGAATTCATAACTACTAACAGATACTTTAATAATTAACAATAAACTTTAATAATTTAATCTAAAATCTCGACTTCATCAGCTAATCACAGTCGAAAAGGAAAATGTATTAATTCTATTGTATATTTCAGATGGTATTGGCCTCAACGGCAGATTCTTTTCGTGACATCTACATATTTTTAATGAGAAAACGACGAATTTATGAGATAAAAAGACAACCAAAGTGTAATTCAGTTTAGATTAAATTTAGAATTCTATTTATTAAATGAAAAACAGGTACTGCAACTAATTACGTTTTAATATGAATACAAAAATTTTAGCCCCGTTCCAGTGCTTACACCGTTATATAATAATAAACACTAGCTGATTAACTATTTCCAATTCGATAAGAATTCACACGAATATATAAATAAATATAAATAACATACCTTTTATAAGCTTTTGAACGAATATAAATTTTCAGCTGACATATGGTAAACTGCGTAGATTTTTCGCAATATGAAAGATGACATGGTCGTCTAAACTTTAGAAAAGTTTTCATTGTTTCTGTCATCAAAGACATGAAAATTTCGTACCAAAATGCGATTGATTTAGAAGTATTTCTTTGAGATCAAAATAATGTATGAGACTGTAAAATACTTGATAGACATATTTAACAAAGCTGAAATTTGCTTTTGACAGAAATTAATAACAGAGTTTAAAAATTTTTAATTATCTCAATAGATGCTTATTTAAAGGGTGGTTAAATCTAATGGTACTTTTGTCCTTTGAAAAGTGATCTTCAACACAAACGATATTCAGATTTTTCTTGTATTTATGAGACCTAAAAGATTATCGCCTTCTTATCAAATTCGTTGGTTACTTTTTAGGTACCTAATTCTATTATTATTTATTTATAATGAAAATAATCAACAAAAAGAAAGTTATTTTAGGGTTTCGTATACAAAAAAAAAGAAGCCTAATGAAAACCTCGCATAATAAACATTTAAAGTTATAATATTCCGTCATATGGTGAATTGGTTATACTATTAGATATGTACTTTGGGAGTCCAAAATCTACGTGTTTGGCTAAGCACAGCAAAACAATTAACATTGTATGTAGAACTGTATTGAATTTATCTCAATAGATAAAATACAAATCCCGCCTTCTTAATTTGATTGACATGTCTAGTCGTATTAACAGGGCTATTGTTTTAATAAAATCGATATAGAACAATCTGATATCTATAAAGCCAATATTTTTTAAACAAAAAACAGGACAAATAATCTTATAAGCGTGATGGTTTAAATTGCTAAAACACTTTTTTTCACAATATAAAGATATATTGCTGGTTAAAATCGTCATGTGCTGCGAATGAATCGATTGAGTAAGTTATTTTCTTTAACACAAAGAACTGTCTGGAAATCATTGGGACACTCTTATCACCCTTTCATCGGCTTAAATATTATTTCTCACGTATAATTTCACTCAAAATGTTCAAAGTTTTTTATAACTTAGTCATAAGAGTTATTACAAACCTGAAGCCTACGATTTAAGTAATTTTCGGAGTTCCGTGCCTCAAAATAAAGGTCCGAACCCTTGTAATATAATTTATGCTTCTCTGTCTGTCACAGAGAGACTGAAAAACCTTTCTGACAGACCGCATGACGTAGACCCTTAAAATTAAGAATTTAGATATTGTGTTTTGACACTTAATTTTTGAGGCAACAAATTAAGTACTTAGAAAAAATGTTTTTATGTATGTTTTTGCGGAGTATCATTTGAAAATACTAGTTATAATGAACTTAACAAATTTAAGTTGCATACCCTTAGATATATGCACTACAACGCGTGAAAACGTGCATTCTTTGCGACGCTACTGAGCTATTATGGAAAACGAGTTTGGTAGAATCTGAACAAAATATTCCGGGAAAACTATAGCAGTTACCTTAGATCCAATTTTTTTTAAATTTAACAATATATTCGAAATATATAGTAGACAATATAGAATAATGTTGATATTTAAAAGATCGTTTAATAGAAAAGTCGGTTTTAGTTACACATGTACGTCAATAACTATGTTAATTGCAGAACATGATAAAATAATCTCACAGGACAAACACTAAAGTTAATATAGGAACGACAGATAGAATTTTCACCTCATATTTAAAAAAAAACACCAATTTATTAATAAAATAATTGTGGAACCTTAGCTTGAAGGTAGCCTCATATTCGAATTCTTTTTTCAATAACAATTTATGAGAATTTGATTAACAAATTTATAAATAAACTTCCTTGCAAGATTTATGAGGGATTAAACAAATAAACTACATTGTACGCCAAAATAAAAAATAATAAACCAAGTGAAATATTCGTTCACCGATATGAAATTGAACGTAAGTGGAGAATTATTATCAAAATTTATATTGAACTAAAAATATTTCAACCAAAAAAAATATTCAATCGAATCATGACGAGAAGCTTTAAATTAACATTAAGTGAAATAAGGAAATTAGAAAGTATCTTTGAAGAACAAACATTTTCGTAGCGGGAAGTTTGCCTACACGCATTTCTAGTTAATGTTGCTTGTGTGGTTAATGTCATAAACGACGAGGCGGAAATACGAGTAAGATGTGGAATGTATTCATAGACTCTCTCTTTAAATATAAGCCAGGGCCATAACCTTATATAAACTACCCAACACGATCTAATGGGGTTCGAAAAGGAGGTAGTAAAAATTAAGGTTTCATTTATAAAGGAGATCATAGTGATTTTGGTTTCGTTAAGTTTTGTCCTGAATAAATTCTCCAATGTTTTTGTGACTAAATAAAATATGATTTTGACCTTTGACATTTGCAATTATTTTTAAGATTGAAATTATTCGTACAATCGCCTCAATACACAAAAAGTTTGTTCCAGTATTAAGGCCCTCACGCACGCTGCACACCCGCATGCATAACTATATATAGTTTACATTATATTTAATATTTCCGAATGGCTCCTTCGATAATATCTTTGAGAAACAATATATATGTAAATCTTTTAATATATTTAAGGATATTCAAAAAAATATAGGCCCATAAATTAACACTTCCAACTGAAATGTGAGTCTAAGTGAAAAGATAAATATATGAACATATTCTACTGCTTGAAGTTCACGCATTTTTACATGCTAAATTAATGTTGGACCATTGGCTTGTTAAATCATAATTTCCGGAAATAGTTTTTCTTGACCATTCCAGAATGTTATATAACCTTATCTAATTCACGGTGACATGGGTAGCGCAGCTAATCTATGACTTAAAATAAAGTTCAACAAAGAATGTCAAGTTGCTATAAAACCTAATAACGACATAGGGATCTAAAGATGGGTATTTTTCTTTACAAAATATAAAAAGTTATTTTAAGGCGATTTTACTCACGTGTTTCATTAGTGACAAATCAGTCTGGCGTATCCCCTAAGCTTCTAATTTCTTTTACCCTTGAGACTGACTTATTAAAATAATAGAATTTTCTTATTTTTCCTTAGGTTCTCAGTTAGTACTCACTGACGTTAAGCAAAATAAAAAGGAAGTTTTGGATAATAAAACTAAACACGGCACTATTTAATAGTAAATATTCTGGATTAAAAAAAATTTCCAAAAATAAGCTCGAAGTCTATAAACATAATAAATTCGGAGATGGTCTTAAATCTTACATTATGCCAATTAATTAATATAAATTCATTAAAGAAAGTATAAAGTTAATCCAGTTTAAGTAATATACTCGTGTATAATATATATATATATATATATATATATATATATATATATATATATATATATATATATAAATATATATATATATATATAATTTATAGACAAAATTTAAATTAAATATACATGAAGCTATCCATAATATATTCTTATGAAAGAGGAAGAGGGTATTTTTTTACATGTAGTGCCGGCGTCAAATTATTATGCCGCCACTACTTTCATCTTAATGGAACTTATCATACTAATAAAATTCCTAAATAACTGTGTGAGAGAATGGTGACAGATTAAATAATAAGATATATTTCAACGAGATAATGAAATAATTATCTCACAAATAAGAATTCATTCTCAAAAAGTTATCAAATATGTGTAACTATTAATAAAGACTAGCGTGACCCGTGCGAAGTCTTCGCATTATTTATTCCATTATGAAGCTCAGATGACAGATCAAACAAATATTTTACTAAAATTGACATATAGAGGCGCAAGTATCAAAAGCATTGAGCTAAAGCGCCACTTTATTTATACGTGAGTGAATTTGAAATTAAACAAAAATTTTACCGACTGTCAATCATATTGACGTTGAGCCGTTAGATGGCAGCATTGCTGTTTTGTGTATATAATTTTAATAATTAATTAATTTGCAAAAACAATAGCAATAATAAATTTTTTAGTTGTGGATGCCGGTAGAGCAAGCAATTATCTATAAAATGATATATAATTTATGTGGATTATTTGTGAGGTTTTTTTCTAAAAAGGGAGAGTAACATCTTAACCTTAGCGTATTAATATATATGATGATGATGATAATGACAAAAGATTAAACAATACATTCATTCACTGAGACGATCAAATGAACATAGTTAATATGTACGAAAATAAATTATTTAAATACAAATATTTGTTATTATAAAAAATCTTGGCATTTGTATAACTTTTTTATCCTAAAATATTATTATTTCTGTTTCTTTTTTATTTTTATTTTTCGAACAGATATTTTATAAATTCGATTTTTTATTGAAATATTCCAATTATACGATACTGTTTACTTGATCTTATAAACGATCCTTGAATTATATAGGCATAATTTAACTCATGACTTAAAATATTCTGGTAAGCAATAACCGTGTGGCTTACGGGTAAAAATCTGGTGACTTACATCAAAAAAAATATAAGGTCTTACGAAAGTAATATTTTCTTTATTGTATAAAATAATATGAAGAATAATATGAATGTAATAGTAGAACCTAGCCTAACCCCTTCAAATTTTGAGGAGCATTTCTGCGGTAAGTAGTCTAGTATTATCTATCTAATTTTTAATAATAAAACTCTGTATTCATCGCAGATTCTTTTGAAAGCAACTTCCAATGAATAACAAGCTACCAGAGGGATACAAAATATATTTCCAACCCCAGTTTAACATTATCTTTATGATATTTTGTTTTGGATTTTACGCTGCCTCTTTGTCATTCACTGAGCCGACGGCTTCTGCATATGTAATTAACCTATCTAATCCATTCGTAGTTGCCGGTTATTACATTGTTTCAACCGAATGCCGTTACATTTTGACATCAATAATTGTGAACAAATAATATATTCCAAAATAGAAAAATTCATACTTGAATTGGAACTAAAATCAAGTCGAACTAAATTCAATTGTAACCGACGTTCGCACCTTACCATAAAATACTCATAAAATACAATTTTTTCAACAACCCTAATACAAAGTATCGAACTTTGAAAATTTTCCAATCAATTCAATGTTATATTTTAAATCAAAAACATTTTGAACGTAATTCTACGAAGAATGCCCAATAGCAAAATAATGAAAGAAATTTATCAGACCCTTTTGCTGCTTTTTGCACGCTTTTAAACATAAATTTGAAAATGAGATATATATTTATGACGTTTGAATTAGAGTGCAAGATGAAGAAACGTAATTTCCTTACAGGAATCTACACATTTAAAAGCTTACTCAATCGAGAGCATTACTTGCAAAATGTAGGGAATTCGCAGAGGAAATAGCAACGTGTCGGTATGCCGGGTTCCGTGCCGTAGCCCAGCTGGAGTAAAATTAGCTCTAAATTATCAGTAATACTGCTTTATTGCCAAATTGAGAAAATAATAAGGTAAGATATTTCGTAATGAAATAATACGGCATATAAATTATTATATACAAAGACATTTCTAGAAAATTTTGTCCAGTAAAATCTAATTTTTTTTGAAGCACATTTAGAATTGAAACAATCATTTATATTTGACCTAATATTTAATCAATATTAAAAAATAAAATTATCAGATTCTAGTGTGGCATGTACCATTTCCCATGATTTGTTCTGCTTTCACACATTTACTATTTAACCAATCTCCGTAAAATTTGGAATAAATATAGCATATATTATCGAAATGGGCGTAGAATTTTATATGTATTTATCTAAAAATACAATTTGATTAGCAATTAAAAAGCATAATCCCGCTAGGAATAAGCATTACCAAAAGTAAGAACGCGAAAATACAAGTTTTTAATAACACAATACGGCAACATGACAGCCTGAGGCTGTCCTATTGCCATTATGTATGAGGCTGTCATGTTGCCCGGCAACTGTTATATTAAAAAGCAACATATGAGTATTTATGCCTCTGCAGGACATAAACATACCGAAAACCATAGCATTCTCTTCTAAAACTTATTAAATGTACAAATTTTCTTGCTCTTACCGTTGCATAATATGCATAAATATAATGCAATTTTCAGAATACCGTATCTGTACAGCCCGAATGTAATCCTATTATTATGGTGGCTCCTAGAAAAGAAATAAGATTGCAATTTGGGATTGAGGCATTTATGTTGTTCTTTGGCCTATAACCCAAAATCAGAAATTGAATTATTTTCAATAACTATTATTTTAATATACTCATATAAATACACGAGTCAGTGATTAAAAACAATTGTTACTCCCTTATACGAATATATAATATTCGGATTGTGTTAATATACAATTTCATTAAAAGTTCAAAGTAATGTAATATTTCAAAAATAATTTATTAAAGGGAATATATTATATTATTAAGTAAATAGTTGGTCATTTATAAAATCCGCGAAGCAGTATCGTATAGATATGGCCGTTACTTAACTTAATTCTCCTTCAAAAAGAGCTTGATTTCAGCCATAGACGGCCATATTCAGTATTTTCTAAGGTATCCGAACTTGTTCCATTTAAATCCTAAGTAGTCATCGTAGCGTGCACTAATTCTTGTCAATATATTTTTAAGTAAACATTTTTTTCAATTTATTTTTAGGCCAAATACATTAAGGCATTCGTGTTTTACTTCTAATGCGCCAGTCACAATAAGTTTTTCATTATTTTTGAATATATGAATAAAATATTACATCTATTTAATTTCTAATTTTGAATATCACTTTGTTTCCTTGTTAAACAAAAAATATATAAATTGTATACTGCATTTGAGTTGGAGATTTAAAAACTACGAGAATGTGGAATGAAATATATTAAAATTTCACATTTTTTTTAAAAATTCTGTATCCAAAATTTCCTGAACCGACACCAATATTTTTTCTCTAAAATGAGTGGGTTCAGAGTTTTGGAGAAATTCTTTCGACATTTAATTTCCTGAAAATATTGGAATTAAAATGTTCAATACCCAATATTTGCCTACTTACAATGCCCATCACAAATATTTTTAGCAGAGTACCTTAAATGCATTTTATTTTATATCTTCTGATAAAACTAAATAAACTGATAAAGTCATCACAAACATAAAAATAGATAAAAACAAATAATATCACAAACGGAAAATAAATAAAATCACATACGTCAAAATAAATAAAAACTAATAACATTATCTCTAATACAAACTGTTTCTAATTAAAGAAGCACACATTGTGAAAACTCCATTTCCATCCATCAACAAATATTTTAACTTCAAACAAAGTGAGCATTCCAATAAGGATTATCTGACATTTATTTCATGATACACTAAATATGTTGATGGTTTTTACTAAAATAAACTTATACCTAGAAAGAAAAGAAAAAACATATTTGAAACAACAAAATATATCAGTGTTAAAATGGGGGAGTACATATATATTCACACCTGAAAAGGGGTAAACAAAACAAGGGTATTCCCTCATTTTCGAACTATAATTAAGGATACAAAGGAGCCGGGCCCAACACTGAAGGCTTATCTTTTGAATTATTATATAACCGGTGGACACCTTTACTTCATGTTATTTTGCATCTCGTGCCTGGAATAAAAGCCTCGCTTTGGTTATAATATTTGATTTTTCGGGCCCAAGTAAAAAGGAGAATTAAAAACACTCACAGCTTCTTATTTATTGCAGAAAAACGCCTACAATAACATTGTTACACTTTGAAAGAGCTTTTATCCATATTATCATTTGTTTCGACTTAAGATCATGGAAGTAAATTTCTTTGAATAAGCTGAACATGAAATAATATCCAATCAAATGTTACGTTCTTCTCTATGAATTCGTTCGTATTTGTATACACATGAAATTCGTTTTGTATAATACTCGTAGCTATATTTATGTGGTTACAATAAAAAACTTCGATCAGTTTAGCAATGAAACCGCTAAACCAATTTTAATAATAAGGTATCGTTAAAATTGATGTGTTATCGAGACTAACAAAGATATGACATTATAAAAATACGATACTATATAAAATTCAACATAGCGCCCGTTATATTTAAATTATTAATATGAAAGAAATATATTTCTAGCAAATGGGTTGACTTTCGTATTTTCATCGAAATTCATTTAGAGTATTCCAAAAATATATAATATAGTGGATATTTATTATAAAAAAAGGGAGAAATCACCAATAATAGATAAATAAATGACAAATGAAAAATAGGTCTCAAAAATTATTGTAATGATAGTAATAAATAATAACCCTTCCATTACATAAACCTATAGCTCAGTTCATAAATCGTACACAAATCATATACAAGTTCAAAAGAGAGTTCTGCTATAATTTCAATATGTCCTTTATGGAGAATAAAATCTTAAAGACATAAAATCTTAAGAATCATTAGTCGTCACAAATGCTGGATTAAGAAGTACACTTCTAGCGATCATCGCTCTTAGTCCATCCTAATTGAATAGAAAAGAGATTATCAAGAAAGAGGTTGAATCAAATAGATACTTGTACTATTTTTCCTTCACTTGCATTCACACGGATGATTCATTATACAGACCTAAACAAGAAAATGAATTATAATTTCATCATCGTCAGCTCGATATATATTAATTGAAAATTTAGAGAATTGAACTATTAGTATTTTTCGTCACAAGTCTAATATTATTTCTTATCTTTTCTATTTTTTACTTTTTATTTTTAATTAAATATTTCGTATAGTCGCCCTCTTAATGTTTTTCCATTCGTTTTTTTTATTTATAAAATGAATTGTGTAATAAATTTATTAGTCCTATTTATTTAAAGAAATATTTTAAAATCTCAATGTTACAGAAAGTATCCCATGTACGAATAATTGATCTCTGTGACTTACTGCCTTTGTGTTTGTAATAACAATAAATTTGGATTCAAATAATTTCACACGTTTTTTTTAATCTTTTTCATCTTAGAGTTGTTTTGTTTTGTAAATATTTACAAATTTACTGTAGATAGATTTACTAGCTAAACCCTACCCAATGCTTGTAGTTTATAATGAATATATATTATGCTCTATAGTCTAGCATTGGGGAAAATAAACTACGTCTTATTGACAAATTCGTATGTTAGAAGTAACAAGTTGATTAGGTATAATAAATATTTGCATGGACCGCAAAACTTTTTGGAGGCCACTCATAACAATTAACGCTTTTAAGTTTACTCTTTCAAATTGTTCACCAGCCGCTCAGTATTCGGTTTAAGTTTGAGTCCTGAAACTTTTATTTGTCCAGCACTAAGCTATGTGTGTTTGCGCGTAGAAATTACATTTGCAATCTATTCTTCGTCAATAGTTGCTAATTATTTAATCCAGTTCAAATTAGGTTTCAGTGTTATTAATTATTGCCAAACATTATCCCAAATACAATAGCCCGTTCTTGATGTAGATTTAAATAAAATTTCTTTGAAATAATGCTCTTGAAAGCTTGCTGCTAACTGTTATTACCAGAGTGCACTATAGCTTCTTAATATTTGAGTCTTTTCGAAAAAGTTTCGAACTTGCGGCTTCACAATTTTTAAGCAACCTTATATTTTAATTTCATTTTAATGTAATTGTAATCCACATTAGGGCATATTTAATATTATTGTACTATTTAAAAATATTTACATACATTTTGAATTTTCAACTAGATGGTTTGAAACGAGTAGCTTACGAAATTAACAATTCAAATTCGTCAATAAAAAGTAGTAAAATATTAAACATAATACAGGCTTTCTGGCATTGATGTTGTTAATACTAATATAAGATTGGTTATACATCTCAAATTGACGGGTTTATCCTAGAGTATATCTATTTTAGGACACAAAAGTATTTTTACTTCCTCATAACTCTTAAATCCATGCTCTGTACTAAGTATTACAATGTTCACAACAATGTAACTACTTAATAGCTCTTAAGCCGAGACAATACAATTATTCGTACTTTACGTAGCTCAAATTTTCTTTTTGCAACAGGTGTATATTGAGCAAGCTGACGAATTTTTCCTCTCTTTCCTCCAAAGTTTTCTCTTCACATAATAATGTATAGCATTTGCAGAAATTACTCGCAATTCATGGACCCGGATTTTAAACTATAAAATCTATGAGGTTGTAAACATATTGAAATCTTAAGAGTTTTTTTCACAGTAAAGCCTAAAACTTAAACATAATATTATAAACTAGGGTATAATGGAATGATAGGCTAAATTCTGAACATGTTGTTTCATATTTGTTGTTCCTTCAGATAACATACGATCGATGTTAAGAAGCAAGATACATAAATTAATACATGTAAATTATTCGAAACCCTAATTGGCATAATAATTAAACGAGAGTTCGATTCGAATACGAGGCTGCCAATTACAAAGGTTCCATTTTGTGTGTTTGGATTCGTATAAAATTATCAACGCTATGAGAATAGGTAATTAATTTCAAGCTTCGTATAAAAATCTGGATTGAATAGAACTTTTAGAGAACAAAATTTGCATAGAACAAAACAATATTATTTTATCCAGTCGCGGTTATAAAATTAAATTCCAATTTATTTTTGTTTTTAAAGAATTTTATAAAATTGGTTTTCCTAATGTTATAAATAAAAAATAAAAGATTTATCTATGGATTTAACGAAAAATATCCATAGTGAATATTTATAATATCTATATAATATACAAAAACTTTCCAATTTTTTCGGATATATAAAAATATAGGAGAAATTGTTATGTTATAATGACGCCATAGTTTACAATTTACGTGTTTGTCCGTTTTTTATGTTATATTTATTTCCTATAATGTAAAAACGTCACAAGTGCTAAAATAATTATAACGGGAAAAAAAATTAAAGAAATCTGAATTAATGGATGTGCAATATATATTTGAATATAAGTATGAACCACATGAATTTCACGGTTCGATTCCATCAACCTTAAAGATATTTACAGGATACACTAAGAGCTAAAAATGTGAGTTCTGTTTGGAGTTAAATTTTAAATCGGATTAATTTACGCTATATATAAATTAAATGTGCAGTTCCAAGAAGAAAAAATAACGGGCATGGGAAATGTGGCTTGACATGATTCCTGTAAATACCACATACACACAAAGAATGCCTGTGCGATCTTGGCTGTCACTTTGTCATGTATTTAAATATGCTGTCATGAACCGTCGAAGTATTTACTATTAATAAAGCATGCATTTGTTACACTTGTAAATAGATATTCTTCATACGATTCTTAATATCGTCAAAAGTAATAATCGCTAAAATTAATATTATTAATTAGTTGTATCATTACATTAAAGCACTTGGAAATATAACTTTGTTTTACTGAAAGCAGAATATGGTCGTGTGCTGTTTAAATCATATACATTCTATTTAAATTTGATCCGATGAAAAGTTTTTAGGTCTTTGAATTATAACACATAGTTATATTTTCCTTTTATGATAGATGTTGTAAATAATAAGGATGGAACTTAACTGTCGCTATACAAACTCGACGGGATACATAACTCGTATTTGGTCACCAGTTTAATACAGTAACTGTAATACCAGTTTAATACAGTAATTTAGAAAAGATAGAGCAAAAGACTATGCATTAATATAGTTCTTTGCAATTGTAAAATATTATAATAAAGATAAAATTAAAGTTATTCGATTAAATCAGCTTTATGGACTGATTGAACAATTCGTGTTGTAAACTGGTATTCACTTTCTCTTTTTTCCTCTTTTTTCACATTTTCATTCTTCACCAGCTATTCAATAATGATTTGATCTCTGTCTCTCGGTTATTTATTTATATAATTCTAATCATAGTCAGTAAATTTATTTTTATTTGATAGAATTGCATAGTGATTTTATATATTATCATTCGTTTTTATTTAGACGTTTTGGCTCAATGCGATTAAAACTAATAGCTCTCTATTCTATGGTGCATCAGACAAATGAACAACAAACGTTAAGAGAGATGTAGTTGCACTCAATTTTCAAAAGAGCGACGGCCATATAATATAAAATACAGGATTATTTCAGTATCATATAACAGATCTCGAGAAAATTCCAAATAATAAAAAAAACACAAAACAATTTATGTTAAATCAACCAAACAAAAGAACTCGAGAACGAAATCAACAAACACCAAAGGACGGCTATACCCTGCGCTACGCTACGATTAGGTCGACCATAGTGCACTAACCCCAGAGACATGGCACACCATGATTCAGTACGGCGTGCGGGCGTACAAGCAAGAGTGAGGGTGCCCGACCCGAGTCTATTTGTCAGCTTGCGGTGTGGGGCGCGGGGTCTCCCAGGTGTGTCCTGTTTCGTTCATCGATTGTCCATCTCTGTCGCAGCGCCCTGTCTTGACTTTCTTGTGTCGACGTCTCTGTCTTAGTGTCGTACTAGGGTATATAAAAATGCATGTCGCAATTTTGAAATTCCATCAGTTATCTTGCCTTCCAATTTATATCATATTTCTATATCTGACTTCAAGTCAAGTACTCACCTTACTGGATACTGGCTTCAAATTCATTAGCCGGGAAATATTTAGTATACCCGGTAATTTCTGTCCGATGAGTGCGCTAAAAATTTTGAGAATTTCGTTTGGAATTAACATAAGTTAAAAAGCATAGTTTGAGATATGTAAGTATTTTAAGTCGGTATTTTTTTTTCTACGTGGTTTCTAATTCAAATAATTAGGAATGGAAAACAAAGAAATTTACGTAAAAATTTACTGGTGAAGTTAGTTTTTCCTCAGTAAAGAAAAATGATTAAAAATTAATGCCGATATCATAAAAAATTATGCACAGTACAGTTCTTCGAATATATAATGAAAATTGTTCCTTCTTGCTCGAGTAATATTTATCTCTTTATTAAATTTACGCATTAAATATCCAATGTAAGCATTAAATATAAACTTCAAAAAAATATCTTTATTTCCTATTTTACTTCTCTGTTCAAAAATTTATGTTTTGGGTCGATTCAATTAAAAAAATATTCAATAAAATACGAGTAAAACTCGCACTAAGAAAGTTGCGCATAGACTTAGAAATAAATATTTACTATTTTTGGTATTATTTTTCGACATGTAAATAAATTGCCTATTATAACTTTTTCAAGACGTAATAATTCAGTAATGAAAGTTATTGCAACGAATTCTTCATTATACTATCAAATTGTAAGTTTCTTTGTCAAAATATTCCTGAAAAAAAACTAATGTGAAAGACGAACAGATATTTTAGTTTCTTACAAGGATTCTGTTTTTTTCTTTTGGGGTACGGGACATTAAAAATATTTTTAGAGAATCATTATTTGGAATTCACGTAAGCCTGTACATATTTACATGAGTGTATTAATTAAATTATATAATTTTTACTAAAATTTATTTATGTGCAATGTGTAAGTAAGCAAGTGAAGTTATTCGTACTTCAGTGCAAATTAATATTTTAAATATCATATTTTTGTAAGGTTAAACTAATGTTTTGTAAGAAAATTTTAAGAGGACTCGAAGTATTTAATTATCAATTTAATTATAGAAATCATTCTCATGAAAAATATAACTTTATTAGAGATTTTTTTTTGAAGCCCTTCTTTGTATCTGGATACCGTGAAATAACGACCTTAATGTTAATATTTGTAAATCCGATCTCATTATAGAAATCTGCTGCAATATTATGTAAAACCTTTTTAAGCGCTTATATATTGAAGCATAGGACTCGCCGTGCATCATAACGTATATTTTTTTGTATATGAGTATGCTTATCTAACATAAAACATATATATCCAAAAAAAATTAACCATTGCTAATTTCAATCTAAATTTATTTTTTCGTTTTTTTAGTGCTGAAATACAAATTTGTTTGTACTGAAAGACACGTATCTCTAAATCAAGATAGAGATTAACATAATTCCATTGAGCTTAACAAGTATTCTAATATAAATTTTTCATAATTTAAAGACGTTAAAAAGAGATTATAACATACAAAATATATCTAACACACATGTGTATAAAAGGAACCTCCACACTAAACTTTACAATAAATATCTTTGAAAGCGTTGTGTAATTTAAATTTTCAAAAACGTATTTACTTCACCTCTGATTTTCATCCTTTCTCAACTGAAATCAAATGAAATTTCCAACAAATAGGTCATTAGTCCTGGAACATTATTCAAGTATCTGAAAGATATAAATGTGTCAAAGCATTTAATTTATACGAAATACTATTCAATATCCTTTCATTTGACAAAATACTTACGGTCTACAATGCAAACGTACCTCTTGTAGGTACCTTAAAATTTACGTAATATCTGTTACATACATTTAAGTCCTAAGCTTTTCGTCTTTACGTGGCACTAATACTTTCTTACAATAATACAATAAAGTATTAAGAAGAAAGTACTTTCTTGCAATAATACAATAAAATATTAAGAAGAATAAAGAAAATGAAAATAAAATATTAAGAAGCGGCACTCTATAAAATATTTAAGATTGTGAGATAAATTTTAATGAAATTGTTTTTGTACTTTTTCTTCCGTTAATTACAAGTAAAAAAAAAAGTACAAGTAAACCATTGAAATTGTATTTGTTATATATTAATTCGCCTTTTCCTTTCGTGATCTTTGTTGATAAAAGTTGTATGGTCTGTGACTCAGTAAATTTCATTTTCCTACTCAGTTACATTAAGAGTTGCTGTGACTGTTTTTCTAAGTTATGAAATCAATATATAGATCTAAAATTATTCACGTTTTTTAAATTTTATTGAAACAAAAATACAGAAACAAATATATTATTTGAATAAAATAATATAGCACGAAAGGTGAGAAAATATTCAAAAAAGATCGATGAATCTGATATTATGCAAATTTAGGTATCAATCTTTTCTAAACCGTTCCTTAAATTTTCAGGTTAATAGGTTACTTCCATACATTACATACCGCATATTCTGCTTGTTCATATATTACATACCGCATATTCTTATTGTATCACTACATTTAGTAACGTGGAAATCTAATAAAAACATATTATTTAAATCAAATCTTATAAATAATGTTCACAAAATAAAAAGATGTCCAATCATTCTGCTAGACGCAATTTTTTTCTGTATAATTTTTAAACACGGTGCATACTAATGATTCAATTTTCATACTTGTGTCTATTCACGTAGTAAAGTAGAAACTAAATAGTGACATAACTGTATAAGACTATAATAATCTCCAATGGAGTGTAATAAAATCAATTAAATATAACCTCCAATTAAATATAACTCTCTAATCGAATATAATAAAACGATGACAAATCCGTGTCTGTGTTCACCTAATGCGAAAATCATTGGATAGTTAAATAATAAAACTCTATATATATATATATATATATATATATATATATATATATATATATATATATTATATATTATAATAATAAAACTTTGCAGGAGTGCTTAGAAACTTGGTTAACTTTTTCAACTGCAATTATCGCGCAAGAAGATTGGTCACTTAAATAATATATTATTACATAATTATTTAACCTTTTCATCCGTATCTAATCAAAATAATAATATTGTCATAATTCGCCATTAAGTGGGAGAGGGTATTTTATTTTTTTATAATTTTATTTATTATAGTGATGTGTTTATATGTACGCGTTTATTACTGCCAGATTTAATTTGGCAGATTGCAAGACAATACTCTGGGAAAGAATAGAATATCGGAAAATGTGTATATTATGGGTATAGTACAACTTTTCTCGCATGAAAAGCGGGTAGAATATTAGTAAATAATATTATCAAGAGTGTAATAATTTCGATGCTGGGTATGAAACTGTAAATGAAGAGATATATAATTTAAAATTTGTGCAGAGCACGTAAGCGCCACCCGTAAATTTTGTTGTAGCTTTAGCGATAAACGAATCATTACTAAAGATGTTGAACGTGCGACAACGGTTCGTCACGTGTGACTCTGTGCGTGCTTGAGGACCACTAGGGCTGTAAGGTCGACACCCCGCCTTACTGAGTCGTTACCCGCTAGCCAAATGGATTTTAGAGAGGGAGACTGAGTGCTTAGTTAAGTTTATTTTACTCCTCTTAATACATCCTAATATGCATTAATTTTTGTAAATAACTTTCTTTCACTTATTATGGAAATAAAAAAACATTTAAATTACGATATTCAGAAATGAAATCTGGTGTAAAATGTCTTTCTATCCTATAGGTTTTGAATTACACTACTACAAGCTATGTGTACAAGCGCATATAAATATATACATTGACACGATTGAGTACATTGCGCTCACAGCTGTTTTGAAAACAGCTACAACCCGATTTATACTTATAAAATTAATAAATTCAAAGTTCATTCACAATTTTCTCAAACAAACTATTCATCAAATTCGCAGTGAATGTCTTTAAAAAAGGATTTCGTGGTTAAAACATTGGGGTTTTTTTAATAATTCATAGTGATTTCCTCGAATTTTGATCAATGATAATATTACCATAATAATTTGTAATCACGGTTAGATAGTAGTCGCTATTTAAAAAATATCCTAATGATTTGATCTTTCAATTTATAGTTCCGTATTTAGAAAAGGTAATAATGAAACCTTTTCATGCTTAACCACCTTTCTGTTTATCTATTTATTAATCTCTCATAGTTGTTTTCTTATGAACATTTGACTTTTAAATTTAGAAAGATTATAAAGTATATTGACTACCATATATTTTAATTGTTAACAATTAAATATTTTTTATGAGCGAATTATAAAAAGCGAATAAAATAATTGCATTTTTTAAAATCCAAATATCGTATGTTATATCAATTGATTGAGAAAATTATTAAGACTTTTTTTTTAATTTATGTAGACAATTCTAAAGACATTGTTGAAACTGTTTACGTAATTCTTCTTCGAAACCGTTTGACGTAGAAACTTCAAACTTCACACCATGTGAATCAAATTTGGACTTTCATTGTTTTGAATAACACAAATAACAACGTATTCATCAATTAATCGGTACATGGTATTAGGACAGGGTTATACTTTGATAACATGTTATAGAATATTTTGATAACGTATGTCTCGTTAACCAATTTGTTTTTATCAGTTGTCAAAAATCCATCAATTATTTACTGTATATTTGATTATTCTGTGTCTTAAAATTTGTATTAATCATTAATTCAATAAATACAATAACTACTTGAAATTACCTGAAAACTACTTGTTCTCGTAATAACAGTTGTTAATGAACCTAATAACATTGTTTCATAATTCTGGCTTAGTAATTTCAAAAATAAAGGACAAGCCCCGCTCTTCCTCTATGCCTCCTCCAAAATGTTAATATGCAAATTGATAATTTATCTAATATACTATAATTTAGATAATAACTGGTAGGTTAATATACTTTGTGAGTATGCCAAGTTTTCAGTTTCTAGAAAAAACTGCTTGATGGACAGATGGACGGACACGTGATAGAGTATTTTATTTTTTGAATATTTTATTTTTGTCTTTTGTTGTCCAGAACCTTCAAAAAATATAATTTACCCCTTAATATCATTATTCAAAACACAACAGACACAAACAAATTAACCACAAGAAAATGGTCTGTAAATCGTTGATTGCTCGAATAATATCAACGAGCGACACTCGTATAAGTCGAAGGTCATTTGAGGGCATCACGATCACTGCGCGATTAAACAGCTTTTTATTAACCTGAAGAGGTGAGTTTCATTGAAGTCCTTTTTTTTTGTTTCGGTGACCGCTGTCATTTTACTTGCACTTTTTTGAGCTAGATATAGTAGCTAGAAAGGATTTACCGTGCAAACTAATTTTCTTTATTTACAGTTTACGTTGTGTCATATCGAAATAATTAATTTTTTTGTGACAGATTCGATGGACTGGAAATTTATAGACTATTGTTGTCATACTTTGATAGTATGTTGATAAGATTGATTAGGTTTTATATCTTCACTAAATAAAAGGAATAAATCGACAAATATTTTATTTAGGATTTATAACACGTAGTGAATTAAAAACCAATTAGAGGATATAATAATTTGAATTTTTTCTTAATTTTTCAAAGAAATGTAATAATAAACTTTTGGAAGATTAAATTAAGCGTGAAAAAATCCATGTCTGGAATGTTGCACAAGGTTTTTGAACATCCCTAATAGTTCCTTCATTTTTAGTTAGCTTTATTACGAGAAGTCAAGTCATGCTCGCCTGTAAAGAGCCATTCATTGGTTCCAAATATTTAAAGAATGAAATTTCTATTCCTTTGGTGCTTCTTATACATGGTAACTCCGCACAATAAATGTACATAAAATGAAAAGCTTCATTAAAATAAATCCCAGGTCAAGTTCCTGTTTCCTGGCAGAGCTACATTATAAATAGTAAAATAACTTCAATCTTTTGGTAAAATGTGGAAATATTCTCTTCATCGAGTCGATATTGAATAACAAAGATCTTGGGTCGATTGGTCGACTAGCTAACATTATTTTTTGTAATATTGGCCCCAATACAACTAATACAATTGTGCATTCATTGGTTTCATTGTGTAAACGACTGAATCTATTATTTTGGATATCTTTTCGATGGTGGTTTGGAAAGCAATATTTTAAAAAGAATATTCTTTGTTTCCTTACGTTTTTTTAAACCAAAACTTAAGAGACTGCGATCTAATATCAGTATGTCATTATATTTTATATATTTTCCATTATATTTTATTTTTGATATATTTTCCCAAATAAACAAAATTTAGACATTAAAATTAACTATGAAATTTAAAAAAATACTTTACAAATATAAAAAGTTATTAAGTATAAATGGAAATACCAAGACGAGAATTTCATTCCTAAGATCATTTAAGGGTGCATAGTATCGCTATTAGGCTATTTGTAAATACAATGATAATTAGAATTTTGTACATATGTCACAAATATAAATATATGTTCCACAGGGGTAAAAATTGTAACATCTAAAATTATCTCTTCTTTTCCGATAAAGAGATTTCTATTTATTCATATCTTCGGGTTCAGTAGTTATTATATGTAAAACTTTTAAAAAAAAATTCAAATCAGAAAATCTCCACGTTTGAAAGCAAAAACTTGTATTATACATCAAACTTGCGTTTTCCGAAATTCTTTAATATTTTTTTGGGGTTATTCATGTTGCAAAATATGAGAGTTAATTTTATTAAATCATATTTTTATCTTTTTCGCCAAAGAGTTTTTGATAGAAAAAGCTATATCCTTAAGCATGAATAATCCCACAAGTATTTTTTAAGCCGAACGCGCGTAAGCAAGTAGAGATTTTAGGTTTTTATGTGTCTGAAAAATCTTCCAAATTTATTGAATTTTTTATTCTCGTTTAGATCCCCGACGATTCCACGCATTTTAATACATGAAATGTCTTCAAACTAATCTTTTGGTTGCAAGTGGTGTAGGATAAATTACATCCAAGCATAAATAAATTGGCCACCAATTTCATAGACTTTTGTTAATGCTATTTATATTATTTGGGCATCATAGGCAATACACATCCAATTCAATTGTCTAAAGTCGTAGAAATTAAGTCACAAAAATTCACCGGTTCCTTTAACCCATACTAATCAACAGTAGTAATCCAAAATCAAAGTGCGTTAGCCTTTTTTCTCAGCCATTAATGTAGGTTTTGGGCATCCTTGATACACTATAACCGCTATTGGTTTGGGTATTTTACCTCTCTATATAACCACTCCTGATAAGTATTGATCGCAGAATTCTTACAAATGCGAAATTAAATTACCTTAATGTAAGTTAAAAATGGAGCCCTTATTATATTAAATATATTGTACACCGTGTGTTATATCGTTGCATATTGCATCTGTATTATTACAAGGATTTGCTCCGGCTTCTTATGCACCATGATAATTATTGCAGTCCGGTCTGTTTCCCACTTTTTAATACATTTTATATTTTAGTTTGAGATATAGAAATCTAAACTAAACTCCATATTTGCTGATACCAAAGTATCAATTTAAATATGCACAGATAAACAGGATGAAATATTCATAGAACCTTTGTTTTCAAAATTAATTAAATAGTCGATAGAATTATCAAAATTAAATTTAATCACACAGAGGCGAATGAGTCAACAATAGTAAAATTTTGTCATGTCAAAACGTAATTTGGTTGCATGTTATGCACTACAAAAGTATAAATGAAAACATTTAATAAATATGAAATGTTAATGAACTGGTAAAATTTGGATGCATATGTTATTTATTTCGCAAATAGAAATGTTGCCCTCAAGTGAATTCTGTTGACTTTTCAAAGCTACTGTTCATTCTATTACTTTATTGATAAAAATATTCTATATATAACTGCTTTAAAAACTATTATATAACTGCCTTAAAAATATTAAGATTGAAGTGGATAACAATGAATTAATATTTCTGTAACACAAACTTCTGTGAGCAAAGCTTAATGAATATCTTGTATATTTTAAATATGAATTTTGTACCTAATGAAACAAAGAGGTAGTGTGGATTTGTGATAAGATTTAGATTATTTGTTTAGTTAATCGATTTAGGTCAAAACTAGTTCATCAATAGCGAATAGAATTTATTTACTAAATCTTGTATTTAAAACAGTTGTGTCTTATATGACTTCCCTTAATTTTTGCAATAATAATATAATGTTTAACTTTATTTGCTAAAGTTTAGTTAATGATTTTTTGCTATTTTTCACAACAAGATGTTATCAAAAATTTTTTTCAAATGTTGTCAATATTTGAAAACATTGATAACATAATTTTATTGACTGTAGCTAAACGTTAATAACATAATTTTATTACATGTAACCAAACATCGATAACATAATTTCATCACGTGTAGCTTAACATTGATAACATTATTTTCTTACGTGTAGCTAAATATTGATAATATAATTGTATTACGTGTAGCTAAACGTTGATAACATAATATCATTAAATGTAGCTTAACGTTGATAACATAATTTTATTAAATGTAGCTACTTATCGTTTTTTATTGGTTTCTGTAGTGAAACAATCAACTTACATAATTTTGTCTTGTCCATCCGTCCGGACGTCCACCAATTAATTTGCACTGGCTTCATATTTTATTTAGTTTTGATCAAGTATCAAGTTCTGTACATTTTGACACATTTGCAAATATTGTCAATAGGTTTATTTCTGGTATAGAAGCACATCTCCAAAATTATGTATTTAAAATATAAATAACCAGTGCTCTCTATAATATAAAAATATGTCATGGAAAGTTTGAAATAGAAAGTTAATTTATTTACAAGGTTTAAACGTTAAAAATCATTGAAATTAAATGAGACGACGAAATAAATGTGCAGTTACTCACGTATTCACCTTTAATTTTGTATTAATTAGGTAACATTCTAGAAATATCTGATAACTTCAACTTATCGACGAGCAAAATTACAGGTTTGAAGTTATTGATTCCACTAAAAAGCTTCAAGTAATAGTGCAAAACCTTCTTATAAATGTTTTTTTTTCATGAGGCCAGTTTTTAAAAACAGAAAAATAAATCACTGTGAAATTTAAAGATTTTAATTATGTGTACCTTGTATGTTATAAAATATAGGCGAACTTGATAATGGGACAAACGTGCGTACGACCATAACCGAATGAAATAGGGTTCTAATCTGTCGTTTTCATTTTATATTGTGCTCACTCAAATATGCAAGTTCGAATTGCCAATAATTTCATATGATATGTCATATTTTCTAAAATTCACAAGATATAATGTTATAACGAAAAAAAAAATTATTTTGTGGCCGCTCTTAATAAACATACAAATATCCATAAAAAATATCGTCAATTTTTTAAATCAAATGCTAAAATGATATATGTTTTGAAACATTTTTAAAATATTTACAAGAAAAAGGCATTTATTATATCATGGTTAATACTAAATTTTCCACTCTGACTCTGAGGTAATAATATCTATACAGACGTAAAGATATTATTACCTCGTATAAACTAAATATACTTGCGGTCACATATCTTCATCCAACAGAAACAGGTCATCTTTAAAAAGAAAAATATAGTTACATTAATCGTCAGCAGAGACTGTCTCTTACTACAACAAATACAAGATGTAAATAAATAAGATATAAATGAACATGGAATAAAAGTTATAAAAAATTAAAAGTAATTGAAAATTGACCTAGAATAAAATAAAAGTATTTGCAGTAAATTAGTGAGTTTCCTAAACAACTATATTAGGAGACTATGTTTTTAAATCAATACAAATTACATTATTACTGGAAGACTGTATCACATTCACACAATGAACTATTGAACTGAGAATAGTACTCATTGAATTATCATTGAGTCAAATAGGAGGTTTAAATACAAATTTGCATAAAAATTAAGCAAGAGAAAATTAAATCATGTAGGAAATGATTGACATGAAATTGAATTCAATAATGTATTCTGAAGAGTTTTATTCCTTTGTACATTAAAAAAACGCTAAGCATGCATATTAACAAGGGAAAAATTATTCAGAAAAAACAGTATGTTATACCAACAGAGTATTTTCAAGAAATGTATGCTTTAATTTTCTGAAATAATACCATACCATATGCTTTTTCATTTATTTTATTTTTGTACAAAAATACAAGTCTTCAACATTTTATAATAAGCATATGCAAATATAATGGAAATTTATGTATTTTTCAACGCGTATTCCATTTCCTGGGAAGTATGTCATTGTACTTAATACATACGTAATTTAGATTCTTGGCTTGTTTTTTAAATAAAAAATTTGCGTACTAAACGACTATATAATTAAACAATTATGATAAAAATATAACCATAATTGTTTTATATTTATACGTTTGTGTGTAAGCGTACACACGCGGGTGCCTCTATTCGTCTCTCTGTGGGAAACCTCAATTGAATTATTTTTTCTTGAGTCGGACACTCAATCGCTGAGGACCGTGGCTCCCTTTTGATAACATCATTTCTTTAATAATATTCCGGCATTTAATAATATTCTCGGTTCTGTACAGGGCATCATGTAACGGAGTGCATAGCGTTTCTTGAATCTCGTCCGTCCAGCGTCAAGAGCAACCTTTCCCAACATTTTTCAGGGGCGCACCGCTGGAGTTACTTAAACATGATACGCAAATCTCTCAAAAAAAGTGAGATGCTTTCAATAATCACTTTTTATTTTTTTTACATAATAGGGAAGCAAACGAGCATGCAGGTTACCTGAGGTGAAATGGGGACCTCTAGGTGAATAGATATATTTACGTTGTTTTAATTTTAATCAGATGATTAGTGTTCCTTTTAAGGTGGTTGGCGTTCCCTTTCTGCGAACAAACTTGTATTGTTTGCATTGATATTGCTCAGTTGGATCCACAGATCTTCATCTACTTGTAGTTTATTTCTGTATTTGTTTTTTAAATATACAAAAGTAGAAACACCATTTGCTCACAAATATGTTGCGGGGAAAGGCAACAACTGCTTTAGCGCCAGTTCTGATAACTTCTTATAAACGATTTTTAAATTTAGCTAAAATTTTGTTAAAGTAAATTCTTTGAATATTATTTTTAATGTTAAGGCACAACTTATTTTGAATAATTGATTTTCCTAGACATATATCAGACCTATAATGCCTGTTACGTTTACATTAAATGGATCCATAATCCAATTTTCACTGTAGTCTGAGTTTAGAAAATATTCTAAAAACGATTACTTCTTGAGTCTCCTTTTGCAATAAAGCCCCGTTAGTTGATAAGAAAAATGATGAAAGAGTAGGAAAATTATAAAAATTATCTTGTATAGAATAAAGTTTTTACATAAATCAAGTTTTTCAACATAGCTTAGATTTTTCCTTCGGCAATTCTTGCTATCAAATATAAGTCAAGTAATATGTACAGCTATTCAAAATCAAGAAAATATTCAGCATACTTCTTGGCGTTGCCTGTCTTATCTAAATTATGTAAATAAAAACATTACAATTTCATCTTACCTTAAAAACACTTGTCACTAATTTTCCGTGCAATAACCAAGGCATCTCTGCGTACAATAACGGATCTATATAAATACTTCCTATTTTTTTAAATCTCATTCAATAAGTTTGAAAGAGTATTCATTCATTCGAAATAATATTCATTCATTCGAAAGAATATTCATTCATTCGAAAAAATATTCAGCGTCGAAGTTTTGCCGGTTTCATAGACTTATTCGATAAAATTGAATAACATAAAACGCACTGAGGTCTTTCTTCGGCATTTACAACGGTATTCGTGAAACTTAAAGTTAAGTACTCGTCTGCAAATATACAGCGCTTTGGTTTCGTCACTTCACGGGAATCATAGTTTGACGAACACGAAGGGTATTTGAGTTTGTGGATGAGGAACACGAAGAGTATTTGAGTTTGTTGACGATGAGGGTTTTGACCAGCGTTTCACAGTCACAACCTAGTAACATTCGGAACACCAAATCACAAGCGGGCAGGTTATAATACTAGAAACAATTAACTGAACTTTTTTCAAACGAGACGGAACACGCTGGAAAGAGACACTCGTTCCTCATCCCCCTACGAGCGGCCTATCTACTTGACACAACGCAGTGTGCACCGTACGGTTTGGTTTTTTTTCAAGTTCCTATAAAACATTATGCCATTATGTTTTCATAATTTTTACCATAAATGTTTATTTTGTCCGTGGACCCCTGGAATAGAACCCCAGGGATCCGTGAACCCCAGGTTGGGAATGCAGAGTCTAGAGCAGTACCTCCGCGGTCTCTTTCTTTCAACTATATTGGTTACAATAATTTTCTCAATTCATGTTGAATCTAAAAATTTGACGATTAAAAAACGCTTAAATTTTAATCTTCACTAGACTAACTGCAAATCAACCGGAATAAGCATACTTTCTATCGTTTTGCACATCATTGTTTATTGCACAAAACTAAACGCTAAATTTTAAAGCCACGTTTGTTTCCCCTAATAATAAAGAGTAATTTTCAGGAAATTTTAATCTTCTTAAGTGATTCCTAAAATACATCGGACTTTCAGAATAATGATGAATACATTTTAAGTTCTGATTTTGATATAAAATTTCTAAATCAGAACTAAAGATATATTCAGAACTTAGGTAAATTTTATTATATATAAGGCATTTAGTTCAAAATTGTGCTCTTGATTTATACCCATACATAGGATTTTCAGAATAATGATGAATATGTTTTTGAGTTTTTTTAGATATTAAGTTTCCGAATCAGAATTTAATATATATTTAGAACTCAAATAAATTGTATTATGTATAACGAATTTGATAAAACTTCGGCTTATGATTTATATATTATTCAAACGTTGTACCTGTTTAAGACGGCCTAGTTGTGAAATAAAATTTAAATTAGTAATTAAAATTTATACTAATTTGATATTTTTATACCAAACTCATCGCGATTTTAAACATTGAAAATTAATAATTTTAAATAGTATAATATAAATATAAATAGTGTAAATTCAATAAAATATCTCTGTTCAAAATTGTTCATGTTCATTAAAACTAAGGTATTACAAATATATTAGCAAAAAAATTAAAAAGACAACACGGCAAGAGTCAATTCTACCTTAGATCCATTTTGCTTCTTTACATGTAACTTAAAAAAAATTTGACTTACGTTATAAACCTTTTTACGAAAAAATTAACCAATTTCAAATAACCACGAAAAAAGCACATTGTAATTTATAATATAAATACATATACTTTCTTTGACCTTTGGCTGTAAAATATCGTTTCCGAACTTGAATAAATTTTGCAAAATAATGTTGCTAACAGATTTATTCAGAATCTATACTGAATGAATTGTATTAATTAATAATTCCTTGAAAAGCCCAAACTCGACGAGTTCGTTCCTCGACATTGAAGAATTCCTTCATCTCTAGACTCTAATTTGGCTAAAGGCCGGTTTTATGTCATCCGTAGTCATATCAAAGCTAAGTATGGTGTTTCCTCGATCTATAAGGTAAATTTATAATCTTAGTTTCTATTTAAGGTGTTTTCTCAGCGGTCAATACTATTATACCAATAGATTATATTTAAACAGCATCATATTTGAGTGGGAAATGCTTTGAAATAAATCTATTTGCATTATCTACAAAGCAAAAACAAATCTGCAATCTAAATTGGAATTTAATGTTGTAATAATTCAATTTTGAATAACTTTGACACTATTTTTAAAAAGAGAAATCTACATTATTATTTTTATAGAATAATGTTTCATCTACGCTTGAATAGTTGTGACTAAAAAACCAAGCGAACAGCCAATGATGCATAAATGTAATTTCGATAAACCGATCCAGAAAAAAAAAAATTTTTTTCATTCTACTGCACTTTAGGTCAAAATGTTTGATTTTAGTGATAAATTGACGCAAAACTTGTGCATGATAAATAAGAATAGAAGTCATGGTCAGTGTAGTAAAACTGTAATTATTTTCCCGACGATTTCCAGATAATAAATGTTTCATCGATGGGAAGAAGGAAGAATAGAAATGGCAAATATAAAGTAGAAGTCTTCTGCTAAAACTAGTTTTTAAATATAAAGAAATTTGGAAACCATTTCTTTAATAATTTCTATATAAAGAAAGGTTTTTTTTAAAATTTTGTGTACTGTAACTAGTATTACTTATAAACAAAAATATCAGAATATATTTCAAATATATATGAATTGAACCTTTTATTTTTTTGAAGTCACATTAATTTTAAAAAAACTTAAATTTTTTTTTCTTTATTATATTACCTTAAAAGTTTTCACAGAAATTTACGAATACCTTCCATGTGCATAAATATAGAAATAATTTTGGATTAAATTTATCCAAGAAATTGATTAACCATTCACACAATGGCAGCGTAGCATATTATAAAGAGTAATTATAACAAAACCTATTGATAAAAACCTACATCAATTAATATAATCTACTTCACAATGTGAAGGACACAGAGTGTTAAACAGTATATAAAAACACGAATAACAGACTAAATTAATTTAACATTCTGCAAATTTTTAAAATCAATTTTTATCCCATTTCATGGTCCAATTGGTGGAGCGACAATTTTCAAGTAATGATTTCATACATCACGCCTTCTCACCCAGCAGAAATTTATCTTGTCTCCCTCGTTACCCGCCCATACGATGTTCCGCGACCCTTGTGTCATTTGTTAACGACTAAAACATATCGCAATGTCAACGTTTGATATTCGCACGTTATATACGTGTTTATTGCTCTACAGATGTACGACCTACTAATTTCGATAGAGAATATAAATATATATTTCAGCAGGATAAGTCAGTTTCTATGACATTTTGTAGAATATTTTGAAAAATATTAGTAGCGACATGGAATTGATAATATTCGTAGGCGAAATTAATTTTGCGCGTAGTTGCAAAGATTCAAGCAATTATACAATATACACTCAGCCATTTAAACGATTGTTAACCAGAATTGTAAAGATGAAAAACAGAATGCTGAATGAAATATTTAGAATAAAAAAGTCCACAATTAAATGAAACTACGTGATATAGTATTATTTCTACTTTCTTTAATTTCTTTACCACGACCTAGGTTTCGTTGTATTACAACATCTTCAGGTGAGATATTTTCACGTAGTTTCATTTAATTGAGAATAATGAATTTCTACAAAATTAATACCAAATATATTCAATTAAAAATTCGTTAATTTTCCTATATAGTTTTGCAGTTATAAATGTTGAACGTGATATTGCTTGAAGTGCCAATGTAATTTGTTTTTATTGGGGGAATTACGAACCACGTTACACTGTCATAAAAAAATTATGCATGGGTATACTACGTACAAAGCATGAAAGTATTAAAGACACTTCAAAATGATATAAATAAAATGAATTTCAGGATAATATTTTGAAACATTTAAAGGGAAAAAAAAACAAGGATCATTTGACAGTGAAAAAAAATCTCAACGAAATATAAATATGACCCTAAAGCAATATTTTTCAAATCCAGTTTTTCAATATTATATAACTGATACATGCGGTGATGAGAAAATAGCCCCAACATGCATCGTTTTCTAGTCGTTGGTTTAGATATAATTAGCTTCTCTAATGTCTCCAAAATTTATTTATTCATCACTTCGTAATTTGTTGAGATATTATTGCTGGTAATCAAAAACCGAGGGTAGAAAATAACTATTTCAATTTTTGATGGAAGCCATTTTGAGGTAGCAAAAAATTTAAAAAACGGTAGATGATAAAGGTAGACCTAAAAAAACAAGGGGTGGTTAAGTAGCGAAGAATACAAAGGGAAATTGAGTAAAAATGGGAAGAATGACGTTTTTCGTTGCGTACTATTTAAAAGAACTAAGATCGTTTAGGAATAAAAAATAAGTTTAATTAAATTTGTGAAAAAAGTATATAAATTTTGTTATTTTGAAAGAATTGAAGAAAGAAACAATGTAATTGTGACAATATTTATCTTTAAAATTCACTAAATATAAAAAAAAACTGAAACGGGAAAGGCAAGGAATAGAGATAGGTCTAAAATTATTTACATCTAACCCCGTGCTACTCTTAGGTATAAGTGTTACCCGAATCACTTTCCAACGCAAGGGATAAGTGCCAGTTTTTAGCGAAGCACTAAATATATCTTTTAAGGGTTTCATATAAATATCAGTGCAAGCTTTAAATAGGTACCCTGGTATACCGTCGAGTTCGATTGATCTCTTAAGCTTGGGGAAAGCAAGTTGAAGATCACTATCAGAGACACGTGTGACATCAAGGGCGGCTCCGGTACGGTAGCTAGGAGCCGCCACTGAAATGTCTAGTCGAGAAATATTCGAACTGTACACTGACCAAAAATGCCTAGCGAAAGCTTCGGCCTCCGCTATGCCATAAACAAATACGCCATCGCAAGAAGCAACATCACAAAAGCCGCGGATAGCTTTTTGGGCGCTTATTATGATCAAAACCATGCACAGTCGCTTTTTAAATTCAATTCTACATTATAAATATAATCAATTTTAAGATTCTTAATATTTCGTTTGACAGTAGCTCGAAGCGATTTGATTTGAATATCTCGTAATCACTAGCAGATCGATGTTGTTTCCAACGTCGATTAAAATAATATTAATATTTGATGTTGGCAATTAACCGCTGATTAAACCAAATTGGGTACTGTAGCTTAGAAGTCTTTTAGGTGTTAAGGGATATACATGAGTTAATACAAGAGTAGACTCTTGATGCAAAAGTAGACTCTTGATAAGATACACAGAAAATTTGCTAAATGTATAAAGACTGCTTAATATTCTAAGTGCAAATTTTTATAGTTCCAACCATCAAGTACATTATACTGAAAGTTCCATTTTATCAAGCCTTTAACCATCGGACAAGAAGCGATATTTTAATAAATTCCTAAACTTGAATGAAAAATTTGGTTTTGTTATTTAGTACTGGATATGAGAAACAGAGAAGGTAAATTGCAGCTTCCAAAGTGATACAGACTTTGACGTAGACCGAATAACAATAAAGGTCTAAAACTGACAAGGTCCGATGGCCTAATAAATTGTTCGTTTTTCGGTAAAAAAAATGAAGGATTAAACTTTATAATCAAAATGCTTTTTTAACTACAGCCTATATGCCTATATAGAAAAAAAATCCTATTCAGCCTTCTTTTGAAGTTCAGAGTACCCTCAAAAAATAACTTTAAAATGATTTTAACTACCATTCCCAGTTTTAGACCATAGAACTGCTTATTGGTACACGTGAATTTCAAGTTCCTGCTTTATTTTGTTCCGAAATTAGAAGCCTCTCATTTCTAAATATACTACTCTATTTCCTGTGACATATTTTTTTCTAATATATTGAAAACTAATAATTTTTTCGTTTTAAAAAATATTGATTGCCAATTATACAAAGTACGAAATCAAGTGACATATTTCTTATAAATGAATGTTAATATAACAATCAATATTACATTCAAATATCATCCTTTGAACTGATAAATTCTCATATTAATTTAATTTTCTATCAATAATTACACAGGCAGATCCATTCTTAATACTGTATGTAAACAAATACATATAACAATAAATGTTGTATGAGACTTGAATATAGATCTGAAGATAAAAATAAAAATTAAGAGAAAGAAATGCGTTCCAACAGGAAGTTTTCTAAAAAATAAAATATTTTACCACGAAAGAAATCCTTTCTTCAGTGATTTACTTCTAATGGATGACTTTTTCCTTACGATATTTTAAAGTTTATTGCGATGTTATAAATATGAAAATATATATAACATCACAATCAACATCACAAAATGAATAAGAGTGCAAAATTACATGCTGGGGAGAATACTTCGCCAAAAGTACACTCCGAGAATTATCTACTCTTTGGAAAACCGGGTCCAAAAATGATTCAATTTCAAACAACGTGCAGATTTTAAGTGCCATTATCGCAGAGTCGTAGATAAACACTGTCAGTGGAACGTTTGTAAGGTTTAATCTTTCAGGAGTGTTCCGAATGTTGTTTTCTTTTTGTTATTTTTAGAAAATTGGATTTTAATATGGCCATGGGTAAGTTAACGTCTACGTATATGATATATTGGACAAATATACCCAGCACCATCCAAAGAGTGTACATGAATCAGTTTAAAATATGTATTAAGCCAACGAGAGGGTCGAGCAAAAAGCAGTTACGCAATAAAAGAGTTTAAAAATTGGGCGCAATTGGAATCTTTTCTTCGGTCACAATTTCGTAAAAGGAAACATTGCGCGCTTTTGCTCTTTGATATTATATAAGGATGTTAGTTTGTGCTTTAAACTTATTATATAATAATATCGACAGGTTATATTATATACAAATATTTACTTTCCAACTGCAAGGATCCTGAAACCAGTGAGGTGGCGACTGAGATTGGAAGAGTATATATAAAACCTAATATAAAAAGGAAAAAAATAACAGCAACACAGCTACATTATCTCGCTACCCCGGTAACTCAATTCAGCAAAAATTTTTCAATACGAGTCTTTTAGATATTGATGACCCACAACCCTCAACCAGCTCATTTCAACCTCAAATTCAGGTACTTGTTCAAACTCAGCAATCACCACAAGATCCTGTCAAAGACTTGATAGATCTTGGTCCTTTGGACATAAGCTCTTACAACGATCAAAACCAAAGTATTAGCTGCTTGACCTTCCGTGCACCACGTGGGGTTTGATATACCCCCAGCGAAACATAAATTGTCGTATCTTTTAAAACGGTCACGCGAATTCCACGAAACATCGAGTAGCTGGAGTTGCGACGTTGCCAGATCGCATAGTACTAGTGGTTTAGTTGTAGCGTCACAGGCGCAGCGGACAGTCGCCCGCAAAGTATGGCAGGGTGTCATAAACCCCACGTAGTTCGAGACGTCGTTTAAAAGGTAAGCAGTATGACATGCAAAACATATCTATTTCTATAAAAAATATTTATTTATTTTTTTTTTTATTACTTCAATCGTTTGTGAATTTATTTCCAGGACTCAAAATGGCTCGTCGTGTAAAAGAAAACGAAATATTATCGGCACTTATGGATGATAGTGATAGTGATACAGATTAGCTATATTTATCTGGAAGTGAAGCCAATTCGGATCATTTGAGAATTCAATCTGAAAGTGACATTCAAGAGGATGTAGAGGACGAGGACATTTCTTCAGGTGGTGAGAATTCTAGCTTGCAAGGTTTTTATGAGCCGCTGAGAACTAACGTTCGTACAAGACGAGAAAATATAATTACACATTTGCAGGGAGTGAAAAGTCAATATAAAGACACGAAAACTAGTTTAGAATGCTTTGAAGTATTTGTTTCCAATGAGATACTTGAAACGATTGTAAAACATACGAATGCAAAGATATATCTTTCAAAACCACAGCTACCAGACGGTGAACCGCTAAATGTTCTCTATAAAAAAACAACTGCATATGAGATGAAAGCAGTTTTTGGGCTTTTATTTTTGCGGGATTATACCGTTCTGGGAGACAAAACTCAATGACCTCTGGGCTTCAGATGGTACTGGAATCAAAATATTTCGGTCTACGATGTCTAAAAATCGATTCTCATACCTACTCAATAATATGAGATTCGATGATGCTACGACTTGAGAAGAGAGAATAAAGACTGATCTTTTAGCACTAATCCGAGACATATTTGACATCTTTGTCCAGCTTTGCCAAAACCCATATACACCATCCGAACACTTAACACTTGATGAAGAATTTCCTTTCGAGGGAGATGTGGATTTCGGCAGTATATTCCATCAAAACCCGCAAATTATGGAATAAAAATATAGTAGACGCTAAAACATTTTATACTTTAAATTTAGAAATTTACTGCGGTAAACAGCCAGATAACAGTCCGTTTATGTTGAGCAATAAGCCATTTGACTTAGTAGATCGTATGGTGAACTGCGTTTCCGGCTCGTCAAGAAATGTTACCATGGACAATTTCTTTACCAGTCATGAAACTGCTGAAAACTTGCTAAGAAAGCTTGCATTCCGCTATGCTTCAAGCAATTTCGAGAGTTATATGCATCACGGTTTGGCTTTCAAAAAGATGTCAGTCTCGTTAGTTATGTTCCAAAGCCTCGAAATTACGTTCATATGATGTCATCCCTTCACCACGATAAAGAAATCGACCATGGAACTGGAATCAAGTAGAAACCAACAATGATAACTTTCTATAATGAAACTAAAAGTGGAGTAGATGTGGTCGACAAACTCGCCAGAACATACGACGTTACTGGCAACAGCAAACGCTGGCCTCTCGCTATATTTTTCTCGATTCTCAATCATGCAGGAATCAACGCTATGATTTTACATATGTTCAATAATCGCATTGAAGCAGGAAAAGCTAACAAAAGGAGGAAGTTTATTCTTGATTTGGGAATGGCTTTGATTGAAGAGCACCTGAGAAACCGCAAAGATAATCCACGAATTCCAAGAGATTCTCGTAAGCGCATAAACGTTTTACTCGGTGAAACAAGTGTGGAACCACCAAAGAAGATACGTATAACAAGATGTTCGGAATGCAATAGGCGAAGAGATCGAAAAACAAAGTACGGTTGCGAGCGAGGCGAAGTACCTATATGTTTAGAGCACGCATATTTTTTTGTCAAAATTGTACAGATTTTAACCAACTGGAATCTCAAGAAGACTAATTATGTTTAGTTATTTTTTTTATTATTTTTGTTTCTTATCTCATTAGGGCCTGAAATGAAGGTCAATCAGAATTTATTAGTTAAGTTTTTTATAAGGCTGAACCAAAGAAGATGGTCTCCTCTTAGTTAGTAAAAAAGTACTATTTTTGTTACTATGCCTAAAGATATTAAAAATGTTTATTATTTTTAACAAATTTATTTTATTTTTATTTCCTAATAGTTCAAAAACAATGTTATTACATACAAAATTAACTTTAAAAAGATTTTCCCTACAAAAATATAAAATTATATTGGGGTATGCTAAACCCCACATAGTGCTGGACGCAACTTTTATCCACGTGGAACCGACCCAAACACGAGATCCGTTATCGGATGTTAATTTAATTGACGATGACCGTTCTAAATTCTTAAACGTTATCTCAAACAAAGATATATCCTTCAATTCAAAATTAAAGAAATTAAATGAAGGATTGACGCGATGTATTTCTAGAGTGATACTTGTTCGGGCTTCTATTGATCTAGATGAGTCCAATCCGTTTATTCAGGAAATTTTAGAAAATTTTAAAAAACGGAACGACTTTATGAATAGTGAATAAAGTATTACACTCGTACACAAGAATCGGCAGCGATAACAAAATATTCTATTTCCTGTTTACCAAGCTTTACTATTCGTCGACTGTACTTTTCAGGATATTTAAAATGTTACAAAATATAAGAAATTAATCATTGGTTTGGTAAATAATAAACGAAATAAAATAAATGAAATTGCAATATCAGACTACAAAACTTTTTGAAAAACACTAACTAACGAAATTGTACAATATTTTAAAATACCTATTCACAAAACTGACATAATTGTCAACATTCATAACAAAAGAGTATTTTTTTCTGCCCTTAGCAAAATATCCAAAATCCTCAAGGAAAACTACTAAATTCCAATTGCAAGACACTTGGGTTCTATAAAGATTCATGCAAGGATTAAAAAATGGTATTGCTGGATATACATGCAATCAGACATAGAATCCTATATCAAACAATCCCAGTCGTATCAATTGAATAAAGTCTTACGGCAAACGAACTACACACCAATACAAATCACTGTGACTTCAAGCCATCTATTTGACTGCCTTAGTTTGGACATAGTGGGTCCATTACCCGAATCAGGAATTCATTCCAAAGTGACTTTACTAAATATTTCATCTTACCCGATTTCCAATACCACAGTTGAAGAAAGCTGCGAGTACCTAATTCATTTCGTTTCCGATTTTAGTATTCTGAAAACTATTCTGACCGACCAATGTACAAATTCCACCGCAGACCCTTTCAAAAGAGCCCGCGAATTATTTACTGAATTAAAATTAAACAGATATGGTAGTTGCCATGTCTTTCCCAAATACAAGGTTATCTTGAACGCAGTCATTCGACGTTAAAATAATATTCTAAATCTTATTTAAATGAAAACCAAACTGATTGATACAAATATGTATACACCACTATGCTAGCTTACAATAGCAACACACAAAAACACAACTCAATTTACCCTATACGAACACACAAAAATACAACTCAATTTACCCTATACGAACATCTTACCTTCTGATACTGCTTACTCCGAATATATACAAATGTTTTCAAAACGACGTCAAAATATCGCAAACTTACCTAGGCTTCCAATAATCAAGAAGTCGTCAAAAAAATTAACAAGAGCCCTGGAAAATACTTCGAGCCTAATTAATAATAATTTTCATATAGCTCGTATCCCGTGGATATCACATTCATTCGTTCTCATATAGAAAACAAGAAAAAAAGTAATTTCGGCGAAGTACAATTTCTGTGTGAATAAAAGGAAGTATTTGACAACATGTAATATCAGAATATGAATCAGCCATTTGATTCATTGTTTTGGAACGTAAATAGAGATTATGGTTCCATTTTACATTAAATTTCCACAACATTTTAGACAGGAGCTTGGTTCTCCAGTATATGTACAGTTTTCTATATATCTTAGGTAACCTAGACGAAGACGACGTACATAATTATAACAATGCTATTCAAAACTATAATCAAACACTTGCTTCTGAAATCAAATATTATATTATCGAAATTTGCAATGTCGAAATTCAACAAAACTTTGTATAATTTAAAGTAAATGGAGCTCGTTTGAAAGACGCTATAAATAATTTATTCCTTATTGTACAAAAATACGCCAGTAATTTTGCACAATAAGGAGAAATCACATAACGATAAGATGAGGAACTACACATTTTAATAACAATGTTATGTTGAGATTCTTACTGACACATAAATTAAATTAATGCTATTAAATTAATATTTCTGCAGGGAAACATTGGATTACCATAATGTGGGCATTTGAGTTCTGTTTACTATTTTTCATTTTCAAACCATGTTTATGAAATATTAAACAACCAAATTACGTATAATTTGAGGCCAGTACAAAAAAAATATAAAAAGTGATGTAAAAAAGAACTTTGTGAAATGGAAATTACTACTTCATTAAAAAGTGTTAGTTACAAAAAAAATCAGAAATAATGTTGAAATCAACTAGTTTCTATTTACGTTTTAATACTTGGCGTATAAGTAGATATTTTTTGCATAATATAATTTTATGTATTGCATTTCTAGCTTATTTCATTTGCAGCATAATATGGTGTAATTGTCACAAGGCACGAAAGAAACAATGTAAAATATATATTTGATTAGAATTAAGTATTAAGAAAGGTAATAATAATTTTCCAACTCTAAGTCGTGGCTGTGACACAGATTCTTAATTGGAACAGAGTTCATGTTCAGGGTCATTATCAGGGGTATCCTTTGAAAATCAGAAATGGAAGAGATAGTTCTCAGTTAGTACAAAATGAAAGTTACACAGAGTAATATTATTAAAATACTAAATAGAGAAATACTTAGATGATTGCTAATATAAATTTGGACATAAATTAAATCGAGATTTTCGAATTCTTTGTCAGTTAATGATTTCAATTGTTATAAATTATCTGAAATAACATTCAACTTTTTCAAATTTGTTACATTAATATTAAATTTCTTAAATTTGTTCAGATTACAGCACCTAACATTTACTAGGTTTTTGTGTAAAACTTATCTTTTTCCACAAGTCATTTATTTTGTTTTTCTAAGAAGCCATAAATTAAAATCAGTTTTACATAAAGTTTATTGCACTTGTCGACAAACTTCTTTTACAGTATTAGAATGACCGTAAATTGTCAGTATTTTGAACGAGAAATTAAAATAACTAAGAAAGGTGCCATCATAGCTATATATTTTTTTCTTAATCTCTTTCACCTTTAATGATTTTATATATTTTCTGGTGTTTGGAAATATAATTGAGTAAGTCAACAATCTCTTCTAAATGGTAATAATTTACTCTCTGATGCCAAAAGTTCAAAGTAGTTTTTGTTAATTTAAAGATAAAAGAGCATTTTGTAAACAGTTCATTCATTCAACATTGGAGTATATTATTAAATAAATTTGTACAAATTAAATAAAAACTAATTGAAAAATTGTTTAGTAGCAGGATTTTGCGGAAGCAGTTTTTTTAAAAATAATCGTTAGAAACTCTGTTTTACCAAACGGAAATATAACTTTTTTAATATTTTTCGTAAGTAAATATTTGGTATTGCCCACCGTAAAAAAGATCATTTTATGGCTATGCCAATGACTTTAATTTTAAGATTTTTTGTCAATATTTTTTTATTATTTCAAGATGTTTATGAGTCAGCAGCTTGACTGAATCCTCCTCATCACTCTTGATTGACCCTTGAGTCACTAATTCCGCCTTTACTTTATAACTTGTTAGTCACTTAAACTTTACTTTTTGTGTAAGTCAAGTTTTACTACACATTACATCTGTAACGAGAAATAATGGAAAATGAATTTCCTAAATTCTCACAGAATGCCGAATGAAATAAATGTAAAGAAAATAATTTAAAAAACTACATTATCGATTAGTAATCTTTATTTTGTAAATAAACACCAACATTTTTATTTCATGATGCTACAAATATAATAAATTATTTTCGGCCATAACATTTTTCATCGTTACATTATTTTGATTCCATTTCCGGTCTCCGTACGCAACTGTCGTGTATTCCACGCGAGCAAACCGATTCGAAAAGAGAAAATAGTAATTGAATTATAATATTCGAACCGAAAGTGTAAATAATTACTGCGTTTTCTTACATAAAATACAATAGCAACAGTGAGTTGCTAAATAGCTATTGTAGCCATTTAGTGATTGTGGAACTTCTTACAGTGAATGTTCAGTTGATAAAAATATTCGTTATTGTGGTACAGTGCTATACTCGTGTACTATATTTCTTGCTGAAAAGGAAACTCGGGAAAAGGATTAATATCGAACATTGTTGTAAATCTTAAATTTTTTTATCAGATTATAAATCCGTAGCATAAAAGTTAAAGAAAACTGTACTCATTTTTGTAAGCGTGCTAATTACCATAATTACAAACGTTGTACAAAATCATGTGATGGCCAAGAAATATCCTATCGTTAAAATCTATGAATAAATAAAGGTCAAGTTTTTATTTTAAAGATTACTTAGTTTTTAACACAAAACATTTAAATATTTGTAACGCTATCTAAAATAGAATATAGATTTTATCTTAGTGCGGCTTAGTGGCAATCGAAAATTAACGTAAAAGTGGGTATTTTAAAAATTGTAACAAGGTGTAAGTTCAATAATAACTCTATTACTGACATCGCTGTTATTTTAACTATATTCCGTGACGCTAGGCCAGCCGCTATTTTGCAACTTCGCATGTCGTGTTAGTGGCGCAGCGTATAGTGTACAGAGTCGCGGCAGAGGCGCATCGGGTTCGAAATCAGGACACTCATACATACCCATTCCTGTCTTTTTTAAAAAACAACACAATTTTTGTAAACACAACTGACAATGGTTGACGTTACTGTCAGTGTTTCCAACAAAGAAAAATATTTCTGCTTAATACGTATTCGTTGCTATCTTATACGTTACGTTTCGCTACACACAAAAACTTTACAAGATGGATGGACAATTTCAACTTTTGTTCGAAAAGATGAAGATCGAGATGGAAGTCCAATCTAACACTATAATGGCAAAAATTGACGAGAAACTAGTTCCTTTAGTGGAGGAGAACAGAAATCTAAGGGCAAAGATAGAAACATTAGAGAATGAGTTGGAGTACCTTAAAAGAGGACAGCGAGAAAATAATATTATTATATTTGGCTTAGAGGAGACAGAAACATCTAAACTAGACTTAATACAAAAATTAAACGAACATCTCAAACAAGACCTTGAAATAAAGTTAGAAAACTCAGAAGTCAACAAAATACATCGTTTAGGGCACAAAAAATTAGAAGGTAATAAGTCGAGGCCGATCTTATGCTTGTTTGTAAACAATTGGAAGAAGACTGAAATTATTAAATTATTTTAAAGAAAATTTACATCACCGAGAACTACCCAAAGGAAGTGCTGCAAAAGAAAAAACAGTTACAATCATAATTAGTAGAAGAGAGGAATAAGGGAAATATTGTTTACCTGAAATACGATAGACTTATAGCGAAACGGACCATTAACCAACAAGAGAGAAGGATGAGAGAGACTTCTACTTCACCGACTGGTAGCACTAGCCAGTCAAAAAAGCAACAAATTCGTTATACAGCGTTATTCAAAAGGTCATCTGGTTTTGTAGATGCGTTCGACATGACGTGGGCTAGATCGAACTCTCTCTCAAACTTAGCTTTCAATAAAGATCAATAAAGACCAATAGCAATTAAACAACGGCAAACGGAATCTAAAACCAACCAAGGCAACTGATAACAAAAACATAACAAACCTCAAAACTTCCCCAAGCCGACTGGTCATCGTGGGGAAAAGAGACCACAACCTTCCAACAAAATAAGAACACAAAGATAAACTGTAACTCAATCACAAGAAAGGTTGAAAGAGGCCTTTGTCGACTGGCAAACGGATCCACAGGAAATAAAGAAACAGGAAATACTAAATTAATAAGATAGGATTATGTTATGTTATATTTTCTTTAATTTTAAGTTTGGTTTTATAAAGAACTGTATAATAGATCCGAATAAAAGGGCTATATTATTATCATTATTATTATACATTATTTTTGCGTTGCAAAGTATGTACTTCGTATCTTACCGTTATAAAAAAGTACTTACAATTTAAGATATATAATATACAGTAATTAATTGGGCGAAACACAATTGATAATATTTAAAACTTGCTTGTGAAATCATAGACTGGAACCTATGAAACCTTTTTATAATTTATTTGTCATAATCGATATATTTGATATAAAATTTATATACTTTTACGATTGAATTTACTATTTAAAAATGCTTATTTCATATATAATGAAATTTATATTTCATATATAATGAAGTAATTTTAACGTTACTTTATTCGGATTTATCTCTTCTAAAATATCTATACGAGACTTCAGTTTCTAAATGTCAAACGTAATTGGAAATAAGACTGAATGAAATTGATGACTGAAAACCCTTCGGAAATCAGAAGCAGTCCACAATATTTCATTCGTAATCCAAACGATTACAATGTAAAATAGCAAACTACTTTGTTTAGTTTAGTACTTTTCAATGCAATTAAAAATTTATCAATCCCAGGGGTACTTTTTACTACATAAAAAAATTGCTAACATTTTCAATATACATATAATTTACATATAGTCACTCTACCAACACAGACTCAAATTATAACGACCCAGGTCGGATATCATTGATCTCATTTTAATCCTCGGCAGTTTCTCTCGCATTATTCTTATCATCATGCATAAATAAGATTACGACTAAACGTAATTATATGAGTTAATTAAAATAAAGCTCCTTACACATAATCGAGGTTAATCGCATTGTAATTCTTAACCGTTTTCGCTTCATATAAAAAGTGCAATCATTTTTATTTTTTCTTAAAGCAAGCTACTCTCTATACACAGGCACATAATTATTATTGGACCGCTTCCTGTCAATTTTCTGGTTTATTTATTAAACGCTTCTTGCGCCAATATTAGAGTTTCTAAAGTAAATTAAAGATTATAACGAAGAATTAAAGACATTTATAGGTATTAATGAACTCTTTCTGGTTTTTACGAGTTAACCTATTTTCAATGAAAATATTGTGGATTATATATATTTCGTGAAATATTATTAGTGACACTTTAAATAAATAATAAACATGAATTTTGATAGTTCGTAAAATGTGAATGCTAGACTTTGTACGGTAGTAATAAGTAATGACAAGAGTCGATCGGTACGTCAAAATTTACAATGAAATATTAAATTAAAAATAATATTTGAATTCTGAAATACGGAGAGCTTCTGTGCGATTCAGTAAGTATATTGTTTGGGCACTTCCAGTTGATCTACAATAACTTGGCGCTAGGCATTTGAATAGTATATAAATTAGCTAAAAGGATATATGTATTACCAGTTTTTTCCTTAATGAGAACAAAATTTTAACAAATACAAAATATTGCGGTAGGTATATTTTTTTTGTGGGATATAAATACGGAATTCTAATTGTGGAACGAATTTTAATTTATGTTTTCTTTCTAGACCAAAATATTCAATCCAAATTCTTACGAATAAACGTACATATAGATTTCTAAACAAAATCCACTTTTTTCCTTCTAGTTAATCTTTAGAATTATTCAATAAGTAGGTAAGTTTGGATAGAAAGAAAGTGTGGTACATTAATATTTTGCAGTACGGATAAATTTTCATGTCTCTGTTTTAGTTTCATTTAGTTTTCTAAACGATCAAAACACAAAAGAAGTATATTTCATAACGTTTATGATGTTAGTTATTGGTCGTCGAATTTTATCACTGTAAACAGTGTGTTTTAATATCGCCTTTTAGCTTTGAATCGAAAATCAAATGAAATTGACAAAATGGTGTTAGGTATAAATATAGGATGTAAATGAGAACAACGGATTGGTCGATATAATATCCGAAATAGTATATTTCAGTTTGAATTACTAACATACTCATTGTATTATATCACAAATTAGAATATATTCCATTATTTTTTTAATTCTTTTCCTTGTAATAAGTATAATTAATTTTTACACAAAATAATTTATTAATTCAAATTTGTACTATATTAAAAATAATTTGTTAAATTTATTTATTATTCAATTTTATTTTTACTAAATATGTTCATCCTAAATTAAATTACCATTTTAGAACTGTGGCTAATTTCTCAATCAATATACAATTTATTCACATTTAGGCTTAGGATATAGTGAAAATATTCATCAATTAATTTTATTTAAAAATACAGGGTGCATGTATACTCATTAGGTTCTTCGAAATTCATTACACAGGATATTTCGCTTCGTACTCGACGTTGTTTTAACTTCAAAGGGATCATACAATTATTTTTTGTTTTTAACGTCACAAGGTTTCATTTTGGCTGGTATTCACCTCTCAAATTTATTGGTATATTGGAGACTCTTTTTTTAGTTTTCAATGTTTAATTGTAAAATATTTAATAATTATATTAAATGTCCATATATTTAATAAAATTAAAATATCTTGGTTTTTATGAAATTTAAATTAAGCAAATCAACATGAAAGAGGTTTTTGGTTGTAAAATTTGTAATGCGTAATAGGAAAACATTTTTTGAAAAAATTTCTTTTAATAACCACGAGAAACATTTATGTTAAATATGTCATTCCTAAGTTTTTAATTTTAATTAGCCAACTAAACATTAAAACAATTTCAAAAAATCCTATTGCAATGACAGGTAAATGTAAATTAGATATATCAATAGAAATCAATTCAGACATGGAGCGTACTTAAAATAAATCACGAGTAAAAGCTATTGTGCAATGAAATTAACAAGAAATACTGCTTCTGAACAGTAATAAGTTCAAGAATTTATCTATAAGCTTCTTGATTGCAACAAAAGCACTTAGCAATCAACCCCACTTGAGGAGCTCTCGATACGATCTTTTTGCGGTCAATGAAGAGCTTATTCGACTCGCTATCTATTTATTAACCGTGATAAAACTGCGACTCCTGTTCGTATATCTATATATAACTGCCGACTGCGACTCCTGTTCGTATATCTATATATAACTTACTATTCTACTACTTACCTGCTATCTAGACCGCAAGCATCTATGACGAAATGTATTTTTCTATTCAAATATTCAATTTTAATTTCGTTCATTCTTACGCATACCTTTTAGTTTCTATAAAAATTCAGGAAATAATTTGATCAATATTAGTATTAAAACTATTTTGGTTTTATTTTATTTATTTATTTTACATAGAGATATACAGATACATATCATGACGAATCAACAATGTTTAAATACCATGCTATCATATTGTATTCTAATATTCTCATAAGAAGATTCTATTCGCCTAAATTATAAAAGACAAAACTATAACATTTGAGTGAAATAAGTGAGTAATGTGAGATATTTAGTACGTAGATAAATGTTGTAGTTATTACATTAAAATTTTCTTTACTGCTATGTACATGTGTGTGTTTGCGTGGTGAGCAGATTTGGGTATACATAAGTTGGAAGAAGTGACCTTAAGCTATAAATTACGTTATCAGCATAAATATAAATTGTTAAAATTATTATATACTTAACATAAATATAAATGGTTAAAACTATTATATATTTAACATAAATAATATTTAACAAAGAAAACATAGGGATTAAAAACTATATTAATAAACTAGTTCGTCATCCCAATATAAGAACAAATTTCAAATATCGACTGCAAAACGTGCTGTATTTTATCAGCCTACCTGCTTTAGCTTAGTCACATTTAGGAATTCTGAAACTATATTGCAATGTGGGTACATACTGCCTTTGTATCCACTCAATCATACTAAAATAGTATTCCAAATTGCAATGGCATAATGAAGTCGGAAAGGGTTGTTTAAAAGACATTTTCATCCCTGAGAAGGGTTTAACAGTTCTGAAAACGAAACCCAGCTATGAACAAGACCGAGTGGTAGCTTTGTCTATGTGGAAACCAAAATAACTCCAAGATCGTATATGTTACGATGGGGCATTTTAATTGCCCATATCCAAAATATATTTTATAAAATAAGTATCCTTTTGTTTTTAGCTCAAAAAAAGGAGTATGTTAATTAATGTATAACATGTATTATAACCATTCAACCACAAACCGTGTCAAAAGGCATGCATTTTACAGCAGATATTCATTTATTTTTTTATGTAATTTCCAATTCGATAATGAAAATCTCTATAATTTGAATTTGCTATTTTTAAAGTATTTTTACGATCCACTACCCAATTACTGTCATGCAATATTTCAAAAATTTGCCTTTAATGCACAAAATACGAGTTCGGTACAGCAAAAATGCTAATTTAAGTGTTTTTTTTCTTTCTAAATTATAGGACATAAATAAAAAACAATGTATTTAGGAAAGTAGGAGTCAATAGTGATTATATTATTTATTAAATAAATTTTAGAAAATTATTCACAACAAGTAATTAAATTTTTTATCGCTAAGTATTCTTAATTATTTTTACTTTAAATAAATAATTAATTAGGGACTACACACTCGATAAATATCTAAACAGAAATGTTAAGAATAACATTAAGAGGAAACCAAAAGTTTACAAGGTATTAATAATGTAATTATTTAAGACGTTTATGTATTTATTTAAAGATAAATAATTTTTTTTAAATTTTAATTTCTTGGATCCTGCTAAAAACATGAAATTTAAAATTTCTTGTTTTTCGTGTTGATGAACAGTGAAATTTTCCTTGTTGCTAAATGGCATACGGTTTTTGACAGCGCGGCACACCACTGGGAATCTGATGCGATTCCATGCCGCTCGTCGAGCGAAAATGGACCTATGTTCTGATTGGCTGTAGGAGATTGATCTTGTTGCAATAAGTCCATTAATGTAATGTAATTGGATGTATTAAATTATATAAATAAATAGACTTGTTCTCCACAGCAGAATCTTTTCCATTCGACCACATGGTTATTTATAAATACGTTCGTTGGTAGAAACTTTAATCCTTTATAATTAATTGTGATAATTAATAACCTAGTAATATCCAGATAGTAGATAAATTTTGAAAATTCCATTTAAATACCGATATTTCCATAAAAACAATTATAAAATATTTTTTCAAGTAGATTTTCACAAATTCAATGTTTTTCGTTCACATTTTATATAAATATACAAATTTTCGTAAAGAAGCGCATGCTCACATCGAAAGGTGTCCTTCTAAAGTAATACATCTATAAGTATTTTGAGCAATTGGTATTAAATAGAACTTTCAAGAAATTACTTAGTTGAAATTCTGAATTGGACGTGAATGTAATATAGATCATATTAACGTTTACCAAATATTAACAGAAAAAATAAAAGGAAACTTTACTACTTTTCTGCAAAACCATTTTTTGTCGGACATTGTTTTATTTACGCTTATATCCTTATAAACATTAACTTAATATTTTAATTCCTGTTGTTTTTATTTTATACCCAACTGCGGCGTAGCAAAAGAGACAAAGAATATACTATCGTCGGCCAAAAACTGCCTGACCGATTTCAGGAGATGGGGTGTTAATCGGTTTTTATTTAATGTAAGAGTGAGGCTAGGTTTTTGGACAAAAACAATTATTGGCAAATTTCAATAGAAAAACAGATTGAAAAAAAACTTATTGAAAGTATCTTTACGAAGTATCTTATCGAAAATAATGTCATTCGACAAGTGTTTAAAAATAATTTTGAGGTTTTTTTACCCCTTTATCATAAACTTGAAAAAATAGACAAGTCTTTTGAAAATAAACTAAAAAAGGGGATAAAATAAAAACAAAATTATAAGAAACCATAACACAAGAAAGTCGAAAAAAATTAAAATATAAAAACAATTCGGGTAAACATAATGTCAATGAACCTCATCATATAGCGATCAGTCTATCGTCATTGAACTGAGAAACCATAGACAGCTTTTGAGGTGTCAGTAATCGTCACTGAAATTAAAATATAATCGACATTGAATTAGATAGTGGTCGGAATCAAGTTAACAAGATATCGTCGACTGAATTGTGAAGATATAGATGGATGAAAATAGTCGTCATTGAATCGTAAAGCCATAGGTGGTGTTCAGTTTTGAAATGTCAATATTTTTTCAGTATAATGCGTCAAAACTGAATGCCACCTACGGCTTTATAATTCAGTGACGATTATCCCTCAGTTAAAAGTTTACTTAACTGATTTTTCTACGTTTCAATTTTTTTTCGACGTAACCAGGTTTTAATTATTTAAAATTTCGTTTTCATTAGAAAAGAGCAGATATTAGGCATTCTTGTCCTACAGAGTCTCCACAAGTGTTACAACCAGATAATTTATAATTGTATATACAGCATTAATGTTTCCTTTTTCCAATCTATTAGTATAAGTTTTCGCAATAAATATCTTTAATTTTTTCCAGTTTCCTTTTCTTCTAACCACATAAATTCCGTAATTTATTTGTCAAAAACTATTGCTTGAATACGATAGCAATATTGACACTTTGCTTATCTCCTCCTTATTCCTTTTTACGTAACAATTAATTTACCTTCGGGTTGCTATTCACTCCTGTCTTCATAAAAAACAAGCAGCTCCTTTTAGTTACTAGTTAATACGAAGCATTTTATATTAAAAACAAAAACAAAAATATCTTAGTATATGAATTTTCCATTGATGGCGACATAAAAAAAACAAATTTTAATTTTAGTCGTGTTTTTGTAGTATTCAAAAAAATCTGAGGACAAAATGAATGAAAATAATTACGGTTAATAGCGAATTCATAAGAATAAACAACACAGGGCCGAAGAAATTGTGGATTGATTTTGCACACCGCTTTATTTTCGTACATCAATTTATATCGTGAAATTTAATTACATTTCAATTAAGGCAAAGTGTCATAAAGCTTTCCTCCATCCATAAATTATAAACTTCCTTTTAAATTGACGACAATTGAATTTAATTGGAGAAATCAAACTTTACTTCGTTTAATGACGAAATAGCATAAAGTTTCAGTAATAAAGTTTCATTGCTTTCAAGTATCTCGGAATCCTTTTATTGTATCGAGTCGAGAGAGCATTATAATAATTTTGAGTGAATGGAGAAGCGTATTTTGCTTTTGAGCATTTATCTCGATGTCATCTTCGTATAGCACTAATATTAAAATATGAAATTGTAACGCGTAATGCGTTACAATTTCATATTTTAAAGCGGACTTAAAACGATGCAGTTAATAAAAGTAAAAAATAATTAACTAAAAATAGATACCTACTGCTTATTTGCAATAATTAACTAGGTTATTAAATATATTTGGCATTAATTTTGTAGAAATTACTGTTAATTAAATTTTTCTCAACTAAATGAAACTACGTGATGTATTATTATTTCTACTTTATTTAAATTATTTACAATGACCTAGGGTCCATACATCTTTAGAAATTTTTCACCTGAAGATGTTGTCATACAACGAAACCTAGGTCGTGGTGAAGAATTTAAATAAATTAGAAATAATACTAAATCACGGAGTTTCGCATAGTTGAGAAAAATTTTATTAATTAGGTTAATTAGTTTTGAAATCGATGTTAGCACGGTCGATAAATTTAAACCATAATGCAAAATTTTACTTTATGTATCTATTTCCTATGGTGATTACATTTATGCACCTATTTCCTATTTTGATCACATTAGAAGTCAAGATTTTACATTATAAATTAAATAAAATTATAAAATTGTTTAAGTTGATCGGCGATGCTGCCACCGGCTTATAAAAATAAGTAAATTAGTTACTTACTGCGAATAAGTGGGTACTTTGGTAAATTATTTTTTTACTTTATTAGTACCTAATGTTTAATGTCGGTTTTTGAAAAAAAATATTTTAGGATCTTTAGAGGTTAATAACATTGATCATCGCACTATAACATTTTTCTTTCATTATTACACTATAATTATTAAAAGTCACGGGCGGGAGCTAGTATAGATATTTTTCTCCCTGTCTAAAATTGATTTTCAACAACACACAGAAACGAAGCTATAGTAATAAACGTCAGTGGTTAGCTGTGGTTAGTGGAGGAGTTCCGTTGTCCATATTCCAATTCCATTATCAGATTTGTATAATAACAACTAGGGTTACTTACTATACTACTTGAGGGTTTCCTTTCTCCATGTCTAAAGTAAATGAATAAATACAGTAATAACTAACCAGTACCAAATATCTTAAATCATAGTCGATTTACAACCCCCCGATAAGGAGTTGCACTGTGCATGCCCAGAATTGATCATCAGACGCTAACATAGTCAATGATGTAGTTACTTTGCAAAGTAGCAACTACTAGTAGTAAATATCTTTAATATCGATTGATTTACTGACATCCGTTAAGGAGTTCCATCATTCATCTCCTGAACTCATCATTACGCCCTGACTTGGTAAGTAGTGTAGATATTTCGCAAAGTAACTTCTACCCGTAGCAAATATCTTGAAGTATGGTTAATTTACTGCCATTTGTTAATGAGTTCCATTTTTCATTTCCGGACCTCATAATCAGATCATCATTATATTTACACGGAAGCACTTTTAAAGTTCACCCTTTTATATAAAAATCATTGAAATTGTTTCATTTCATAAACAGTAATTCTTTATGAATGAACTGAATTTACGTAAAAAAATATACTGACGAGTTGAAAACCTTCTCCTTTTTTGAAGTTAGTTAAAAATAAAATGTTATTCGTAAAAGCAACATCAGTTTTATCTACATACTTAAATGCATACAAAACACATACAAATGTTTTAAAATAAACAACAATAATTCAGTTCATAAGTAAAAAAAATATAACTATCATGAGTAATTATAATGGCAGAAAAATAACAAGAATTAAAAATATAAAATATTAGGTGTAACCAAATATTAAGTAAATTTAAACGACTTGATTTGGAAAGACAAGGAAAAAATATATAAAAAATTGACACTGAATTTAAAAACAATTTAAAATTACAATGGACTGATATCCGTATAGTATCCAACGACTTGACTTTTTTTATAATGCGAATACAGAAATACTGTTTTGCCTGTAATATATTTCTATAGCTGGCAATTATATTCTGAAAATAGCTATTGAAAAAGCTATCACAATGTAAATGTAAATTAGAGATACTTATAAATTTGAGCCGATATTCCTATTGCAATACAAAATTATAATTAGATTTTATTATAGTAAAGAAGCTTTCTTTGCTTTTGAATATTAACTTGCAACATGTTGGTTATCATTTAACTAAATCAATTCTAAGGTTGTTTTGAAGATAATACCGGTGAAAGTTTTTGAGTGTGGACCAGTCGTAATTTATGTTTTATTAATATTCAAGAATTGGTATAATTATCATTGATTGCTAGCATCTTCAATGTAATATTCAAAACATGTTAGGATTTATTCATGATGTAAAAGAAATGCAATATCTTCTAAAGATAAAAAGAAACTCAACTTAAATACGTGCTCGATTCAGAAACAGACGGTGTTTGTTTAGCGAAGAGAATACAGTTAGATAACGAATCAAACTTTCCTTTGAACTATTGATTACTTCGCAGAATATTCATTACAGTTCGCAAGGTAGTGTCACGGTTATAAGGTCCTTTGATGCCTCTCATCATTGGAAGGTCGAGTCGTGCTTTTGTCCTTCATCTTTTCACAGTGACAGTTTAGTTAATTGAATTGAGAATTGATTTGAATTTTAATCGACTTCTCTATTATAAAACGCTTTTATATATTGGAATTGTTTAAAAAGGACAAATACTTGTTGCATTTGGATGCCACTTGGATGATCTACAGATATTAATTTTAGGTTCACGAAAAAAAAAATATGTATTTTCTTTTGGAATAAGTACTTCAACGCATTTACCGTACCACAGTTTTTTGAACATTCTATAATCCAACTGATATAAGTATTATAGATTAATTATGAAATTCCATATAATTTTAGATTATCGAGAATTACAATTGGAAATATAGATAATTAAATTACCACACATTTTGTTTACATTTACGTAAGCCCACATTGTTGTCAAACATATTTCCTTAATACATGAATACGGAAAAATATTCCTTATGTGGTGTAAAATAGAACTAGCCTTCAATTTTATCATATGAAATAGTTTTATGAAAAACAGTTTTTGACGTTGGCCCTTGAATTTTTGAAACCCAATTTAAATGTTATATCTGCCACTACATATTTCTTTGTCACCGAATTGCAATTTTTATCCGACTGAGGCGAAGGAAGGATAATGAATTTCGAAATATATGTAATTATGTAATTGAGCAAGTTTATTCCTTCGTCCATGTAAACTGCTTAAATTTTATTTCAAAAATTGAGGTATCCTTAGATTCGTGTAGAGAGTATCCTACTGTGAATAGAGTTATAAATTTCACACGCTACCTATACATGTGACTAAGTATGTTTCCTCGTACACAGTAAACTACTAAAAGGGTTTGAACAGGATTTGAACAATTTTTTAGATTCATCACGATCCAGAGAGTGTCTTAGCGTATATGAAATTATGAATTTCACAGATTATGTATGCATGTATTTTGTACTTTTCTATTGTTTTTCTGTAGTCGGGTTTTAGTTTTTTCTCTTGTTGTATTCAAAAAGACATACGAGAATTTGATGCTTCTGTAATTATTAAATAGTTGAAAATATACTTTTTTAAACTTTCGCGATTCGAACACATATGTTATTTGATTTGAATCGGGTTTTTCGCGGTAATTATCTATTTAATGAGTAAACCTAGATATTATAAACTAAGTATTCACTATGTCCCGACGTTTCAGACGGGTTGCACAGCCTGTGGTCACGGGAAGACTGAAGATGTATAGGAGTCACCGCTGCGACGCGGGAGTGTTTTTCAAAACTACCCCGAAAAATTAGGATTATTGATGAGAATTAGGTGCACATTTTGCATTTTAAAATTTAGCTCATATTCTTGAATAAATGTTAGTTACCATTAAATTTTTATCCATTTATCCAACAAAAAACTTAATTCAGAACTTACCTGAAAAAAGATAACACTCGCTACATAAAAAAGGTTTAATGTTTAATTCTATCGCGATATTGATGAATAAATTAAAAATGTACAATAAAAAAACACATTCCTTTGTTCAAGAAAACTTAAATGTATGTCAAATTATGTTTATGTAATAGAAGTAATTTTATAAAATGAGAAAGTAATTATGGTAAGAATTATTAGGATAAGCCTAGAATGACAGGCGCAAGATAAACTGGAGAAAATTATGAAAAAAATTTATGAGTTTTCCAAGCCACACAAGAGGTTTTTCTAGATTTCAATTTTCTTTTTTAAGCAACTCATAAACATTATTTTATCATTCTGTTTCAGATTGGCTTTAAATGGAAATTGTTTAAGTTCCTTATCTTCTTGAGTTTATTGTGATATTCTGAATGAGAAATTTAGTTCAAAGGAAGAAAATAATTTAACGTAATGGGATAACGGAAAAAACTAACAGTACCCAGTTTTAAGTAAGTAATATATATATACATACACACATACACACATACACACACACACACACACTCACACACACACACACACACATATATATATATATCAACATTGAAGTTTGGTGGTGAATCCTATGAGCATGGAAAATTTTCTACATACTTGTAAATATATAGTAGTCTTTTACCTTGTCTTTGAGTGCGTAATGCGAAAACTACTGGACGGAAAATAATGAATTTTTACTTATATACTCAATACGATTGGTCAATATCTGTAGTATAAATCATTAAGTTAGTTTCTGAACTTTACTAAAATTTATTAATTAAGCAATGAAACAGACAATTATGTATTTTCAACTCAGGGCGAAATTTGTTTTATAAGCCACTGTAATACGTTTATATTTATGTGCTACACGATGTTATTTATTGTATTCTTACTCAATTTTTTTTCAATTTCATAGTGCTTTCTTAATACATTATCGTTCCTACCTAACCTTAGGATACTTTTCAAGGTGCACCTCATTGGCAGACAATGTGAATGTTTAGAAATATGTTATGTCACACAATTTCTCTCATACAAAGGGCGAAGAAACTTGTTAGTTACCGATATAATTTTATTTAAGTCAAATTAAATATTTTTCCATATTAGGTAAATCCAGTATTATCTATTAAAGAGAATTTAAAAGCATAATTGCTGTTTCGTATAATGTCTCAATTTAATTAAGAATAATCTTACTAGAAGAAATGGGTATATATTAAAACGATTATTGATAAGAGTATAATTATCAAACATTACATATATTAAAGCTTTTAGGGTAAAGATTATTCACAATTAGATAAAAATACGTGATGTAGTATTATTTCTACTGTCTTTAATTTCTTTACCACGACCTAGGTTTCGTTGTATTACAACATCTTCAGGTGGGAAAACCCATGTTGGCTATCCCAACTGAAGATGTTGTAATACAACGAAACCTAGGTCGTGGTAAAGAAATTAAAGAAAGTAGAAATAATACTACATCACGTAGTTTCATTTAATTGTGAATAATGAATTTCTACAAAATTAACGACAAATGTATTGAATATTTGGTAAAGATTATGTAATTGCCCAGACCGGAAGTGACTAAAACCATAGGAAACAAAAAATATTATTTACAGGATTAAACTCTTAAAGCTGTGACCTCTAGTCTCTCAATATTCTATTTCGTTTTATTTTCTAAATTGCTACTCGTATTCATAGACTATTGATTCGACGATACCTGGTACTTCGTTGGAACAGCCAAATTGATTCCTTCGCATAAGTGTTTATTTAGTTTTGAACGCGAAATAAATTGTTTATTCAATTATCATCTTTCTTGGTTATTATGCATGCTTGAGCCTAGCAAATAATTACTTGTCTTTCCTTCTTCATTATCAAAATTAGATAGTATTAGACTAAGAAATAGACAAATATTTTTGAGATTTTCTTATCTAATGATTTGGATCGTAGAATTTTCGTTGCTTTTTTTATAAATGAACTAACAGTGCATAACCCCGTAAAATAAAAACAGAATTTAAAAATGATTTACTAAATCAACAGCCAGAAATGTATCATATTTAATAGCATTCGCTAGAACACATCTGTTGAGCAGGAGGCCCACTGGGTGAGCATGCTATCTCACTGAGCTCCGTTGTCCCCCACAATCGCCAAACTCTACAGATTCGTTTATTATTACACTATTCCCATAAGTAGTGGATAGTGCAATGGTATATAGTCTAAAATCTATTTCAATATATGTGCGTTCTTATATAGAAACTATTTTTGAAATCCGGTATGTGGTCCCAAAATTAGTTCAAAACAAATAAACTAGGTTTTTCAATATACTTGTTAGTATGTATTAGGTGACAGCATATATACGAAAAGTATTAACACTAGTCCAAGTTTCGAAAATAATGATGGAATAGATAGACGAATTAAAGTCACCATCTGAAAGTAAATATTCATTACCAATATTTACATTTCACAGAAACCACAAATCAACAAATCTGGTTATCATTAAATATACTCATCTCAAGTCATAGCAAATTTAGTGGTAACTAGGGTGCAAACATAAATGGAAGAAATATATAAATTTAGAAATTCCTGTAAAAATGCAGATAGGCTTTCTGTAAAGCGTTAAGGCATAAGTTATTTTGACGGAACTAAGTCGTTTAATTCAAGTTTACGGTAAAGTTATCAAAAATTTCCTTTACTTTTACTAGTATTAAAATAAATCAATAGAAAAATTCCTGCGACTTTTGGCTGATGACTAGATAATTTTAGAAATTAACTTTTTAGATTTATATTAAAGATATAATTTACAATTAGTAACTTATTATTTTCTAAAAAAGTTCACTTCAACCTAAGTGAAATTAAAAAATTAACAATTTAAACCGTTGTGAGGTATTCGTATACGATGAATGCTTTACATAGAAATTTAATGGATATTTTCCCCAACTTTTTTAGGTTGGGAATAATATATATATATATATATATATATATATATATATATATATAAATATATAAGAGGACTTAATGCATAATTTGCCGTGCTATCTAACGCAAATCTTTTTTATAGATTCCAATGAAAACTTAAATATACATCTTGCTAATATTCTATCATTTTTAAATTTCATTTACTAAAAAATTTAAAAAAATTCCTTTAAAACTGATTAAAAGATTTATTTTAAATTTTCATGTCATTATTATTTTGTACAGGGAACAATATGTAATGCAATGAACTTCGTGAGCTCAACAGTAAAATAAAATGGTATAATTTAATATCGTCGTTCTAACAAATTATGCGTATGATGTGAAATGAATGCATTTATCAAGTAATGTGAATTAGTTATGAATATTTGAGACGTTAAATTACATAAAAATAAGGAAAGAGGGTTAAATTAAAAAAAAAACAACAATTATGGTGGTAATTATTATTTTTTTATTTAATTTTCTGTCTACTTTGATATAATGTACCGTCTCAAATATTTGTAAATAATTCACATTCGGTTTCCTTTAGAATCGAAGTTGAATTACTGGCGGTATGGATCAAAACTATCGGAAAAATTTATATTTGTTATTATTAGTTATATGAAGATTATCTCTGTTATAAAAAAAATCCTACAATAAGAATAAACTTTTTTAATGTATATGGACGTTAATAACATCAGTTCTGGATATCATCCTTATAACTATTTTTTTCTTTAAAAATAAAGACAACTGAACATTTCAATAAAAATTTCAATGAAACAGCCATCTCTATAACTAATTGTGGGTCACCTATCTGCCCAACCAACGTAACAAGATAATTATTTATACCGAGCAAACGTATTACTCTAAATAATTAATTAATTAAAAAGCTTTGCTTAGAACGTGTAATGAAGAGAGCTTTTCATTCTACGTTTTATTGGACGTAGTTGGCGTTTGTGTTAACTGTTTACATGTTATAACTTATAGAACGCTCGTGAACAATTTATTATTTAACAAATAGCTATTATTAACGGTATGTCTTATAGCATTTTAATAACAACGTTAACTGTTAATGATGACGCAGGAAGTTGACCTGTGCTTGGCCACTGTAACAACTTTTATTAAAAAACAGTTATTTTTAAGAATATTGTCATCGGCAAGATAACAATATTCTTAAATACCACTAAACTAGATGAATCTTAGTTATTTATTCTTTAATAGATTTACATAAATATCGTAATTTAACATACAATGAGCACTGCAGTCTAAACACAATCCTAACCGGCGATTGTGCGGCGAGACGTTTAATTAAACATTATATATAATTAAGCTTATTACCGAATATCACAAAAATTTGTTATTTATATATTATTTATTCTTGAAAACAAAATTAAATTTAATATATCAAATGTGCGCTGAAAGTATATTTCTCATGCAATAAATCACTCCAGTGGATAGTTATCACTCTACCAGTCAATTTTTAGTTTTTTCCGGGAAATTTATATTAATAAGCTCTTTATATATAATACTTTGCGAATGTTCCTATGAAGTCGTATCTGTATAAAAAGCTTTCAAAAGCTCACGGTTAACATAGTTTAGTACAGTGAAATATCTTCAGATTTGTTTCATTTTATAATATTAAATTAGTGAAAGAAGAAATGGTCTTGATTAATTGCTATTTATTTTTTAAGACCATCCCTTAGTTTTCATGTTATCTTGCCCTTCATCTGGAAGAAAGTCCCTGCCCATTTTTTTTGCATAAATTTGCTTCATGGAAAATTTAGTATTTTGTTCATGAGTCATTCATCGTAAATCATTATATTTTAGGACTTAAGATTCATTCTCGTAAGAGCTATTTAATTAGTAATATGGACAAGCGTCGTAACAAAATAAGGGAAAGAGTAGTGACTGAAAGTTATATTGAGCTGAAAAAAATTGTATTAATTTACTAATGAGCATAAATATCATGTACCACTACCTACTAATTATCATGAGAATGAAAAACAAATTTCCTTGACACAGAAAAGTGACTCCATCAAATGTAATAGTTTAAACTTTAGAAACAGTATCTTTTAAAATATCTGTAAATTATATTCGCCAGTTTTTTATATGGTACAAATACTTATAATTACCTCAACGTTTAATAAAAATGGACTTATTTTAATAAGGGACTTTGTTTTTAAATTGACTTATTTTCGTTTTAGTTTTTGCATTTTCTACCATTTTCCAACAAAGGGAAAACGTTTTATGTTAGCTCGATTACTGTTAAATTAAAACTAGGTGCGACCTGTATTTACTTATGAAAATCAAGTCAAAAATTTACAAACTCTCTAGATTCAAAGTATGATTATATGTAATTCTGAATATCATTATTATATATTCACATCTCCATGTATAACACTCATACATTTAGGAAGATTATGGATTGAATAGCATTACTATTCGCAGGGGAAAATAAGTGATACAAAGACAGAGACATTGTTTAAATGTTGCAAAGTAGAGATACACTGACTTATTAATTGACAAATTATCCCGAGTATCTGCAGGACTAGTCCGATCTTGATAATCGATGTTATTTGGTAGATGGAGTGGAAATGTTTAGTGATCGCAGAGGGAGAGCTGCATAATTAAGATAAATCTGTGTCTCCGAAATTGCGGTATACCCCTAGTATGATATAATCAAATTGAGACCATTCTATTTATTTGCAATTTTTACTTATCCCGAGTATCTCCAGGACTACCTCAGATCTTGTTAATCGATGTTATTTGGTAAATGGAGTGGAAGCGTTTCGTGATCGCGGCGGGAGAGCTTCATTATTAAGATAAATCTGTATCGGCGAAATTGCGGGGTACCCCTAGTATGATATAATCAGAGTGAGACCGTTCTATTTATTTGTAATTTTTCAAACGAATTGCATTTGTTTTCTGTTTTACCCCTAATTACGGAAAATATGAAAAATGATAATATCCATAATTTCAAAGGACGCAACTGGAACCTAATGGAAATTGAATTTACGAGCAAAACCTAAATTTTACATGGACTAATAAGACTTTTGTTAACTTATTCATAATATCATAAATTTGTCGACACTTGTAATAGATGTAAAGAAGTGTTATAGTTCTACAGAGTTACATTTAATTCAGAGATAATAAAATAAAGGCTGAATTGCACATCGCAGTTGTACCTTAAAACAAATAATCTTTCGTCACGTATTTGGACTCCTTTGTCTCTGTAAATTTTAGTGACAAAATTATTAATTAAATAGTTAAATGCGATAAAATAGCCAATTTATATATATATATATATATATATATATAACAAGCAATAACTTTATATTATTAATATTGACTAGAATGGTCTTATATTTTTAACCGGTTAAGCTTCATTCAGTGCTGCTTGCTTGCGTTCGTACGTGCGTGGGCGTGTGCGTGCGTGCGAGCAAGCGGTTGTGTATCTATGTTTGTGTCTGTTTGTGTGTCTACGTGTGTCCGTGTGGCTTTGTGTGTGTATGTGTGTGTGTGTGTCCCGTTTATGCTGTTTACCCGCGTATGCTACCTTTGATTTACTTACCATACTCAACATATTAGAGTAAATTAGACACGTGTAAGTCTTTCCAGAAGTGTTTCGGAACATCGTTATATTTTCAATGATTTGAAATCTTTTCTTTATATCAAAGTTATCATTTGGAAATTTGTATCTAGAGTTTCGAACAAATGAAAAGAAGCGAAGCAAATATAGCTCATTCATTCTCATTCATTTCGATGAGAGAGATAGAGATATGGATGGCGTGCTACAAACAGCAGAGCAAGCAAGGAAATGTTTATGTAAAGAGTATATTATATTCACCTTAAGTTATTTTACTACTGCTTAGTTGTTTGCATCGTCAGTGTACCGACGCGGCAAGTTTAAATATATACTGGATTGTTTTAAAACATATTTAAATTAATAAATTTAATATGATAATACATTGTACCTCTTATTATATTGTATGGAATATTAAAATGTAAAGTAGGGAAATATTAAGTATTAAATATTAGTATTTTAAATCCTTAATTTTGACCAATTTTGTGCAAAAATTTATAAAATTAACTTAATAATACCACTTAGATTAATTATAACAGCAACTCAAAATGTTAATTTATAACACTTTTGGTCTGGACAGTAAAATTTCAACATTCTAATAACGATAAAAAAACATTTGGCCCGCCGCAAACACTATCTATACTTTATAATGGAATACAAATATTCGTTTCGTATCTGTCTGGTTCGGAACTCTGAGAGTCAAGTTTCAAATGCGCCAAATGGAACGTATCACTGTTCTGGATCGTTTCAAATGTTCCAATCACAACAAAGATATGTACGGTACAACTCTTGACTGAACTCATTAAGCATGTTCGCACATTCATTAAGCATTTCACAGAAGCGAGATTTAGCTTCAACAGGCGGAAAATTTTAAACATGTATGGGAGGGTTTATTCCACTAGAGATAAGATGGCCTATGGATATCATTTACTTGAAATCGTTAGCTAAGATTTAAATCAGTCAGCTGACCCAAGTCTGACATTTGATGTGAATATTTACAAACCGAATATCAATTGTATCACAGTACACTTTATATTAAATATCTTAAATAACTTGGTACAGTCTTTTCATAACTATGGGTCGCGACGCACTAATGGATCGCAAGCAAATTTCAGGTGGGCCCTAAAACCTGTCAGGACGACAGCCGTAACACGTACGTCTCGTTATGTCGTTCAACCTGAATTAGGTCGCGACGTGGCGTTGAGTACAAAGCTGCTCACACGTTTAATGACGAATTATTTGTTATCCCATTTATTGTGAGACATCATTTGTACATCACTTAAAATAATGGCAAACTTTGTATAGTGACAATACGGAGGTTAACTAAATAAACTCACTTAATTATAAACTGGATATGTATTAATTGCTTGGCAAAGGAGATGCTAAGAGAAGATTTATTTTTTTGCAGGATGATTTCCGCACAGTTTCATTCGCACATCACATCATTCATCCGCACAGTAACAATTAAATGTGTTCAATAGCTAAAACCGATTACGGATTCACTTAAGACAAGCGTTGCTTGTGTTGACTGGAACACGAATGTTTTAAATGAAAGCTGCAAATGTTTCACGTGAGATACAAATTTGTATCGATGTGTTATGCTTACTCCATTCGGGCAGCATAGGAAACGTTTATAGTTTCATGACCTTTAAGTGATCGCTCGCCGAGGGTGCAAAATAATGGACAAGTGGTTGAAATAGATATAAAGTATATCATCATATATAGAGAGCGATAAAAAACACAAGACCATACTTTGAATGAAATTAGTGATACTGAGCCTGACCTACTAACTTCCTCAACGATTACAAATAAACCAAAACGTCGAAAGATTGTGATAAAATATGACGAGGAATACCTGAAACTAGGATTAACGTGGAATCATGACCAATGGACCCACATTCTTAAGGCGTTATTTAAATATTGGCGAACGAACGGACAGTTGGAACGATATTTGGAGAAAAAAAGTGAAAAAAATCAAGCGTATACTACTTTCTAATAATACTGTTTCACGAAGAATTGATGAGATGCCTGAACGGATGAGCGTTATATATGGAAAAACAATACACTTGAAAATATCTTGCTCTGCAAACCAATTAGTCGCGGAACATCCGAAAAAAAATGATACTTACATAATAGAAAAAGGTTTGCAATGAATAACAGTATCGACATATGCACTGATAGAGCTTGAGCTGTTTGTGGCAAAAAGAGTAGTGTCGTCACAAGGGTTCTAGAAAGAAGTCCCAATGCTTCGTACACGCACTGTAGCCTTCACAGAAAAACATTGGTTGCAAAATCATTACCCGATGGTTTAAAACAAATATTAAATATTGCTGTAAAAATTTTAAATTATGTTAAACCATGACCCTTACAAACACGATTATTCCAAACGTGTGCGAAGAGATGGTAGGCTTCATAAATCCCTTCTTCTGCATACAGGCAGTTTTTGTGTATTTGGTTATCAAGAGAGAAAGTACTAACAGTATTAGTGGATTTACGCAGGGAAGTTACAGTTACTCGGGAAAAAATATTAATATCTTGAATATCAGTTCATGAAAAAAACTTATGTTGTGGAAGAAAAGTGTCGAGGGAGGCAAGTACGGTTGTTCTAAAACATTTTAATCTTTTATCAAAGAAAATGAATTGCGGCCAGATATCCACATATTATCTGCTATTTCCACACATTTGCTGAATGAAAAAATAACTTTTAGGCATACTTAAGAAAAGAGATGAAAAATTCAATACGATGACATGGATTTGTAACCCATATCAAGTCAACATACCATCTGAACTGTCAACAAAAGCATGTGAAGAACTTATTGATTTATTAGAAGACAAGTCGCTGTAAAACACTTCTGATCATAAGCAACAATCCAACTTCTGTCTTTCAGCTGCTGACATCTATCACTATCTGTCTAATGAAGCTATGAAAGTCTTTTTCCTCTTCATTACGTCATACATATGCTAATAAATAACTAAAATAATTGGACGTGTCAAATTCATTGCAATTAAAGTGACTAAAACCGAAGTCGGCGCTAAAGCTGTAATAGCAAGAAATAGGAAACAAGTAGATCCTTCTCATTGATAATATTTTGTTGTCACCTGACTTCATTTATTAGTAGAATTTACGTACTTAACAGAATATAGAACAATTTAGTATTCTATTGAGAATAGGGAACTTTTTTGAGAAAAAATGATACGTATCTTATTCACAAAAAGAACATAAATGTATCAGATTTAATTTCTCCACGTGATTTGCGAAATCAAGAAGTTGAAATACGCATAACCAGGTAGCAAGCAACCACTCTTTTGACAAGAAAACAAAGATTCAAATTCTCACTGAAATCAGTATGTTTTCTCATATAAGTATTTAAAATTTCATTAACATATTATAAAGTTACAATGTTACACTAAAATAAGTGATATAAATATTTTAAGAACTAAGCAATAAATATTGAACTTTCAGAATGTTTACGCAAAGCCATAAATACCTCGAAAGTTAGTAATGCCTTAATGTAATGCAATTCTTGTAATGATACTCATAAGTAATTATTAAATTACGCGACGGTCGATAATTCCCATCACTCAGACAGAAGTTTAAATGTTACAAAATAATAAAGTGAGGAAGTATAACTTCTTGGAAAATTCAGAAATAAATGAACGTACCTTTGAAAAATGATATGTGACATTTTGAAAAGTGACAGTCCGCTCTATAGTCTATACTTATACACTTATGTACGCACATACGTTTGATCTAATATTTGTCCACTAGTCTATATTTATACACGTATATAGGTACATCGTAACGATGCAGGCCGCATATATTGAGCGATGTTGTTGCTCTTTTCTCTGTCAATTGGTTAATTATCAAAGTATAAGCCTAGTGCGTTTCACAATTATTTGTGAAATAGTTTAAATTTTATGAACATTTTCCTTCTTCGTTCTCGGCAAGTGACCCCAGCCTTCGTTTTATACGGGTTTTCTTCTCCCTTCCCGGTACTTCCCACAGTTTTAACTTAACTTTATCTAAATGTCTATAAAAAAATGTGTATAAAACACACAAAATAATAAAAAAATCGACGTGTGCATTTTTGGTTTTACCAACGATTACTAGTACAGACTATCCGTATATATGCGAAGCACTCGTTTATCCATAATACTAATAAGATCGAATTTACTTTCGAATTATTAAGTTACTTCATTCATTAGTGGTGAGGCAAAATTATTGCCATTCCAAAGTAATATATAATTCTAGTATATATAATTCTAAATTCGTCTAAGCATGTTTGTTTTAATATAAAACGAAAAAATATTAAAATTTCAATTCGTCGACAAACAAATCATAAAAATAGACACATTTATATTTTAATGATAAATTTTATGCATTGTTATATTTAATTATCTATATGTACTTTACTATATTTATTTTAATTTATTTGCCTGTTTGTAACAATTATATTCCATTCTGAATTTAAATAAAATTTTCTTTCATTCGAAAATAAATATTAAACCGGATTGTTTCTCTGAGATAAATGTTTCTGTCTTTAACAAGGACAGAATAAAATTATCAAAGAAACGAACGTAGATCTGGTGAACATTGTGTTTTTGGTAACCGCGCGATGGCCTACTGCTTGAATAATAGTAACTAATAGAATTAATTATACGAACACGCCTTTCTTGTTTGCATTTTGGCATTACTGTTTTCTTGTCACGATATATAATTTTTCGTTTGTTGGAATAGTATGTCTAAAATGGACCTGTTAATTATGAGTAAAATATAGTACTTACATTAAACATGTACTAAGACATTCAAGGCAATAACATTTAATTTAAAAAGAACCTAAAATTTTCCACCACGTGATAATTGTGAAAACTAATTTGTTTTCCTCATGAGTAAAGTATTGTGAATTTCTCAAAAAACATTGAGATTTAGACTTATCGTTAAAGTTTTTGTGTGCATTGTTTTTCATAATTTCGTTTCAAACAGTTTTTGAGATGAGAGTAGGGAGACACGTTTTCTTTCAAAATTTTCAGCAATATCTTAGATACAATTGTAAAAAAACATTTTTAATGACACTCCTTTTATAAATTCTTCTTCATAAATTATACGGTACATAGACAAAATTTAAAAAACAAAATTAATTTACTGCTTTTGTATTTTCCTTGTATATATTTGTAAATATTGAAATATATGCTTTATGAATGTGCCAAATTTCAAGTTTCTGCATTAAAGGGTTTCTCAGAAAAAGGGCTGTGGCAAAGGCGTATACATAAGTTGATATTATAAGGTTCTTCTATTTACCTTTTTAGGAATGGAATCTTAAAAAAAGGATAAAATATTTTACGACAATATAGGACATTATGTCTAAACAACATGTAAAATTGTTAAGATAGTTTGGTTGATTAAGATGGACAGATTTGATAAAAATTATTGTATTACCTTTTCTTTTAATCTGACAAAGATTTATTTGAAATGATAAAACAATTACTTTCGTAAATTTGTTTAAATTAAAAAACTTAAACGTGATAAAAGTAACCTCAATTAAATTCTACATGATTAACCAAACACACAAAAATACGTAAAAAATTATAAAAAACAAGGAATTATGTGCTGGATATGCCTATAGAAGTGTATTAATATTTCATAAACAAACTTAAAAAGTAATAGTGAATGCGAGTAAATTTTATTTTCACATGATATTTCTATCTACATGGCATTTTAACAAATACATCATCATTCGCCCACATTTTTCATGTATATAGAGCACATTAGCAAATTTTTTGTATACTATGCTACCCTTTGATCAAGATCTGAAAGATTGTAATACATGAAAAGATTTGAGACGAAAAATGTACAATATTATGAGAGTTTTTTTAATTCCCTACGAAATCACAAAAAGTAAATCTGGTCCGACTCATTCAAATTAAAAACTTCATGAAATTTACATAAATAATACTCCTCTAACAAAATTTTCCTTTGATGAGAGTTTAGTTATTATACTTAGTGTGCGACTCAAAGTGTGACATTTTCCTATTGCCTAATGTTATATTTTATTCAAAGTGTAAATAGCATGGCAAATTAAAAAATCTACGAATTTCTCCTTACCATTAGGGTCTGCTTTCAATTTTATTGTATTACATAAAACTTACTGCATGTTTTTTATGGAAAATAGCGTCCAGTTATATAATTAATATAAAACGACAGGTTGAAAGAAATTATACGAGTAATGTATACGAATTTTTCAAATTGGGCAAAGTTCTTAATTGAAGTTTTTTGTGCAAATGCAAGTTACGGAAGACAGTAGTGGCAAACATTGGAATTTTCCTTAATTTATAGGAAATTTCGAACTACTGTTATATATATTAAAACATGGAAAACTTACGAAATGTATATGGGTTTTAAATGTTTCTGTGATTATAAGGAACCTAACTAGAAGTGTAGCCCCTAGTAAGAAAATAGAAAAATTAATATTTTCTTCAAACATTAGAATAAAATAAGTTCTATTTCAAATTCTTTGAGAATCGGTTTTGGCCGAATAAATAACAATGGTAGTCCTTTCCTAAAAATTATCACAAAGTGCCTTAAGAAATAAAAACCATATTAGGAATAAATAAATGTGATTTTAATCAAAATTAAAGAAACCGAAATATATGTACCTATGTTATTTTGATAATAATTATAAAATAAATAAAGGCTGTCACCTCCTCTGAAAAGTTTTTGTTTCAAATAAAATACATTTAAAAGCCATCTTGATTAAAATTTAAAAAAAACACAAAACTTAAAACCCCATATTTCTTATCAAGTTGTCAAGACGCGCCGATGACAATTTTCATCTCTTGTTATATTGTACCAGAGACACAAGTCACCGCGAGTTTGCAAAAGCTTGACATAATTCATTAAAACTGCTTTAAATTGGCAATCTCAAAAACTGCTTTTAAATGGCAAATGTTGAATACAATGGTTCATATAAAAACTTCGTATGCGGCAAAAATCATATTGACATATTCATTTAGAAGTAATGCCACAGCATGCTTGAAAATTACAATAATAATTGAATATATGTTATTACAATATTTTTTTCTAATCGTGTTTCACAATTCACTGTATCCCCTAATTATTTAATATACTTTAGCTTTCAGCGTCATGCATTTTAGCGTATTATTTAAAATATTTTAGATTTAATTTTTTTCCGCTAAAAGTTCTTATCTTGATTATTTTCTTGATATTTGCATCTTTTTTATTTGTACATTTAATATCTAGTCACTTCACTTGAGATTTAAATATGCTTCAGTTAAAAAAACAAAATTAATATGAAGATAAGAAATAATTATCATCTGAATTAAAACTACTAGTTAAAACGACTTATGATATTTTCAATGATCAACATAGAACTAATCGTAGCGAAATAATAAGCTGTAACGAATTTTCTTAAAGCAATTTTCGTAAAAGAAAAAATCGCACTTATATTCATATTTTTAAAAGCGTTGCAGTAAATTTTCGAAATAATATTCTTTTTAATCACGTAACAAGTAATTTTGTTTTCATCGTTACGAAGTTACTCTCATTTCAACTATTTAAACTTGTTATAACAATTTTATTCATAAAGTCTGATGGCATTCTGATTATAAAATTTCTTGAGATCAGGATACCTAAAAAATTTATTAAGTTAATTAAAGTTGTAGATATACGATTTTTTTCCCATTTAAGACATAATCTCACTTACAAACGTTTATATTTCACAAAATCGTTGAAATGTATTTAGTGTTGTCAAGACGCTTTCTAATGTTTTACCTAATATCGTTAAATTTGTTATATTCACTCTTTACCTTTTTTTAAAAATTATGCTTGTAAAATAATATTGAAAATGCAATGCATTTTTAAAATATAATTTTTTTCCGTTAGAAAATTGTTATATCATGTGACCATATTTATATTGTTTTTCAAATTTGAACATATTGTGTGTATATTTCACGACAATAAAACGATCGTTTAGTTGTTTTTGTCTTTTTGGTCTATTAGCAAATATTTATGGACATTTTTATGTTCTTAAAAAAACATACCGCAATACTATACGCACAGAAATTCGTGTCTCGCAAAAGTCATATTTAAATATTATTGAACATTTTCAATTACATTTTAAAAAAGTTCTTCTATGACATCACGTTTGATTATAATGATCCGGTAAAGAAAATTTTTCAATCCAATTTTTTATTTATGGCAATTGAAAAAAAAACAAAAACATGTTATTTGAGGGTATTTCGTATTTCTGTTGAACTATTCGCAAACAAAAATATTATTTTTCACCATGCAAATATATTGATAAATTCATATTTCACAGACGTTAAAACATCATGAATATGTCAAAGATTTTGCCCTTAACTCAAATGTCAATGTTAACTAAATTTTGTCGTAAATACATAAAAATAAAAAGGTTTAAATAGCAGAAAAATTATTGTCTAAAATAATATTTATTTCTCCTCAAATAAAATGACGCAAAGTAGATGCAAATGTTAAAAATATAACACATGTACAATTTAGGTTTTATATTTTAAAGAAAACGAGAACAAAAACCAACAAATAATATAACCTTTGTTAAGCGACTATCAATGTTATTGTCGATTTCAAAAGCTTTCACCGAGAATAATAGTCACGCCTATTAACAATAACTGTCCAATACACCGCCCAGAAATCGTATCCCATTACAGTGGCTGAAGTTCATTTTCCAATATGAAAATCGGCACTGAATGTGAATTACGAATATATTTTTCAAAATATTTAGCTTATATTTGGAATAGAATATAATACTCAAAATAACGGGTCATATATTATTATATATACATGTTATGAGGAAATTATGTTATACATCTGTCAAAATTTTATTCACGCATAGCTAATATTATACTAATATGGACTATGCGTTTATTAACCTGAAATAATTTATAATAAACAAAATCTCCGATATCTAAAAGATTAAAAATTATATATTCTATTTCTGCAAAACCACTTAGGAAAAAAACACACCAGAGAATATTATTTAAAATCATATTTTTTACTATTTTCATTACAATCAACTCACTTTTTGTAAATAATAATATGAAGAATATTACAATATGTTTTTACTCACTTATAGTAACATAAACTTAAAGGAATAATATTCCTAACGGTTTTTATATATGGTAAAAAATGGTTGTTTTTTATATTTTTACTCAAGTAAATAATTTTAGAAGAATTTTATTTCGATGGAAAAACAGTTTGGGTATTCCTTTCATAATTTCTTTTCGTTATTGGATTTAGTATAAAATCAGCTTCGTTATATGATGAATATCATAACGAAACTATGTACCTGACCAATAAGATATGAAATTACAGACGAACACAGGTTTTTCCAAATATGTATGCATTCTTCGTCAAGGAATAAAAGTGTTGCGAATATTTTAAATTTATGAAATAAAACGTAGTGCAAATAAAATCGAATATACAGCGGTAGTTTCTTATGATTCTGGTTGTTTTGTTTTAACAATAAGATATACCAGGGTAGAACAAGCCATAATCTGGAAGATAAAATAGAATAATTTTGCCAAATTTATTTCATTTTACAAATGCCATCAAAGCTAATGTCAGTTACATTAAAGGTCAAAACGTAAAAATTTATTATGGGCATAATTATACTAAGGATATATTTTTGTTTCATTACCATTATTAGCTTTACAATCAAAACAAGACATACCATCCCGTTCGTACTCAAACAATTATTCCGCCTTACATCGTAAAGAGGTATATGGTTTCAAATCAAAAATGCAGTTTCAAAAAATGATGTTCCAGAGTTAAAATAGGAAAATGTATTATTAATATAATCATACTAGTGGCATATTTTCAATTTCGTATGATTATAAGTTTTGCAAATCAAAACGAGACATACTTTCGTACTTGGTACACTGGAGTAACTTCGCCTAATGCCGGAAACACTTGCATAATTTTACTTAAGAAAAATTATATGTTGAAGCAAATTTAAATGGTACGAACAGTGTAATCTTAGAAAAAGAGGATTCAAAAACAATATCAAAAGCTCATGAAATTTTCACCTCCGATTAGCTTTCATAACCATACAAATATATATACTTGTACATGATTACATACCAGCTATTGCCGGCGGTTTCGCCTGCCTGATATTAGGAAAATGAAAAAAAAATTAACTTTTTCCAAGGAATAGAAAGAATAGAGCATTTAAATCAAGTCACTGTGTTGTTACGATGTAAGTATTATTTGGAAAATAATTCACCAGACTTGATTTCTAACACTTGTTGTACTGCAGTGCATCGCACATAGTGAGTTTTGCGATGATAGTCTGAACTATAATGTCGTATAAAAATTAAAACATGAATATGGCCAGGTTTCGAACATTTTTCCCCTACTGCTAATGAATATTTTACTCTACTATTAAAATGAAATTAACAACCGTTTATTAAGTTTTTCGTATGCAGACATAATTTTTTTACCGTATACATCTGTGCCTTTTAATTTAGGATATATTTTATTTACGTGCAAAAATTTATTTGACATATATTGAACTTTCCATCGAACTTAACGACAAAATTATATAGATAATACATAATCAAAAATTGTATAAATAATAAATCTATTTCGAAACTACTCTTAGTTTTGCAAAATTGTATTAAGTGATTATGATCTATATTTTTATATTACCCCATTCTTTTCAGGCATATTTTATTTCCTTTATGTTAACTTGCATCAACAATTAAACTAAAAGATCTGAACAAATATTAGGATCTTCTTTTTAAAATTTTTGCAACGAAAATATGATGTTATTGGGCAAACAGGTCATAGAAATGAAAAACAGTGTATGAAAGCCGTGGAGTTAAGGATTCTTATTTCCATTATGGGGCCTAAATATGGTTTTAAAACTAATTTAATGATAAGACATTTGACCTAATTTTATTTATAAGGTGAAATACTAAAAGAAAAATTACTGAACCCTAAAAACTCTGGAGCTTAGACAGAATAATAAAGATTTGTCTCGTACTCAATATAAAATTAAATTTAAAGTGAAAATAATGTAACTATAAATACGCTTCAACATTTTAATTTTTTTTTACGTTTTTCATATTTTATCATACATTCTTAAAAGTACGGCTAGAATTTTTTCGGGCTCCTCTCCAAAATATAAAACAAAAGTATTTTCTTATATTTTTTTGAGTTTTTATTACGGATAAATAATGTAACTTTTCAATAAAACATATGTTTTATTTTCGAAATTTCCTCTATCAGAATTATGTGTCAACATTTTTATGTTGACACATGAAAAAAAGTAAAAGAAACACCAAATTAACAACGTCAATTTTTCTTTCTACAAAATAATTTTGCGATTAACATTCAAGGCACAATAAGGTGTTGGTGATAATATACCTGGTTTGCGTTCTCTGTAGGACACTTAACTCTCGCATTGACGTTAAAACAAAGTATCTTGAGGATAGGATACAAAAAAAATCGATTATAATCGTAGTATTTTATACTCTTCCTGGGTTCCAATAGAAGCAACCTTGCTATATCAATTTGATAATTTAAATATAAAAAGAGTGTCTTGATTTGTCTAAAAATTTTCTTTTCATTTATGAGTCTTACCGAAATCATGCGCTAGACTAAGTTTTTAATATCGCATGAAAGAATGTTCGATACGAGTATTGTGAACTTAAGTTTTAAGCCCCATAAATTTTTAAATAACCCCTTTAATATATGGGCAAACAAATAAACACACAGAGAATAAAGCGATACTAATAGGATGATGAAAACAATTTGCTTGCCCGAATTTTCTCCCAATTGCTTATGAGAATGTATTATGACTCATGTCAAGGTAATCACTAGTCGGATATTTTTTCGGTATTTTTGGATTATTTTGTTTCATGATAAGCAAAATAAATTTTAGTTTTCTTTATAATTTAATTGATACATCAATAACAATTTTATTCGAATTACTTTCAATACGGAGGAAAGTCTATATATATCATTCATGTTCCACAAAATATTTGGTGGCATTTATGAAAAAAAATATTTCGGAGTGCATAATTAAAATAACTCTTTTTTTTATTTGACAACACATCAGGTAAAAACTATAGAATCAATTCAGTTTTATAAAGAATAAAGGGGTTCACTTAGAGTAATATTTAGTTTTTATTTCAACGAAACTGAATCACTCGATCAAAACATATGTAAATCAAATATTTCTAAAAACCAATTTATATTGTTTTAATGTTTAACAACTAAATATAACTAAGTGATATGGTATTATTTCTACTTTATTTAAATTTTTTACCAAAACTAGGTTTCGTTATATAAGAACATCTTTAGGTGGAATTTGTAAGGATTCATTTAGTTTTAAAAAATTAAATAAAAATTAATTCCGATAAAATTAACGCCGAATACGTTCAAAATTCATATTGCATTAGTGCAACAAAAAAGAAAAATTGTCTAGCTAGTCGACTCGTAGTAATTACGCAATTATATAGTGCTTTAAATCGCGCAAAAAAATTTTCAACCCGGACATTCATTGGAGAAATAGGCATGGCCAGCGATAAAGTGGGATATGATATGAGAGGGCTCGGTGCTTTAGTCCTCTGCCTATAGTCTGAGTATATATATATATATATATATATATATATATATATATATAATGAATCGGCAGAATTATTCTGCATCTTAAATTTCATTACTTCTGCATATAAAAGGCTTTTATATAAAAAATGTTTAGAAAAACATAGCAAAGTTAATAAAACGCCAAATTATTGTTTTGGTAATGTTTTCTGGTTGTCTGTTTACTTGTTGTGAGGCGCATCACAAACGAGCAGCTAAAGAAATTTTGACAAAATTCTCACAGTTCAGTCTGATATAACACGTAAGCTACGTTTCATAACAAGTAACTAAATAAAAAGAAGGTTTAATTGGTTATTTCAATTCAAAGCACACTTACTTGAAAAAGGTTTCCTGTCATAATGATTACAAAATATAGGGTCAGGTAAATTAATCTTAAATGTAATAAAATAATAATTCCTAAAGATTCAAAGGAACGAAGTCGCGGGCACAGCTAGTTTTACTTAATAAACTGATTTTTTATATGAATTTGGTCCTTTTCGAATCGAATTGTTTATTTGAAATATTTTTTGGATCTCAAAAAAAAAGCGGAATCTTTATGGGACTCTTCATACGTCGGTTTGTCACATCCATCTTTCTTAGAAACACTATGACGCGAAACCTTACAATTTGGATATTAAATGTTATATGAGATGGTTCTAGAGATGTCGTTGAATTAATCACAAAAATATGTTCCTCCACCCTATCTTTGAACCTGACATAGTCAAAATTAAGAAATGATAAGTTTCGTAAATATATATAAGTATATATATATATATATATATATATATATATATATATATATATACATATATATACATATTTCAAATAACGGTCGTCCAAAACATATAAAAGTTCATCTTTCAAACAAAAGCAGGTAAATGAAACATTGTTAAAGTAAACTTTTAAAATGTGACTCTAATCTCAACATTTCTTTTATCACGTATTGGAGAAAAGAACACACCCCAAACTATGTTTAAACTATGCGCCCATTACATTTGTGCTATTTCCATACAACGTCATTTCATTTTGATTAATATTACTTTGAAAAACGGTCCATTTGTTTCTAGACTTAGATGTAAATATTGAAGAAAATCTTGATAAATATTAAATATTTAAAATAAAAATGCGAAAAATTTGTCTAATAATAACGAATTTTAAAATTGTTTACAAAAAATGTACATTTATAACAAAATAGAAATGCTTTTTCTTCAGAACATCCTGGTAAATATTTTATTTTCTTAGAACCATTTCACTACATTAAGAATTAAGAAGGCAGCAACATTACGGAACGCGTTATTTTAACTTATTAATTCGATTAAATACGTTAATTTTGGTATAAGTTTTATACTTTCAATTTCAAAAAATAAATAATCCTAAAATTTTGCAATTGCAAAATTCATTGTTCTGTTTGTCAAAATTATAACAAATACGAAAAGATCGTATGACAATGTATACACAACACAATAAAGAATATACATACAGCTGCGTAGCAAGAAGTTGTATAACCAGACGTGAATTTTGTTGTGTATATATATATATATATATGGGAAACAAAGTGTAAATAGTTCTTTCAAAAATATTTCCAAAATACAGTAAAGTCACAACATAGAAAACAATATCAAATCGGCAAGTGAAAGTAGTTGTCAAATATGGGTTATACTTTCAATAAGTACCTTACAAATAATACAAAACCCAGAATGCCCATTGACATTCTCACGCTCCACATATCGGGAACAAACTTGACAGCGACATGAGGTTTGCGGTCTGCTCTCGCAAATGAAATGTGGTTACGGTAAAACGTTGACTAGCATTGCGACATTTTGCCGAGCCTCCCTTAAAAACAGTTGTAGGTAGTCCAGGGTATAAACTTGAAAAACAAATTCAAAACTAAATGTTTATCTAGAGTCGATTTCATAATTTCATAAACGTATGTAATTGAATTGGTAACATATCCTTTTCACGAAATTAATCTTTAAATTGATCTTAATTTTTCTTTGCTCCTAATTTCTAAAGTGCGTTACATAAGTGTATCGTTTATAAACACATACATTTATACAAATATACTACATGTGTACCTATATATATGTATGTGTATATAAATAAAGTCTACCTACTGTCGTGCTAACGGAACTAAAATTAATAAATTCTAAAATTCTTCCCTTATTCGTGACAATAATTTAATGGACCAGGTTTTTTCTAAACAAAACATTGTAGAAAAAAAGGAAATCTTTAGATTTATTTACGATAGTTATTTAGCTGTTAGTTTCTAATTTTGTTTTAAATTTAATAGCATAATATTGAATAATGAAAATGTATTTGTACATATTTAATAATTGAAATAATTTAATAGTTATATGAAACTCCAATAAAATATTATTTCCCTTGTTTTGTTTTTCATTTAGTTTTAAACATTTCGATTTATAAATCTCAAAGCATACGAATGCAAAATGCATGTCGTACTTAAACAAACTGGTTAATACCACATCCAAAATAGTTAATTTAAATCACAAAGTATGCCCACCATCCTTCAATTATTTTTGTTAATATCGTTAGTGGTTACTTTCAATATTGACTAAAAGCACATCACATATTAAAGTTTTAATATATGATGTGCTTTAAACGAGCGTTATCATTGAGTCCCTTTATGTTCATGTGTTGTTGTATTATATTTTTTAATTATGTGAAATATTTTAATAATAAGCGCCAAGCGTCAATGATAATAAGCCTGTACATAACTTTGGGTTTTTAAAAAGTTTTATGTTAAGTGAAAAGTTTTTTTGCTGCGACAGGATAAGATCATGATTAAGGATGACGTTTTAATGAAAAATACATTAGTGAGCAGCGGATAGGATTAAAGGGAGAAAGAGGAAGACGGAAAAAGTGGGGGAGAGAAATAGAAGAAGAGGGTGAAAAAGGTAATTGGTAGAGAAAAGAGACAAGAGGGGAGTATGAACTAGCAGGATTGTAAGTAACAATGAAGGAAAGTAGATATTTTGGAAAGGTCGGGTTGGAGGGAAATGGGGCGTGATAGGATGGGGCAGGGCAAGGTTGTTTAGGATAGAGATAGATAATTAAAGAGCGAAAGGTAAATGGATAAGAGAGAGGGAGAGACAGATATATGGATTGACAAATACAAACACGAAAAAGAAAACGAAAAGGAAGAAGTGTCACTTCCGATAAGTGTAGCGACGGCACACCCCTTTTTTTTACTTATTTTAAAAGGTATACTAAATTATTTTTAACATTTAACTAAATAATAATATTGATTCTTTATTTACTTTAACATAAAACGAAAGTGTAAAATTTCAGATGCCTTCGTAAACCGAAAATGTAAAACAAATTACATTATACTCAATGTATATATATATATATACACACACATATATATATATATATATATATATATATATTTATTTATAAATTTGTGTGCGCGTGCACGCATGTTTGTGTGCGTATGTGTGTGTGTGTGTGCGCGCGTGCGTGTGCATTTGCGTGTATGTGTGTGTACACATATATGTAGCTATAATTCTAGCTAGGCACAAAATTTTACAAAGAAAATTGAAATTTATATATTTTACAAACTAAACAGAATTGAGTCAATTAATACTCTTTCAATACTGGTGGGCTTGAATATTTCCCCATGCAGCTTCACTCTCAGTCCGTCTATTTACAGTATCATATTAAATTAACTGCACCCATTACAAAAGAAATTACTCATTTAACCCTTTGAAACCATTTCGGTCATTACAAGTCAATAATGTGCTAATAATATTATAAACATAATAACGGACATTACCACTGTTGACCAAATTGTGCTCACCAACTTCAACAAAGAACACAATGCCAACAACTACAGCAACGTGCCTTGAAATTATTACGCTAACCTCACTAAAAGGTTTTTCAAACTTTGGTAGCTTTTTACAAGTTGTTGAAATTTGAGTTCTATTGCTGATGGCCGCACAATATCGTGAAAGAAGTGAAGTATTATTAATATAATTTGTGTTTACCCTAGTATTTAAATGGTTTTATATAAATATAATTTACATTATGGGACAAAATTGATTTTATCTATATACAGAAAAAAAACTAAGTGAGCAATCTTCGTTAGCTTAGCCAAGAGCTTCTTAAATGTTTAGTAATCGTCTAAAAACCATTTCAGATTTTTTTAAACAATTATTTCTTACCCTGAATGTCTTGTACTTGGACCGTGACTACGACACGAACAGAAAAATTGATTTTTTTATGATAACAATCTATAAATATAATAAAAATGTATAATTAAGCTATGTGTACACTAAATATATTTACGAAATAAAAGTATTTGAATTTACAAATGTAATTTTTGTCTGTTTATCTTTTTATCTATTTGTTTGTTTGTCTACTTATTCGTTTGTTGGAATAATCATCACATAGAAACTATTCCATTCAGATGGACAATTTAAAAAATCGGTTTAATATTTAAAAAAATTAATTCATGTTGCATTAGTATCACAATATTATTAATTAAATTAATTAATATTACAATAGCAAAGAAATCACTAGATATTAGACAGATACTATTACAAAATGTTTAGTGTATCTATGAACATAAATATATGGCGGCGTGAATATTACAAATCTCACAATGAAATTTTCTATTCCAAACATATAATAAAAAAAAAAGATTTTAGCTAAACGTAAAGGATAAAGAGAAGTTTAAGGGTAGGTGCTTGAATACCGACGCAATTCGAAAGAGAGCAGACGCATGAGGGCAAATGACACTGTTTCTTCAGTACTATTTGAATTCATTATAAGCTAACGTTTCTTAATTTGATTAAAATTTGAACCTATTTTAAATATTCGCGGTTTATTTATTTTGGTAAGTTTAGTATCTGACTGCGTATATTTGATTGTTATAAGCTTCATTGTCTATGCATATTACTGAACTGTAGAATTGCAGTGTTTGTACATTGAATACATTTAGGACAAAAATACAACAGTATATATATATATATACACATATATATATATATATATATATATATATATATAAAACATACTGATAGAATTTCTATGAAGTATTTACAGGTGTATTTTATTGAACATGAGGTAACATATAAACTATATTTTATGGCAATCGACCAAGTAAAAAAAATGTCGCAATTTGATATTTCAAAAAGAAGTGTATTTACGTAAAAAATGCTTACTTTTATTTTATTATAATAATGAATGATATTACGTATATTTTTCTTGTGACCAATGATGATATATAAAGGTTCACATACGCATGAATTCGCTGGCACGGCTGGTTAAAAATCAATTTAGTAACAATTGGAAATAAAGTCAAATCGTGTCAATAAAGTACTTTTTATTAATTGCATATTACAATATAAAACTTCTTTTGCAAGAAATAAATTTGCGGGTTTCTTTGCAGACCCATAATATAATAAATTTTAATGGCCTAATGGCTATCGTAGCATTATATATCATAGTATGAGTAAATTTAAAATTCGTTGAAAATGTATCATTATTCCAAACAGTACTAAAATATCTTCTAATATATATATATATATATATATATATATATATATATATATATATATATATATATATATATATATATATATATATAAATTACAATGCGCTCTCACCGCTGTAATATTCTTCTCATTTTCGAAAACGACTTGTAATCTATCCTGCTATACTTTCAGTTAAGACAGGCTCTATCTCAAGAAACAGACTTTAATGAAAAAAAAAACTTAATTGGAGAGAGTTTATGAAAGTTGGAGTAATCATGTTTTGATAGTAGCTAACGGTTTAAAAAACTTTTATATTTTTTTCAAGTTATCTTGATTAATTAAATTTTTATTTTCTATAAGTTTCCTTGGAGATGATCGGCAATTTCTTTTATATAGCTTTGAAAAGATGATAAATTAGACTTTATAAATTTTAATATTATTAATGAAGTGAAGAAAATACCAAAATATAATATCTTTCGTAAACCTTTAGTCTTAGAAAATACTCGCAAAAAGACACTCTATTTCTTTACGGTGCTCATGATGAATGAAGGTTTGTATTATTATTGAATATTAAAAATTTATTATAATAATTTAATTAAAGATAATTAAATAATTTTTCCACAAATCATTAATTAGCCGAAGCTTATCTACATTCCTTTTTTTCATTATAAATTAACCATCTTTGATAAAAAATATTAATTTAGGTAATATGTTATAGAATGTATTTTCTCTCTATTAGATATTGTGGCGGCATAGTTAAAGCAGTTCTTAATTTATATAAGTAAATAAATGTAATCGTCTATAAAAAAATTGGAAGATTCATCTGCTTTAGCAATGATATTGGATCCCAAAAAATTATATAATCTTTTTAATTTGTCGTGCATCTTTGTTCAAGGGAAATTTATTTTAACATTTTTCACGGGGAAAATCTTTTCTTAATCGGTCCAACGAAATTATTTAAACCAAATAAGTTTTCTAATTATGAACATATGATTTTAGACATTTCGTTTCAAGATTTTCAGATAGGAGATATTTAAATAAATTAATTTTACACTCATTTTCCGTTCAATATTTTTCCACTGTGTTCCACATAAAATGTTATTTCATAGATAGGTGAGATGAAAAATGAAAATGTGGACTTATTGTTTTATTAAATGTTCCCACAATGTTGACACCAATGTTTTACATTCAAACAACTTCTTTAATAACAAATATAATTTAGTATTTCAAAATGTAATTAGTTTTAAATAATATTTTTCATATTTTTATGAAATTTCTTTTGTTTATTTTAATTTTGTTTTCTAATTTTTATAACACCATTTTAAATCACAAGCTTAATTTTTTTTCACTTTGCATTTTTATATAAAATAACTTTTCAACGCGCCTTGATTGTCACGTTTGATTACCTCATGTCCGTATTAATTTATTGCAGATTATATTTTGCTTTTGGCTAATACAGAAGAATTTTTTCAATTAAGATCGTCTGTTTGTATGTGAATTTGTATGCTCTACAATAAATAAATTATTATTATATTAGTTTGCTTTCTTAGTTTAAAATGTTTCTGGACAATGTTTTTAAATCAGACCTTACTAAATATCAACTAAATTAACTGTTCCTTATATCGCCTGTAATCTGATCGATGAAGAAACATCTAGCAAAAGACATTGTTTAACCAAACTGGGTATTTAAACAAATATCTCATTCAAGATAAACTTGAAGAAAAAGTTATTATCTTTACATGAAAATCAATTGCAACATTTTTTATAATAATTCAACTAGTCATTATTATATTAAAATTTTGTTTTACGTTGTGTCCATCTCTACGCCGTAAGTAATTAGAATTTGGCTCTATGCCGTATGTTATATTAATAATTTTTGTTAATGCTTAAGTAACAATTATTAATTGTTTAAAAATAATATAAATTATAATAATATAAATTATTAATTGTTTAAAAATAATAAAAATTGTTATATATATATATATATATATATATATATATATATATATATATATATATATATATATATACATATATATATTGGATGAATTTGAATGGACTTTAAAAACGCAATGTTAAATAATTATTTTTCATAATAATTAATTTTCATAGCTTACGTTAATAAGCTACTTATTTAACGTAAGCTGTTATTATACCATTGCTAGTCATATCAAATGAAAAATAACGAACGAATTTAAAACCCTCTAGTATACATTGATAAGGCGAAATAGATATAATATATGTCCCTAAATTTATATTTTAACACCAAACCTGAACGACAGTACCTGGAAAGTTGAATAGCACCTGGAAACAAGTATTTAAGTGGGAACCAATTAAATGGACGGTGTTTAGTAACGGTTGATTACTTCCCCAAGTTAAGTTTCAAATTAATCAATAAAAGATGCAATAGTAAACAACGTCGATTCAAAAGAGAAGTAGGACGAGTATATCACAAGCGTCTACTCTCCAAGCTATTTGATATCGCCGATGAAGTGCAAAGTGCAAAGTGTATAAAAATTATGGCATAACTCATTAAAAATAAATATGAATATTTTTCAATCATCTTAATATTATATTTTACGCATTATGTTATTATAACCATTGGCAATATTAAAATGTACAAATAGTTTTCGTTCATCATTGAATATTTCAACAAAATTTAAATCTAAATAGAAAGGACGAGACAGATAGGAAATTATATTATTTACCTATTAAATCTATCGGAATCTCTATTATGCAAGCCGTTTATCAATATTTAAACTAAAAGGCTAAGGTATATTTGAATAATATAGTTGAGTACCTAAGAATGTCTTAAATTAGAAACAATGTCGAAAAATCATAAATATTTATTAAAAATAATTCAACCATGACCTTTTTAATCTAAAATATAGTAGAGACCCTCCTGCTTCATTATTTTTTGAGAATAAAATGTTTACTACTAAAAATCACGTCGCTGTTGGGTTTTGCCGCCATTGTCCGAAAATTGAGTCTTGGACTGCTATAATCCACTCAATTTCTTAAGATTAGCCGAACATTGTTTTACATCTAATAGGTAGCCCATTGAAATTACGATTTATGAAACAAAAAATCGTATTTAAATGCTCTATGGAAATATTAACAAAACTAGTCGTGCAAAAATTTGTTGGTAAATAGCATTTTAACAAATTAAAAGTGGATAGAATTAGATGTTAATTTTTTATTTTTATTTTCTCTAGTTTTTACTACTTGTCTAATAGTAAATATTTAAGTTTTTTTTAAAGTCAGATTATCAGATTTATGAAGAAAATTTATGTCAAAAAAAAATTCAAAATATATAAATAAAACAAAAGCCTTACATGTTTTAAAAGCTTAAAATCGTAAAAAATTAAGAGGCTTTTTGCAAGCGATGTCATATAAATTCATAATCCTAGCATTGTATGCCTAATTTTACTGAAATTAGTTCTCCTGCAAAGTGTCCCATATAAAAGTCTTTCGCAAAGATTTCACAAAGAATTCGTACACAACTATTAATAGTGAGGTGTGAGATATAATTAAATTATGTTTCAAAACTATGTAATGCTCTTATGTTACAAAAATTATAACATTATGTTACAAATATGATAACTATATATACATCTCTTTAAATTTGACAGATCAATGATAATTCTATGGAATTGTTTTTACATCTACGCATGTATATGATACATATTTTGAAATTTTTCTTTCAAAATCTTTCAATAAATTATGTGTAACCTCCAATAACTAGTGGTCGCCAGCAGCCTCTGCTACAATATATACGTATAAGTTTTAAAAGCTTAATAAATAAAACCGAACTTTCGGCTTCAAAGCTTTCTAGTAACGTTTTTGTTTTTTTACTTTCAAATTCATTTCATACGACGTAATTCACACTAATATAAAGTAATATAAGGTAACAGGTTCCATTTACTCAGCCATTTTTGCCATATTATATGAAAAATATTGTCGAATTTCATTTTAAAGACAGATCGATGAATAAATTGTTACGGTATTTTTATTTTTAAGTTCCGTGCCTCAAAAGGAAAATACTGGAACGCTTATAGGATTACTGACGTCCGTTTATCCGTCTGTCTAAGAAAACTTTGATACACAAATTTAAATTTGCATAATAATGAAACATATGTCTCAATAGAGTGTTGACATGTAAAAGGCGTTGTGGACAAAATTCTCTGATTTTTTTTATATTATTCAAACTATAAATATTAAACTTACTTCGAAGTTTATAAAATTATCTAACCTTTGATTTTGGTAAAAATTACACTCAACTGTTACAGGTACATACAAAAGTAGAAATTTCACTTAACTTTTCATTTTATTTATAAAATACATCGAGCGATTCGTCCAATAAAATTTAAAAAAATATAAACTTACATTAAGTTTAAAAGGTAATCAAACGTATACGGTAATCTGAACGAAACTTCCATTCGTTTTTAAATGACGTTTTATGGCGGTCTTAAAACTTTGTAAAGTATAAAAAAAAATGCAAGGAGTTATACCCGTATCATTTATGACACCGGGACTAATGGATTTAATACTGTGGTTAAAAATTACTGTTATTTTGATCCGACAAAATTGCAATGAGAATAGATGGCATATTCTTCAACATACATGTGGCCCATATGGCGATCTAGCTTAATATATTAAAAAAATTATATGACGGAAAGCAAAAACTATCAAAAAAATAGGTATTCATGGCAACTGCCGAGAGAAGTGAAATCTTAAGACTATGGAATAACGGTGGTTTTTTATTTTAAAATTAATTTTAGTGTCAAAAATTTAAACTTCATGATTTGTGAATTAAAACTTTACACAAAAATATTAACATATTTAGTATTCACTGTTATTCTGCGCAATTGAACAAAATAATAATCAAACTGAAACAAAATTTAAACAACGCACAGTATACGAACAATGAACTTTCCATGTAGTCATTTAACTTTACTTGTATATATATATATATATATATATATACACACACACACACATATATGTATATACTTTCACTGCTGGCCACGCACAACAAGTCATTCTCACAGCTAAGGATACACTGTTCATCTTAGGATGTCGTGGACGAGAAATAAAATTTCTCCATAAAATTTTCCAGTACCAAAAGTCGCTTAACGTGCCTAAAGAAGTTTTTACTTCAAAAATTATTTTAAAAACACGACAAAACACAGTTTTAGTTTAGATAATTTTATTTTGTAAACATGTGTTACATAGACGTAGCTGTCACACCAATTCAATTTTCGCACATCGGGGTCCAAACATGCTACGTTGCGATCTGCTCTTTGATATTTGTTTGAAATAAAATTTTAATTATTTCGATGTATGGGCAACAACTTGCAAATATCACCTAAAGTAATGTTTTCAGAAGAATAATTAAATGGACAGAAAACATTTTTATCCCTGAAAACATTCACAAGCTCCAGTTGTAAAATGTCGATTAACCAAGAATGGGATACTTTCTTTAAACGTTCATCAAATTAAATGTTTATTGGTCATTAAAGTCAATGAACGCGGGTATTAAATTTACCCAAGAAAGCTAATAAAATATTAGATTGACTGGTATTTAAAATTTTCAAACTCAATTTTTTTTCAATTTTCGTAATTTTGATAGAATTACATAGTTATAATTTTTGTAACATAATTTAATTATATCTCACACATCACTATCTTTGCGAAAGACTCTTATATGGGATACTCTTTGCAGTTATATTAATTTCAGCAATATCCGCCATAGCATACTGCATTAACGTTTTCTTAAATGCATAAATTTTAATAAGTTTACTCTTTAATAGGAAAAATGTATTTATTTTGTAAAATCAATTATTTTTATGAAAAAAAATATTTTCATTAGATCCACCATTAGGAATTTGTTTAATAGAATTTATATTTAATTTTAGGGATAAATTAAATGAGCATAAAATTGTATATATATAGTGTAGGATATCAATTCAAAGATCTCAAAATATTTATTTATATAATTTTATATCATGTATCTATAGAAACATTTAAAAATATAAAAAAATTCAGCCCCTACCCTATTTTTCAAAACTACCAGACATAAAATTCTGACAAGAATAAGATTTCTAGAAGACGCGTAAAATTTGTAGTAAAATTATAACGGTAATTATACGTGTCATTTTTTGCATTCTTTAGAATGATGGTATTTTTACTAATGAATTAAATGTTTATTGTGCTAGGATTTCCATATTAAGTTGACTTGTGATAAATAAAATGATATCACTTCAAACCAGGTACAGAACCCTCGATACATAAGCTAAACTCATAATTAACTTATGCATCGAGGGTCGTTTTTTAAATGAGGCGAATTATACAATTTTAATATAACCTTAATCTAAATGAGAAGTTTTGATAATAACATTTAACACTTTATCTTTAAACAAATCTTTCTCTATTGAGCTCTCCTATGAATAATATTACATATAGTAAATATAAGGAATGTGAAAGACGACTCGAGTGGTAGTTTCTAGTAAAAGTTATGAATGGCATTAAAGTAGGTCGTTGGAATAGAGGCGAACTGAAGCGATATTATTAAAAGTTCGCCTCAATGCGGGCAAGTACAAGTTTGCGTAGTTAAAACAAGCAAAATATGTAAACTGTCACGAACACGGACAAGAAAATATTTACTATCAAAGTAATAATCGTTGTTGAAAATAACATAAGTATTTTCTTTTATTTACAGATTATATTTAACCGATACTTAAAAGCTACGTATACGGAGCTAGCTTTACTATTATAAGAACTTTCTGCTACAGCAATCACAGCACAATAAGTAAAAAACATTAGTTCACTGATAGAACATAATTATTGGTACTATAAAAAGTAAGAAATAATGAACAAAAATTTTATGTACACATAGATATACACGATACAAATAATAAAGGAATAAAATAAAATAAATATGAAGTTGAAAAACAATGCAAGTGATACGTCTGGTTAGACAAAGGATAAAGGGATAATGGAAGGTGAAGTATGTAATTTTGGTCTGTAGGTTATCTCCGATATTATCTAATTCATTGTTAGAATTCGATCTGCAAATTATATTAGGTGTTCTCAAATATAATCTCTGGATTCAATCTGTAGATTATAGACAGATATGTGAGTGATCTTATAATGGTTCCATTTTTTTCTTTTAAGGTAAGGAACCTTAACATTTCCGTACGAATATTTTACATTTGTATTTTGGTGGTATTTTTTATTTTGTATTTGTGTAGTCAAAATTGCATAAAGCTGTTATTATCAAAACCGTTTTTAAAATTGAAACTTTATTTTTGCACAAAATTTACAATGCCATTTGTTTTCATCAATACGTAATGTACAAGACATATATGCGCATTGAATAAATAAAAACACAGTAGCATTATGAGAAGGTATGTATCAGTTTTCATGACTTTTTATTTTTTTATATTTTAGATGGAGGAAAAGAGTAAGAAAAATAATAATTTAGCTTACTAAATATCCGGGTGAGTCCTTTCTATAAAAGCAGATCATTAACAAGTGATAATTTGTCTATGTATAGCATCAAATGTACACACTTATCTTTGTGGAGGATCCCAGTTACCAAGATGGAACCTTCAATATGAGAGCTAACACGTTTGCCCCTGTATCAGGGAGCAATGTGTAAATTTGTCATTTTATAAGTCAATCAGAACTCTATGGGTGATATCTACAATGTGTAAAACATTAGATCATTTAATTGCTCCCGAAATTGAATATCACAGAAAGTTTGCAACATTTATAATTTAAACGTGGGTTTAAAGTTAAAATTTCTTTTCAAGAGAAAGTGGTGATAAACAAAGCGACGTCAATTGTATTTTAACAAAGGTATTTTGGGCACATAAGAAAATAAACAAAAAACTATACCCGATAAAACAATATATTTACCGAGAGACTGAATTTTGACTTTAAATATATCACTCTTACACAGAGCATAGATGCTTAACTAAACTTTGCCGATGGACCCTATTACGAACTAGGACCTTAAGTTTTTCAAACGTCAATAGTTATTAAAACTTGTCAACGTTTAAGAGATATTAATAAGATCGTATTTACTTTTCATATTTTCTTGTCTTCTTCTTCTACGATATCATCCCTTTTGAGGAATCCAGGTTCGTTAATATTCACATCCTAGCTCTTTTGAAAATAGTATCCAATCCATCTCTTCTTTCTCCTACAGGTCTAGATAGTCACGTTTTCTGCATTCGATGAATTGCAGAGCTCTTTGTTTTAAAACCTAATTGGCTATATATTCATTAAATCTATTTAGCTATCTATTTATTAAATCTAAATGATAAAATTTTTTCTCCAACATCACTGGATGAAGACCTGCAGTCTTTTGCTGATCTTGATGGTTACTTTCCATACACCCGCCTATACGATACTGTTTTAACATTAGTTCTGAAGATACGGAATTTGCTCATCATAAATATCAAATTAATACGACCTGACAGCGGGTAGTGCTGAATGAAGACAGCGGTTGCCTTATGAATCCTCCCGTTGACGTGTCCTCCTACCTCTCTATCTCTTTTACATCCTCACTATAAAAACAACACATATACGATGACAAATAACACTCAATAAAATAATATATTTAGGGAGTACGCTAATTATAAATGAAAATATTTGAAGGTACTTAACGTACCTATGTCCATGCGATCCTATTCAGGCGCTGTGTACTTATCGAAAAAAAGATAACGTACGACATTGTTTAATGTCAGTATTTTGTAAAATATGCAAATTAACGCTTTGCAGAAATTCTTCTTCCTTTCTGCTATAAGCGTATAAAAATATCTAGCATACAAAATGAATTTTAAGTTTATAACTTTACAGATAAATTTTTAGGGTCACAAGATTTACTCACAGCATCCACTTCCAGAATATTCACTTTATCAAAACTACTAAAAGATTCTAATGTGATAAACATAATAAAATCTACCCTGGGAGGTATAAAATACTACTTTTAGTTCCTTGAGCATGTTGTAAAAAACACTACATAAAATAACTAGACCTTAATTTTGAACCACAAAATATATTTTGGTTTGCATAAATGTTTCGCACGAAAATTGATACCAAAAGAATATTCAAGTTTAATGCTTAGTGTTCAGGATGTAAAATCAACAAACATTGTATTCAACTACAGTTCTTCATTCCTAGTTAGGGCTCTCCCTATTTTTGTATAATTTCTTCATTTTATTATGCAATTTATTATCCCATAGAATTAATGTTCAAAATTGTTAACAGAATTGATTTGAAGCTTAGGTTTAAACATAGCAGTATCGAGCGATGAAATACAATGACTAATAACTTGATGCCATTAAAAATATTGTTTCTAACCTGCAACGAATGAAGTCAAGTGACAGTACAAAATATTCATTTTTAAAATCGTTAATGAATAAACCCGTGACTTTCCTATTCTCACCATGTCAAATTAAGTTTTCTTTTGTTATTAGGCTTCCGTTCTTTATTTTAGCATAATTTTGATTCATTGTATTTTATAACTACCGAATATATTAACCGAAATCTTAAACTGACAGCCTACTTTTAACTGGAAATAAACCTTTTGTGTGCTAGTAAACAAACCTCGGTCTTGCCTAAGGTTGGCTAATTAGTCACCCGTTTTTAAAGTTTCAAAGGTCATTCAAGTGTTTGTACATCTATCTCGTTTGGCCAGTTTTATCAAAAAAGCTGCTAAACTTAACATAGTGAGTAGAGAATAAATACATTAACCCAAAACATATTTTAAAAGTTTACACATAAAGATAATTAACACATACATTTGTGAGGCGATAAATGAAGTATTTTTGTTTTCTTTTTAATTTGAAATCATTATTCAATTAAAAATCTATGAAAAGAACAATTCATAGAGATACAAAAAATATTCTTCTTCTAAATTATTTTATAGTAATTTAACGAACATTGTTTATAACGTGCAAAAAACATTCTTCCTCCCAAGTTCCTGTTAAAGTCAAAAGGATGAAAAAAATTTTAAGAAACTGGAAGTTTAACGAAAACTTATAGCGATAATTGTGAATTAGGTAACTTTTGAGAAATTCTTCACTTCAATAAATATATATTAGACAATATGTTCACATGGTAAAAAGCAATATTAATATTCACACTTTAAATATACCGTGTATTTTCAAACGTTTACATATAGTGTGCTTGGAACTGCGAGCCCAATTAGTATTTAACAGGTTTTATTTCCATGTTAATTATATTGTGGTTAAGACTAAAAAAAATCAATAAGTTTTTGTTTCGTTAGATTTTGCCTGAATACGCTTATTTCCTGGTACCGGAGTCACAGAAAAACGGGATAAAACATGCCCCGTGTTTGTTTTGATATTGTTTTGTGTTTTGTTTTAATATCGTTCTTTGCTTAACCTGGCTTTGAAAGTCTGCTCAGACTTTGTAAAAGAAAAAAGTAGTTGATACCATTTTGAATGCTTTAACTCGTAGGACTAAATACAGATTAGTAGTTTTGTCAATTTTTCGATACGTTATAAAACTCTGCTTGGAAATACAAGATACATTTAAATATTTATAGGTGTTTAAGAGTGATTTTCAAAAAAAAGTTGTAGAATTAAATCAAATGAGTTAATAGATTGATTTTAAACGAAACCAGTGAGTTCTGCTCATATTTAATAAGTTTTATTACATTAATAAAATATTAGGCTTCGTACAGAAACTGTTCTATATTATATAATCTGTAAAACTTTACAAGTTCAAAAATAATATTAAACTACAGCCAAAATACCAAAGCTTTACCACTAGACGTACAAATTTAAACTTAAACATGATTAAAAAGAGGTGAAAGGTCTAAAAGAGAAACTCGCAACTCGAAAATTAATTTGTTGATAAAAAGAAAAACGTGTTTCCCCACGCTCGCTTTCCATGTATATGTAAAATAAAAGCGGAAAACTGCATCGAAAATTCAACGGAGAGAGGTAAAACGAGTTCGAAATAAAAAACTGTATGTCCCTTACAGCACACCTCGACCTTTTTCACTTGTTGATTTTATTATCACTTGTTACTTTTTAGTCACTATTTTGTTTATGCAATTCTATAAATTATATGTCCACCATACTGTTTAGAGATTTTTCATAAAAACTGATTAATTTAGAACCTACAAAAAAGCGATGCAACTAAATCTTTACTTTATTAACTAATAGCAACTGAACATGGATTACCACACAGTTTACTTAGTAGGTTTTGTATTTCGGACAAAAAAATATGTTGATAGAAAGGATGGTATCAAAATTTGCGTTGTAAGCTTGCACATTAAGCTTTTTTCCAAAGAATTGAATAACAATTCTTGCATCGCGTCCATTTATTTTTGAATACAAGGAAAATTACTTGCAATTAAATAATTAGTATTTAATAAATGAGTTATATCAATTTATGTGTAACAAAATTTTGTGAAATTTGCTTTTTTTCATTCTCACTTTATAATGTAGAAGCATTTTTGATTGTTTTTTTTTACAGGCTGCAGAAAGAACGAATTTTATTGTGTCGCTCAGCGCCTTGAATATAAGTTACCATTCCATAAACATGTATTTTTCTGTAACAGTATATTGACTCGTCAATCAATACCATTGGAATATTTTTCTCAGCGCAAAGTTTTTAATTTGTATTAAAGTAACTTATATGGAATTATTAATAATAAGCTCTAGTTTTGTTTCTTGTTATAATGTCGTATGTAATATTAGACTAATCTTTTGATTACTTTTTTTTATTTTTAGTTCTTAACAACGTGATACTCTATTAGACTTGTATTGAGGTACCTCAATCTTTTTTCTCAGTTACAGAACAAACTTAAACTTTTGAGTGCGTCATTGTGAAAATAATGATAAAAACATAAAAATGTAACGCCTTTATTTTAAAAAGAATTATTTTCTATTCTTTTTAAAATAAAGGCGTTATAATATATTACATCGATTGCCAATTAAGACTATCATGTATTAAGTGGGATAAATTTGTTTCTTGGGAACTAACAGTTACTTGTATATTCTGTACATACATAGAATGTTTTCACATTGTTATAAATATATTAATTTTAAAAACAAATTTCCAAAGAGCTATTGAAGATCACACTTACCATGAAGAAATAACTTTACGAGAATAGTTAAAATTTCCTTTTATTTGTTTCAACTACAGGATTTTTTCTCAAGTTTTCTGGAAATAAAGTTATAACGTTGAAAAAAGATCTATTTCTTCAAACATTCGCAATAAGAAAAAGTCAACGAAAGACTATTTCAAAGAAATTACTAAAACTATAAGTCAATAACAAGTCAATGAAAAGTAGTGTCGCATGTAATAACATATAAAAGAAATGAATGTAAGAGGAAATAAAAATTAGGAAATTTAATGAGTAGTTTATTTATATTATTGACGGTGATAAAAAATATTAAAAAACCATTAAGTGTGAAGAACATAAAAGTGGCCTTAACGCAAACAAATTGATGTTGTTAAAGATAGCTGTAATTTTATTTTAATATTCGATAATTTCTCACTAGATGAAGATATAAATAAACTTACGAGAATAAAGGCATAATTATTTTAAATAATACTTTATAAAAAAGCTCAATAACCGACCCCTAATTGAAAAGAGAGAAATGAACACATTACATACGCCGCATAGCCGGTTGTTTGGAAATGAACTCCGCATGAAAAAGCTTATGGGGAATCCTGTTAAGAGTATTACTTGAAGCAATGACAACAAAAATTGATCACGCGATTGAATTAAAATTTTGTGATAATTTAATTTCGCCTCATGAAAAAATGTTAAATGTAAAAAATGAGTTTCAAATACATAATACTATAATGACCAAGTTTTATGCAACCTTTATCGCGATATCCCATTTAAAACCCTAACGCATACACTAAATAGACTAAAATATAATTAATTACCGCTAAATATTTAAATTTCACTCTTTTTCATCACTACACAGGTTTTTTCCTTGACGAATCACGGGTACCATTCAAGACAAGAAACACGAAAAGGTAACGTCCAAATAGTATGTCTAACAATTGTGAAAAAAATGTTTAAAACTATTCAACATCCCTCTATTAACATACATTTGTGATATTTTCCCTAAAAATTGTGTCTTAAGATGAAAAATTGATTCATGTAATAATTACGCAAAGCTACGCTTTAGAAAATTTATACACCTGATATGTGAATTCCATGACGTTACGATACACCAAAATAATAAATTGAAAAGCGACGTCTACACAAACACTAAAGGCGCGTAGAAAATGAAATAAAATATTTTATTGTAAGGTAATTTTTTTTGGATGAATATTTACGTTTTGTGGAAAAAATCAAATCGGGTATTAAATAGATGAAAAAATAATTTAAAAATGAATGGATATAAATAAATTTTAAAAAAAACTTTCGGGTAAAAGAAATATATGGTCGTTTAGGCGTAATTTAAATAATTTTAAATACTTTTCTGCACTTTAATCGAAACCAAAATTTATATAAATAGTTTTCTTACAAGAGATATTTCTATTTAAAACAAACTTACTGTTTCAAGTATACTATCTACGTCAACAATGACTTAAAGTGTTATCATATACATCATTCGAAGTCGCTCACATATAAAGTATATGGAACTTGGAATTAACAATTCATCAGTATGTCATCCAAACTTGATAAATTATAGTTTAGTATGTTTATTGGAATTATAATTCAAGATTTGTAACTACATCCATTACTTTATTTAAAGCGGCCAATAGACACTGAGGCATATAATTCTAAAAGAAAATTTAAACGGTAAAAATAACCAATTAAATAGGAACCGTGCTCTCGCGTGCTGTCTATACCTGAATCTATTCCCATTTTTATTTATTATGGAAATATTAAATAGATATAGAAACTAAAGAATTTAAATAACTCCTTAGTATGCAAAGAAATTCTCCCAATTTACGGCAATAAGTAAGTGAAAAATATTACTCGCTTTGACGAGCTGTAAAATATTATAGGGCAGTATAAAAATAAAATAATAAAGTAAATATCTTCTCATAAAAATAAAAAAAAGAATATAAATTGACAGACAAAATATGATTTTGAGATAAGAAAAAAAAGTTAACAAGAGGGTTTACAGTTGGAAAATAAGAAAAGTGGGGCCTTTGCAATGGACTTTAGAAAACATTTATAGAATATGAGTTCGTGATTTAGTGAGTTTATTTCATAATTCCGCAGTTTGGACTGAAAGTTTTACAGTTCTTTCTGGCGTGCTTAAAAATAAAAAGAATAAGTGTATCTTGAAGAATGTTGTTCTTCATTTGCTAGTTCGAAATTTATATTGATTAACTCACAAAGTCATTTCACAAATCTATTAACTAGTTGAAAGGTGATTTAGGTTAAAAGTGTTTTAGAGGTGGTTACTGAGTAAACGGGAACGGAAACACGTAAGTATAGATTTTAACATTTTCAAAATAAATAGGAAATGGCTATCGATATTCTTACTTACACTGTCATTAATACTGAGACAAAGAATGGATGAATGTTACTCTTTGGGATAGTTTAACTATTCAGATCAAGGTATGAAAAACTTGATATACCACGAGCGTACATGGAACGAATTATATCAGCTGTTATAATATTAAAGCTCCTCGAGAATCGAATGCACTGTTTACTTTAATAAAAATTAGAGTGATTAGTTCAGTATTACTCCTGCATAGCAGTAAGAAGTGCGTTAATGAATTGAAAACAGATTGAAGTGGATTTAGGGATTCAGTGAATTCGTGTATCACAGACGGTAATTAGTCGGCTGTGTCTAATTCCCTCCACGATTTAAAATTGACTTGGTAGACTATTTTAGACATTTAATTGAGACGTTACTCGCTATAGCGCAATTTGCATCCCAAATACCTATTTTAAAAAATATCTGTCGCGAGACAAAAGAAGGGAAAGCAAATGATTACGCAATGTAGACAATTACCTGCTTCTATTCGTTTATTGCAAGCTTGGGTGTAAAGTTATTTATAAAACTAAAATTGATAAAGTAAATTCTTTTCAAAAATAGTGGAAACTGAAGGAAAAGAACCGAAAATAAATTTCTTTCCCAGTAATTTATATTCACACCATAAACGTTTTACTACTGTATTAAACTTTTATTACAATCAGCGTAACGAATTTTCTATTTTATTACTGTATACCTCCAATTTTTTATTTGTATATAAAATCAGAAGCTGAAAAAAATTGGCGTAATTTTCTATCTCTCTCTCGCCCTGCTTTTTCCTTAGAGGTCCTTCACTCTTGAAGCTGCGAACTTCTTGACGCTGTATCAATCAAATATTTCCGTCGATAACAATCGGTAGCTGGATGTAGTGCCAAACTCATTGGCATATTAAAATTTTCAAATTATCTGATCTATTCATAATTATCAGAGATTATGATTATCTAAGATAACACATTCCTATACACAAGCAATTTGATATTGACAAAAAATTATTAAAACTTCGTTAATTGTGGCTTAAAATCAACAATAAAAATTGTTTGAACTAAATAAAGTGATACAAAAATACAGCATAATTTTTGTTATTGGCGTATCGAAAATACATTAATATTACTATAGTTTATTATTATTTATTATATTTAAAAATTTAACAAAATTCTCCAAAATGGATGGAGAATTAATTTTACTACGAAGAAAAACGTTTAATGAAAAATGATCACACAGCTGCACGTCTGCTGAAAGTGACTCGATGAAAGTAGATGTGTCATATAAATAGTAACTAAGTTACAACTAGTGTTCTATACAAGCCAACATTTTATTGGGAGGAATTGTTAGGGGTAAATCTCAAAGCTGCACCTGTGATGAAAGTGACTCGATGAAAATAGAGGTGTCATGGAGCACTAAGTTACAACCGAATTTTCTCATAATTTTTTTGTACCCTTTTAAGTTTTTATTTTGGAATATGTTCTGCGAATGAAATGTAATTTGAGGCATTCGGAAACTATAAACATAAAACTAAAATTTCTAGCTGTACCTAATTTTTTCAAATAGCGATTACTCTTTGGAGCAATTAAAATTGATTGATTAAATAACTATTTCGAAGGGAAGTACGAAACAAAGAGAGTAAGGTTTTAAGAAAACTATTCGCCAAAATTTACCAACAAATCCTAACTCAAAGTGTAAACAATAAATCATAACTTGTACTTTTTCTAAGCGGGTTCGCAACTTAAATGATTTTAACGGCAACGCCGTCCATTTTTAGTGCAATCTGCGTAATTGTTAAGAATTGCAAATAAAGAGAAACATTTTTGAAGATTTGTCATCCCTGTCATTTGTCACCAAAATGTTACCAAGGGATATTTTCGTCCCACAGATAATTTTACAAAATTACATCAGTTTAATAAATAAGGTAGTTCAAAAATATTTGCAAAATACAAATATTTTCCGTTGATGTAAAAACCAACGAAAATATTTTGTTAGTGTGTTATAATAAAACATTTCTCTATAAAGCCTATTCTATTTATTTAAATTAAATTTAAATTTAAAGTGTAAATCATAATGTCACTGTTAATTTTATAATTAGCAATGAACGTTTAAACCGAAGATATAAAAATCATATTTTTTGACGGGTGTTATTATTTAACTTTCCTTTTATATTTATCATTGAAAGCATGGAAAATATTACCTTCGCCAGTTATGAATTTTAACTGAAAATATAAAAGAGGTCAAAGTTGAATTAACGAGAGAAAATGTTGAAAAATTCTTCACACGATTTTAATCATATTCAAGCATTGTGTATAAAATTTAAAAAATTTATGAACTAAACCTTTCATTGACCGTAATAACGGCCCCGCAATTTTTGATCCTGTAGTGCCTTTTTTCAAAAATAATGTGAATTGAACAATATTCTACAAATCTTCATCGCACTAACAGCTGTAAAGGGCATGTTTCAGAGTTTCATCGAGTATATCTGATATAGATGTTACCTCCATATACATATTGAAGCTATTCACTTGAATTTTTCATGTAAAAGGAAAAGATGTTTTATTCGAAAATAATCGTTGATACAACTTCCAGTCGTTTACTTCTGTCCCAGTAAATTTTGTGACTTGTACCAAGTTGTAATCGGGTAAAGCTCACCAGACATACAAAAAAAAAGTGTTCCCATAAAGTTTACAGTATTTATAAAACAAAGTTCAATCCAAATGATTAATTACTTCGATCTTTTATAAACATTCAAAGATCCAACTGACAATGAACAGTAAGGCAGATAATTGAAATTCATAGACTTTTTATATTATATATAAGTTACGTACAAAAACAAATGCGAAATATTTTGGATTCCGATAGTCTTTAGATCTTTCCAGAAACCGCAAATCTCCTCTTCTGTTATACTAAAATAGTTTCGCCCCTTTCATATTATCAGTCGATCTCCTATAACATTTTCAAAAACATTTATTAACATTCTCCAATAACATTCTGAGGCATTCTCTAACTTCATTATTAACGAAATCATCACATTTCATTTCACGTATTAAAGTTTTGTAACCATCGTATTGTGTGTGCATAGAGGTTCAACTTAGTTTTTCGCTTAGTTTTATTAATTTCAAAGCATCTTGATTTTACGTATATATATATATATATATATATATATATATATATATATATATATATATATGTATATGTATATATATATACATATATATATATATATATATATATATATATATACATATATACATAGTATCTTACCCGTTCTTGCCAAATGTTCTTGTTTTCCACCACATTAAAGGATACATTAAATTATTAATTATCCTAAACACATTTCAGATAGCTTCAAGTGGTATACGTATAATCAAATAAACGTGAAAGCATGTGAAAAAAAGACACTTACCCGAAAACGACGCTTTCTCCACAATTTAATTAATAGATGCAGTGTTGGTTAAGTAAATTTAATTAGTATAATTGTAATTATAAAAACAAAATCCGCTAATAAATTCGGTTACCTAATGAATATAATATTCGGGGTCACGTAATCGAATTTTGCATTAAATATTGGACAATGACTGAAATAAATACAGAGACATGAAAGTACGGTGCCTGTATTATGATATAAAGATATTAAATTCCTAGACAAGAGAAAAATTATTCTTAACAAAAGATTAATTAAACTATAATATTACTGAAACTTTATTATAAAAGTTTTAGGTATATTTATTAAAAAAATCAAATTAATAGCAATTAAAAATATGTTTTAAATACTCATTAATTACTTCATAATTAAACGAATAGTTAATTAACATGTATTTAAAAACAGCGACTGTATGTAGCAAAGTAGGGAAGAGGTCTAAATATTAGTTTCGTTACATTACATTCTCAAATGATGGATTAATTTTATTTCTGGATGGATCTTATTTCACGTCTTCAAAATATAATTTCCAATATTTTATCAATTTAAAATTAATTATCAGCCGTTGCTCTATAGATAACACGATAGAAATACAATTTCCGATATCATTCCTGCTTCATTAAATGTAATTAAAAACATTAGATACGATAAAGGATTCACGTAAAAACGTAATTATTATCATGGTAATTACAGATTTTATGTTGTTATTGTGGTATTATTTTACCCAGTTAATCAACTGTAATATTAATAAATTCTCCTTTGATTAATTATAGATAGCTTTTTAAATTACATTCATTAATTTTACTCATTTTATTTCGTCATGAAATTTAAAAATAATAACAAAATTATCGTAATTGTTGAAGGCGTAAATACGATACACATGTTACCATAGTGTCGGAAATGTACTATGTTCGATAATGTAGTTTTTTTAAAAACACTATTATTAATATTAATCGACAAATAAATGGCGTTTACATATTCTGGCAAAAACTATGTAATTATTTATCGACATTTCATTAATCAATGCAAAAAAAGCTTCATTCCGTAAAATTCTACAGCTTCTGTCTGATTTGATACCGATAACTCATCACAGAGCATGATGTTACTATTTTAAATATTGTCAATAAGTTTCAGATATACGAATAGTCCAACAGCCACATATTTTTTTACACGACTCCAAATAAGATTTTGGGATTGGGACGGTTTGTGGGTTCCTCCCCACCATCTAGCCCGCCGAGTACAAATTCAATTTAATGCGGCCGAAGGGGCCAGGTATGAGTCACCGTTTTAGTAATTGATTTTTATTGATTATCTCGTAAACAACTACACTTTTGGCAAAAATAATGTGTGCTTTTATCTTGAATGTAAAATTCTCTGCGAATATCCTCTAAATATTTTTCTTCAAAATTGATATTTTGGAACCTAAAACGCCTTAAAGGTTTTTATTCGCAAACAAGCGTATAACAGGTATAAAATGATATGTAATTGGGTATACGAAATACAAAATTCTTTCAGTTGTCCGTAAATTTTAAATAAAAAACTTTAAGGAGACTCTATTTCAAAAATAAGTGTTTTGGAAAAAAATTCTATTTACATAAGGCTTTCAGAGATGATTTATGTTCAACAAAAAATATGTCGGCTATTTTCCTTCTAAACCCAGCCGCTTTCAAAATATTAGATAACAATAATTTACGAAAATTACGGAAGAAACAAGCTCATATGTCCTCTGTTTTGTCCTCCCAAATTAAATGTATACTCAGAGTGGATTCACAATATATCGAAAATCTTGTTAAAAATACATTGCATCATACTTATAATTTATTCTCCGACTATTAGGCTCGAATTTAATAATAAAACTTAGAATCCAAGTTCTACGAGGGAAAATTTGTCAAGATGACTGGCGGATTAATCATCAGGTAAACGATAGATCTAATATGACTTAGAGCCACTCAATGAGTATTGGTAACTAAGGAACTGGTTGCTTGACCGTAATGATACTACAATGTCAATGTTTTATAAATGCATTCTAGAGATCAATTTTGATTAATGTTAATTATATAAAAGTTATATTTCTCATATACGATTTTAAAAAATAGGGTAGTACTGTCAAAATCGGTACGTTATCCTGTGTAAGTTGTAAATAGTAATAATGAGTCTTTATATTAGATTTCAATCCATGACGTTCTATTGCAGATCTACGACCGCATTAAACATTGAATTAATTTAATTATCTGTTTAGAGTACGATATGCAATGGTTGAGAATTTAAACCAGTCTGCTATAAGATGTGTTTTCCAACTATGATGCAGATTTTAATGAAGGAATATAAATGTTATTATAATGAATACGACATGTTATGGTTGTAAATGGATATCTAGCACTCTACTATAACGATTCGTGATCACAAATGTACTGTCACTTTTTGTTTTTTATTTAATTTTTTCACGGATACGTGTTTCATTTTTTGTAATAATTTTTGTTTTCATTGTTTATTAGATATCATTGTTAATGGAATTTTTGTACTCCCTTTAAGGCACCCCAATTTCTTGAAATGTCATTTTATTTTGTACGTCTGCAAAATTTCAGTAGTGATGACGTGATTTCATTAAAAAAAGTTAAAAGCTTAAGAATATTTTCTGTATTTAATACTTAAATAAAACAGGAGGAGTAAGATATATCTTAGAGAAGTTTTGAATGCGCAGGTGATTTAAATTATGGATATTTTTTAACTCAAATTGCTTTTTTATTTTTCGCTCATTCATAGGCGTTTATATCACAAAAGTATATCATTTGACAGGTCTTTTAAAATAATTATGAGGGTTTTCAAGAGCTTCTTCATAAAAATGAAAAAAAATAGTAAATTTCGACGAAAATAACAAATATACAAATTTCTATGTGCACCCGGTTTTGAGATACATATGTGAAAATAAGCTACCAAAATTTTAAAATAAAAATGAAGCTATAAAAAACTACGTGGGAAACCAGACTACGTGGGAAAAAACTAATAATAACAAAAACAAATTAGGTAATCATAATTTCACTGAAAGATAATTGTTATTGAATTATGAAGGCAACGTTCAGTTTCGAGATACCAATATTTTTTCCAACACAACATATTGCATTTTTAAAGGTTTAGTCCTGGACACTAAGCAATACTCACGCTATTCCTACACTTTAATAATTATGACATTTTTTTAGATTCTTTGCCAAAATAATTTGAACAGTTCGAATGGTTGCCAAATATGTTTTGAGGACCATAAAAGATACTGTATGATAGATCTTCACTTTTACCGGTTAAACTACAATTTTGTTGATCTCAATATCAAATAGTTGATGTTATTCTAATCCTCAAATGTAAATAATCCTTTAAGATGAGCTCATGTAATGGTATGAGATATTTGGTGTCCTTAGTAATGACAACAATTGCTTGTCAGTAATTACGTAGTTTTTTTACATTCGATCTTTTCAACTACAATATCATTATGTGGCTTCGCGTCTAAATTTTTTTATACGTACTTGGAGTTCCTTTCAGAAATAAGTTCGTGGTGTATAAATTCTCTAATCAATAAATTTTTAAAACCCTCTAAAATTAAAGTGGGCCCCTCCGGCAGACTATCATTTATAATTTTTATAGCACTTGTATGCAAACAGATCAGCGGTATTATAAAAGCTTGAATACACGACATGCAATATTTATTCTTTTCATTCATGTAATATACTTTTCCGGACTTTTAACTTACAAATGCGGCAGCAACAGATGGAGCATTTAGTTCGTCTATAGGATCGTTTAGATCAACAATCATCTGCAGCTACGGTAATCATAGATATACCTTTCTCATCTACGTCGTTTTCTCATCTACGCAGTTTGTATGCACCATTTAAAAATATTTTCATGGACAGAACTAGACAATATTGATCATAGTAGTTACTATTTGTAAATGGCTGAATCCAGAACCAATAGACATAAAATTTTAAACTGCTGCTTAATTTAGATCTATCAATATTTCCTCACTCACAGACGTCTTCATTGTAAAATGAAAAGCACATATATCACAATTTAAAAAAAGATTGAAGTTCAATATTCAAGAAGAAATAGATTGGAATTCATACCTCTTCTCGTTTACTATTGTGACCTACGATAATTTACAGTTCATGTTGCCATGGAATGAAATATTTTGTATTTGCTCAAAGAAGAAAGTCCACGATTGGGCGTCTAACTACATTAACACTATGCAAATGAGTAATCTGCAAATATAAAAAGAAACGATTACAGTGATAAAAAATTAGACCATAAAACTGATGAAGTCAGAAGGATATAATCTTTTTACCGTTAATATATTCGATTGTTATGAAGCCCGTTATACAAGCTGACTTTATGTGTCCCATATGAGTTTTCACGATTTTAAGCTTACTACTTTAATACGCTGCATCGCAGTGCACCAATTAAAGTATATCTAATGGATCAAATATTGTTCTAATATCTGAATATGAATATATGAAGGAGTAAACTCACTAAAAATTACATATCTTATTTCAGCATCCCACAAAGCTATATTTTGATGGACACCATGAGTTGAACCTGATATCGGTACCAACTGTAAATTTTCCTTATTTTGCAAATTAATTTAATTCAATACGGGCTTAAAAAAATAATTAATTTAATTAATAACTTAAATAAAAGAAAAAGTCGTTTATTTTATTACCAAAGCAGCTATGCATTACGGTAAAATTTAATATTGTACTGAGTTATAGTCAATTTCAATCCATCACTTACTTGAGCACGAGAAAAACGCATGAATTTTAAAACTATCATAAGCCTTTATAAAACTAAACGTCTCACTATGGTTAATTTTGGTCGTACAGTTAAAATATCAGTTTGACGTCTATCTACCTTCGAGCCGGTTCATATTTTGTGCGGGTTTCGTGTTGAGGATGGCCAAACCCTTCAAGGATACGAGAACGTATCTTATACTTAACACAGCCCTTGTTCGAACTTAACTTGAGTATGCTGTTGCAATCTAGAATTCTTAATATGCTACCTATTCCGATATTATTGAGCGAGTACGAAAGTGTTACATACGCACATTGTAATATCGTTTGATGCACGAAAAACGGACTATGCTAAGACAATTTTGCTGTTTAAATACAGCACACTACACATGTATAACAGGTACGTTGAAATGGGAGCAACAGTATTGCATAATATTTATCATGATCCATATGATTGTTGAGATATTTTGAGCCAACCACAGTTTTGTGTGCCCGGGAGATCGACCCGTAACTCTGCGCTCTTTCAAATTCCCACAACTCGTACTGATGCCGATATCCGCGCGCCACTAATCATATTTTGCGATGATTGCGACCAACTGTTCCATTCCGCCGATATTTTTGCTAGTTCGTCATCCCATTACAAACTGTCTATTTCTAGATTCCCATTGCTTAACTGACAATCCGTTAATAAAATCCTGTAATGTTAACTATGAATATCCATAATTTCCTTGATAATTGTTATTTAGTTGATAATTATTTGTATTACCCTATTCTGTTCCTATCATGATTATTACTAATTTTTTTTTCATATTTTTAAACTTAAAATATTTCTGTTATTTTGCATATCATTATTATTATAATTATTCTTTTTATTATCACTCGAAAAGTAATTAACATTAATTTTTAATTTTGTATTCTTTATTTTCTTTTAAAGTGACATGTAAATTATTAATTTTCTTTTCAACATTTGTTGCTATTTTATATTTTTCAATTTTCTTTAATTATTTTTATGTAAATTGTTAATCCACGTATTGCTGTTGTTAAATTATCATTATTATTTTGTGTTGAATTATTATAACCTTTTCTTTTTATATAAATCTTTAAATGATCAAAACTCTAGATAGATTAGTGTCTGGATGTGGAATGTCAGGATAGAAGTCTGCCTAGTATAATCGTCATATATTGTTATAATATAATGTCTTGTAACTATTTTTTCCCCATATGAAGGGAAAATAAATTATGAACATCTAAAGTACGATTCAGTATCGTTTTTTTATTATAGCCACGTGAGTCTCCACAATTTGGCAATTGAGGAGATAACCAAGTGAATATTACAGATTTTCTACTAAAGATATTTGCACAAAAGTCCCCGAAAAATTATTGATCCCACTCTCAAAATGTAAATTAATGAGGGAAATTGCATTTGTGGAAATTAATTTCCACAAATTAACTTTAAAAAACTGTTTGATTCGCTTCAAGTGAGAGAATGTCGATGCATGAACTTAGTTCTTAAAAAATATTAATATTGATAAACTAATTAATTTGGAATCAAATAGTGCTTAGACTGAATGTTGCTAGTAAACTGTACGTAGAGAAGTAAAATAATTATATAGTTTTATTAAAATATGAATCTAATTACTAAATAAATCAAAAGTTTTATTAAAATAAGGAACCTAATTACAGAAAATCATTCCCTAGAAGTCACCCTTGATAAAATGTTGAATGCTTCGTCTTTACCTACCTAATAACTATAATATACTGTACGAATTCTTCAACTAAGCTTTAACTGTCCGCTAATATCATGGACAGTAAAAGTTCAGTTGAAGTGGTCGTACAGTTTATTATAGGATAATTTAAATTTGTTCGAAATATAGAAAAAACAGGTCAACTTGATGTAAGCTGAAATAGCTCTAATTGCCTAGATTTTGCGGAGATGTTGTCATTTCTTTACAGACCCATATATCTTCAGCATACAAAAAAAACATTATAATGCATACAGTTGAAAAATAAATTGGAATAATAAAACCTAAATTAGGATAACAATTTTTTTTTCATTATGGGCATATTTAGATTTTAGCAAAATATCACCATCATTATGGCATAACATAATTTGGATTAACGACATTAGGTTCGAACCCAGACTAAGCATTATACCACGGCTAGAAATAATATAATGTAAGTTCATTACTAAACTAATAAACATCGGTGACAATAAATAACAAAAGCAAAAACGTATTAAAAATACTGGTTAGTCACAATGATCAAAATCATTTTCACTCGCAATACACACCATATGAAACTATAAATAGGTCAGTAAGTAATCAAATGAAATGTGGGGAAAAAAAAATATAGCGACGCGAAGTCAACCTCCCACGGCGAGGTCTAAATCACGAATAAAGCTTACGTTCGCCGTGACAAGCGGCGCTTCGTACTAACAAGTTGAAGAATGAATCGGGATTAGATATAGAATAATTGTTATTATAATTTTATTAATATATTGTAATTATATATATGTATATATATATATATATATATATATATATATATATATATATATATATACTTGCATTCTTTTCATTAAATAATTTCATAACTGATTACCTCAATATAATTTATTTCCGTTTATACAAATTCATCGTATCGTCCTACGTCAAAGACTTACCTAAACCACGATTTTTGTTCTCTTTTTACCAGTTTTTGCTTTTAATTTATTTATTTAAGGTTTTAATGGAGGAAAGACTGATACACAAATATAAATGTAATTATTATCTATACAATTGTACTTTTATTTATCAATGTAAGTAGAAATTAATAAATTAGTAGAAATTAAACAATTACCGTTGTATGTTTTAATTGTTTTACATGTCTGAGTCAAATATTGACAATTTTCTCATGATTTTGCAAGTAAGCAAATTAATTTTTTTTTAGCTAAACTATTTTGCAAGAATTTAATATGTCAGGTTTCGATTGATATATAGTCATACGTTAACTTAAGACGACGGAATGAAATAACGTGAAAAAAATATTTGGAACTAAATAATTCTTAACTCATAGAAACTAACTGGTAACTTAAAAAAAATGTATTTTGTTTTCTTATTAAAATTTTCATTATTTTTTACTATTGTTAACCTTTGATTTAATGTGCTCATCTCTCTTGCAATAATTCGGTAGTGACATATTATATGGGTGTAAAAATAACAGCCATATAATATGTCACTACATATAACAGTAAACGAATTTGAAAGTGATTACGGAATTAATATTCCTAATTAGTTTCACATTGACTCAGAATACACTAGCGGGCTAATGCAAGTAGATTTTACAAGATCTTAGTATTTAAGGAAAATTTTATTTTGTTATTTTCTATTGTTCTATTCTTCTGAATAATTGTATATATATGGAATTAATTTATAAACTCATTCTCGTAAATGCTAATAAAAAATAAACTTTAAGTAACTACTTAAATAAAGAAAATGAAACTGCGCAACACGACTTTATTTGAGAATCGTCCAAGTTGAACGATGAGAATCGATCTCTCCTCTTGCGTTTGTCAATTAGGAAGCATGTTCTAGCCAGCTTGCAAATTGTTAAGCGAATGAAAATCGATCAGAGGAATGTGTTTCAAGAGAGGATACGCTGCTCTGTGCCTGATTTTCCCTTGTAGATTTGGTAAATAGATGTATCTATTTATGTCATTATGTCTACGTAGAAACGTTAAATAAGAAAAGAATACCAATATAGGTAACAGACAAAAACGAAATATACTCCTTATAATATTTAAGAGATCAATAGAATTCCCAAAATTCCATTATTTTCAAATGGCTAGTTTACAAAAAAAGTAGTAGAACAATTTCAAATACCAGATTTTATAGCTAAAGTTAGCCAATTTTCATTAGAAATTTCAATGAAGAAATTACAAATGAATAACTCCATTTGCTAAATCGCTGAAAGAAAATTTACAAAAAAGTTGTCATTTTTTTGAGAGCGTGCACGTTCCTATGCATTTGTCGACCATTTAATTAATGTTGTGCCACCATTTTCATTGATCGATGTGCAATAATTTTTTTCTGTTATTATCAATAAATGAAGAATGCATTCTAATCTTGCACAATCAGTGAGAATAATGATAACTTAACAATTTTAAGAGACATTATCGAAAGCTCTCCTTTGCTTTCTTATCCTATTTGTCAATAAACAAAGACGAAATTATAACCGTACATAACCAGTGAGAATATTGATGATATAAAAAATTTAATAGATTTTTTTGAAAACTCATATATAAAAAGGTAATTTATCTTGTCATTTGTCAATAAACCAAAATTGTTCTTGTATTATGCATAACCCGTGAGAATACTGACCATATAAAATTTTTATGAGCCATTTTTAAAGTTATGCTTTCGCGATCGAAAATAAGGCACAGCACTGATTTAGTGTTAATTAAGACGCTGAACTATTTACACGCATAAAATATAGACCACGTTAAGATGCATGTGAGATACTGTCTACGAGTACCTGGTCACTCTACTGCCGAAGCTACTCGTAACATGTGCCAAAGTATAGCTCGTGAAACAATCTGAAGCTACTGTAACATGATTTTTCCAATAGTTTCGCAGCAGCGATTACACTAAGTGATCAACTACGCTCTGGTCGACCATTGGAATTGAATAGCGACAGGTTAAAATTGTCCAACGAAAAAGATAGCCGATTAACTATACGCTGGCTAGCAACTGAGCTAGGGTATTTCCACGGAACTATAGAGAATAATTTATATCGCTTGGGAAAAAGCTTCAAATACGGTGCATGGAAATCACACGAGCTTAGACCCGACCAGCTGTAGCCATACAGACCTCCTTAAAGTTTTGGATTTTGGTTGGACACAGATCTCAAAAAGTTGTAACTTATAGATAAAGTATATATGTACAATTTTATACAAACTTTAACTTGCTTCAAATTACTGCCGTCTTCTTACACCGGCAAAGAATAATCCTTCATATGTATCCTTGTCAAAGAATATAATTATATATATATATATATATATGTATATATATATATATATATATATATATTTATATATATATAAATATTAAAATGTAAAAATTACCAACAAAGTGGAGTCTTACTGCACTAGAAATTAGACCGATTTATTTTATTCGGGTCTTTAACTGTTATGGTAAAATTTAAATTATATATCACCATATATAATTTTATAAACTGAGAACATAAAGATACATTGTAAGGCAAACATTTTGCGAGCATTTGAAAACATTATTCTACCATATTCCTACTATTTCCTACCATATCCCTAATAAGTGTAAATTTGAAGTATGTCACGCATTAGAAAATCTAGAAAATCCTTCGGATAAATAAAAATCAAGACATCACTGATATTTAGGAAAAAAGTAAACGACCTGAAAGTTGAATAAAGTAGATAAAAAAATGTGAAAACTATAGTTACTGTGAACTTTTATTTGCAAAAAGCACGAAGTTTAGCCAATGGAAACGAGAAATAAAAGAAAATTTCAGTAATTTTTTTAATTTTAATATAGCTGATGATAACGATATTTTTATTAATGGGATTAACAAATAGAAGAAAAAACGGGTAATGGAAAATCACGTTGTATTTTTAATTTCGTAGAAAATAAGTTTCAAGTGTATGTCAAGAAATTTACAGTCTGGTTGGACAATTATGAGGGCCAAAATAGAACCGTATAATTATTATTATATAGCAGCACACATATACGATGCTGGAAATTTAATGCCTATACTATTCATAGATTCATAGTTGATGGCCAAAAACAGTTAAGCAATAATTTCAAAGTGAAAATTTCTTTAAGCGCGTTGAGTAATTTTTGGGGAAAATCTTATGAGTTCGCGTCAGCGTAAAACATATATATATATATATATATATATATATATATATATATGTATATAAATATAAATATACATATATATACACATATATATAAACACGAAGGGGAAACAATTATGCTGAGTAAGATTTGTGAAGTAAACGCTGAAGCTAAAGATCTTTTCATAATCCAATAAAAATACACATTTGAAGAAACTACTTACAAAAAGATGCAATGTCTAAGAAATAGTGCACGAATAAAGATACAAAATATTGCAAAATTTTGAAAAATTAGGTCCAACTTATAAAAGTTTGCTGCTCATTGACAAGAAAATATAAAGATCTCCTAAATTTTTGCAAGTCTAATGTGATTCCCCCTAGAGTAATGTACATTTTATTATAGCTTGAAAACAGAAACCCAGGAGGTTTCTGTTTTCAAGCTACAATAGAAAAGCAGGGAGGCAACGAGATATTTAAGTAAGTACCATTTCATTAAAAATATGATTAAGCAATTATATGTTTATAATATTTTGAATAACAATAATATTATTTAATAATGAGCTACCATTAAGTTTTAAGAGCCTATGATTAAACAAACCAAATTATTGTTGACCATAAATTTTATTTATATTTTTATACAATGGAGGGTATTTTTATTTTTTTGTGTTTTGACTTTTGTAAAGAATTAAAATTACACAAAAACTAAGATTGGCTATGATCATTGTTAAAAAGTAAGTAAGTAAAATTTACAATTTCTACTAGTAAGAAAGTTAGCTTTAATTTTTTTATTTTTGTTCCGAAGCAGTTAATTAATAAATTTAACACTACACAGTTCGTTTCTTAAATAATAATAAATACCTTTTCTGGTTGTACTTGAGCTGAATTAAAAAAAAAATACTTTTGGCCCGACCTCAAAAGAAGTGCTATTAAATAAGAATTTGAAATAGCATTTTATGCCATCTTTTTTTCTATTTATCCTTAGTTTGCCCAGTTTTGGGTAATGACTGCTGTTTCCAGTACTGAAATAGCAAAGTGAATTAAAATAATATTTAAAGTTGCTTGTTTTTATATAGATATAATCATGTCCACAAATATCTTACTTGTCAATAATAAAAATGTTTTATCAATTTAACATACATTTCAAAGTTAACTACGTACTAATATTTTATATAACCGGAACAAATAACCTTCTTATTACGAAGTGAACAGATGCAACTACAAATCCAATAAAAATATTGTTTTATTAATTTGATTTTAATATAAAAAATACACTTTTAAAGTTTATTTTATTACATAAGTTTATACGTCGTAAACTAGTTCAAGTGGTATTTGCAAACGTGTTTTGTGTTAAAATAAAAAAAACCTTTCAAACACTAGGGTACTTGCATTACGAGGGTTCCATAAAAATTTGGGTATTTTTAAATATTTAATTATTCATAATAAATATATTAAAGTATTTCCAATATTTTACGAGTGCAAGAGTTTCCAATATTTAAAAATAGTATATTTCTTATGTGATATAAATGTAAATTAAACAATTTTAGAACTTTTTTCTTTAAATATGCTGTAAGAGCTTGCATTCATTCAAATTTCATGACTATAGGGCAACGAAAATAAACAATAAATTGTTATCAGTGCGTTTCAAAATGTTCGGTGGAAATGGGGGTATTTTCAGGATTCTTCCTCATTGCGTCAACTTAGAAGCTTGGTTTTTCTTCATTTTTAAAGGACCATCGAATTGGGTATTTAATATTAATTTACCTACATGGATTCCAGAGAAAAGGGGTTTTAACAGACCGTCAGACAGACAACAAAGTTATTATTTAAAAGTTCCTTCTTTCCTTTTGATGTACGAAAGGCTATAAATGACCTAAACAAATGCAAGTAAATATAGTATGTCTTAAATATTCGTAATTATGCAATGAATTTGGTAATATACTAACTCCATGTGGAAGTGAAATGTTTATTGAGTATTTCTTTGAATAAGAAAAGTTTTCTCATTCTCCGTTTCAGAGACATTAGGTTTTAAAGTGAAACCTGCCTTGTACCTCGCAGCGTCTATTGTTAAAGAGTTCATAAAGCAAGATGAAAAACGAAACTTTACAAGACCACTCACGTGTCTGTCTCTGTCTCTTATTTCTCAGATATCTCTTGTTCGTTGTCAAGATTGAATAGAAATAATTGTGTGTTATTTGAATTTGCAATTAATGTTGCGTGGTTGTATTAAGCTTATAAAAATAATACACTACTGAAATCACCATTATTGACATTTTTGCATGACAATCTAGGAATCATTTGGAGGAAAAACTGTTTTAATAAATAATAAAAATATTTTAAATTACAAAGTTTAGATATTTTCTTCATGAAAACAACCTATTACCAATATGGATAAATTAATTAATTATAAAACCATTTTAAAATTGGAATAACTCATCGGAAAAAACTTCGTACAAAAATTTAGAGAGTGAAAAATTTTCCAATTTCAAGTTGACAATAGAATGAATGGCAACGGTGAATAAGTTGATTTGGCAGGGAAATTAAAATGCAAATTTTATTTCTATAGGTGAAAATGTCACTGTATACGTAATATTCACTTCAGGGAGAATTTTTAAGTGGTTATATAATGCTTTGTGTAGCCGAAGTCTACCCATATTCAAAAATGTTTATATAATTATGTTTATATGCTCTCTATTAAATTAAAAAGGATAACGGAATACTCGCAATGATAATAAAACTTTTATCGCGCGTGTGTAATAATAAAGACTATTTTAACCCTGCCATTCTGTTCGGATCTATTTTACCCGAATATAATTTTATTTCAATACAATCTTCAAGATATTTACTGACCTTACTTATCACTATCAACTTTAATATTCAAGAAACATTTCATGTAGTTACTTTTTGTTAAATATTTATTCCTATTTGTTACTTTTATTAGGTTCAGGTCATCATGACCTGACACTAATATCACTTTACGAGCGCTGAGCATACACGTAAGAGGCTCAATTCTTATGTGTGTGGTGGTCTAGGTTAAGAATTAAGGAAGTAGACTAAACGTGATAACCAAGTGTGTCTACTAGACCGCCAGTTGGTGGTCCCTATCGATAATTTGTTACTTTCTGTCGCCAATTTGCTACAGACTCTCACCAATTGTTACGTTCTTGCATGTCCTTTTTGGAATAGGTATATTTAAGCATTAATATTGTAATTCCTAGTTTTGGTTTGTAAAAGAATATGTATAGATAAAAGCTTGTTTTAACTTATTCATATGATTTTGTTATCAAATTTTTACGCTGAATTTGCTCTTGTTAGTTGGAGTTTCGATTTCAACATGGCAAGTCGAATACCACTAAGTCATGTAGAATTGCAAGCCTCTGTGAATAGCCTCTTGAAAATCATATAAGTGATGTGTCCGAAAATTATAGTTACGATAGTCAACAAGACCAAGAAATAATACTTCAGAATGTTTAATTAGTTTTTTAAGAAACCTTAGCAACGTGGTCGTTTTTGTGCTGCTAATGTGATGCAATAATTTAAATAAAAGAATTAAAACATACGTGTGTGCGTGAGTTACAGACATAAAATGTTCATTTAAAATTTGGGTTTCAACTTTTTTGGGATCGAAAAGAAAATAATAAAATGACAAATATTGAAGGATTGATAATTTATAGTGCAAAGTTGAAAGTTTTAAATATAACCCCTTCGCAAGCTAACATTGGTCTTTTGTTACTTGGCGGTGTATACCAATCACAGAGGTAAGCTACAAAAGGTCTATAGGTCAAACATACGGGCCGAAATATTTTTTGAGCAACCATATCTTTTGAACTATTCTATATTATATCTTGCGTAATTTGTTTTGGTGGGAAAACCACCTGACCGGAAAGAAAACAGACAAATTAGCAGACATGAGAAATATTTGAAAAATTTGGGAAAACAATTCTTAAACCATGTAGTCCTGGACAAAATGTAAAAGTGGAAGAATAGCTAGCTGCATTTAGAGATTACTGTCCGTTTACATAATATATCCCTAATAAACCAGCGAAATATGGTATCAAGATTTCGACTTTTTGTGACCGTGGAACATCTTACCCTTTGAAAGTACAAGTTTACACAGGAAAGTAAATAGGTACACTACCAGAAAGAAATCAGGACATACGTGTGGTATGTGATCTCGCCAAAGAAATAAGAGGACTTATTTTGAGGGTAACAATTGTTTCACATCGCACAAGTAAGGAGAGGGTAGTTACTGCTGAAAAAAATAAGAGAAAAGTCCTTAACAGTACATTGAATTACGAAAACAAAATTAGTAAAAGAAACGATCAAAAACTTCAAATAACATTAGAGTACAATGCAACTAAAAAGACGTCGCCGCTCTATATCAACTAGTTGATACATATAACTGCAAGAGATAATCCAATAGCTGGATCATGATTATTTTTTATAATATATACATTTAGGCTTACACTGCTTAAGTCTTGTGAACTGCTATGAATTAAAATTAGAACAACATAAACTTACAAAAAGGGGAATATTTCCAAAATTAGGAAAATCACTTATAAAATTACATATTGGGATAAGGAACTTGTACTTTATCAGAGATAAGAAATTTACAACATAATGGAAAAGTCCAAAAAAAATAAAAACAAAAATTTAGCCACAACTTCAAATAAACGTTTAACAGCAGCGAAGTCATAATAACAAAACAAATATTTCTTGTGACACATGCAATAAACATCTGTGTAAGAAGAAAATAAAATATTTTTGCGAAAATTATAGTCCATAATCTTTTTGTAAAATGTCTTGTTTTCTCATGTATAGTAACCAAATAAATTTAATTGTTTCCTATTATTGAAATATATAGATTTTGGTACTTTATAAATACAATATTTTTTACAAATAATACGCTTGTTCTTTGTTGTAAGTAATGTTTCTGGTATATAGAATTAAACGGTACACGCCTAGATTAAATTTGATCAGTACAACAGAGTTAATTTTTGAAAGTAGGAACACACTACAATATGTCATATCTAAGAGATTTATTAGTCAAATTCAAAAATATCGAAAAATGTTTTGGCTTACTCTAAAAATTCTGAAAATGTACTAAAAAGATTTAAGCATATAATCATAACATTGTAGTCAAGATTTCTTATTTGCGTGACAAAAATTAGAAGGCATTTACATTTAAACATAATTTAGTTCAAATTAGTGTCAAACTTTCGATAATTCGTGACTTGTATATCTTGTTTAATACGGACATTAAAGATTAAACCCGGATTCGCACGGATATGAAAATATTTTTCACCCATTGACAAATACAGTACGAAAGGACAATTGAATACAAATCAAGAAAAATAATGAGAACATTTAATTTAATATGATTTTTGGGAAAAATAATGTTGCCGTTCATTATTTTCACTAATGAGCAGCGAACCTCAAAATACCTCTCAAACTATTGATTTTATTGACTTAATTGACATTCATTGTCACAAGTCAGTTAATATTCCTCATAAGTCAATCTATCTTTACTAAAAACTGGAAGAAAATCCTTTTAGTAATTACTGAGAAAGTCGTGTATGGAGAGTTATTATGACAACTTTTTTTTTAAATAATTCAAAACGGTTTGCATAACCAGAAAAAAAATATGGCTCAATGAGATAATGTTCATAGCATATTATACTAATATGACACTTCTTCAGCATAACTGAGATAATTTTGTGGATAGTGGATATATTTTTTCATCATTATAGTTTTTCAGCAAGCAGCCCTAATGTTTTACGAATTCCTCTATTAATTACTAAGTAAACTTGACTCAAAGTTAAAGTAAAATATTTTTGATATCTAAAGTTTGTTTTATAGCTATGGTATTGGAAGGGATAGAGAAGTACAAAAGAAGTTAAAGAAAGACTTGGTAGCGGGATACGTAGCAGTGACCCCATGCAATATCATCTAAATGAGAAGGAAATAGTGAAGATAATGCAAATCCAAAGCACGCTGGATTAGTTTAGACAGATCTTAAGGGAACAGTTTACAAATAAGTTAAGATGTAACTGCTTATATTCTTTGACAAAATTGAAGATCAATTGCATGAAAACGCGGAAGAGGAAGACAAGGCGATACCTAGAGAACTAACTATACATACATAATTAAAAAGAACTGCAAAAGGCGGGTATAGTGAAGGCATTTATAAATCTTGATTACTCGGAACGGATGAAGTATTTTTCAACTTGAATTTCAAATGATAATATTACAATTACTTATATTTATTTATGTGATTTAATAGTAGTAATAATCTATGAGCTGCCCTTGTAAAGTACATTTATTAAATTTTGTTTAATTAACACGACAATTATTCACATGACGAACCATAATTAATAGCTTTTTTGCATGCGACTTAAATTTTTAAAACAATGAGAGTAACTGATAAATAATTTTTTTGATAATATCAAATGATGTAGTTAGTCATTATAAATGTCTTTGATAATATAAAATAATGCACATTATTATAAATAAAAAATACAGATTTTAAAACCCCACCACCACGTTTGATGTATTTGGAAATTGATTGAAATCCTGTCCCATTTTATATTTTACTGCAGAATTTATATATACCTCGATAAAAAGTAACACGCGCCTTGTTAGTTACATGTAATTGCTAAAATATAATTTGTATTTAATATTATTTGAAGTTTTTTATTTCTATATATATTTGAGTATTCTATAAATAAACATACATACTCGTACATACACGCAAAACTTTGAGAGAAGCCATTATCAATCTGTTAGATGGACGTATAGTGGTACCATATGGTAAACGACATACGTAATTATGATTCGATTACTTTAAGGAGCGACAAAGTTTATAATATTGATTTTGAGACCATTATTTTATAACAACTCATATGAAGTTCTTAAATAAAATATGCTACTGGTAAATAATGGTTTGTTCTCTAAATTTAAATTTTCCAAAAAAATATTTAATTACTTGTGATTAAATATATAAATTGAGAAGTGAGTAAATATTTAAACCGGATATTAGACTTAATATGTAGAAAGCAGACACTTTATCTGGTATATACGCGGCTACACACTACTTTATCATCAATCCGAGAAAATAAAATTGGTCTTCATAAATATTTTTTGCATCAGTGTTTTTCTAAGATGTGAGATTCCACTTTCTACTAATATTATTATGTAACCAAAACTATAATTTCAATTCATTTTCACAGGCAAATTTCTCTTATAAATATATCAACTAAATATTTATTCAAAATTTGGGAATGGTACATTCGTGGAAAATCACAAAAATAGATGCTATCCTTGACGCCTACGGAGGGTTACTATTGATGTTCGGGTAAAATAAATAGTAACCAATATCTACATGGTTTCAATAAAAATTCACGAATATTTTTCTGGAAGATTTCTAATTTAAAAATATGAAGCGAAATTTTTCCTTTTGATGGAAATACGAAAAATTTTGTTTTCGTAATAAAGTAATAGAGTGGACTACTCTTTAATTTGCTCCTTTACTCAAATTCATGATGATACATATTATTTATAACCAGCAGTAAAAAAAATTGTGGATCCATATAACTCGATATATAAAACTGGTTACACTTTTTAAATAGCTAGATGCTTTAAATATATTGGTACACACATTAAGGACAAAGACAAATTAAAGACCAGAATTGATAACCGAATTAAGTGCCTAATAAATGTTTTGATGGATTAAGGAAACATCTCATAAACCGAAAAAATAATTAAAAACTTATAAAACACTCATACAGCACGTTTTTATATGGCATTGAAACATAAAACTTGAACAAAAATACCATGCCCTTATTGAACAAGTTTGAAAAAAAATCGAAGAAAAATTTTTGGGTCTGTGCAGGATAATGTGCAATGGTAATACAGGTATAATTTTAAGCTTTATAGATTATACAGAGCTTAACAAAACATCCGCAAAACCTACTTACATAACAAACTCACCTGTGGAGAAGCCCAGATATCCTAATTTTCAAATAGATCAACTCAATGGTTTTGATGGCGCTGGGAAGAATTCGATCATCCTAACAGTTAATGAACGGGAAAAAATCAACTTGGGTCTCTTTCTAAATATAATGTTAGATACACATTGCGGAAACTTCCCTGTCTTATTCAGATCCGCAATATATGCGTTACGAAAAATGACACCATGAAAAATGTTTCACGGTTACCCTCCTTGTCGAAAGGTTAAGTTTAAACCTTTATAATTAATCTTCTTCAAAGTTCATCAAAAATTGTTTCACCCCTTGTTTGTTTGATCTTGAAATTAGAAAATACCGGTTTGTCATAATTTTCGCTGTATTTATAATCGAACACATAATGAAAAATTTTCGCATGATTCTATTACGAATTAATATTGAGTAGCCAAAAATTTGGCAAAATTGATGTAAACTTTTGAGGATTTTTTTCACTAATATATTTGTTTGTTATTTTTTTTACTCTTCAGCAAAGTTTACTTTAGCAAAGATCTTTGCTAATAGCCTACCTGAAAATGTTATAATACAACGAAACCTAGGTCGTGGTAAAGGTCTTAAGGAAAGTAGAAATAATACTACATCACGTAGTTTCATTTAATTGTGAAGTGCAATTAATTAAAATGAGACTTAAATCCTTTTTTTTTCTCCAAATACTTTTATCAAAACACTGATAACTATAGACTTAGATACTTAATAAATATTTTTCATAGAGCTATTAATAAATAAATTATAAAAATAAGATCCCAATTCTATAAAGCCACTAAATAAAGTATTTTTTTTTAATAACCATTTATTTTTAATGTAAAGTGATGAGATGGAAAAAATCGACATACTCGAGTATTACAATTACAGTACTCAACAATTTTAAACCTGTGGCCATAAAAATATTAAGCTCATAACAATTAATTTCTATGACATTCAGACCACGTACAAGGGTAAGATATCATTCGCTTTTTAATTCTTTTAACTACATATTGCGTATCACCTCGTTAATAACATTTCGTATTACCTCGCAAATTTAATTTAATTTAAATCCCACTTGTATTCGATAGCCGTGACTGCTTTTTCTATCTCTATTTTAAATGATACATTAAACTTTAGGAGATACAGTTTATAAAATAACTTCACCGATATATAATATACTTGACAATTCTATATAACAATAATTTCCGTACCTAGTATAATCTGTTTAAACTACAGTCAAAGTAATTTCTATAATATCTTTAACTATTTCTACAAGCAAACGTAATAGAATTTCTCTGAATTTTTAACCTAAAATAGTAGCTGTCTCGTGTAAAATACAAAAATCTATAATCCTAAAAGCTATAACCTGTTCTTATGCCGCCAACACCGTATAGTTATTTTGAAATTACAGAGTTATAAAATAAGTTTTATCTATCTTTTAATCCAAATTTTTGTATTAATAATATAAATCTATGCCTAAATGAAAATGATATTAGAGCTCTTTTCCGTAAATAAAAAACCAATACATAATTACTAAACTTTGTTGTTTTTTCATCAAATCTATATATCTGTCCTAACGGCCGTAGATAAATAATAAAAACGTGATTAATATTAATTAAACGAGTTTTGTACATGAATATGTTACAGCAATTTTATGAGAGACCGTTCAAAATGTTAAGAATCTCCATACGTATGACCAGAGTATGTATAGGTACAAACTTAATACCACTTCTGACTCATCCTAAATCCCAAAAATCATAAAATCAATAAACATACAAGTTTTTCTTGGCTTCTAATATACGCTAATATACGATTGAAATATTGTATGGGAATTCCGAAATAGATAAAAACAAAATCTTAGAATTTTTAGACATTCCCGAATAATATAAAAATATAAAACCAAATAAAGCCAAACGCAGTCATGCTTCTTTTTTCCTAAGCAATTCAGGAACGACCTAATTTATTAATATGTTAACCTATAAATAATATTTATATGGAATATAAAAACTTAAAAATTTAAAGCATTCAATTGAGTTCAGTCATAAAGACTACACTAAGTCCCAAATACGAAACGATGGTTTTTAATATGTAAAGATATCTATATCCCTAGCATATATCTCAAGTAAATAAATAATTTATTTTCTGGAAATAAATGGTGGGGATATAATTAGTTTATACATAATAGTTCTACCAATATATCACACAATACATAAGCAATGGATTTCATTTTTCAATACCCGACCTTTAATATTAATTACTTTCCTTTCTTAACTCTAATCATTATACGTAAATAATACTAAAATAAAATTAAATTATGCAAGTTAATTATAATGAAGCCTTTTAAACGCCACCGACCTTTACCTCACTTTAACTCTGACCGCTTTCGTTGTCGAAAATAACCGCACCTCATTTATTTCAAAGAGAGCTTATCTCGAGATTTATCCTTTCAATTATTTTTTAAATGTATCATATTTATTTAGTGGCCTTTTTGATGATATTTTCTCAAATAATAACTGTGAATTTATAAATGCTGGATTAAAAAAGGTTTAAGTTGATGGTAATTATATATTTCAATAATCTCTTTATATTTTTGCGCTAGCTCATATAAAAGCCTAATCAACGGTTCTAGTGAATATTAGATGATCTATATATACCAGAGTTATATGTTAATAAGCCAATGGAATATCAATTTGGTCGGCTTAAAAAATAAAAAAAGTTGCATTTATTATACAGATTGTTTGCTACTTAGTACTTTTTAATATTATTTGCATCTTATTTTTAATAAACAATGTATATTTTACTATTGTATGAAGATTTACATCGTAAAATTATCGTTGTATGTGATAACGCGTTAAGGCTAATGAGGCCAGTGAATTTGAGGTTGGCTTTGTTAATAAACAATAATTAATTTGCATTGCATTAAAAGTTGTTAACCAAAAAAGTTTATTAATAGGTTAAGGAAATGCCTATTTACAACATAACGATCTTATTCAAGTGGCCAAAGATAAGTTATTTCTATATTTGATTAGGTTTCTCAAATTACTGATTTGAAAGTATATTATATATTCCACTCCATTTAGCTTCTACGTATGATATAAATGCTTTATCTTTTTCCATTGAGTATATTTAATATAGTTGATGGAACGCATGAGATCAATATAATTTAATAGGGCTTGCGGAAATGTTTTCTATAACATTCTAATATTGGAAATATTTATGAGAATATAGGCTTATGTATTTTTTTGTTTCTATTTATATAATTTTATATAATTGACTCCACATTTAGGTGGATTTATTTACTGGGTAATGTAATAAAATAGTAAATAATTTTGTTATGGGTTTTTAAGTATAAAATAAATTAATAATAGGCTTTACATTTAAAGAACCTTTAATTTAAAAAATGTATACTCTTAAAAGTAATATATACTTGACTCCACATTTAAGGGTAATTTTTTAATGGGTAACGTAATAAAATACTATTATGAAGCACATTTTAGAATATTAACTCCTGGAAAATATGTTTTAGAATAATACTCGTCTACTATTTATATTTCCGTATAAGATAAAATAAGAAACATATGTAATATTTGTCACCATGACATATTGGATTGATGGCAAGGGCCCAAGTCCGAGTTCGTTTCCCGGCCGCTCCTCCAACGAGACTAAATTGATATTCTGGTTGACTAGTTGATGTTCTAGTACTGTAGCTGTAAGAGATTTCTCTCGTAGCAATAAGTTTACAAATGTAGCAACTATGCACATAAAAGTCTCTAAATAAATAGTAAAATGTTTGTTATTTGGCTTTTCTTTTTTTCACAACTCTAATTCAAATTACATTTTTTATGATGTTAAGAATATTAAAAAAAAAATAACCCTAATAAGTTTATAGATCAATACGTTGAAAACATATTATTAAAAATTATAAGATATATAATATAACAATCAAACTGTCCATTTAATGTCTACCTGCTTCTTTTACATTGCTGTATCGTCTTATTCACTAGAATATTTCTCAACATTTCCAGTTTAACTTGAATTGTTAACTATTGGCCTTCGTACTGCGTATTTCTGAACTCACTTTGATGGAAATGAACGCCGACTTTGTAAGATAGGTTAAGAAACTATCAGTCTTCAGGGGTTGACTAATAAAGTAGCAAATTGTGTTTTAGAAACTTTTGTTCGTTTATAGGAGATAATTCTGAGAACTTTAATTCCATTATTAGTTATTGAAATACATAAAATTCTTTATAAGAGTTAAAAATAAACTTTTGCTATATTGAATAGATAAAGATTTTCAGAGAATTTTCATAATTTAGGGTAAAGAAGTGAAAAACACAATCTTAATTTAGATGTTGTACAAAGTTTACGTTTATTCGTTAATGTCTATGAATTTACTAAAATATTGTTCCAACAATTTCTATATCGATATCGACATACTATTTAGGTAAAAAATCTACATTGTGTGATTGATGTTGTCGGTATTAGTCATACAAAATAGACTTCTTACTTTATCCGCTCTTTGGTACAGGCCAGGATATAGGCAGGGATAATCGACCACGTGAGTCGATATGTGTCACTTGTATTTTTAATTTATATAGAAGTCACATAATAAAATATGTGACTTCTATATATGTTCGTTTTGACCACAGAAAGATTAAAGAGAGATAATTTTAAATCGTTGAGTTACTTTTCCTGTATTTTATGTAAAAATAAATATTTTAATTCTAATATAATAATTTTATGAAGAATAAAATAATTAATAATTACATGCGGTGTAATATATTAATACTAATTAGTAAAAATACGTAAAATATAGTTCATTATGAAAAAAATATTATTTTTGGTATCGGTTTTCAGTGGTGCTCTGAATTATTGATGATCACTTCTTGTATCGCGATTTAAATATGCAGGAATTTTTTTAATTTTTACCGGTTAATGTACTTAAATCGTTTAAGAACTTATTTCGCAGATTCTTCTTAAATTTTATAATGATGATAATTTTTTCTTTAATAACACAATGAAAGAGATTGATAGAGCTATTCCATGCAATTGTGATCGATATACATTTATACTGATTATGAAAACGTTACAATTGTTTCACACAAGTATGAATACCGTAAATAATACTATTTCACTCTAATAAGAAAATGTTTTTCCTATCAAGATCGATGTCACGCAAGAAGTACAAAATCACTTGTCCCGCTTAATGTTTTAATAAATATAATTTCCTGACATATATGCAATTTTTATTCTACCTATAAACAATAATAGTGTGAAGGTTGCTGATTGATTTTTGATAAAAATAAAAATATTTCAATATTTACAGATTTGGCCTACAACTGTGTAATATAAACGTGCTCATTTTTCGTTATAGTTTCTGTGAATAATAATTCTATGCATTCTAATATAATTTGGAAAAATATCGATTTGGAAAATGTCCCAACGGCAAAGGCAAAATGTATAATACTCTCATAAGACTATATTCTAGATCTTAAAAATGAAGCAAAAAGTAAGCAACAACTTTAGAAAATACACGTCACAGCAATACGCATGCTACGCAAATCAACTTATAGACTTGATCACTTTTATGGACCGACTACCGACTGCCGACCCAGTTTTTCTCTGAATACAACGTAAGGTTCATCAAAAACTTGTACCGAGATACCCATACATAAAGTCTAGGTAGGGTATCTCAAAGTTTTAATATAAAAGTAGGAATCCATCTAGGGAATGATTCAAGCCCCCTTCTATTTCAAATCGATATGAACTACCTGACTTCGAGAATACAGAAGCCAACCCCGTGAATTTTTTTGTATACAGATGATGTGATGCTCATCTCAGAGAGCAAAGAAGAAATCGAAGATAACCTAGAACCCTGAAGACAATGATTAGAATCAATTGGCCTATAATATATATATATATATATATATATATATATATATATATATATATATAAATAGAACAAAATCGCAATTCATAACATGCAACTATCAAAGTCTTATCAAAAAAAATCTTATCAAATGAACTAATATCAACAGATACTAACATTACATTGGGGGGTGCCACTATTCCGAGGGTAAAAAATATCAAGCGCGACATGAAGAGTGGGGTTTGTATCCGAAGACAATACTTACACGAGAATCAGATGGCTCCTTAAAATTATAAAAGCCGACCCCACTAACGGGAAGTGGCGATGACAGAGAAGTAGAAGTTAACAATTACCATCTTCTTAATATTCTGTAATAATTGTTTCGAAATATGGTATATATATATATATATATATATATATATATATATATATATATATATATATATATATATATACATATATCTCATGTGCTGACGTAATTTGCAGGTAATTATGCTTTTCATTGGGCTTTTCGTAGAATACTAATGACACGAAAATTATTTTATGACATTTGTTACATAGTCACGCTTGAACAGGTAGATATATTTTATTGAAAATTGGTACAGTCACAGTTCATGGCTTAAGTTAGAATATGAACGTATTACTAATTCGTAAGATCGCATAATTACTTTATTTTTGAACGATAATAACAATTTATTCTTATAACGTGTCAATAAATGGCACAGCAAATATAATAAATCGACGAATTCGCAAGTGAGAAATAGACTTGTTTATTTTTAATTTTTTCTAAACTTTCCACGTTCACAAATCAAATTTATGGTTCCTTCTGTCTACTAAGGGAAACTGAGTTTAGCATTTTTATTTACAAACTCAATATATTTTAAATTCGATGGCTGAGCACTTAGAACTCGTACCGAAGATTTAAAATATCTTCTACTGGAATAATGAATTAGGATTAGAATTTTTTCAATTAAAATTTCTAATGCAGAAGTTTCATCTAAACCAGCTTTCAAGGTGGACAGTAAAAGTGATACTTTTTTTCACTTCTCCATAGGAAATGCAACTCTTTGATCCTAATTCATTATTTTTTCCTAATTCATTATTTCAGTAGAAGATATTTCAATGTCTTTATCTAATATTTATAAACACTCAATCTTTCTTTTATATCATACCTATCAGCATTGGCATAATTTTGTCGTAAAACTGAACAATATAGTCCACTACCGCACACTATCTGTATGTTCGTTTATAACTTGCATGTTCATTTGATCGTTTAGAACTTGATTTCCACTTAATAGATTTTAATGGATTATCATCAATGTCTAGGGCGTTTATCTCAAAAGGTTTTTTTATAAAACATTAGTGTTGGTACTTAAGATACCGAAGTATATTAATATTTTCCAGAAGCGAGGCAAACAAGGAGCGCTGTGGAAACGTGATAACAACCGCGGAAACCGCGGGTAACAAAGGCTAATTAATATATAAAATTTTCAGGAAACTGCTTAATCTACCCTTGAAATTTTTTTTTTAAATTGTCTCCCGTATTTCAGAATAAAAATATATGATCCTTATTTTTTCAGTAATAATAAATATTTGTAATAATAATTGAACCTGGGCGCGAATCGATGTTTCTAAACCGGTACCTACGCACTTTAACCGCTGCGTTAAACTATATTTTGTATGCGTGTTAACTGCAAATTTAATTAAATTATTACACACTGATATGCAGAGCATTAAATTAACCCTTGTAACCACTAACTATAGGTGTACCCCCTACAACATATTTAAAAATTATATAATTTTTTGTTATTATATCCGTCGGTGTTTTTTCTCATTTTTGGACATAACAGTAGGCTTTTTGTCATTTTCCTTAGTACTTACTTTTTTAAAATATTTTCTACTCCATTTTTCAATTCTCTTTTATATGACAAACTAGTTATTACTTGAGGTTTTGGCTTCAATTAGATGGTATGTAAGGTAAGTAAAAGGGAAAAAACATCGAACGATATATGCAGATATTTTGTAATCTTTTTAGCACTGGTTTTGGTTACTGCTAAGTGCTTTCAGACAAAAAAGGAGAGACTAAATTACCGTCAAAGCTTGTTGTTGTCGTTAATTGTGTAAGTATGTTTTAATTTAAGGGTTCTAATAACGTGAGATCTGTTGATGAGTGGCTTCAGTCTTTTCCTATAGCTGAGTTTTATGTTTAAGTAGAATTGTAGCGATTGTAATATAAAGAACATTACAAAAGTAACAAGAAAATAAAGATCTGTGAAAATATCTCTATTGAACAAATATATTACAGCGAAAGTTTTAAAATTATTTTTGAAATTATTAAATACTATTTTCTGATACACAGTAGTAAATAATGTTGCGATATATTTCGTATATTAGTATGGGTCCGGTCAGATGAATTAAAATTCAAATAAACACGATTAAGGACATGGATATAATTCATTCCATATTTATATATATATATATATATATGATATATATATATATATATATATATATATATATATATATATGTATATATATATATATATATATATATATATATATATATAACGAATAAATGTATAGACAAACAAAAATGTTCAAAGCGTAATATGCCGATATCCGAGATTATAACATTAACGCTATTTCCTACGGATATAGTATTAAATATAGTCATCGTCTCATATTCTGTCTATTCTTTTAAAATTTCAGTAAAAATAACTTTGTGTGCATTTGAAGTGGCGCTGTTTAGAGAAGACACAGAATTCACTAACACCACTTACTTGTGAACGTATAAAAACAAAAGTTATATCTTCAAACATTTTCGGACGTTCCGATTGGTTAGTCCGATTGGTTGTTTTAAATAGATATTTGAGAGTGTTGCCGTATTAAAAAATAAATAAACCATGGAAATTTATTTGGAGATCATAAATTAATATAGTATAAAATATTATTACTAAGAAGAAAGTAATCATTTATATAATTATTAAATGAAACTATATCGCACTGATAGTTAATCAAATAAGTTTATTTTAAAAATACATAATAGCATTTTTTCAAATATTATAGGCTATACATATACACACACACATATATATATATATATATAGGTATCTCAGATATTATAGATGTTAAAAATATTCGAAATAATTTTTTCTTATTAAATTTTTAATTTAATTTTTATCCATGCCTTTTTCTTTTGCTTTTCTTTTTTAAAACTTAGTTTTTTAAAACTATGCAAATGAAAGGAATAGTCATAAAATTCAAATTCACCACGGCGCCGCTAAGAAGGGTGTTTTGCAACATTGCCACTTTTCTTATATTTATCCAAATAAAATCAATAGGTCGGTTGATACATTTCTGTGTTAATGACTTATAACAATTTTTAAAATTTCAGAATGAAATAGTAAGATTTAAAAAAAATAAGTGTATTGAAATCTACCTATGATGCACTATTACAGATTGAAGTGGCACTTTTTGGTGAAGATACACACTTTATAAAAACTTTTAGAGTATCAGGATGAAAAAGGATATCCTCGTAACTTCATACTGCTCGTGTCTCCATACAAACAAAGTAGAGGTTCAACTTATTATATTTTATACTCTAGCTCTCTTTAGACATATTATGTTTCATTGCGGTGTACAATGTGTTGTCGGTCTATCTGTCAGGACCTTGTGTGACACGACTTTTCTAAAGTTTTAAGTATAAATAAATTTAGCCACAAATAATTGACCGCTTGTATTTTATTAAACTTTCAATTTAAATTATTTGTCTTAAATTTCACCATCCATTTGGAAGGACATAAACTACCACGTAGCTCAATTTTACAATTAACCTGACATGCAATCAGCCACTTTATGTTTAATAAAGAGTAACTGTGATCATATCTAATATTTATCAAGAAGTATTTAAAATATTTAATGTCGTTTTGCATCAAATTTTACTGGCATATAAAAAATATTATAAGTTACAAACTAAAGATTTTTTTTTAAATTGTATCAATAGATATTGTGATCAAAAAACAAATTATTACATCACAAACATAATATGAATATTTTATACAATGCCCACTAATTTTAATTTGATAAAGCATGGTTAACAGTAAAATAAAAATAATTTATGAAACTAATGTACTGGATCAACTAGCAAATAGTTTTGAGAATTTCAAAGCATTATTTATAGTATTGTCTTAAGCTAACTTTTAGCAAATGACTGAACCTGTGTCAAGAAGTTAAGGCTTTTCAAACTTAAGTTCAAGAGGGCAGCGAGAAATATTACAAGTAAAACTGACGATGATAATATCCATAGTATAAAAGAAAATGTTTAATTTTAAGACAGATGAAAATGTAAACTACTCGAATTTACATTTAAATGAAACTACTTGATGTAGTATTATTTCTGCTTTCTTTAATTTCTTTACCACGACCTAGGTTTCGTTGTATTACAACATCTTCAGGTGGGCTATTTGCAAAGATTCTTTCTTTCTTTCTCAGAATCTTTGCTAATAGCCCAACTGAAGATGTTGTAATACAACGAAACCTAGGTCGTGGTAAATAACTTAAAGAAAATAGAAATAATACCACATCACGTAGTTTCATTTAATTGTGAATAATGAATTTCTGCAAAATTAACGCCAAATATATTCAATGCCGAATTTATTTTGCATTTTAATTCTAACTTTCTTAGTTATTACAATAGAAGTGGAAAGAATAAAGGCGATGACTAAAATATATAAATATATACTAAAAAATTTATATAGTTAAAAATATAATTTTTAAATATTTATTGGGTTGTTCGCACTCGATTTCGCTCGAATCGCGACAGATTTCGATTAGGAAACAGAGGAGAAGCCTTTAAGGACCAATAATATTACTTAGCTAAATTAAAGTGTAATATAATTTGGATTAGTAATTTTATTTATTTATTATTTAACCCTAATTTTTTAACCTTACCTCGTTTGCAAGTACATGTTTATGCAAAATCAATCTTACTCACGTGATCTTATCTAACATATTATCTTCCCTTCCTAGCCAATTGACTCCTCCCACAATGCTTGCATATGATTATCGTGACAATGTAATTACAACAACTACTGTCCGTTGAAATGACATAAGCTCTTAATTTTTGTCATTTTTACTCGACATATGTGCATAACTTTTTTAAAGCATTTGTGTATTTCATTATAAATAAATTTACATATTTTATTAGAATAATGAATGTATATCTGAAGAAGTTACATCATATTTTGTAGTTACGATGTACCAATAAACATGGCTTAACTGTTTATATCTTCTCATTTTTTTGTAATTTTGGCTAGTCATGTTAATTTGTAAGGTTGTTGAGGGTTTAAATTCCTTCAACATTACAATGGTGATTATCAGTGTGAGTTGAACGATGATGAAATTTTCACATCCACCGAATAATTAGTATTATGTCAAATATTGAATATATTGGGTGTTCATTTTGTAGAAATTCATTATTCACAATTAAATGAAACTATTATGAAATTCATTATTCACAATTAAATGAAACTATCTGATTACAACATCTTCAGGTGAGCTATTAGCAAAGATCTTTGCTAATATCCCACCTGAAGATGTTATAATACAACGAAACCTAGGTCGTCGTAAAGAAATTAAAGAAAGTATAAATAATACCACATCACGTAGTTTGATTCAATTGTCTCATGTCAAATCCTAAAAGAACAAACAAAATTCAATTTTTTATAAAACATATGTTATAAATATACTAAATGACAAAAAGTTAATATTGGGACGTGCTACAGAGTACCAGGAAGACAGCAAGCTCTTCGGAACCATCAAATATCTATATCATCGATTATTGTTGCTGTTAACCGATTTTTTTAATGGAAACCGTGCAAAAATATAGAGATCTGAAATTTTTCACAGTTAAGAAGTGACAGAATTAATATTTTTTTTGTGAACATCCGGCTAATATTTTTGTCCTAAAAACATAGTTCTAATACTACTTTCAGATAGGGCTAATGAAATAAAGGAATTAGTTAAATTCGATAAGTCACTAATGTGATAGAATTCAATTCTAACATAGAAATCAAAATTGTTTGTTGCCATAACCATGTCCTTTGCTGTAAATTATGAAAACCTTATTCAAATTAATGCCGACTGATGTCATGTGTCAAGAAAAGTGGAAAACAGATATTATTTATTATACAATATGGCAAAAATGTTTTATTTTGAAAGAAAAGAACAACATTTACATTGAAAATTTACTTAGATGTACGTGATCTGTATGCACGCTACACAAAATAGTAAGGTCATTGAATGTAATGAGGTTTTGGCATGTGTCGTAGTATAATTTAATTATATTAAAAGAGGTTTATTTTTCGTAATTATATTTATACAATATTTTTAATTTACGAGTGTGTATGAGATTAAATTTTTTTTAATTTATCATTATTTTTGTGTATTATTAACATGCTCTTATACAACACACTTCACCGCATTTAGTCATTATAAATAATTGTGATTGAATGTGATATATACGCTACGGAAACTTCGCATGAAAACATTTTTAGTGTTCTTTTAATAGGCTAACAACGATTTTCACTTTTAATTTCTATTGAAACAACAAGAAAATATAATATAATAGCGTAAGATCATTTGTTATTTATGTTGTGTTTCATAAATTCTAATATAAGCCAAGGGTGAAATTAAAAATTAATATTTAGTATCTAAACTTGGACACGTTAGTCTAATTAGTATAAATATTACGATTTTTGTAATTATATTTTTATAAAATATATTATAAATTATAAAATATTTTATATTGGATAATAATTCCCTCACGGGAAATAAAAGTGAGATAAAAGCCTATAAAATATGTCAAAAATGTATGTACATTTTCATGACTCTTAGTATCCTAAGTTCATATAAGTTAGAGAGATATACCCTAACTTCTATAAATCTTAACTAGCCATGTTTTGTTGTATTTTTTAGAATAAGAGTTTATATAAATCGTGGATCAAAAATTATTGAACTGATTAAAAATACATATGAAATTTCGATGTTTAGCTTTTTGATTTTATCGTTAGTATGCTAAAAATTTAAAAAAAATAATGCACTACAAACTAAAAGTTTTGAATGTAATTAATGATTTTACTGAATAATCTATGAATAACTATGCTTAGATTTTTACATAAAATATTCTATCCACGTATTGTTAAAATATCTCCTAATGTTAAATAGTAAGTTCATTACAGGATATTTTTCCATTTTTTTATTAAGTTCTTTAACAATGTAATGCATATATTCCTTGTTCTCATTTATCCATCGTTAATAACTATATGAATAGCAGGAATGTAAATATTAATTATTTAACTTATGCAACCTTCATCTTTTACGTTTTTTTACACAACATCCCTAATAATCCCGTTCCACGTTCATATCTATGATCTAAACTCCAACACCTGTCAGCTCTCAGTCTTGAAATACGATTTAAAAATCATCCCTTGGCAAAGAATAAGATTTTATAGGGAATCATTTACCGTACGTGCTACTTGATTACGAAATCAACTGAAAACAAATATGCGAAATGCAGCTCATTTTCTTTGTTTATAAATAGTCCGAAACAATATTACCTATCATAATACGTAGTCCCTTGCTTATGTATTGTTTTAATTATTTTTATACTGACTCTGTACTTTTTTATATTTATATTTAAGTAGATATCCTTACTTTGTAATGCAAGTGTCATTAGTTAGGTTTTACTAATCATTTGCCAAAGTACTTATTATCTACTCGATTTTTTGTGGTTGGCTTTACAAATCTGCTCTAGTGGCAAGAAGTTTGTCACCAAATGCATATTTTTGTCGCAATAAAGCTTGCATCGAAGTTTCCTCAATAAATAAATAAATAAAGTTACGCATAATTCATGAAAAAGTAAATGAATTCATGGACTACTCTGCCATAATAAATCCCGATTTTATAAAGCTTAATCTCTGATGAAGCAGCAAAGTTCATCTTTTATTCGAGGCATGAGTCGAAAATCGGGAGGCACATTTTCACCGGAAATTATGAAAAAGCAATAGTGAATTGCCTCGTTGAATAAAACATATACGAGAGCCAAACAGGAGATAGGAAATTAAGCGAATGGAGGAGATTTAAGGTTGTGCCCAAGGTTTTCCTCGTTTACTGACTACCCTGTGTACTTCGATCGAGACTATAATTTTTTATCTTTACAGTGTTGCTGGCGAACAAGAGATAAAAATTACTTCAGTAAAATGAATACTTTCATCTTTTCTGTACTTCTTGGAACATGCTGTGTTTAACATTATATTGTATAACTATGAAGAACTTACAGAAAGTAGAAATAATACTACACCACGTAGTTTCATTTAATTGTGAATAATGAATTTCTACAAAATTAACACCAAATATATTCAATATAAGAATTTTTCCTATCATTCTTCTGTTTTCAGTTCAATAAATATCAAAATGAGTACTTTATGGTAAGTATTGTTTAGAATAAATCTATAAATAATTGAAATAAAAATTTAACAATTGTATCAATACCCTTAGTATTTCACAAATAAACACCAATAAAGTCATTAATAATTACCGGTCTATTAATATGGCCAGAAAAAGTCAAGTTTAAAATCTAGAACCATTTCTACTAAATCTCTTGTAGGCTGGGTCGGGTGAATAAAGGGATTCGTTGTTTTATGTTTTGCGGTTGATATGAAAGTGTATGCAGAAGTATTGCGTCACAAAATGTCCAAGTTTACGGTATTATGCTAGTATAAGCACCCTAGTTTAATTTAATAAAGCCAATTAAAAACAGCTAAATCTATTTAAATAAAATCAATTCCAGAGACTTAGTCATATGGTGTGGTCAAATCCACTTGTTCTAATCAGAGAAAGTATTTAATTTATATTTATTTGTGGTATATAATGATTGGAAATTATATATTTAGGTAATTGCAATGAGAAGTGAGTGCAGAAATAAAATAGTGCAAAATATTAAGGAGCAAATTTAATTACCCTGAAGAGTAAAATTAATTATAAGACAATGCAAAGCAATACGTAGTAAAATCTTTGACAATGATGAGTGAGATTAGGTGTAGAAGAGTGCAAAGCAATACAATGAATAGTGTGATCAGAGATAAAAAATTTGAAGCAATGTAAGTAGTGAAATATGTGACAATAAAGAGTAAGATCAGAAATAAAAGAGTGCAACATAAAAAAAGTGAAATGGGTAGCTAAAAGGAGTAAAATCAGGAATAAAATAATGCAAAGCGATGAAAACAGTGAAATTACTGGTAATAAAGAGTGAAATCAGAAATAAAATAGTGCCAGGCGATGAATACAACGGATAACATGACTGGCAATAAAGAGAGAGATCACAAATAAAACCGTGCAAAGCAATACGGGTAACAGACACAGAGAACAATTAGAAAAAAAAAGTAATTTGTTTTATAAAATACCGATTGACGCTGGTACTGTCACATAAAGCGACAATGTGGGGAAGCTGTAAAACATTTATTTTCTTACTCGTAGCATACAAGAAAAAAGACAGCAAGGGACCGAGAGAGAGAAAGAAAGATATTGATGCCAATGTCCAGTAAAAGTACAACGTTTTTCTTCATTGTATTGCGTGATTTACTTATATATTGTTATTTTTCACATTAATATTTAATTTTCACTACAGATATTTGTTTACGGGTAAAAATTGTTTTACAAAATGGGAAATATCCGCTATTTTGTGATTTTTGACCAATCAATACTTCGTTATTGTACTACGTTCGAACCGAATTAATAGTGAAACCACATTAGATATCAGACGATTGCTTTAAAACTAACGTGATATCCAATATTTTTCAAATAAGTTACACTTCAAGATTAAATGAAAAACTATCATTTTATTGCTTAAGATAGTCCTTTTTGCTGGAACCTTCTGCTATCTTAATATTACTTTGTCTTGAACTCTACCATGTACTTTTGAAACGTCTAGACATACTCTAGATTCTTCTTCGTGAAATATAAAGTATTTATTTAGCAATTTTATAAAAATAATTTTAAATTGCTATTGCTGTCTCTTATTTTCAGGTTTTGCTTAGAAAGTTTACCACAAGTAGTATAATAACTTAGAAATTGCTATCAAATTAAATAGCTTGCAGAATTGTGTTTTTTTTCTTTGAATATTTTCCAAGTTTGTTCTTACGCTCTTATCCACCGCTTATAGAACACTTACTTTAGCTGGAAAAAATTCCAACTTTACATTTTGAAAACTAGTAACAGTAGAGGGGACCGGATTGTTATCATCATTTTAGCACTGATCACTCTCTATACGGCTTTTTCAAAAAGCTATCACACCTTTCGTGACTCTATCTGTTCGATGTTTTCAAAACTTAGTGTTTTTTCGTATTATCCCAAAACCAAATTTAAAAATAATCAATATTTTATAAATGGAAACGCAATAAACATATGAAACATAAGAAATCCGTAAGTTTAGAAAAATTACTATATTCCTGGAAGTTCAGGCATTAATATTCTCCAATATAAAAACCTTAGTAAGTTTTTGGTAACCTACAATGAACTAAAAATATTGATATAGAGAATATATAAACTTATTGTCTTTCAATGAAGAATATATAACCTTATTGTCTCACATAAGAGAGAAATAATATTTCCATTCTTAGAGAAAATCAACCAAGTTTAAAGAATATTTATTAAATAGAAAGTCTTTTGTTACAATTAATTTATATAAGGAAATTATTCAACTACATCAATCTCATTGTCTATCTTAATGGTGATCGGAATGTGCTTTATTAAACAGACGAAAGTCACGATCCTTTCGGAGATATGCTATACTGTACTACATGAAAAATATCTGGTTGCTATCAAATAATAAACATTCAGAAGCCGAACTTGACAGATGAATGGATCTATTTACGGACAAGGATGAAGGGTCGTTCGAACTACATAGCCGAAGAATTTAAATAATTATATCAAAACTTTATCGCAAATATTATTAGTAAAAGTACATATTTGACAATAATACTTTAATTATCATGCAGTGTATTTGATAGGTCGGGTTCTACCATCTACACCGGTAACGTATTGACCACGCAATACTCCGAACTTCAGATACTTAATTTACTTGAATGCACACTTGCGCTTAGCACCTCATGAAGATGTATATTTCATAATTATAATTGTTTGGAACTTTGTCAAATACCGACTTCAATATGAATATATTTTCTCCGTCCGAAATAACAGAATTTTAACTATCAAAGCCCGCGCGCATCTGTCGATATTACATAATCACCACCATTTAAGAGCATTAATCTCCACATGTAACGTGTAGTTTTGGGTGCAAGAGTTTATGTGATATTCTGAAGATTTACGCATAAATTATTAAAACTGGCAATGGTCATTTTTCATTTAACATTATTCTAAAAACAAATACCATTACTGCACGAAAAGTCTATAATTCCCGATACTGATTTATCTGCAAATCTGTGTAAAATAAGGACTAGTAAACTTGATACAAAACTGGCATCTTCTTTCATGATACACCCTAGAAAGAATGGTATCAAAATAGCAAGAGAGATTCCTATAAACAATTTTACTCCACTGTATTTAGGGATGAAATAACAGGCCAAAATGAGATCACAGAAGTAAACACATCCGTACCAAATTTCACGAGTGGAACAGCTAAAAGATCAAAGGCTATTTTTATTTGTGATAGTACTTACCCATGACCATTGCACGAGTATATTAAAAACTAGAGTTATTATATATGTATATATATATATATATATATATTTATATGTATATATATGTATATATATATATATATATATATATATATATATATATATATATGTGTGTGTGTGTATGTGTGTATAATAGATATAAAGCTTTCAATGTTGTTATTTTGTGGTGGATATTTGACAGATGTAACAAGCCTCTACACTGCTACATTATCAGATGCAAAAAATATGTGTCTAGTAATAGAAAATCATCAGTGTTCCCCGGAAGAGACATATATATGTATCCCCAGAAGAGGCATATAGGTAAAGATGACCTATTTATTGTTAAACTTGGGGATATGTTACAAATATTTCACCATCCTTTAAACGTGATGATAGTCAGCTTCAAAGATGAAATAAAATCAATCTTACAAGCGATGATCAGGTGGGTGGTAGAATCAAGTAAGGAGTGCTTCATCGTGACTTATATTATTTAGAATATTTAAAAATACATATTTTACTAATCCAGTGGACAATATCGTAACAATTTACATAATTTCTGCAGACCTCATACATAGTTTTCAAGATTTCTAAAAGGGGATAGTTTCTAACGGGATGCTTTTACTGCTTTGATCAACGGATGAAACGAGTGGAGCTTGTACAAAATTATTCAATTTTCAACCTACATCTGCGTCTGCGTGGTCTATAATTTAGATACTGGATCCAAGAAATCGGTCTTGTATGTAAACCATGCCAAATAGTTTCAATGGCTTACTAGTAAGCAACGAATAACCGGCGGTTAGATAAAAAATAATACCACAGAATATTATATGGGAGTATTCTAGAACCTAACAAAAAATTTTCTAGGAACCACTACCATACGGAATGAACATCAATGTTAACTTCGTTTGTATTTTCTTTCGCAAAGTTGCAGACTTTAAGAAAAAAAACAAGAAATCGTATACCTTCTATATAATTATGCTCAAACTCATGTAGCATCGACCACTTTTAAATTAATTTTTTTTTATTTTAAGCCAGACAAATAATGTGTCCTTCATGTTTATCAAAGTTATCTCTATCTGACTATCTCTTATTACAATCTTTACTAACTTACGTTTAAAGAAAATCTGTCAACTATCAGAAATATCTAGAAATAAATTTGTTCCAAAACCCTTGAATAAACCTTTTCACAAACCTGATAATGTTACAAAAACGACGACCAAAGATCGTTGATACGTTGATCGTTGGACCGTGAATTAGTTTTTTTTATTGTAAAAAATGTAAATAACATATGAAATTTAAATTGGCAGAGTGTTATGTTACATCCTATTATAAACATTACAAGTATAGATGTTTTTCTTAACGCACCATATCTATTGTATCAACGATTTTGACCATTCCTTTATTTTTATGTTACATTTGCTTATTATAGCAAAGATATTATCATACTTATAATTTTAATCTATTTTGAATTTTCACAAATTGAACTTATGCTATTTTCATTCATAAGTTCAAGTAATCGTCTAGGGATGAAATTTTATCTCTACGTATACACTATATTAAATACACTTAAAAACAAAATAACTTTGTTAATTGAGATGACAAGTTTATTAATTGACGATCTAACTAAAGGGATAAATTAACATTATTGTCTTTATAATTCGACAACTTGGTTAATACATTTATACTCCTTAAATACATTTTGCATATTTTTAAATTGACAACACTATTTTGTCGGTTTTAAGTAAAATATATTAAGACGTAAAATCTACAATTTTGATAATTCAGAGCTATAGTAATTAAAATTCATTAAAATCCATTTGATAATTATTGAGATTAGTGTTTATAAAGGGTTTTCAAAAACTGTATATGCGTGAATGTATTGATAAAAACTTCTAAGCTCATTAGCGTGAATTTCAAAAGTTAATTAAAGTTATGAACGTTGAAACGAAAAATAACAATTAACAATAAGCATTCATTACTAAGGTAGAATTTTATTTGATACAATTATATTTAATAAAAAACACTCCCTTAGAAGGTAACGGTGAGTGGATGTATAATTTTTTGTTTTAGAAATGCATAGCTAAGTACAAACTTTTCTAAACAATCATAGAAATCAAACACATTTTTACTATTTTATATCCATAAAGCGCCTAAATTTATACCAAGAAGAAGACAGAGTTTATATTCTCCAAAATTTTTATTAAATAAAGGTTACAAAAAAAATTTCAAAACATTTCATGAAGTCTCTCAATTCAAGCACTCGACTCATAGTATATTATTAATAGTATTTCCTATAAATTAATAGAGAATTACATTTAAGCAACCGAAATTTGTTGAAGATATGCTGCCATGCCAGGGCATAGGCAGTGGGAACGCATTTCCGGGTAACTTAATAATAAAAAAAGCGGAAATATAAATCTCTGGACTGGACTGAACTGAAAACTATTTTCCAATTCATCACTGAAATGAACGCCAAAAATTTCAAACTAACGTTATCACATCGCCATCGAATTTACGAGCGATTATTTTCTCGTTAATTCGACGACGAAGCATCGACGAAGTGCTTGGCAAAACCCGCGTAAGTAGGATTCCGTAATTTTAAATTCCAAATTGACGGAAATCACTAGAATTGTAAGTTTTAAATAAATTTTATTATCTACATTACCAATTTTCAAATCTAGAGTTGAAAAATTATAGGTGGAACTACACCTTACTCGCCACTTTGAAGTTCATAATTTTGCAAACGGAACTTAAAAACGAAAAATTGTAAATAATAATTAATTATATTTTAAAGGACTTTTCCAAAAATGCACCAACGAAAACGAAATACTTCCAAGTTTGAAAGAGTATACTAATTATTTCTATTCTGCTCTTTAGCTTACCATACCTTTAGCATACCATTTGCAAAATTGCATTATTATAGCCCTAAAACTTTAGGACACTTTGGTAAATGGAAAAATGAAAAGACATGACGTAATCAGGTTTTTTGTTTCATAAAAATGGTTCATTATACAAGTTGAATAGTATTTCCTAGTGTAGCTTAGTGAAAAATAATTAACATAATTTTAAACTTAATTAAAAGAAAAAGTTGACTAGCATTCAAATAAAAGTTTTATAAGGTTAGATTAGGTCTTGTTAAAAGCAATATCAATTTGTCCCGGAACATATGCTTTCTCAGTGGGTTAGATTGGTCTGTCCTAAACCATCGAGTTACTTCGAAAAAGATAGTTAAGCCTAGAAATATGTTTCATAATGAAATTGAATTTTACCAATAACGTATATATATATATATATATATATATATATATATATATATATATGTATTTGTCATGCATTTTCACATATTAAGTCATTGTCAATAAGAAATATTTCACTTAGGCTCCCATCACAGAAAAAAATTAAGTTTTCAATGAGAAGTATTAGTGGCATGAAATCTGAAATTAATAAATTTTGAATTTTAATCACCGTACTTTTATAATTATCTTTATTTTCATTCTCTTGTCAAGCCTCCAACATTTATTTGTTATTTCCTTAAACTTCGTAATTTATTATTTATTTCGGTCTCTCTTTTCTTGTCACATATTTATAATACCAACATAAGTTGAACGTTTTACTACAATATAAAAAATAAACCTGCCAACTTTTAAAAATATTTTTATTCCTTGATTTATTAAACCAATGTATCACTGAAAATTGCGATATTCAAGAAACTATCTGTTTTTAGTGAATATTTCATGTTATTTTTGAAATTAATTTCCTGAAAATCGATTTTTAAATCTTTATAAATTACTCATCGTCGAAAATTTACATTGACATCGTATGTTAAATTATTAGATTTTGTAAAGCCATTTCAATATAAAACTACTGTATTAAAGCAACTTCATAAATCCATTCACGCGCAATTATTTCTATGACTACACTTTTATATATTTACTAAGATATTTAGAAGCTTACATTCAGAATATTAGGAATTCTCGTGCAGTACGCCCAAGGATATATCGATAGCAAATTGCATTATGGTTATTTTTAACCTTATCACTCGCAGTAAGTTAGAAATAAACTCAGTCACATTCTCTTCATGTAAAGAAATTTACATCTATCTTCTGAGAATATGCCAGTTACATACGAATAGAACTAACGCTATGCGAATTCCTTGCACACTTTCAGAGTTAGGTGGGGAGAGATATATTTGTGGATATTTCAACGATGTCTCCACAAAGACTCGCTTACAATTGTGAAGGAAAAATTAGTTTTGGATACTTTTTATATTGTTGTTTCAATTGATGGCCAATAGGAAACATGGAATGAAAAAAATTTGAATGCTTTTTACTACTCAAAATTTTCAAATCTTAACTATAGAAATATATGTGGATTATATGTTTTGTCATTATACTAAACAAGTTTCTATGTCAAACGGTTTCTGAAAAAAATATCTGACCAATGAAGGAATAATAAATTAATACGATTTCTGTTTTTTTTTAACGAATATTTTCTATATTGTGGGGTTCCTTTAAAACATATAGAAAATAGTAATTCTTTCTCCCTAATTTTGGAATTGTTAATTCAATCTACAGCTATTTTCGATGCTTTTAATTTTAGGTATCTGTGGATGTAACTCTGAGTAAATTAGAGTAGAGTTAATATATATTGCATGCATTTACCAAAAATTCAATTTCAAATACTGTTTACGAAAAATAAATTGTAATCTTAAATACTTTTAACTCTTTATACTTGTCCTTGCAGGTTGCATTCAGAAAAGTGAAGTGTAGTATGATAGTTATATTTTTGCAATTCATACATAAAGTTACGATCATGAAATATTTATGAAATTATATAAATATCGTTGTCCAGCGGATGGTTTAAAATTATGAGTTTTAAAATTATTATTGCTTCTTTATAAATAGAAGATACTTAATAATTGAAGATAGTTAAATAATCAAAAATTAATTTATTAATGAACCATTCAATCGTCATAAGAATTTCTATTGCGAGTATTTACTAAGCTTCTAAAGTATAAAATTGTTTATTTTTATTAAATTCAGCCTAGTGAGTGATATTTATTTCAGCAATTTATTGTTTGAATCTCAGCATAAATTCTTAGTTTAAAAGTATCAAGATTTTGTTATCTAGCAAAATTCATAATAATATTTTAGTCCGAATAATTTCGACAACTAGTAGTAACTGTGTTAGTACGCAGTAACGTAGTTAACAAACATATAATAGTTGATGGAGCAGAAATGTGTCAAGAACTGGGAACCGTTGTCATATTGGTCGCTGATATATAGGTCAGAAATTGTAAGCCCCCACAACGCACAGTAACCACAATAACTTGGAACAGAATATTTCGCAGCGACGCAGTTAACGCTCAAGTAATATCAGTTAAACTAATAAACGGCCGAATGAAAATGTGTCAGCCACCGAAAACCTTAGGCAGATTGGCCAAGCTATTGTTGGACAAGTCAGAAATTTCAAGTTAAATCTCAAACATTGAGAATTACCTAACTTTATAATAAATTGTAGAGAATCATCTCTGGGTGGGAATCTATAATTAATTCGCAGAGAGCGAGTTGTTGATATAAAAAGTTGAAGGATTATTGTTAAATTTCTGTCAGAGTAGTTTTATTCGTGTTTTATTTTCACATTTGATAAAAAATTTAGATTTATAAAACGTCTACTTAACAATACGTGACCGATAACATTAATCATTCTAATAATATTGTATTTGTATTTGCAACCATTTGAACATACCCAAATGAAATGAAATTTTTGATAAAGGAACAAACAAAATCAAATAAATATAGAAGGGCAATGATAACAAGTTTGCTTTAAAATGCTAAATATTTATATTTTAGCTACAATAAAATTAATTCAAATTCGAATAGAAATCGCTCTATGAGAGTCCTGTCATCCACATTTAAGAGTGCGTGTAATTTATTTAAATTATTTACAAACATACATTTTTCACAATGTAAATTTATTGTTTACTACATTTTTCACGGGCTAAAAGCATAGTGCATAATTAAAAAATTATTAGTTTTGGAATAATCGATATAGTTTTCTCATAGTCTACTAGTGAAATTTCACCATACCTTTTTTTATTGATTACTTTCAGAATAAAGTAAAAAGTGCTCTATTTTCACTTATTTTTAAATATATAATGCAAGATATGAAAAAAAGTTATTTTTGTGTTCCTCATTCGTACTTAAGTCAATATTTGAAAAAAGTTTGTTAGTGCAAAATATCTGGTTTAAATATTTATTTCTATTAAATTACAAGTTTCTACAACACACAATTTTGGTGAAAATTAGCTTTGACAAACGGACAGACAGACTCGTGTGTGATCTTATTAAGGTATTTTTTATTTTAATTGGCGAAATCCAAAAAATACAAATAATTTTTTAAAAAATTCTTAAAAATGAAGCTTTACTAAAATGGCACATGTTGTACAAATAATTGTCAAAGAATATTTAGAAACTATACATGTACAAGTATGTATAGTTTTCAGTGCTTTTATAGATAGGAAAAAATATGCAAAAATAAAAGATTCGTAGCGTCATTCAATAATATTTTATTTTGAATTAATTATATGTTTGCAGTAGATTACACACTTTATCTACTAAGTAATGAACATAGTTTTAGAAATGAAAACAATTATAAATCTCTAACAATTACAATTATAAGTCTTTTCTTAAACATAAAATTTTAGCTCAATCTACTCTTCATCACGTGTCATTTTGCCTATTAATTTTAATGTATACGTAATTTATGACATCCAGGATTCGAAAAAATATTGTTTTTTTTCTGCAAAAACATCTTATTGTTTTACTTCGCAACTTGGTTTTGTTAAATCTTGGACTCCCAAATAATGGAAGTTTTGTATTGATTACACGTACACACGGTAACACTTTATTTTGCCGGCGTATATCCAAAAATATTACATGTGAAGGCTTAATTGCAATCTTTTTTAATATAAAAATAAGTTCTAATTTGATATTGCTCATTTTTCTTTTCAATAATAATGACTTAAATTGTTTTTAACTAGTGCACCTTTGTACACTTTTGGGACTTCTACAAAAACTTCAGAACCAATTTTGGCATCTTCTAACTTCTTCAGAAGATGTCAAAATCGGGGAAGCAACGTTTACTCTTCTTCATCTCATCTTCTATTTTTTAACTAAATACATTTTCTTTGTTATATAAAAACAATACTTCAACACCATAAACGTATTTCTGAATAAATTTTTTCAAAAATACACAAACTCTTTACTAACAGTTTAGAATACGAATTTCCTTCGTCATCATACATGAAAAAAAAAACTGCACGTAAATTCCATCATACTTATTATGTCACATAACATGATAAAGCTTATCTTTTTGCTCAGGATAATACTACATATATTTGAAACATTTTGTTTGCGTTTTGGGGAAGCTGGTTTGTCATCTTCTGGAATATATAAATACTGTAAAGTATGTTCATTAGGTGTATCTAGTAAAATATAGAGGAGAAGTGGTCATGAACAGTTGGCAGCACAAAATGAAAACATTGTCTGACATTGTTTTTTTTTTGACAAATCTGATTGCATGATACAAAACGTCGACACGAGGAGGGAATTTTGGTATCTGCAATAAGTCGTTAAATGTTCTGTAAAAACTTGACTGAAACAATGTTTCGTTACTCTGTGGTAATTAAGGATCTATAAGCCTGAGTCTATGAAATAGCTTGAGCAGTAGAAGTAGTCTCGTCAGCTGAAATAGTTGGTTCAATTGTATGGATTAAATTGACTTTTAGTATGGTTATATTTGATAACTGACAAGATATATAACTTATATTTTTGGTTTGTGACAAATTGATCTATTTTTCTTTATTTGTTGTTGGTGACAGTGAGGATCGAGTTTTTATTTATTTACAAATTTTTTGGACAACTTCTCTAAATGTTGCTCTACACTAAATTTATCAATCAACTCACATGGTGTGAGGGTTAACTCTAGTTTTAATTGTGAATTTACGCCAAACTATTTCCATTGTAGCTAATGGGCATAAAAAGGATAATTTGGTCGCATGATCTTAGTAGTGCAATAGCCACTTGTACTGTTTGAAGAGAGTAGACTCTATATCACCGGGAACAACTATTTCTCTCTTACTAAAATCATTAGAAATAACCAATTGAATAACAACTCCTTTTTTGTTACTTATATCGTGGAAATATATGTTACAAAATTTTATGGATTGTTTGGAAATTGACTTGGTATGAAATATTTTTAAAATTTATTTTATGCAATATTTTATTGATATTCGGATAAAGGGAAAGTATTTGATATTCGGTCAAAAGGAAATATTAATTTTTTGACAGCATTATCTTCACAAAATTTTGAGTCATGTTTGAGAACTAAAGTTATATACATAACTACTGTAATAAATTCACAATTAAATGAACCTACGTTATTAGCAAAGATAGCCCACCTGAAGATGTAATACAACAAAACCTAGGTCGTGGTAAGGAACTCAAAGAAAGTAGAAGTAATACTACATCACGTAGTTTCATTTAATTGTGAATAATGAATTTCTACAAAATTAACGCTAAATATATTCAATACTGTAATAAAATAGTTTATACTACAGCCAACATCTTCAATTATTTTTAAATCCCACAGTGGCTTGCGTTTTCTTTTGTCGTGCATATTTTTAGAGTGGTAAAAATCTTGTTTGCAAAGAATTTACGTTTTTGCGAATTTTGTTTTTGCCTTTCCTCTGCGTCTTTTTTCACCGTACTATGAATAAAACACGACTGTATGGATGGAAATGTTCATAGATATTGATCAATCACACAAGAGGAAATAGATATTGACACATGACCCGCTGTGTAATGGATTAACTACTTCTGCACGCACAATGTTTGATGAAGTTAGTTCATACTCACCTCCCCGCCTCGAGTTCTTTTACCGCTTCACTGATCGTTGTTTTAAGAAATTTCGGATTAGTTATTTTAACTAATTAAATTTTTTCTAAAGCTATATTCGGTTCGTTTTTATTATATTCAATCACATAATTAGATTATCTTCACGTCATATTCCAAAAAGCTGTATTTTAACGAAAATATTTTATACGCTTTCATATTAATATATAATATAGTATAATAAATGTTTTGTTGGGCAAGATAATAAAAATACAGATTCAATTTACTAATAAAACATAAAAACGGAAAAATAATTGTTACAATAACACTCCTATTTAGTCGAGAGCCCGAAGGACCTTAATCTTCCACAACCATGAACAGTTCCTTATTCAACCGCATGACTAAGAACTCTGTGTTTTACTTCAATAAAACAATATACTGCCTAGTTTAATAATTCAGGCCGTCCTACTATTCCAACATAAAGAATAAAATAAAAACATCGAAATTCGAAACGTGGATGATTATTTTCATTCGCGTGACTAATTGTAAAAATTATTAATAACATAGACACGATGTTATTAAAATTAATTGCTTCATTGGTCATGTAATATTGCATCAAAATACGAGTATACTGCCTTTCCAAAAGTTTAAAGATAATCTTTCAAAGTTTCTCGTTAATGCCTGTGTAAATATATTACGGTTTGTAACCTTGAGACACCACTTATTGTAAATCGAGCTAATCCCCAATGTTTGAGGTTTAACTTGAAAATCCTGTTAGCTTACCATTTCTGACCTACATAATAGCACCCAATCTGACAATGGTTTCCGGTCCGTAGGCACGTTTCCGCTACGTCGATTATTAGGTTAACGGGTACTACGTGTTTGTTAACTACGTAGCTGCCTAATACCGCGTTACTACTGTTTATCCGAATGGAAATATTATTATCAATATCACTACGTAATAATATCTTGGTACATAAATTAAATCCTAATTATAAATGGCTAAATTGAATCTCAGAAGGTAGTAGATGTTAATCAAATATTTGTGACAATATTTCCCAAGATATGAGTAATATTTATTTCTTTATGTGAACATATAAAACTGTGTACACAATTATAGTAATCAGTTTCCACTTACGAGATTTAGGAGTCAGAAAACTATCGCCAATGCAGATACTCAAATATCGATAATCTGAATTTGTAGTAGAATAACAAATTAGATTAACAGTCCTATGTAGAGGAATGAAACCCAATTTTAATGTGTGACAAGTCCTTATTTTATTGTTTTTTGGTGATTACGTTATTGTATAGTTTATCACGTGTAACTTTAACAATAATAAAACAAATAATTTTATTTACCCATTTAAGAAACTCTGCTACAAATAGTATTTGTAAAACTAAGTGTATACAGTGGTGGATTTATTGCTGTAAAAGTAATCTCTTACAGCCAGCTACAATGAATCAAGAAAGAAAAACAAGTACTCTGGTAGATTTCAAATGATTGGCAAACGCTACTAACGATATTTAACAAAATAAGCATACTTACCAGGGTGGTTGAGCACAATAACCTGCGCTGTGAAATCAGCAGCTCCCTTTGGTGGGTTGTTCTTATAAAAAACTGAAATACAGAATTAATAAAAAATTACAGGAAAAAAGTAAAATGGCGGCTAGTTAGCGAAAAGAGAGGGATAATGATGGAATACAGTTAGGATTTTAATCTACAGATAATGATAGGTAATGGAATTTTAGACGACTTTTAAATACAAATAATGAGGACACTTTTTTATATTTACATTCAGTTGATTCCATTATCTAGTACCATATACGGTATTGAATTATGTATAGAATGTAATTGTTTGCCGATGGATTTGAAACGCGTACTATTTTTATAACGTAATTGAAGGTTGCAAGTGGACAGGTATTTTAGTATACACAGAAGATACCAAGGTGTAACGGTAATTTTGAGGATATTACTTAAAAAACCTAAAATATTGTGGTTGCGTCAGTCACTGATCGTTAATCATTTAAATATCATGTAATTTTAAGAATTAACTTTTATTTATTAAATTATAATTAGTCATAACTCGTGACCAATGATAACGTAATAAATAAAATTTTTTTACAAATTAGACTTACTTTTGCAATACTGGTGTTACTGGTTCCTCCTGGATTCTTCTATTCTTCTATTTTGATCGTCTCTGAATGAATTTAGATGTAAAATTAGTTAACAAAAGTACATTTTTGTTGCATTTTAACTGATATCAAATACTGAAAATACACTATTTCAAGATAAATTTAAAAAAAATTACAATTGTGAAATGCTCAATAGGATATCGACTCAGTTTTGGAAACGAGTTATAGAAACAATTTTCATTACAGAATTTATCTAATCAATATACTATTTTAAGACAAATATAAAAGAAATATATTGCGTTTGTGAGATGCTCAGTAGGATAACGACTCTGTTTTGCAAAAGGAGTTTCAGAAACAAGTTTCCCTACCCTAATCGATATACTATTTTAAGACAAATTTTAAAAAAATATATTACGGTTGTGAGATGCTCAATGAGGTATTAACTCAGTTTTCTAATAGAGTTTTAGAAACAAACTTCATCGCAGAATTTATCTAATCCATACATTATTTTAAGACAAATTGAAAAGAAATATTTTGCGGTTGTAAGATGCTCATTGGGATATCAATTCTGTTTTGCAACGGAGTTTTAGAAAACATTTTCTTTACACAGTTTATCTAATCAATATAATATTTTAAGACAAATTTAGAAGAAATATTTTACGGTTGTGAGATGCTCAGTGGGATATCGACTCAGTTTTACAATGTAGTTTTAGAAACAAACTTCATTTACAGAATTTATGTAATAAATATACTATTTTAAGATAAATTTAGAGAAATATTTTGCGGTTGTGAGATGCTCAGTAGGGTATCGACTCAGTTTTGCAAAGAAATTTTAGAAACAAGCTTCATTACACAGTTTATCTAATCGATATACAATTTTAAGCCAAATTTAAAAGAAATATTTAGTTGTTATTGGACACTCAATGGGATATCGACTCAGTTTTGCAGTGAAGTTTTACAACAAGCTTCATTACAGAATTGATCTTATCATTACACTATTTTAAAACAAATTGAAAAGAACTATTTTACGGTTGTGAGATGCTTAGTGATATATCGACTCAGTTTTTAATGGAGTTTGAGAAACAAGCTTCACTTTAATGTAAGTGCCCAATGAACACTAATGTAAATAAATGCATAGATCAATGAACGGTAGTAGCACCATTGGTAGGAGGAGTTACGTACTGCGATGGCAAACCAAACAATGACAACATGGCAATTATGTACAACTACTTTAAAAAAGTGGCTGCTCTAAAAGGGGCAACCGTCCATAATAAAGTTGTGGACAGCATCCTTTTATTTTATGATGACATTATTGACATTTCTAAGACGGCATTTAATTTCATTATTTTTAAATGTATTGTTATTAGTTTTCTTTTAAACATGTTTTGTAAATATTTTCCTGACTTGTACATATTTTTTCTGTTCTTCTTTAACTTGTCCAATGCATTGGCACTAAGCTGTAAGTTAAACCACAATTTTACTGAGTAAGGGTAAGTCAAAAAATAAATAAATATAAGGTAATAGCGCAAAATTTATCGTCCATTGGCAACACTATAATCCTTATCGTCTGATTCATTTAACACGTACACTACGGATGTCGATACGTTGTCAGTATAAAGAGTTTACTCTTTGACAGATATCACAAAACTATCAGCATGCCAAGCTCGGAAATAAAACAGACAAAGACAAATAAAGAAAAAATAAAATTCAGTCAACTAAGAATATTTATTCCCTTTAGTATCGATGTAAAATAGGATAACCATAGTCGTGTACTGCACTAAAAAACTTCGTATTAAAAAATTCATACTCGACAATTTTACAAAAACACGAAGGACAGTATGAGGGAGAATATTGTACACTGTCATTCTCTGCTGCAAAAGTGAAACTTGTTTCACATTGACGATGATGTTCCCGATATCATAACTTATTATAGTTATGACTTCCAAAATATAGCATACAGTCCGATGTTTAAATATTCGGTGAATATTACTATTTTATGTTTTCAGGGTTTTGTAGCCAAGTGGCAAAAACGATACCGTAATAATTGTATCCTCTATCAATCATATGTCACGGCATCATAGCTCCTTCACTTTTAATTTAGAGGGATGCGCAGTTTAATTATATGAATTAGAGAAATAGATGTGTTCTATGTTTTCAGTATTACGTAAGTATATGTATTATATTACAAATAGAGGTAAAAATATTATGCTACCTCAAAATGTTACACTTAAAACCTACATTTTAGATTATTTGCAAAGTATTAATAATGTTAAACTCTACTGGCCTGCACTGCATTATTAACACTATGCAAATAATATTACAGATTGCCTGCATTGCATTATTAACACTATGGAAATAATATTACCGATTATTTGCATAGTGTTAATAATGCAGTGCAGGCTAGTAGATTTAATGAAACAATAGTATTTATTGGTACAACACTTACAACTGTCACATTTTAATGATGTGAGTAGACTCATTTTATTTATCGACAGCTGCGACGAGCGAGGTTTCAGCGCAGAACGATGGATTACTTCACAACTTCAATAACATCTGGCCAACAACTCTGATTTTTGAGAGAAAGTGCGTCGAATTTTTCTGTATTAAACATAATGAAAATTTACTGCTTTATTATATATCGTAACTAGTAAACCCGGCGAACTCCGTTTCGCCACCAGATGGCTTCGTTTTTTGTAACATTTCGTTTGGGGATTAAAACATGAAGAAAATTTTTTTTTTTTTTGTATTTGAAAAGGAAAAATTTTATTTCATTTCACAACAGTAATGAATTCATTTCGATTACAAAAATGAAGTGTAATTTAGTTGAACTTCTCTAAGTAAAAAATGAAAATGAATCCAAAGTAAATACTGAATCGAAGCGTTATACGTGTCCGCAAATTATCCGTTTCATTGAAGTGCTCTTTGGTAAACCACATTTTTTGTTTTTTGGTCTGACGTTAACACAAACAAAGCGGATGGTTTCCCAACTCGTGAACACTCAACGTATAGCTGCCCATGTGAAAAACAATGATTTTATAAATTTATCCCGCAAACACTAAGCGATTGGCCTTGCGACTTGTTAATTGTCATTGCGAACGCAAGGTGAACCGAAAATTGCAATCGTTTGAAGTCAAACGGAAGATCAGTCGGAATCATTGGTATTTGAGGAATACATACATTTTCACCTGCGTACTTTCCGTTAATAATGGTTGCCTCAATCAAATTCGGCATAAGTCTTTTCACCGCAAGTCGAGTACCGTTGCAAAGTCGCGGTGGATTCAAATTACGCAATATCATAATAACTGAACCAACTTTGAGTTGCAAGTTATGTGGTGGAAATCCTGGTAACTCGACAGAGTTCAAAAACTCCGTTATATAATTTACTATATAATCGGGATTTGTTATGGAATCAACGGATTTGTATGTCACCAAATAAAATAATAAAAAATGTATAACACAAATCTTCAATAAATATTATTTATTATTATTATTTACATCGATTTTGATGGTTTCCAATTGAACTGTTAGGAAACGAATAACTTTAACCTCAATTTCACAATTTCACAGTGAACACAATACCGGTTTTAAGTTAGTGTTTGAAAGAACGTGCGCATAATAAATGTCACATGAAATTAACTGAGCAGAGTACAATGAGTAGCTGTCAAACAATGTATCACGCACCGGCGCCACCTACTTAAAATACTGGCGCCATCTGCTCCACAACCATGCAAAACCATATTGGTTTGCCGTACATGCTATGTATCAGAGATGGAGCTGTATGTGAAAAATGATATTCCCTGTTTTCCTGCTTTTCTGTTGAAATTTTTCCTGTAAATTTTTACTATAAACCTCACGGAGCCCGAGACCTTTCCAACGAATGCAAAACCGTGGAAATCGGTTCGTGCGTTCTGGAGTTATAGCGTCAGGAAGGAAAACCCGACTTATTTGTATATTATAGATTATATATTTCCACTTATTTTTATAATGTTTATTTTATTCATTACATTTATATGTGTACGTATGTGAACAATTTACATTATTTTCGCGTGCTTCATTATGCCCTAGATGGTACACATTTCCAAAATCAATAAAAGGCAGTAAAACTGTTTAATGAAAATAGATTTAGATTATGATTTGTAACCTACTGAAGATTCAGTAACCGACATCATTTACTTGAGTCTGACAACTGAGACTTGTATTAGTTATTAAGCCTCTATCTTTTATGTTTTTAACGTTTAAGATAAAATTATTTGCAGGGCCATTTTGAGTTAGCTGTGAAAACTTTAATAGGCAAATTCTTGTAAGAAGCCTCTAGCTACTAATTGAAAAAGGTTACAATAATTACGACTAATTATTAGGCCAATTTGAGGTCGTTGACTCACTATGTGGAGATTATTATTGATAATACCTTTTACATTAGATAATTCTAAATAATCTGCTTACAAACTACATTAGGTTTGAGGATTTTTAAAACGATAAATTAAAAGTCAACACAACAGCGATTACATCACAATTCATAACATGAAAATTAATGAAAAGTGAGAGTCACCCACAATTTCGATCAAATGGCCCAGAGCGCTGTGAAACGGCCCAAAATTCCATTTGTTTTCGGGTTAAATAGCATTATTGACTTGTGAAAACAATATTATTTTATGAATATGTGCTCAATTCAAATTTTCGTACAAAGGAAAAAGAAAACCGTTGAATCGTTGCACGGATAAAAATACACAAAAGGATTCTAACATACATGTGAATCGGAGTCAGGACGATATAGCAACATAAATAATGTATCGGTCCATTCGTCAGTAACCAGTTTTTGGATTATGAAATTAATCCTTAACATAGATTAATAGTGAATTAAAATTTATTAGCGTTTTTGTTATCGACGAGATTTTTTGTCATTACATGTATAATATAAAATATTTAATAATTTACACTTTATTATACCGACGCACTCTCATTGACATAATTACACAACAAGTAACGAAATACCCACAATTAAATGAAACTACGTGATGTAGTATTATTTCTACTTTCTTTAAGTTCTTTACCACGACCTAGGTTTCGTTGTATTACAACATCTTCAGATTGGTTTTTACCAAAGATGCTAATGGCCCCCCTGAAGATGTTGTAATATAACGAAACCTAGGTCGTGGTAAAGAACTTAAAGAAAGTAGAAATAATACTACATCACGTAGTTTCATTTAATTGTGGATAATGAATTTCTACAAAATTAAAGTCAAATATATTCAGTAATGAAATATTTTCAGCAAATATTTTACTTTTCCGTAGAACACCTTAAATTTATGATACTTTGTTTACATGTTAAATTATATGACTAGCATAAACACCTCATGGTAAGCATCGACTGAGCTTTTGATATAATTGACCAATACAGGCATGACACCAATACAGATAAAAAATAAGCCATTTAAAAACTATAACGATTATAAAGAATAAGCGGTAGGGATTGAGTGATATATAATCACGTTTTCCATAAAATTCCATATTTACTTTAAATATCTCCCTGCTTAGATTTAGCCAAGAGATATCATCTTTGACGAAAATTTTGAAATATTGTATAAAAAGGTATGATAATGATCGGAAAGAAAAGCATGTAATTAACACTAGATATAAATAAAATTCACTATATGATTCTGTGAATCTATTACCGGAATCTTACTTTTTCAAACATCACTGTGGACATAGTTGAAATGGAGCTTTAACACTTTACGTGAAAATTTCAGGTAAAGCTCAGGTAATTCTGAAACTTAGCTTGCTGACAACGATTAGACAGGACTGGACATAGCATTTTCCCTTTAATATATTTGATTACTGGCACCGTATCGAATAACCATTTTTAATTTTATAGATATCAATTTAAACAAGCCTATATTTCCATGCCGATGCCAAAATAATTTCAGGAATAGAAACTTTGATCTTATGATAGACAAATGATATAACAAATGATATATTTAAAATACATGTCTTATGTATAGTGAACTATGTAAAATATTTACAAAATGTTTATCGGTTCGTATTAGATTATTTTGTATTTGATCTCAACCCTTTTTTCACAATTTGAAAGTATATTTTAATACCCAGTGATTTACAGCTGAGCATACGCTACTACTAAAAAGAATTCTGTTATCTGGATTTTACTGCATCGTCTGAATGAGATCGTGGATGAAGAAGTTAAATATTCATTTTTGAAGCTTGGTGAGAATAAGACGATTGCAGCAAAATCGTATCAAAAACTTGAATTAGTCTTGCTTTGTTGAATTTCAAAGATTTTCAATCAGTTTCAGTAATTTGCCTGATATATGCGTTATTAGTGCAAAATCCATTAGAGTCTGAAAATATTTATAAATATTAAACATATCATATAAATTATATTTGTAGGTTATTCGGAGCCCTCGCTAAGCCAAATACAGTTTGATGATTGAATTTGTGAAAAAAGATATTCCTCCTATACCTGTAAATAAGTCAATATGCCTACTTCCCCTTTCTATTTTCTACCAATTTCCTCTTGAACATGTTAAGTTTCCTTTCTTTATGGCTCTTAACAGATAGTGCGCTCATTATATTTACCTTCCAGCTATTAAAAGGAAAAAAATGCTATGCCATGTATTTTTGAGTAAACAGTTTACTTAGTACCTGACAATTTTTCACACTCCCGCAATAATCATATTTTTGTTATACCACGCTATAGAATCTAATTATTTCAGAACTCTCCAGTTTCCTGCAACATTTAATTACTCAACCATCTCATCGTAACGGCACTACGGTGAGATTTGTTTATAATAAGTGGAAGTCAATTTGTCGAAATATATCGTCGGTATCTTTTTTATTTCTTGCGTTTTGCATTAAAAGCGTATTTTTTTAGCTCATTAATATTTTATCGTTACGGGTAGCTTATCTACAATGTATCGATTAATGTGTATGTGTGCGTAAAAAAATTATACTAGGTACTTAAAAAAAATTAAAATTCAAACAAAAAGTTAAAGCCGTAAAATAGAATTTTGTTCTCAATTCATTCTACAGGCATAATACAGTTTTTATCGATGTAGTGAATCAAAATATCATGTTTACTTAGAGTTCCGTCACAAATAACCGGTATTTATGTAATGAATAGCACAAAATCAGACAATCCTTTGAGCTGTTTGCGAAATATTTATAAAAGTTTGTCAGGTAGTGCGAGAATTATGGAGTTCTTTGATGTGGCCCGTTACTGGGACATTGCCTTTTTCTTTCTCATCCTTTTCCTTTCCCCACTATGACAGTTCAGGTGATTGTGTTTAGAATTGATTTGAGCTGTAATTGGCTTCTCTTTGACAAATCGCTTCTGCGTAACGGATTTGTTAGGCAGAAATGCTCGATTTATTTTTTGACTGAATGGCAAGAAGTAAGGTATTTCTAGGATTATAAAGTATTACTGAAAGTAATCCTTACCAGAAATAAAAGCATTCTTCGATTATTGGATGTATTAAATGAAAAGGCAATAAAATTATTTTGCCTTGTTTATGTTCTCAATCAATTCTATAATTTATATGATATGTTTAATATTTATGAATTTATGAAATGTATAATTTTATAAACAAGACTTAATTTTTAAACATTGAACTCTTTTTAGTTCGATGTGCATTAGTTTTTGGTTTCAAAATCGTGTTTAAATTTTGCCATATGTTTGCAAGAATAACTTTCAGTTTTCTTGGTTTACATGCAATTTTAATTTGTTGCTTCTATTATCGGCTACAATTTAATAAGATAAACCTTGTAAGTCTCTTGGTATATTTTAACCATAATATTATGTCCGTAACAACTTTTTTCATTTAACCGTTGCACAAACTCACCGAAAGCCGCAAGGGCTTTCGGAGAGTTTTAGCAAAGTAGCACATGCAGGAAGAACTTTTAAAAGCATATATTTCTTGGAAAAATGTGAAATAATGTGTTGCAAAATATCTTAACGAAAGCATTTATTATAAAAGTAATTGCTTTTAGTTCATATGTCTACTAAAAATGGACTGTACTCGATTGAAGTGTATACGTGGTACGGGTAAAAGAGCAATGTTAATCAGGTTTGAATATGTCTAAATAGTAATATAATACCTTGAACATATAATAACTTTCAATGAAATTTAATAATCAGCATATAATCAACATTTTAAATAGTTACATCACTAAAATTTTATCAAAGTTGAAGTTTCTTCCTTAGTTTGTACTTATGGAAAAAATTATTATTATTAGAAAAAATTCTCTTAATATATAAAGCTGATCTGCTTTTAAAGTACTTTTACTATCATCACTTTGTGTGAGTCATTTCATGATTTTAATTTAAATATCTCTACGTATAAAAAAAATATTAACTTTGCATGTAGGTTTGGAAAAAAAACATTTGGGTAGCACCAATATAATTTTTAAACATTTTATTTTTTTCAGTTTTTATACACGCTTTAAACAATAACAACATAAAATTTATGTACAAAGGTACACAAACACAAATACTGATGTATAGAATTACGTCAAGCAGATATATAATATACCTATGTATGTATATATTCTTCTTCAATAGCTTGACAGCCCAGGATAGGCACCTGACTTCCGCAGAATCAACTATCAAGCTCTCCTGTTCTTGGCCAGAGACATCCAGTTTGTTATACTTAGGATTGTAAAGTCTTTTTCCAAGCAGTTGAGCCACCTAAATTTAGGTCTTCCTCTTTTTCACGAGCTCAACAGTCGGGTTGAGATCTTTTTTGTTGCACATATATACGTGTATATACATAGGCACATAAATACAATAGATGGCGGTAGACCTACTTTAAATCGCACAATAAATTCGGATGTACATAGAATAAATAAGCGTGGCCAGATGTGAAGTGCGAGAATATGCTTACAAAGAACGACATAGGTACTTGTTTCAATAGTCTGACCTACGAAGCCGCGGGCACAGCCAATATAAAGTAAGAGTAGTCCTTACAATAGTTCATATCTTTTGCGTATAATTTTGAGGAAATTTGGCGTAACTAGAAAAAAACTGAGGAAAATTGAAGAGAAAAAATATCCTGTAGACATCGATATAATCCACTATATCGATGCCCATACAAATATTGTCAATAACTAATTTTACTACCGATCCCAAAATTTTGTCCTGAATTTATTCACACAAACTTTTAATAAGTCTTCATGACCTAGTTTTACGAACCTTATTTAGAACACTTCTACAGAGCTTTCATCCCTTTAATTGACTTATTATATCACGAATACAGTGTAAGGGTTCATCAAAGGTTCTTATGTCTTCAAACTATTATAAAATTAATTCTCAACCGCATCTCGTTCAACATTGTATTAAGTTTGGTGATGTAGTTTAATATATATGCAAAAATTTCATCAATATTTGCTTATTATTCATGCACACTTATTGTATTTTTTGTGTATTAACTTTCATTTATCTTATTGAATGTCTTCCAAAATTGAGAAACACTGAAATAATCTAAGATTACCCAAGAAATTTTGAAAGGAATCTATTGTACTCTTCATTATTTTTCTTTCCTTCACATTATTTACGTTTATATCTATTAACGAGATATCTAAATATAATGAAATATTTAATTTATTTAAATAATATATACGTAATAGTCAGTACAATTAATTTAGGAAGTATTATACTCAAACAATACATCCAATATTGTGCGGTACATATCGTCTCACTTAGTCAATGACAAATTATCTAACAATTTTGTCATTACATTGTTACAATATTTACAAATACTTAATAAAGATATTACTATAATTAATAATTTCATGATAATATAAAATAATCACGTAACATAAAATTTAATAAATCTTAAATCAAAAGAAGTAGTAATCAGACCACGAGACTAGAGGATTGCGAAAAAGTTTTTTTCTTAATTCAAGCGACGAGCATAAAAATGTTCATTTGCAAACAACTAAATCACAGTCAGGAAATCCAAGATATCCTTCAGTCAAAGTGGAAAACATAAAGAGGATGGGGTTTTAAGTCTTTTTATCAAAAGGTTTTTCAAAAATTCGAAAAATTTCGAAAAATTTCTCGGAAATAAACTTTATTTTAAACTGACTTCATTATAATATAACAGCTTTTAAATAATCAAAAACTTAGGGCTTATAAATGCAATAGTAAAATTGACTTATTGTGCATGGAAATACGAAATAAAATTCCCTGGTAACATATTTTTCTACCCTAAAGTGGAAAATTAGAGGGAACGAGGCAAACTTAAAAATAAACGAAATTTAAATTTTCCTTTAAAAGATTTCAAATTTTCTTTTTACAAATCACAATTAATTCAATTTCTTTTTTCAAAATTCAATTTACAAGTATGGGAAATAAGTAGTACATCTTTTTTTATTTTGGTACAAATTAATTGACATTCCTATTTGAAACATTTGTTTAAGAATTTTTGTACGCACAGATCAAACAAAAGCTATGATAAACGAACGGTAAAAGGTATGTGATGCAATAATAAGGGCTCTAACACCTGCTGAAACCTTGCAAATTTATTACAATGTCCAAACACATAAAATTCTCTTATAAAATATTTATGCATCAAAATCAAAATTGAAATATTATCTGTTAACTTTAGTCGATAATTTCAGAAGGTATGGCAACGGCAGAAGCCGGTATTGTTCGTATTCTAATATGCACTTGATCAATTTAATAATATTTTCATACAATTTTGTTTCCTCATCTACATATATTATCCATATGAATTACTACTAACTAGCATTTGGTCCTCCCTGTAGTTTAGTTATCATTGCAATTGAATCAATTAATCAATAAGAAGAACAAGTTACGGGAACGTAAGTTTTGAGGTGATCTAAAAAATCGTATAAATCTTAAAGATGAATAAGAAGTCACTTGTTTTAACATACATGTTATATTAGGATAAAATATGTAATTTACCATGTTTTTCTTGTTACTATAAAAAGTAGTTTTCATAAAACAAAAGGAAAAATGAAGAAAAACGCACTGATAATTTCTACAATAATTTATTCACCATCATTGTTAATATTCTTATCAAGCGAGTTTTCAACAATTATAACAAAAAACTGCTTGTGTGCCTTTGGGAAATATTGCAGAATGTACCTCAAATCTTCAATCTTTTTGACGTTGATGGATGCTGGACTGTTGTATGCCTTTTGTTCTGGTAAGGTTGGAATAGCTGATCAGTATTTTCTCAAAACAAATGTATTAACTCGCCCAGGGTTTTGAATAAATGAACGATATACTACACATCCTTTTTATCAGAAACGATGCACCAAAAATGTTGCTCTTGATTTCTTGACACATACCAAGATTGTGTTTCTGCAGATATGGCATATCTCTTATAGAATTTCATCTATCAACCTTTCAAGTCCAATATGTCTTCAGTTTTAACCATAGATATAAAAAAATTTCGATGTGCGCTGCATATAATTTGACAAATTTCCATTAGTTGATAGTATCTGTCTCTTCTTTTCAGTACTTTCTTTACTGTTCCAAAAGATCAATCATTAGGCAAAAAATAGTGGCCAGAATAGCAGTCGACGATAATTCATATATAATCTTCTTGTGTCAACGAGACCTTGACATAATCTTATTATTACATGATACCTATTATGGCCACCGCAAGCAACTGTAAAAATGTAAAGTTCTTTTATTGTTAAAGGAATCTGTTCCTGAATATATTGCCATAAAATGAATATTTTTCATTGGGGCTCTTTGCTGTAATCCCCTTATGATATAGATAAAAAACGATTTTCATCATTTTAAATTTTTTCATGCAGAAAGTATAGAAGGAATCTCAAGTATATAAAGTATATAATAGCTGTCGGTAATACAACATAATCGTATACTATTAGTGAAAGTAAATAAAATTAAGAATGACAATAAATTTTGCAACAATATCCCGATAATTTAAAAAAAATTATCTATTTAAATAAGTTATGAAACAACCCTCAAACATAAATCTTAACAGAAATATTTACTTAATTGTGGAAATCACGTTAACTAAAGGGATGCTAATATTATATTCATGAATGTAAAAATATTCACCAAGGCATTCCATTTTATATTTAATTACACAAGTCTATTTCAAAAGACCATCATCGCTCGAGTATTATGACGCATATTTATTAAAAGAGTAGCGAGCTTTCAGTCGCTGATGTAGTTCGTTAACTTTATGAAGCTCCCGCAGGAACTTTAAACGCAAGCTTTATTAAAGCTACTGAAAATTTGATTAACGTGATTTATTTTGTGACACTAAACGAAAATTTACGAAAGCGTTATTTGCTTTGAGGTTCGCAAATTAATAAAACGGTACGTGGAAAGGAATCAGATACAATAATATAATTTAATTATCTAATTTGCTTTGCACTGACAATTATGATAAAAATGTATTCTTGTGAATTGTTTACTTGGTAGCTATGTGACCAATTTATTTTCTTTCTATTAAAATTTTGTGTCTAGAGATCAGTAGTAAGCAAGTTGATGTAGAGTATGTGTTTTTGTACTTTCAAGACATTTAAATAAATATCTAGGTAGTGGTGTATCCAAATAAAAATAAGTAAAATAGATATTTTTATTTTCATTTTAAAAATTATGTAACGAAAAAAAACCCTTAAAACTTCATTATGTGTCTATTAGCCTGCACCGTTTCACAGTTTCCACAATCTTTAATCTGCACGTATGGTATTATGCAAGTAGATTTTTTAGATAAAGGTCTTAATTATTATATGGCAAAATATTTGAAAAAAGTAAGATTGGTAAAGAGTGAGAAAAAGTTTTTTTTACGTACCACGTTGAGTAGAGTGTTATTCGACAGGTCTCTTAAAATGAAGTCTTATTTACTATTTTTTATTCTCAAGCGCAGTTTCTCAATGATTATACTGTAAAGTTTAATATTTTAAACAACTTCCTTGAATATTTAAAGTTCATAAAATTGAATTAAACAATTAAAGATGTTTTGTTCAAAATTATTTCAAATAACTCGCACCAAAAATTTCAAGAGATATACCGTAAACGGGATTTTTTATGCACATTTTCACGTATATTTGATAGATTTTGTAATTAGATTTCTTTGGGGCTCCTAGAGTAAAATATAAAGGTCGTCACGTCCTTCATCCAACGTTTTGCAACGTTTTTGCAACTTTTAGTTGTAACGACCGAATATATCGAAAGAAATATAGGAAATAGATACTTAGCTTAAAATTGAATAAGAAAAAAATGGCGCTGTCTACTACTATCAGCTGTTTTGTACTTTATATATGTCAGAGGTAACTGTCAAAATATTGTCGATTTGTTTATCTGTTTATGATTGATTTATTACTTATTTTGCCTATACTTCCATCTGATATAAGATTAATAATATATGTACTTAATTAATTTGTAAATCCGCAATTCATAAATAAAATTTAAAATAGAACTAATGTATTCCGACTTCCTACCGTCGCTTTTAACCGTGTTGTAATAATAACATAGCTGTTATTATCACAGCACGGTTCAAAGCGACTGAAGGACTGATTTTTTATTTCTCAATGGTTTACTTTACGTAGTTAATAATGAGTTTTCACGTATCTTATAGGCTAAGTTAATTGATAACTATTTGTGTAAAGGTATGTGAAGGTTTTATTTTTACATCATACATACTCACACATATTAAAATTCAATGATATAAAGAAAACTTTTAATCGTAAAAAAAATTTTTTCCTTATAACCGAACTTATAACATATATAATAAAATATCGGCCAAATCAAACCTATACTTGCACAATTACAGTTTGTGCCGTCAGCCCCCCACTTAAATATAAATAGTAACGCACTGGGACTTTGTGCTTAAAAAAGGCTCGTCTGTATTTCTACCTATCCCCGATCGCACCAATGGCTTATCATACCGCATAAGCGCGGAGCTAAGGATGAAGTGTTTCGAATGTACCAAATCACAAATGTTGAAAAATGTGGAACGACCAAAGCTGTTCTTTACATATTGAAAAATATTTTAGACCAAAAACTGTTTCGTTTCGTTTGATTACCCAATTTACCCCCTGAAATTACACCTAATAATATAAATTTACCTTTTTTCACGTCTATAATTGGTCTACTGTCTGTGCCTGTGCCGAGCTTTGAAATACTAAATTGAACAGACAGATAGCAAAGTGATTCCATTATTATTAAATTTCGAATAATTTCCCCGGGAACACTAAAAAACAACAAATACAAATGAACTTTTAAACTTCTTTAATTTTGAGAGTTTATTAAAGCCTTTGTAGATATCTGGGTCATTTAACTGCAAATAAAACTCAATATATCACCAGGGAAAAGCTTACCAAGATGTATTTTAACCATTGAATAATGTTAATTGATGCGACGTAAATTCAACGGGAAAGAAAACAATTTTCAGTATATCCTAGTAAAAGCTCTGGGTAAGTATAAAACTTGCCTTTTATAGGACTATTTAGCCGACGATGGCAATGCTTAATAGAGGATAATTACATAAATGAATATAAAATATGTAGGCTAGAAATATAAAATATTATGTAAACACGTAAATTTTAAAATTTCTTTTTATGTTTTCTACGTTTCTCTAGGTTTAATATAAAACCTTACTTATATTACAAATATCCTTCGATTTTTACCGTACTACACTTTAGAATCAATATAAGTTTTTGTTTTATTTTGTTACATAAGTTAATATAACATAAGTTTTAGTCAAACACATTCAAGGAATGCAAATAATTTCAAAGTGTCCAAATTTACATCATTATTATTTCAACCGTACTTTTTGTAAAATAAAATAAAAAAACTATTTATTTAATTGATTAAAATTAATTCCATGAACTAAAAGTAATTACTTTAAAATGACATAACATTTTATATGTTATTCATCGTAAAATTTGTAACAAACAAATAATTAGAATTGTGTGCTAAACACAATTTTTTGCATTTTATCTCTCAAAAGTAAAAAACAGAACCTCACGTGATTCGTTTGTCTGTCGTAGCTGTTTTCCTTAGAAACCGTCTGACGTAGAAACTTTAAATATTTTTATAGTTTAAAAACATACGAAATTCACACTCAAAAATATATACGCAGAAATTTTAATGAGGGCAGAAACCTAACCGACTTTTTTCTTATTTTATGTGTCGTATAGGGTATCAGTTGGTGAATTGTTGATGGTTCTAAAATATTGTTGAAAATTACCACAAAAATATTTTGCGTCAACCGTTCCACTTTCCCATCATTCTTCTTTTCCAAACTGTTAAAAAAAAATTAAAAAACACTGTTATAAAAGTTCACTTAAAATTTAACAGGATAATTCAAAATATTATTAATTGTCATATTTTTGGAAGTGCCACTCGTACCTAATAGGCTCTATCTGAAGCTCAAACCGCTCCTCGCCAGCTGGATTTTGATTCAATCAGGAATTAAAGTCTTTATCATCTTAATAGTTTGCCACATCTCTATGTGTACTGAACTTTCCTTTTGAAAGTGTCTATTCGTTCTTAATAGACTTTACTAACGTAATACACATTTCCCTTACTCTAATGCTATGTCCATGACTTCATTCCCTTGGAACTTTAGAAGACATTATACATATTATATATATATATATATATATATATATATATATATATATATATACATATTTATGTATGTATGTGTTTGTGCGTGTACTTATGCCTGTGAGCGTACGCGTTTGCGTGCGTACGCGTTGTCGTAAGCGGGCGAGGGCGCGAGAGCGAGCACACGCGCGTGCCTGTGTGTATGTATAAAACAAGTTTATTTAGTATACCATTCAAATCGTAAAACAAATTTATTTAGCCTAATCCTAAACCATAAAAATCAAAACATTTGAAAGCGTTCGAGAAAATTCCATAATTCCAGATTACATTTTCTTTAAAATTTTAATATAAAAAACAAAGAAATTTAAAATAAATTTAAAAAATAAATAAATTAAAAATTTGCGTTAAAACATTTTTATAAAAATTTTTTTTCAAAAATACAGAAGTTTCCTGAAGTTTCTATAATTCTGTACATTATTAAAAGGTCAGGAATATTCTGGAGCGTTCTATAAAATTTTGGAATTTTTTGGAGAATTTTAACAAAATTTAATTTTTAACATAACACAGTTTAATATTTAAAAATTAAATAAATAAATATATTTTAACACAATTTTACTTGTAAAAATTTTAAAAAAGGAAAAATAAAAATATTTTATAAAGTTCAGGAAAATTCTGGAACATTCTAAAAAATTTTGGAATATCCTGGAACTTTATAGATAATTGTGGAACATATTAGACAATTCTAAATCCTATAAAATTTTAGAAATGCTTCGAATATTTAAATAAATTTTGATAAAATTGTAAAAATTAAAAAAATTAAACTCAAAAATTTTAGATTATTTAGGAAAATTCTGAAACATTCTACAAAGTTTTAGAGTATGCTGAAACTTTGCACATAATTCTGGAAAATTGTAGACAATTGTGGAATAGTTTATTATATTTTAGAACTTTCTGAAAATTTCTAAAATACATCTCTGTCACTCAGTGATATATTAAACACCTGGAACATATTAAACACCTAAAACATTCTGGATTCTATTCACAAAAAAACGATATTTTGAAAAAGATAGATAGTATCTCCCCACATTTTCGCCAATCCCTCCCAACCATACTGAATTACTGCGTCTAAACTCAAAACCGCTTTTGGTAATGGGTGGTTGTAAAGACAATTATTTATTAAAAAAAATCAATTTAATAAGATAATTCCTTAACGCAAAGTAATGTAAGAAATTTTTAATTTTGTTTAGTATATAACAACACAGGCAGCGGTAGTGGCCTTATGTGTAGACAGGGTAACAGCTAATGTGTAGACAGGGCAGTAGAAGGTAAGTATTAAATGAGGTAAATATTGGTTCATATCTCAAAAGGGCAGACTATTTTCTTGACCGATCATCGGGCAATACTACATAATACACTCGGTCATAAGGTACGTTTGATGTCAATCGATTATAACCAGACAATAATAAATACTGTACTGGATCACAAGGTATCTGCAATAACAATTAATCACCGATCAATAGTAAATATTGCAGCTGATCATAAAATAAGTTTGTTGTCAAACGTGATAATAAATATCAGCATTTTCGTATAAAAATTCGTTCCTGGCTCCATTCGCCACGAAAAAAAAACTACGCGTTATTAACACGCTGTTAAATTTGTTTATAATAATTTTTGCTTTATGTCTTTAATATATATATATTTTAAAAAGAACTATGCGCGTGTATGGTGTCCGTGGCCATAGTGCTAATGAGCAAGGCATAGTATCTGCCATTTTACTGAATTCATTAAGGGGCTAATTGGAGAGGTCAAAACGTTAAATGGCTTGTGGTGGTATTTTTATAAAGGCATAGTATTAAAACGTAATATACGAAAGTGAATAATGTTTTGATAGATATATTAGAAAATATATAAATTGTGAAAGTCGACAGCTATTTCAACGAATCATATGAGGTTTTGAAAACATGATGCCGAATTCAGAAAAGATACAGATTTTGCGAAGATAGTGTTTTTAAAATATTACTACCGCTGGTTTATGAAAGACTTGTAATGGATAAGTATTAAGATGCTGCAGGAAGCTCATTTGCATAATGATATTCAAACAAGTGAGCCTTATTTGCATAAATATCGCCAATGATAATACAGTATGTAAAATTATGTGTTAATAACAAAATAAATTTTAAAACATAAAAGGAAGATTCAAACGACAAACTCAAGAGCTCTAAACGAAGTGTTAATTAATTGCCAGCTGAGAGCTGATTTATCATTTGGCCCATGAGCGAAGGTAATTACAATTGTCGCCGATAATAATTAAACAACAATGTACTCAATGCCTTCAATTAACCAAGTTCGAAAATTGTGTTATTAATAAATTATCAATTTTACAGCCGATGCTTAGCAATGCATTTACCTGCAAAAGTAATCTACTGGGTATAAATTATCATGTGGCTACAGATTACGATCCTTTTCCTGTTATTTCATTGTTTAATAAATCAAGTGCTTATTATTATATAAGCAATATATTTTGAAAAATATTATATTTCAAAGTACTTTCCATACTACGACTTTTATTTCAAAGAAATAAATAAAAAAAAAATTATTGCAAAGCATCCCTAATTGTCAATTAAAATTGAAATTATATAAAAGTTTCTTATATGCATAATTAATTCAGTATTCATCGTGACCTTATTAGATATTTGCATAAGATTTTAAATTTTCATTATTTCTAAAAGGAAAGATAAAACCAACTGCCCCGTTGAAGAGATGGAAATATTTTTATTACGAACACCATAATGTCATCAAAATGGATAATTTCGGTGTTATATTATTTGCCGAGGGCAGCTAGCGAAACCTGTGGAATAATGAGACTCGCTCTCCGGATTAGACCATATGTCAACGATTTAATATTATTTATACTATTTCCTAATTAAAAACAAGTTTTCTAATATATAAATAATCTATTTGGAACGTTTTAAATAATTTATTCCTATAATTTATTATTATAAGAATATGTCTTAAAAAACGACTTCAAAAAAAAGGAAGTTCTAAAAAGTAAAAAATTAGTAACTCAAAGTAGTTCTACTTATTCGTAATCAATGACTAAGTTACTGATTTTTGAAGTCGATGCCAGCACTGACGACCAAATTAATAACTGAATTTATAATGTAAATTTGAAAACTTAACTCTAATGTACTCAAAATACGAAATAGGTTCATAAAGGGCCCATTTATCATATCAAATTTTACATTTGTTTAAGTTGATTGGCAGTGTTGGTACCGACTTTAAAATTAAGTAACTTAGGTAGAGGAACTTAAAGAAAGTAGAAATAATACTACATCACGTATTTTCATTTAATTGTGAATAACGTATTTCTACAAAATTAACGCCAAATATATTCAATATTAAGTGGTTATTTTTTTAAATTTTAGTGCCTTCCTTTTTGCGAAGTCGGTTTTTTAAAAGATATTTTATTTTAATATGTTTAGACATTAATAACGTTAAACATCACACTACAACTAACATGCAATTATTTTCCTTCTTAGGATATTGTATAATTATTAAAAGTCGTCGGCAAAAGCTAGTATATAGATAATTTCTTCTTTGTCTAAAGTTGGTTACCAACAATACACAGAAATAAAATAACAGTAGTAGCCACCAGTGGTCAGCTGTTAGCCGTTATATAGTTCCGTCCTCCATATTCCAAGCCCAATATCTAATTTTGTACAGTAACAACTACCACTTGAGGAGTTTTGTTCTCCATATCCGAAATTCAATATCAGATTTTGCAAAGTAATAACTAAAGACACAGCTAACCAGTAACAGATATACTGAATCACGACTGATTTACTACCATCTGTTAAAGGTGGCATTATTAATCTTCAGAACTCATCATCAGACCCTGACTTGGTCGATGGTGCGGTTATTTGTCAAATTAAAAACTACCAGTAGCAAATATTTTTAATTATATATGATTTACTACCATTCGATATGAAGTTCCATTTTTCATCTGTAGAACGCATTATCAGACTGTGACATGGTCGATGGTGTATTTATTTTTGGAACTAAAAACTTCCGCTGGCAAAAAACTTATACTAACTACATATTTAAATTTTCACCATCCGTTAAAGAGTTACATTGTTGATTTCCAGAACTCACCTTCAGACACAGTCTTGGTCGACGGTGAAATTATTTTAAAAAGTAACAACTACTAGGAGCAAATATCTTTAATCACATTTGATTTACTATTAAGTGTAGGTTGATTTACTAATAAGTTACTTTGCAAAATAACAATAAGTACTACCCATAACAAACATATTGAATCATAATGGATTTACTGCCATTCGTTTAGAACGACTTAGAAATTCCATCGTTCATTTCCTAAATTCATAATTAGGTTATCATCATATTCATATAGGATCACTTTTAAAGTACCTTCATTCAAATAAAAAAAAATCGTCGTAATCGGTCCACTCAGTAAAGAGTTATCGCTGAACATACATTGCTATGAATTGAGAATATCCTCTTTTTTTTGAAGTCGGTTAAAAATGATTATTTATATGAAAATTACTAAAATAAAATACATACTACAACTTTATAAAACATGTTAATCATTTTGGGTTATGTTTACATCGGTTGAACATTTTTTTAATTTAAAATTTTAGATTAAAAATAGTTCAACTGATACACCATGCATGTTAGGGCGAAAAATATTCAGATTGAATTTGTGGGTGTTCCGATCATAACACAAACAGATATATAAATGTACGGTAACATTAAAATTAAAAAAACTTTCTTCCATCAAACTCTAGCAACTGCAGAATTGAATTGTGGGATGACTTGTTGTTATTGATGCTTACTTAGCATAAACTTGGATATTTTCAATGCCTTATCGCGTAAGAGAATAAAGGTTTTTTTTCAGGTAAATATAATGTTTTTTTTTCAGGCACATATAATGTTTTATTCAAAAAATCCTAAACCGAGGGAAAAACGGGGTTTTAATGGTATATATTTAGAGCCAAAAAGGGTGTGGAGGTGAATAGACACTATGCTCGTCACTATTGCATATGTGAAATACAATATGAAAATATTTTATCTTATCACCAATATAATAATAAAAATAAAAACTTACTTTAAACTTACTTTAAATAAAATTTCTATTAGACCTTCGAAATAAAAAGTTTTCTATTTTTTAAAAAGCTTTCCATGTGTGAACATATTTCCCAAAAACTAATTGAAGTTGTTTTATTTCCTAAAAATAAAAACGGTAAAAAAATTTTATTTCATATACTCTAACATAATATTGACGTAAAAGTATACAAAATGCCTATACGTAAGAACTGCTTCTTTGTACAGATTAGGGCTGCTAAGCAATTCGTAATATATATTGCGAAACTGAAATATTACGTGTTGTTATTTTTTACAATTTGCTATAAATTCAAACGAATATCTTTGCTGCAAACTGTTTCAAAATAGTTTATCGAACATCCATGCTAAAGAAAAACTTTTGCACATAAAGTTCCTATGCTGATGTTTCCAAAAGCGAGTGATGCTTTTAGTAAAAGCTAAAGATTTCGTAGGAACTCTCCGTCGATTGAAACAAAGTAAACGGAAGAAACTTTATACAAAGCTTTTACGTAAGCTTTCAGTTGCATAGATACCTAGTGCACTTTGAGTAGTTTTTCACCGGCGTGTGTATTTTCCTCTAGTTAAATAGAATCATTTTTTTAAATAATATAGATGTAAAACATTACGTTTATTTCCGACATATTTATATTTTACAAATGAAAGTAAATCTGCTCAGATATTAAATACTTGTGTGCTGTAATCAAAAATTGTGAAACGCAAATAATCCAATTCGAACTTCCTCCTAGTAATTGGTAACAACTTTCCATTTTGTTTGTCTACATTCGTTTCAGTAGTGCCAACAAAATGGATAAACTTGAAGAAGGGGTAATAGTCTTCAAAATGTCTTTCATCAAGTAGAATATGCCCAACTTAATATTTGGCCATAAGTCAAATGTCACTGGAAACTAAACTACACATATTTATTTTTATTTACACTTCAGATATCAATGTATTATTCAAACTAGACAATTTTGCTATCCAGAAAATGTATTTGTGTTCTAAGTTGAATTGAAGCCATAACTTTTTTGATCATAGTAATAGTAGTAGTTTTTGATTAAATAATTCGATAATGAAAATAAAATTTCAAATAATACTTCTGATATTTCCTGATACACAAATTATCCCTATTTTTTTCACTGTATACATATGTTGCGCTGTAAACTATCACGAATATGAAGCAAAGAGCTTGACTGATATATTGTTTTTTTTATGTGTTTGATGTATATGTTTTAAATGTAAAAACCTTTTGCATACTCATATCTCACAAACAAGAGGACGTTTTAAAATATTAGATATGACGCTTTAAAATTTTACTTATAAAATGTCAGACATATATTGAGGGTATTTTGAAATAACTCTTTAATAACATGTCACTTGGCAGACCTTGTGAGAATTTCGTAGAATTTTTGAATATCTGTATTATTTGTATTTATAACAAAAAAAAGTAATAAGGAGAAAGAGCAAATGTTTTTTGTTATAAATAAATAATACAAACAATTTGTTCAACTTATTATCAACTGTTATGTTATTATACAAATTATAACTTGTATATAATAATAATACGCCATATAATGTACAAATATGAAGTTTTTGTAACAAAATTTATAATGTAAAATACACAGCGCCATCTACTAATCCAAGCTATATATAATTGAATTGATGAGCGGTTAATTTTGTTCAGCCCAATTTTTACTTCTTTAGTTACACACAAAATTAAACTTTTTTCGTACTGCATTTTGCGTCCATTTTTAAATTTGTCTCCCTAAAGGTATCAATATTAAATATCTCACTTAAAAAGCTAATTAAGTGAGAGAGTTTTTAAAATCTATTCTAGGTAAAATTATATAACAATTAAGCTAAAATTCTGATGTTTAGACTGTCTTTCATTTTTTTATATGTTAAAACAAAGGTAAATGGACATATTTATATCGAACATATCAGTTAATTAATTAGTTAATAAAAAGTAAAAAAGTTTCGACCACAATTATTCATGTCACAAAGCAACATTCTGTCTTCAATCTATGACTTTTTATAAAGAAAAGAAACAATTTGTAACTCAGAAACTGTAAAAAATCCCACATATTCGTACATAGTGATGTTTCGGACATATCTTGATACTCTCTACCTCGTGCTTCCGCTTGACACAATTTTTTGGGACAGTACAACAGACACATAAAAAAATAACATGGCAAGATTTCGTAAAAATATTATTCTTGAAGTAAAATTGGTCAAATTTAAATGAAATTTCATATAAATGTCAGTATGGTGGGGGTATACAGTAGTTTCTTTTCTAACGACATATTTTAACAGAGTGGATTATTCTCATCTTTGTGAACCTGGACACACATACATTTTGTTTCAACTCGCTCAGTCAAGGAGTTCCATAGAATTAGTATTTACGAACTAGCCCGAAAAAACTCACTTTTTATAAATCGATGCAAGGTTTCTTATTTGTATAATTAGTGATTTAAATAAAACCTTTGAGAAACTATTTTATTTTCATTTTCTCTATCCAATCCCAAAAATATGGACCATATTCCTTTGGCGTATCAATGACAAATAAAATGTAAATTATAATTCACCATAAATAGCGAAATACACGAAATTCTCAAAATTGAAACGAAACGAAGATATACCCATTGAAAAATTTGCATAACATGAATCTATCTTATTTATTCATCACTATACTATACACACTCGTTTTCCTTCATTCCTGTGCTATTCGCTGCTTCTTACGTATGTCAGTAATTAACACATTTATCTTTCTTATATATATGTATATATACATATATATATATATATATATATATATATATATATATATATATATATATATATAGTGATAATTAATTACGTTTACCTTTTAAAAAAATTATTTATTCGGTATTCATAGTAAAATAAGTAAGCTTAATCACGCCGGTTATGAATGGAATTTTATTTCTTAATGTAACACTTTCATTGCAAAGATAAAATTACTTTATAGACTGGTATCGCCTTCAATGTAATTTTGTCACCTAACACTTTACGTGACAAAATTATCAAAACGGAACATTAATGGAATAACAACGCTGTCTGTCACAGTTGATTCTGTCGGAAACCATTTGGCATAAAAATTTTAAAATTAGCCCAGAAATAGAGTATGGGGCCTAATTATAGACAAGATATGATATTTCATATGCAATCGGAAAAATTAAATAACAAAAATTTCAAATCATAATCGACCTTAATGGGTGACAGCAAAATGAGGAGGTGTAAGTTTCGATTTAAAACTTATATAATACAAAAAACAAATCAATAAAGTAGGTGTCGAAACACATACAGTTCTGCAGTTGTCTTTACCTCTTGAAATTATTGATAAAAATGAACAATTTTTTCACGTGTTTAAATCCATATTTCAAATTTAGAGGTGCTATTGACACATTGGAAGTCACTTTGAAGCTATATATTTCCCAATTGGAGCTTTAAAAACGAAGAAAAACTAAGCGACAACTCAATTTATGTAACCATCCTTCCAACGATACACCACTTGGATATGCGAAAGAAGAAAAATTGCTTCTATTTATGATATTAATTAAGATCTCTATCTGAAATAGCTATTTGCAAAGTTTCATATAGTTTGATTCAAAACTATATAAACTGTGAGACTATGACAGACGGATCGAAAGATATGACAAAATTATAAGAATTTCTTCTTTCATTCCTAAACCATAAACATGAGTACATAACATATTCATCTGTCCCCTAATTGAATCATCATTTTGTAACATTATTTATAAGTGACTCCAAGAAAAATTATTCGTAAGAAATTAACGAGACGAACAGAGAAGTACCAAAACGAAATTAATTTTTTTAAAAATTGTGTTAAAATGTTATACGTTTGTTCAATTTTGTTGGAACTTTAAAAAATGTTGTTCAAGTCATGAAATATTTATTGGATAGTGTAATTATTTAAACATTGTAGGAAAAAATGATAGTTTAACTAAAAACTAAACGATATGGAATGAAATTGAAACTACATGTAACTACGATTTTTATCTTAATAATAATTAGAAATTGGATGCTGAATACATGATCTCAACTTCTCAGTTTCAAACATAAGAAATGTAATTATAATATTTTAAGTTTATTTAAAATATCATTATTTCAGTATAAATAATCCTTCTAAAATCATGCTACAATCATAGAGGTAAACATAAATACAGCGCATTTGATTATTGTTGTAATGAAATATCCTCCTTTGAATTTATTGTCGTATATGACAATTTTTGTCACCGTGTGTTTTAATATTTTATATGGATACAAAATATAAATTTAGAATATTAAATATTTTTAAACTCAGTTTTGCATTTTTCCGGTTTCATGGCTGTATTTATTATTTGGCCCTGTTATACACAATTCATTAAAATTTTCAATTTTTAATCAACTGAAATCACTTGGTATATAATGACGATTACAATCTGTGCAAAAAACCTTTTGACGTTGATTGAAAGTGCTTTCGTGGTTTCATAGTTTTAATTAACGGAATTTATGTACACTCTGTTCTCCCAACCCATATAGACTGAGGCATTGTAAAATTATTATTGATTGAATAATATTTTGCCAAAATTATTCGATGGCACTTTTCGTATTCGACTTGGCATATTTCGACACTATTAATTATTAGTTAACTTGAACATTATGACGGGGATTGGGTGGAGGTAAGCGGGCAAATGTGTTTATATATATATATATATATATATATATATATATATATATGTATATACGTACTCTTGAATATGTGATCAAACTTCAAGCAACTGAATCAGAACTTTCTTAGTTTCAAATCGAAGAACAAAACAAAAAACAATGGTAAGAATGTTTAACTGAAAAATTAGTAATGAAGCTGCTGCTGGTAAACGAAGTTTGATCAGGAATATGTGCGTGTAACGCTCTTTTCATTATCATAATATCAACCAGCAATCACTTTCGAACCTGACGGTCGTTTATATGTCATATTTCTTCAATACATGAAAAAGGAACAATAATATATTATGGTAGAAAATATAGTAACAGAAGCATGAATAAATACATAAAATAGGATTTTACTAAATAAACTGAAAAACTTTAAATATAAATTCTGTACTATGGCATCTCAACTTGAGACCTAAGTAAGGTTTGTGCAGGTCTTATATATGTAAGTTTCTAAAAAAATGGGTTACTTTAAAATTTAGGGTTTTTCAATAGTAATATTAATTTAAAACTTTGCAAACCATTAAATGCTAAAAAGTAACTGTGAAAAAAATAATTTTAACTTTTAAAACTACAGGAATCGTAAAAAGAAAGTAGGGGACATAATCTTTCTAACCATTTTTTAAAATATACTCACAAGTATCTCATATAAAATTTTAATTGAAATCGTTTTAAAATTCTTATAATTGCTCTTTCAACTGATATCCATACGACATATGACAGTTTGGGAAACGAAGTCAAGTAATTCTATCTCTATAATTTCTTCTAAGTATTTAAAATGTTAAATATTAAAATATATACGAATTAATTCGGGCGGGTGTTCCTCTAATTAATCAAATTTAAATTTTCTATGTCAAACATTTATTTTAAGAGAAACTACCATAACCGACACATAGATGAGCACTTGACTTATTTTATAAGGGGTCGATCTCATAGCTCCTTTTGAAGTATGACAGAAAAAATTAAAATAAGTTTAAGCTATGACCCTTTACAAAACAGAAATTGCCCTTTTAGTATTCGAAGAAAAATTTAGGTGTAAATTTTTGTAATTAGTGTAAAGAATCAAAACATTCATTGTTATTTATTGTTTTGAGAATGCTTTTTTATTATTAACAAAAGGGTTTTTCATTATTAGTATTAAAACTAAAACAGTAAGAAATTTATGTGTTAGCGCAATAAAAACTAACATATCCAAAAACTTAGTTACACAGGTTACATATCCATAAACTATAAAAAACAAAAAAATATACAACACTTAAAATAAAGGTTGCAATTATAACATAATACATGGCTTAAACAATGTGAAAGGAATTAGCAATATAATATTTAGCCGAAATTGCAAATATAAATAATTTACTATACATTTGAATGACGTTTACTAAAAATTAGATGTTTATTTCTAAAGAAGCAAGTGGGTGAGTTTATTTCTGGGATTATTTCGAAAGAAGCAAGTGGGTGAGAAAAATAATTAACTAGACATTTGAATGACATGTACTAAAAATTAGATGTTTATTTCTAAAGAAGCAAGTGGGTGAGTTTATTTCTGGGATTATTTCTAAAGAAGCAAGTGGGTGAGAAAAATAATTAACTAGACATTTGAATGACATGTACTAAAAATTAGATGTTTATTTCTGAAGAAGCAAGTGGGTGAGTGGCTTTCAAAGCCATGAGCAGGAAGTCTTTAAATTCATTGTTGACATAATTTGGATACTGCACCTTTGAGATGAATGCAAACATTTCCAAATTAAACTGTAATTTTGAAAACGTGATATGCTGTTTTATTCGTTTTTTATTATAATAAAATCCACATACATACGTGTATTTGATGAAGGTAGTACTTTCATATCAATCATAGAAATTTTATACGTAAATATTACGAAACTTTTTGAAAATTTTGCGACTAATTTTTTTTTTATTTTAACATCACCTAAGATTTTAATCGAATAGTCGACCCGTATCCTTAAAAATTGTCTGTGGGAAATTATATTTTATTATTTTTTAAATTAAATATAAGGTTATATTGAAAATTTTCCGTCCACTAAATCAACAATCTCTAAATTTTCTTTAAATTTAGACAGCAAAATAATAGAACATATTTATGACATCTTCCATCATGTCGTATTTAAAGTCGGGTGCTTTAATATATTTTCTTCATTATCCAAGACCACCTGCAAGTCGTCTCATCTCATCTGCCTGTATTTCAATTAAGACCGGTCCCTCTCAAGGAGACCAATGTTGAGTAGAAAAACGTTCTACCATTCGTATTTTTTGTTTCATCGTATCTCTTATTATTTTCCCACCTTTAAAATTACTGAATAAATTTTCCATAAAAGTTGAATAATGATTGAAATACGAATATCAATTAGGCAAAACTCATATGCTTGCATATTTGTAAATTAAATTATATTTATTATTGTGGCGGTAGATATCTGAGGCCATACAATTTTATAATAATTTTGAAACATTGTTTACATTATCAAAATTGTGTATCCGAAGATGATTTTATTACATTCTCTTCTAATAACCGCCTTTTATTTTCATATCATCAAATAGTAAATAATTTTACTAGCTTCGAATCATTCAGAATAGACTCTGTTTCATTTTTTAGATTCCATGTTGAAACCATAAACCCTTATATTTCATTATATCCTTCGTATACCCCTATGTCCGTCTATCGCTATCATTTTCTAAAAATTTAATTTGAAGTGATAATATTTTACAAGTAAATATTTCATACACACATCTCAATTAATATGGAAAAAGGTGCAAAATGTAAAAAGATAGATTTTTAATGTTTCTCCCATAAATGTACAGTATTATTTAATATTGAAATTTTCATTTTAAACTCCGTTTGTGAAAAATTGAAAGCGACGTAAAATGTATTGAACAATTAATTTCAAGAGATGTAGACAATGACGAAACACTACGTTTAACGTACGTATTTCCACACGAAACTAATTGAATTTTGGTTGGTTTTACGAATTACCGTTAATGTAGAAACACGTCGTTAAAATATGATTACGTTTTACTTGTTATTGTCATAACTATTTTCGTCTTTAACTGGCTATTAAATGTACGAGTATACCATTTTTACATAAAGCGTTCATAATGAAATATGCACTACAATTACATTTAGTCGATCTTCAAAAGACAGAATAACGCCATATTTTAAAAAAATAAACGTTGAGGACATATATTTCGTTTTGTTGCTTTTTCATGATCCAAAATACTGGCTGGTCGACTAGGTTCAAAAAAATAAAGAAGTTGGAAAAATGATGATTTGGAACTAAAAATCAAATTTCTCAATCGTATGTTTTCCTTTTTTTATTATTTACACCCACTTATTTTTTACAATTATGTTGAAGATATTTTTGAAATATGTTAAAGATATTTTTGGAAAAAATGTCCGAATTTAACTATTTGTATTATATATTTGTATTTACCTGTTTGTTCCTGTATCACGCAAAACATATTATGATATATTATGAAGTTATCATTGTTAAAAGTTTAATGTCCAACTTAAAATTAGCATACACAGAAACGTCAAACTTGTTCAAATGAACCTGGATACTATTCGTGAATGTGATTCTATCCGTTAAATATAAAGAAGTATACTAGTGAAGAATATTAGAAAAAGATATACATACCTTAGCTTTTAATTTTGTGGTTTGGTACAAAATAACGGTTTTGTCTTTAAGAAATAAAAGACAAACATTCTTGACTTGTCTTTTATTTCTTTATCCATTCATGTTAATTTAGTTAGTCTATGCAACATATGACAATAAGACCAAAAGATATAAGGAAAATTGTCGATCTCCTTTATGCAAAAGTTAAATAAAAATTACAATATCATGTAATTTTAGCTAACCTATTCTTAACGTTACTAATAAGTCGAAATTACATGACAGTTAAAATATCTTTTAAAATTTTGCTTTTTCTCTGATAGGAATGTAATAATATATTTTTGTCCAGAAAATGTACATTATGGTGACCGGTAATTAAAATCATTGTTATGTTTTTTCTACGCATGTATTGGTCATTATTCAAAAGAACTAATATGTAATTAATAAATGTGTTCACGTATTATATTTGGTGTTAAAATCTTGTAAAATTTATAGTTTGGTTTTTGTCTGGGAATAATTATATATTTGGTCATTACTAAAATATTTTTTTCGCTTATTTATTAGCTAACGACTAATTAATTTCGACAGACAATAAGTCTGTATCTCCCACATTTATCTTAAATAATATTAAGTATTAATATCAATAATAACCTTCTGTGACTTTACTATATATAAGGCCAGCTTCGAATCATTGATAGTAATAAACTGAAATACGGTTTTATCACTAAAGATGATCGATTGTAAAAAGATAACATGGAATCACGTTTTGTGAAATTTTATTAGAACTGTTTGCTTCCTGAATTTGTTAACCCTCAACAATTAACATCAGTAAAATTAAGACGTAAATCGTCACATTCCACTAGTATCAAGATTTTGTAAGAAACAATAAAATAAATTTAAAAAAATAAATATTTGATGATTGATGTAATTTCTACCCGCTTGAGAATTAATCACGATATTGTATATATAATGGTATAAAGTAAAAAGTCACGAAGAAACTTACTATCTCTAGTAATAATAAAAAATGAGATAGTTGATTATTAAAAATGACGAGAGGTAGCCTCGTCATTTTCAATAATCAGCTATCTCATATTTTTGTTCATGCATTCATAAGTTTTTATTAAATTTTCCTGACATAAGATCAAGATGTATTTTACGGAGGCCACGAGAATGCAGATTTCAATTACGTGTGGTTTGCTTAAGGCTCATGTTATAAAAGATTTAAATGAGTTTGAAAATATTTCCTCTGCTATTATCCTATTTGTTGGTCTTTTATGTGTTGGGCAGTAGAAGATATCAACGCCGTCAACCAATAGCTACCGTTGTCTCAATAAAGCTCAATGTTGAAAGTAAAACCATTTTAGTTAGCTATCTTAGTCAATGGATAAAATTTGAATTAAAACTAAAATAATACGAATATTTGTTATTGTTGTATCGACGTAATTTTAATAATGCGTATTAAGTAAAATTAGTTACCAAAAATATATAAAACACATATTTTCATTTTAGTTATATTGTAAACAATAAAGATAATGCACAAAGGTTATCCATTTCAAGCAAGTCGTCGCGCATGTATTGGTGTGTTTACGATTAATAAATATTCGTTCTCGAGCGTCGTATTGTTTGAATATGTCTTTAATAGACTCATTGAAATCAAAATACCTCATAATTTAAAGTTTTTGGGACGAAAGGATTCCGATTAAACATGCTGTTAAGCTTACGTGATTAAATAAAATTACCACTTCAGCGTTATTGACTTTCCCCACGAGTTTATCGAATATCCGTTATTCTTAAACTTTATTAAAAGCAAGTGTACATACGTGGGGGCGTATTTTTCAGGATAACTTGTTTATTGTTAGTAGTGGAGAGAATTTTTAATCGAACATTATTGCAATTTGCAATTAATTTGTAGTCTTCCGACAAATCTACGGGAAATATACCAAGTACTAGTTGTCGCCCGCTGTTTCGTTCGCGTGAAAGTAGCATCTCTCAAAATAAAAGTTATTCTACATTTACCTACATAATATAGGTTGCAGAAAAATTTTATAAAGGTCGGCTGTATAGTTGTGCCATGAATATATTATATATTTAAACAAATCTAATAAAAAAATATACTCATTGTTGGATTAATTACATTGTATTATTTAAACATTAATTTTTCTTCTTTATAACAAGGTATTGTAAATATATCCAAATGAATACATTCAAGTAGTTATTTCACCTATTTTACTAAGTTATGGAGAATCCGAAAAGTTTTACATGTTTCGTTTTATAATATTAGATTTCAAAATCTAGTTTAGTAGAACCTGAGAAAAAGACACAATTAATACTTGAAATATAGAAAAAATTAAGGTCAGAATATTTCATTTTGCACTAACATATTTCTACTAAGATTGCAAAAACAAACGTAGAAACTTCGTGTGTTCAAATACAGTATTGTTTTTTATATTATTTCCCACGGCCAACATGCACACCTCGCAAATATAGGGCATATTATCCCTAAAATGATTCTGTAAATCGTCGATATTTTACCCAGGGAAGGAAATACTAAAAATCTGTGAAAGAATTTCGAATTTAGCTCTAGTTTTGCTTTATCGTATTACAGAAGTAATGAATATATTAGGCACACTGTACTTATTGTTTATGGGATATAGTATGATGGCGAGTAGACATCTTCTGGGACAGAAACTTAAAAAAATGGAACGACGAAGCCCACCATAATGAAATTCAATACCATTTCACTCTTACAATAGAAGATGAGGACGAAAATAATTATAAAGAAATTAAACTTCTAAAACTTTTCTGTATTAATAACTTCCTGATATAATTCTGGTATGTTAATTTTTAAGAGTCTGAAAATAATTTCAAAGCAGTGAAAGAAATCTCCGATTTATGTTTAAATATATAGAACATAAATTTCTTACATAATTACAGTTTAGCGCAAAACATAATTACAGTTCATAATTCCCAAGATAACAGTACAATGAACCTGCGCTTCGCTGAGTGCATAGTGGCTTAATACAATTTTAATTAATCTACGCAATAATAAATGTGAGTATTTACTCATAAGTATATATATTTCAGCCCACACTGAATATTGGTTCCAAATCGGCAATATATGCAATGCTTCCAAGAAATCTATAAGAGACAAATCAATAACTTTAAAGATTTTGTATCTCGGAAAAAGAGAAATAGAACTCTTACAATATCACTCAGGTGTCCGTCCGACCGTATGCCACAGCCGTTTTTCTCCTGAAGTTATTAACGCTCATATATGTTATTAGTTAATATATAAAAATATTTATAAGAAAACAGTCAATAAGAAAAGAAAAAAAATTAAAGTTTAAATATGACCCATATTTCAATTTAAATTATCTTTAATTAAAAAGAAAAATTATAAAACAACATTAAATATTATTTATAAACTCTATAAAATAATTTTGGAATGTAAGACAGGGTTAGAAATATCGAAAAACGTATGGGATATGGGAATATTCTTTAATGAATCCGAAATTTGAAAGTGGATTGGAAAAGATTTGCAAAGCTATTTAATTTTCTGTTAACGAATATGCAGGCTTACTAATGTTTACCCCTTTTCTAATATTGAATTTATTAACAGAATATTTCTCACATATGGGAATTGATTACAATACGATATGGCTACCGATAGAAAGCGATATGGACGTATCCTTTAATCTGTCCTTTTTTTCTTTTAGCGACGTAAACGCTTTAAACTATTCTAATCTAATTTCGACTTGAAATATTAAGCTTATTAATATTTATTTGCCTTAGTAAACATTTTTTTTCCTACACATTTCTGCAAAATAGATACAGTCAGAAAGATTATTACTCTTTCTTCACTACAAACCATTACGTGTATTTCAAATAGTTATTAAAATGCAATAACCTGGAGAAGATGATGAGGTGGACTTGCTATGAATTGCATTATTAAAGATTCAAAAGCCGAGCAAAGCTTTAATGTACGCCAAAAATCTCGTTGTGTAAATGTACAATCATTGTATATAGCAATACATGTATTTTAATATTACTATTAGTCTTCATTTCACCTGTATGTTAATCGTTTTAAAATTTGGTAAATAAATAACATTTCTTAGTAATATCTGAACTATTTTAAACACTGAAAAAATAAGAAGGAATTCGTATTTTTATGAAATATAATTAAAAAAAGGGAAAGCTAAATCCCTAAATTTCACTTCGTTTCAATAATTCTTTGTTTCCTCAATGGTGGTTGAGTTTTCCCGTCATATTATAATATCACATTTTTTTAAGAGAACAAATTCAAGACTAGTGGAGTCCAAAGCTTTTCGTATATTTGCACGTCGTTGAAACTTTTCACGAGTTAATAAAATTCTGCTCCGGCATTGGTTGTTATGTGAGGGTAATTTGCAGCAAAAAATTAGCTTTAAATCTAATCTAGTCTAAATTTCTGAACCCGAGTAAGCTCGTCATTCTGAAAAGAATTTTAATCATAGCTTTAATAAAAAAAACATTACAATGGATACAATAGTAACCAACATACAAATTCATCGATCTATTACAGGTAAATAAATTGTAATCATGAAGAGAAAAGCGATGACGGAAAAAACCATAACGAATATTCGTTTGTTCTTATGTAATATTGATGTTTATTTATATAATTTTTAATATAATAAATGTCACAAAATATATGAAGATTAATAAATTAAATTTCTGATATGAAATATTTTGAAAATTTATACACAACAATATGTTCTTAAATTTTCAAAATATTTCATGTTTTTGACCTTTTTTACAACGGATAATTAAGTAACCCGATTCTCAAAATAATACCCATTCGAAATAAATATTAACTCACAATATACGTTTTAATGACAATTTTTAATTTTCGTGAATAGATAGATTGGTTACTTTTGTATCCATCTGTGAATATATATATTAAATAGTAAATATTATTGATTCAACAAACTATGCAAACGGGGTCGTACCTATACAGACAAACCTTTCAGTAAGTTCTTCCGTGTGCTTTGTTCTGATGACAAGCTTTTGTGCTGTTTGAAACTTTTGCTCGAGATCATCAAAAGCATCGTTCCACCATTCTCTCTACTTCTGAGGGAATATTATGTTAGAAACTTTTACGATAAATTGTTATGCAGCAATTTTCCCGTAAATTTCATTTATATTTCTCAACGGTAAGCTAGACAAGAAAGTGCTATTTTGCCTTGAATTTGTTCATAAATTTCATGTAATTTATTAACCTATTTATGATTAAAAAATAGTGACGTGATGATTGGATAGATTATAAAATAACTGCTGAGTATATGTATTTTATAAAATTGTTGTCTATAATTTTGTATACGTATTATTTATTATCAGAATACATATATAAATTAGACCAAATATGAAAGCAGGAATAATTTCTGTTTGGTTTTCGAGCTCTCAAATTTTTAAGGGGTTTAAAACGTCAGCTAATAAGAAAAATGCTGGTTTTCAAATTTGATGAATGAAAAAGAAATTTAAGAGTACTATTTTAAGAGTGATATGAACAAAACTATTTTTGGGGGCAAAAAAACTGTAGGGTGTAAATGGAATGATTAAGATACCACAGATGGATCGAAGTATTATTTATTGAGAGCGGTAGGTAAAAATTTATCTGTCATTTAGCGTGGGTGTAAGCAGAACGAGTATGACAACAAAGACGGGTCGATATGTTATTTACCAAAGCGGAATGAGTATGGCTCTAACAATGAATTTATTGATTATGTGACCGGAATGAACATGATACCAAAGATAGATAGATGTGTATGTTGTTTACTAAGGGTATGAGCGAACTGATATGTTAATATTATGATACCAAGAATATTGTTTACGATATGTTGTGTATTAAAATTATGCATTAAAGATGAATGGATAGGTTATTTACCAAGCTTGTGAGCGGAATGAGTTTAACACCACGAATGGATGGATGTGTTGTTTACTGAAGGTATGAGCAAAATACGTATAACACCAAAGATGAATGGATATATTGTTCATCTTGAATATTAGTAAAATAAATACACTACCAATGATTTTTGAAGGTATTGTTTACCGAGGTCGATAAAAAAAATCTATTTAAAACAAATGATAAACGTATATGTCGGTTATCGGGAGTGTAAGCGGAATAAGTATGATAAAAATATTGATGGATATATTTTATACGTTTATTGAGGGCGTAAGTAGAATGAGTATGATTTCAAAGAGGAACGGACATATTGTTTATTATACCAGAAACGGGAGGATATGTTGTTTTTCAAACTTGTGAGCAAATTGAGTGTAATACGGAGAATGGATGGGTGATTTTTAAAATAATTTTTAATGTGTGTAGTAAGAAAAACCTATTTAAAATGAAAGATGAACGTATATGTTGTTTACAGGGGGTATGAGCGAAATAAGTATGATACAAATAATGTACGGCTAAGGTGTTAAAAGAGAGTTAGAAACGAATGAATATGATACCAAGGATGGATGCATGTGTGCTTTACCCAGAGTGTGAGTGGAACAAGTATAACATCAAAGATAAATAATACATGTTTTCTTTACCAAGGGCTTTAAGTGACACTTGTGTAACATCAAGAATATATTGTTTAACGAAGGTAATGAGCCGAACTTGTTTTACACCTTGCATCTTGACTTTCATGTCTTGGCATTCAGCACTTTTTGAATAAAGTGTACGTCAAAAGTGCACAAAATATTAAATAATATAAAGACTTTTTTTGCTCAAATTAATAATAAATATGTTTTTCCTACAATATTTATAAAATAATTAGACCAGGTAAAATTTATTTCAAAATTAAATAAGGTTAAGTAATATCAAAGCCATTAATTTCATGAAAAGCACTTTGAAGCTAAAAACTTCTTACTTTTTATTAATCTGTCAAAACGTAATTATTATCTGTCAAACGTCTTTGAATTGGTTTCTCCATTCCCATCATATTACAGCGCAGATGGCAAGCGGCCGCTACTTATCGGAAGCTAGACATAACTCGTCTAAGGTATTCTGAGACACATAAAAAAGACACCTTTGAAAGTGTCTTTTCAATATATGTAATGAATACACTCCTTTCTGTAAGAAAATATACAATTCCTTAGCAATAAATTAGTTGCACAATGAAATCATTAAAGCATGGGAAAGTCTAAATGAAAGTCAAAGCAATATGTAAGAAGGTGATTTATAATCCAATTTCATAAAAATATATCAGTAATGACTTTTAATGATTATATACGTAAATGGAAGCGATTGAAAATATGAAATTATTTGTATTAAATATTATATGATCCTATTGTTCACCGTTGAAACTTGAATATAATAGGCAAGAACTCACCACATAGCTTTTTGTCATGTTTTGTAACATTTTTAAAATTTTGTAACATTTTTTTTTATGATGTTTCTATTTATTTTCCTCTGATACCTACACTTCCTATACTTCAGTCGTGAATTTCAACAAATTTGTGGTAAGAAGCGTCATTTTCAGGTAAAAAATGTATATTTTGATGTCACAAAAATATAAATGCGTGATATACAACAACTGACAAAAACGGATAAAAATTTGCAATAAGCTTTGATTTCTGCACCTAGGAATACTTCCGTTTTTCCTTTTCAATTGAAATTTTAAATTATTTTAAACATTTTATTCGGAAAATATAACAATTTTTGGGGAACATTTACACAACAATGAAACTAAAGAATTAAATGATATTTATTTTCATAAGATAAAGAATTAATAGAATATTTATTTCCGAAAGAACACATTTCCCTACCCTCCTTCACAGTTGCTTAACCAGTTGCAAAATATTACTACAAAATTAATTGTAATATGTCTTTAACTATACCTCGTAATTTAACACCGTCGATATGAAACTGTCTACTATTTTAATGAGAACTGTGGACGTCGTATACTCCTTCGCCATCCAGGGTAAAATTTCGTCGACACTCAATCAAATCTAGCATCCATACAAAGATAGTTATATAAAAATATCGATTTTTAATAAATTTTAACGAACTTTTTCCAGCGATTTTTTGTAAGAGAAAAAATCAGTAAATTATTAACAGGGAAAATTGTTTATAAACCTCCAACAAATTAGGCATAATTTATTCAAAAAGTTGTGGCGATTGGGCCAACTACAAATCCGTCGTCTTAATAGAAAACCCACACGTACAAAGCCATGGGCAAAAGCTAAGTAATTTCAAGTCACTCAAATAACTTAAAATTTGTTTGAAAATATGTGTGATGAAATTTTACTACTCCTTCAAAGTATGCAAATAACACAATTATTAGCAACTTGAGAATCATCAATGATTTCTGGTTACTAGATTTTTGGCAAAGCTCAGAACCAATTTTAAATAACGTAGAAAAGCTGTAGATACAATTATTATCAGTATCAAATCTCAAGAACAAAAAAAATTATAGGGCTTTAAAATTTGTCTCTTTGTTTTACTGATCATAATCAAATGAGGAAAGTCTCTAATCAATCGAGGAAAGTCTCTAATCAATGTTCCCTTCAGATTCAATCAGCTTTTGAAAAAGCACTTACATAGACACACAAAGATTATAAACCTCCTGCCGGATACTCTGGCAACACTTTTATAATTTCTATTAAAGTGCAAATAGAAATGCAACATAGAACGCTGTGTGAATTTTTACTTCTCAGTTAAGCATAGAGTGGTAGTGAAAAAAGCGACATTTTTAATAAGTGACATATTGCAATAAATTTGTGTTATATTATAAAACATTCTAAATTTTTATTTTAATATTAAAACACGTACATGTATTGTATTCTTTCCTATTATTACTATGAATTGTCCACTTGAAGACAGCGAAGCCTAGATCTTGATTAAGAAATTAAATAAAGTAAATATAATATATTAAATCACATTGTTTCATTTAATTGTGAATAAAAGTTAAGTAACAATGAATTTCTACAAATTTAACGCCAAATTTATTCAATATAATCATGGAGCGTTGATGCTATGGAAGAAATATTAAGAACCTTTCTGGTTTTATTTTTTTTCCCCAAATGATTTAAGAAAAAATGGTTTTCTTTAATAAATTTATAAACTACATATCACACATTGAAAAGTGATTTAATTTTTGCAAAATCTAATGCGCTATAACTTGTAAACCACCTGTTATACAGAAATGATAAAAAATTTTATAATATAAAAAAGGTAATTATTTTACTGTAGAATCAAGCTTTTACATCATCAAGTTACTTGAATCTGATATACTTATTTAATAAAGAAGGACTTAATAAGGAAGGATGCCATAAAATACTTAATATTTAGTTTACCGTCCTAATTTGTTTTAGGCAGATTCATTTACAGATTTTAAACCTAGTCGATTTTTTTTAATGCAAATCGTTTTGGAAGATTCTGTGATTTCTACCACCTGCACATAAAATCTCATCGATATGTATTTATGAATTCCTTTTTTTATAAATTTTGAAAGATTTTCTATTTTATAATGGTAATAAAGTAGAAATGACAAAAATATTTGGTTAGCTAATGCCATGGTAACACAATTTTAAACGAAGCTTACAAAGAAGTTACGTAAACAAATGTTTATGGTTTGATGTCAGTAAATAATTTACAGAGACGTATATTTGTTCATTTTTATCATTAACCTAATAAAATATACTAAAAATTCATGCATCCGAACAGGGGTATAACTAAAAAATGACAACTGAATAAATGTGAACCTTTTTGTTTATTGTTTTTTTTAGAGAAGTTTCTCTGTAAATAAGTGCTCTGTCAACACTTCCTTCTTTACATTTATTAGCTATGGAGAGACGGTCATTAACATTTCTTGAAACCAAACTCTGACCATAGTTACAACATTTAACTAACCTGATAATCTATCACAAAATCCAATTATATCTATACGTATATATCTACACGCCATCCATTTAAATATAATTTGCATTCCAATTTATTTGCTTAATCAACCTACTGATCTCTTCCACTCACTCCCGGTTATTAATCGAACATTGGCAGGGCTTTCACTACTGAAGCTTTCATGTGGCGCTTTTCTAGCTAAGAAAGTCACGAGCGCTATCTACGCTACTTTAAAGTATATATATAAAAAGTATATATGTATTATAGTTTTCATAGAAACACGTGCGCTGAAAGGGTATTCGTTTATTTAAATGTTAACATATTTCTTTGTGCTAAATTCCCGTTATTAATTTATTATGTAGACAGCATGTTACTCACATTACTTTGTCAAATAATATAAAATCGATTCTGTAGTTTTCTAAGTCTATTGAAATTGTTGTGAAATATTTCAAATCCATATCTGACAAATTGTAAGGAAAGGCATACGACCTTTAGGCTCAATATTACACAAAAATGGAACATCAATTACATTCTAAAAGATATATTCAATGATATCCCACTCCGTGAAAAAAAATGATTACTCTGAGTTTACAGGTATGGGGTGGCATTTTGAAGAAATGACTATTTAAATATAATAATTGCTACATATTAATTGAAATACTCATCTGAACCATCAACTTGAATGCACACAAGTATATAATCACACACAAACATATACATACACGCACGTACGCACACACACACACACATATATATATATTCCTTTTTGTTTACATTCAATTTCCTGAGTATTGTGTTCGTTGTTGATAAAAATAATATGATAAACAAGTATGTTTTGCGTATTTGTAAATCTATAAAATCATATAATATAGAATAGTAAGACAGTATAATATACCAAATTTTTATTTGTAAAGTTTCTCTATAATCTTACTTAAATGTTTTTAAATTGTTAAAATTGTCATTTATTTTTTCAATATACATGTTTTTTAATTTCGATGTCAACATAACCTTGATTTTCACTTTATTCCATTGTTAAAATTGTTGATATTTAAACTTAGTCGCACTCTACGTTACTGCGAAGGTTTAAATTTTCATAAAAAGAATCAAATTTTCGAATTAAATCTGCTCAAATATATGAAAACTTTGCGCGTCCTTAAACAGTTTTTATGTTCCTATAAATAGTTTACAGTTTACAGAACTGAAGAAGTAAAAAATATAAAATGTAATTTAAACGATTTTAGATAATGATATTTTCTATGCACCAGGAGATATTCGTTATTCGTAGATGGTTTTATAAGTATACTATATGAAAAACCTCAGAAACAGAGGGTACGGCCTTTTTCAGGAGCTAGTTTTTGTTGTTTTAGGGAATAAAGTTAATAGACATTAAAATTAAGCGAGATCGCATTCCAAATGCTTCCCTCAAATAAATAAATTTATCCATGCTTGCGGAAAATTTGGTTAATAAGTATATTTATATAAGTGCTAAATATTTTGATAAAAGAATGCAAACTTGTGAATAAAATTGTTAGTCCTTATTGCCCAATTTTTGGAAAACTGGTTGAATAAATGTTGGCTTCTGTTTTATGATTTCTATCACCACTCTAGACGAGGGGCGTTTTTTAAAAATGATGGACGCCGACTTCGTATTCATAAACTTTGATTCAGTTTTAAAATCGGAAATAATGTGTTATCATATGGAGAACTTTTAACAATGTGCTGGGTATTAATTTATGAAATATTCTTCACATGGTAAATAATAAACGTTTACGAGGCAAACGTTAAAGGAAATTTCTGACTTAGCCTTGTCTTAAATAGTAATAGTGGTTAAATTTAAATTTTTAATATTTCTAATCAAAATCAGAAAGGCGTTTATTTATTTTTTACTGATATTCTTTACGTAGAAATTCACTTCGAAAGATGAAATATGTCATTGTTTTAGAAAGTGGTGTTTCAATTATGGACGTTACGTAGAAATATAAAATTTTCAATTCGTGAACAAATTTTCAGAAGAGAATAATATTTATTCAAGTTCAATATTTTAGTTATTGGATGGAGGTTTATGCAGACGTGTTTAATGATATGTAACTTGGTTTTTTTAATTTTTTTTCAGAAATAATTTCATTAGTTCATCAAATCAAATCATTTCATTTTCTTAAATGTTTTTCCGAAATTTCCCCAAATCGTTTTGAAATTATTGTCCCTCCTCACGACCTCAAAAAAAATCAGTCAATATATTCCAGTATTTAAGTTTATATCAAATAACAATTTTCAGCATCAATACTGTTATTTTTTTTTTATTTTTCTCTAATTGTTTGCGAGTTAGACGATATTAAAATAGTGTGGTGTTAAAACAATGTTTGGTGCACGCAGAGCACGTTATTGTTACGCCTTTACATGTGCATGTAAGTATGCTTGTGAAAGTCAACCAACGCGAAGTTTGAGTAAATAAAATATAAAAATCGATAATTGGTAAGAAACACTCTTAGCGTAAGAATCGATTTCCTCTTGTTCGATTTATTTTTTAATTTTATAATATTTAACTCAGCACAAAGGAAATCACTTGATGTTTTAAGAATCACTAAATGTCTGAAATATCAGGCCTATTTATGAATTGGTTAGTAATTAAATTAGAAAAAGCTACTTTTTTCAACATTTGCATCAATCAATTTTATACTTTAACATTTCTTTTAAATTTGTAGGGGAACAGATGCACGAAACAGTTCATCTCAAATTTCTTAAAAAAACTATAGCAATGATTCAAGATCTCATAGATTTAAAAAAAATTCAATAACTTTGCGCTTGTGAAAATATATTAGACAATATATTAACATGGCGAAAAATATTATCAAAGCTTATTATAATATCAAAACACAATCTCTGTAGTATTATATTTGTACGTAACTACTTTTATTTGTACTTAACATATAGATTGACAAACAAAAATTGACATTGAAATTTTCATTTAGTTCGTAACATTTATTGGTCTATTGAAAATAATAAATTGTTAATTAGATGATAAATATTACAGATAATTGACATGAAGGAATAAATTTAAACATAAGCCTCATGGAAGAAATGATTCGCAACATTTGAATAAATCGTTAACAATCGGATAGTGTCTCCCATTTCAAAGCGTTATTTGAAATATTAATATCGTTTAAGGCTTGGCAGCTGACGGGAACGCAACCCACGTCATAACGTTTAGTCCTGTCAAATCATAGCTCAGGAACACAAAGGACAGCGGACAATGAGAAAAAATTACAAATCAAATTTGACAATTATATCGTTCATAGATTGTCTGATGTTACGAGAGGTGAAGACCACAGACATGGTTCAACCTTAACCGACATTACAATTAGAATTAGCTAAAATTTAATATGAAAGTAGAGGGAAAATTATATTTATTTCAATCTCTCAAGGCGCATCGAAATATATTTTTACGGGGATTTACTCCAATTCTCACTTTATATTGGGTGGATACATGATATTTTGCTACACATTAATAGAAAACGCTTTCCGAAGCATTCTCATGCAAAATTGCATGCACAATAATTTAAAACTCCAATTACTACCAGGCTATGATAAATGGAAACAAGGAGAGACATATTTAAGTTTTAAAAGTTCTTTGATACCTTAGAGAACTCTAAAAAGAGGATATTATATAAGTTGATTTAATTTACTATTATTTAATTTAAATAACCTTACAAATATTTTCGACGACAAGACTTCAACATTTTCCTTCACACTTCATATTTTATTTAATTAAATTTGCCTGAAAGAAATCCCCCATTTATCAACCAGCCCACCTCCGAATTTATTATGCTTAGAACTACTATTATTTCTATTTTCTTTAAGTTCTTTACCATGACCTAGGTTTCGTTGTATTACAACATCTTCAGGTGGGCTATTAGCAAACCTAACCTAGGTCGTGGTAAAGAACTTCAAGAAAGTAGAAATAATACTACATCACGTAGTTTCATTTTATTGTAAATAATGAATTTCTACAAAATTAACGTCAAACATATTCAATATGCTTAGAAATATTTGAATAATGGAAATATATTTAAGTGAAACTGTTCCTATTTATTAATACAATAGCCACTTAAGTTCAGCCATTTCCATTAGCCTTATCTTTCATAATAATCAATTCATTCAATGCTACTGTAGCTATCTGTCCTATACCGACAGTCTCGTTTTCTTCACGAGACATATAATTGTTAGTTTTATTTGTATTGTTTCGCATTAGCTTTACCCTATATTTCGGAGTTTGGGATTGAGAGAGGTGACACTTAATATGGGTTGGCTTCCGTCTTTTCTATTGCACGTGGTTATGTATGCTTTTATACCCGGTTTTGAAGGCTATCGACACTGACTTCATAAAAACGATTGAGATTTTTATAATCATAAATGCTATATTTTTACTATACAAAAGTTTTTGAATAAATTTCCAGGTTAGACCTATCTGGAACAGTGATTGTTGCCAATTTATAGTTTTTAGTTTTCCATGCCAAAATTGGAAGAAACTGTACCTTCACAGAAAAAACCGTTGTTGTAAGAAGTAGTGGCCAAATAACGGGTGCTACGTAAAAAAATTAATTCTAATTCCGTGGCACTTTTGAGGGGCAAGACGGATTTTTTTCAAGTGGAAAGTTTCAGACGTAAAATAAACTTATATTAAAAGGCGAATTAACGATATGGAACTTGCTATTTTAATTGATTTTTTAACCAACTTTTCACATATATATTCAAAATCACTATCCCTCTTCACTAACTCAAAAGAAAATGTAGTCTGATAATCAAGTTTATATCGACCAAAAATTATCAGTGTAAATAATGTTATGATTGATTTAACTTCGTGTGTTATTTGTCAATTTATGCATGTTAAAATGATATACATGTTAAAATGAAAAAACAGAAATTTTGTGCACGCGTCAATAGTAATTGGTATATAGTTCGTGAGTGCATAAAACTTGGGTTGTAAAAGTAGATTAACACACAGCTTCAGTAAATGAGGACAAAAATCTTCATAAGCTTACTTTTGTACGAAGCACTCAATGCATGAGTTTTGACTTTTCACTGGAGCGAATACCAATAAAAGCAAAAGCTTAATTTCTTATTTATGTATTATTCAGAGCTTTACGTTTATTAATTAACTTGTGCCAATACCTTTATGTTAGGTGATATTTTTGGAAAGCCACCACTGGTAAAATTATTTTTAATTGAGGTGTTTATCTATATCGACGAGATTAAAGATGCTAACAATTGAAAATTTTGTAAATCGCTTAATGAAGATTGACTATGATAACTTTGTCTATTGACTGTGATAACGTGAAAAATACAACGTGCTTAATACATAGTTTGTTAGTAAATAAATATTTACTATTGATTTTTTGTCAACAAATCGAATTTCAATTTGAGCATTAATTTTAATATTTTGTAGGGATAGAGACGTGAAACTTCTTGAATGATGAAAGGAAGCTGAGATCGTGTGTTGAGTTTGTCCATTCATATATTGATTACATTAAACCTCGCAAAGAAGAATAGAAAACTGTAACGATGAATTCACATATATTTTTTTATATATTCACGCTATTGTATATGTCTCCTATATATCATTACACTAGGTACTATTAATTATTTACAGGATTAGGATTTCCGTATTAGCGATGACTTATTATAAATTAAATAGTTTTGTTTCAGAGGTACTGACCCTTGATTCCAGATTAGGCCAATTTTTTTTATAATCTTGGGAAAATTTGGTTGAGAAGATTAAATAAGTGTTTATTAAAAATATTGACATTGTTACATAAATAATTTTAATCTTTTGTTGAATCAGGGTAAAATAGAGTTACTTTTATAGATCTACTTATAAATATAATATTTTCTACAAACTTTTTTCTCGTATCCTTTTTAATTTATAAAATATACGATTTCTACACGCTAATTTTTTTTTTTGAAAGACGGAAGCGTCGATATAGCACCAATTCCAAATATTTCTGACAGTAGTGGTATTTTACAAGTTTGCTTATGTTCGGAAACAATATTGAACCGTAAAAGTTTCAAATGAGTACTCGTATTTTCATATTTTTTTACTTTTCGACGCCCTTTTTATTAGGTGGTTATTCGAAGTCGATCCAAATATTGTTCCAAAAATATTTTATTTTTTAAGTCAACATACCATTTTCAATTGATATACATTTTCGGTACAGTATCTACCCATTGGATGATATTAACTATTGATACTATCGTTAGTGGTATTAGATGTATCTGGGAACTTAAAACATAGAATAAACTTAAATTAAAAATTGATCGTTTCTTATGTAGTAAAATTACGTGATCTAATATGTCTTCAAAGTTTGTGTATTCGTTACATTTTTAGTTTTACAATTCACCAGTAAAGATTGAAAAAGGATCATCATTATTCCTTGCTCAATGTTCAATTTTAATAAGGAACTGTGTCACAAAATTTTATATCAAATAGGTTTTTGACAGGATGTAAAAGCGTTTTACTATTATTTTTCGACTATTTTTTACTATGATATTCGCAAAATATTATTATAAATAAGATTAAGTTTCCTGATTTTTGTAATATGAATTGTATTCATTGTTTAAATGGCTACTTGATGGGAGATATGAGTTAGATGCAATAGTTTTGTGTTCGTTGTTGATAAAAATAATATGATATATACGTATGTTTTGCGTATGGTATAATGCAGAACAATAAGTTAGTAAAGCATAACAGATTTGTATTTTTGAATTACCAAAATTTGTAAATAACATTTTTCTATAATATTGCTTAAAGGTTTTTCAATTGTAAAATTTATCATATATTTTTTAATATACTTTCTTTTCTTAATTGGGAAGCAGCTGCAATATTCCAATAAATTTTTGTATTTTATTATTCAATTTATTTTTGTAGAATTCATTAGAAATTTTCCAGATGTTATAGTTCTATTTCCACAGCGTCTGTTTTTTGTGGTCGCAATATAAATTCTCCCTATTATTCTGCGATCTATTGGAAAATACAAAATTAACAAATTATTTCGCTCAAAATATCGCGATTGATGAAATATTCAGTCCCACAAACAAGTTCAGAAATATTTTTAAACGGATTATTGATGCAATGTTTTAGTTTTGAGACTCTGAGTATAACTGCAAAGTTTTGGGGTCGCATAATAAAAATACGCCTTTTTTATAAGCAACATTCCCATATTTTAAACGAAATATTTAAGCAAATATTGACATATAGGCGTATTAATATTTACTGAATGTCGAATTCTAATCGAAGCTACATTAATTCAAAATACTTATGAACAGAGGCTTTGGTTGGTGTTTTTTTGGGTAAACATTTTTGCATTGCTTTAGCCAGTTTTATTATTTATTTTTCATATTATTAGAATGGATAAATATTTACTTCGAATACTCAGAAAAAGGAGAAGTTACCTTATTCGATTGCAATTCTTTTTTCTTTTATATATCAACTCATATCTTCGGCATTTATCAACCGATTTGAATAATTATATTTTAATTTGAAAGGGTGTAACCTTATTATATATGTTTTATATGTAAAAATAATACTCACTTATATGAAATGCAGCACCCATTTTGGATCATAAGTTACATGGACGTGAGAAAGAAATAGGAGCGTCGACTTGGCATCGATTCCAAAAATCCTTAACAGTAATAATATTTGTTAAATATATTTATGTTCGGCAATGATATTAGGCACCGCAAAAGATCGTATTCATTTTTTGAAATGTTATATAAATATCTCTAAAAGGCAATATGACTTAAAGTCCTTAAATAATGATTTGTGAATAATAGGTGTACTCACCACCACAATGTTCAAATAAGCAACCCAGTTTTATCGTAGTGTTCCCGATTCAGCGTGCTGGGCAACAATGAATGGTGCCATAAGCATGCTGATCACATGCTGATGATATCAAGTTTCTATTTTAACGTAATATGTAAGAAACGCAGCTGGAACCGGCAGATGGGTATATGTATAATTGATCATCCAAGTGATCTATTTTTTTTTCCTTTTGAGTAAGATAATCTTAAAAAATTATTTGACATTACGAAGACATATCCTTTCAATGATAATATACCATGATAAATTTATACTGTTTCACCACATGGATTCTGGGCTCCGCTCAGCACCAGGTATATTACCACCATTTCTCTCTTCCCTTGCTCTAATCAAAAGCTTATTTAGGAATATAGATAAATCCTTTACAATGTAAAACTAACCTATTTTACTTGTAGTATGTTATACGATATTTGATTGGAATCATTCCGTACATCGTTCTACTAAGTCTTTGAGACATTTCACTTGCCTAAATATTTTGACGATAATTTATGACCTAGAGTTATTGCGTGAGGTCTTTAGTTGAACCATATTTATCTGGCCCATAGAGCACAGTGTCGACTTTGGATCGAGACATATTTAATTTCACTCTCTGTATCAGTTTTTGTGACCGTTATCCGAGGCGAAATAGTACGAAATTCATCCTAACCTTGCCAATCCATGAAGTCTCCTTCAGTTTCTCTTGTCTCTTCCATATACAAGAGCTATTTTTCTTTACGACTGTTTTTTTTTAAATCCTATTGCTTTTAAATCTATAATAAGACTGAGCCAAGTGTAATGATATTATTTCCATATTATTGCGCATGATTTCTACGTGTCTGATGCATGATCCAATATCGGATCGCCTTATACGACTTCCCTTGAAATTGTTCCTTTTTTAACTGAATATAATAAAAGTATATTTTAAAATATTTTTCATGATTTGTGAAACATGAATTACTAAAAAAAAAAAATTTGATTTATATATCGTAAGCAATCAATTCAATTTAAAAAATTCCATTGGCACTTTTTCATCAATATGGCATCTTTAAAGACTTAACTTCTAAAGCAATCATCCTGAACATGACAAGATAATCTCGATCTTCTAAAATCATTTATTTATAAAATTTGATCAAAATTGTAGATGGTGACACAACACTGAAATTGCGTTGAACTCATGTGGTAGTTTTCCATAATTATATTACTTTCTACTATAATAAAAACACACTAAGAAATTAAAAGGAAAACATTTTCTTAGAGACATATGTATAACAACTGAAAAAAATAACTTTTGATTCTCAAATACACCAGCGAGCTTTAAACATTTTTCTCTATTTTCATTTTCCTTTTATATAGAGACATAATGCTACCTGTGTTCGTGAAGTTTAATATTCTTAGTATATTCGAAATCATCAATTATTTTAATGATCTGTCCGTAAGTTAGCGAGAGTCAAAATCAAGGATTTGACTCAAATCTCAATGATGCCAAGTACATTAAATTTAGGATTATTTGTAATGTTGTCTTCGTTGTTACATCAGAAACATTATAGCTCCTAGCTAGCTATATTTAAAATATTAATTCGATATACTGGCTACTAAAAACCAAAACCTGCGAAGATTCGATATAGTGGCTACCAAAAACCAAAAGGATACCAAAAATTAGCTGGAATCATGCCATATGTAGTAATAAAAAAATAAGTCGCCAAATATTTTTGTAACTCAACTCCTTAATCTTTTAAACCCAAATACCTATTGATTTTATAAGCTCAATGTAGAACACGTTAAATTGAAATACTCTTTTTAAGCCTTTGTGATTTTGCTTTCTTTGTCTACAATTTCAACAATCAATTAATTATAACAACATATCACTAGTTTCATATTCCAAGTTTCGACGAACGTTTGAATTCCAATTACTTAAATATTATCTAAGCTATTAAACTAATTACCTGACCTGTTTAAGTTGATAAACATTTTAGAAACTGTCACAAGTCTGAAGTGGAACAAGATAATTATTTGATAAGGAAGCTAGTTTATTCTCGGGAGAATGAACAAGTTGATCTCAAACTAACTCTGAGATTCGATTAGTTCAAGGCATTAGTTTATTAAATGTTATATAATGAAATATTAACATGATATGGCATCAAGTTTCGAAAACGGTTAATTAATGCTTGTAATTTGTTCAGTCGGCCTTATAATTATTCAAATTTAACTTCGATACACAAAGTTACATCCGTTTTACTTTCCCCGTTTTTCACAAAAACGTCAGTTGTTCATATTTATTAGAGTAATTTTGGAGAAAAAGTTCTTCAAATAAAACAAAAGTTATATCTTTTTATTTTGTTTGATATAACTATTCTAGAAGATAGTAAATATCGTCATAATACTACATAAAAGAAAAGAGACATCAATTGTAAAAATTATTATCTTTAAACCACAATTGTAAAAAATTAAGTAACTTTAATTTTTTTAGTATTATATATCTTAAGACAAAAGAACGGGACTTTCTTAGGATCACTTTTTGGTCCATTTTTTTATCTATCTCTCAAGACCACTTTTCTTAGGAACGGCCGAATATATCGAATTGAAATTAATATATCAAATGCCAAGGTTTGTGGTTTTTGGTATACTAAGATTTCTTATTCTCATTCGTGAAATGTTAACGCCGCTCAGGATTCTTTCATCCAACATTTACTGAATTTATTCTCCAGTTTTTCTTTTCGACCAATCATTTTTCCTCCCGTGTTTTGTTATGAAAATTAAGTGTTAAATATCTTTATTGAAGTATAAATTTTTAAAAATCACAAAATAAAATAAACTGAAGAAGAATGACTATATAAACCATTTTTTACAAAATAAAAAATAAGTGATAGCAAAATCCACGGTGAGGTTATTGATGTGAAACATCTATAGGCGCAGGTATAAACCGGATCGTTGGCGTAGCGACGCTTGCCATGGCGACGGGTCGCCATGCTATACTAAGGTATATATATATAGTCTATATGTAGTAGAGTGTACGGTATGGTGACGTGTCACCATGCGCAACCGACTACGCGACCCCCTCCTCACTCAGTTCGACGCTGTTGTTTACTACGGTACATATAACCTGTGCTTTATTATTTTTGTATTAATTGTAAATAAATGTTTAATAAATAAAGTCACCATTTTCTGTAAGAAATTCGTAATACTTTATTTTTTCATTATGCTGTATTTAGTTCATTTAATAATCTTGTCTTTTATGCATATTAATTGTACGAACGCGATGTTTCACATCTGCCAGGCGTCCCCTGACGGCTCGCTGTTTTTTTTTTATTTTGATTTTTCCTGTAGTCCAGTAAAATTGTACCTTTTTCATATTTATTCTAATAATTTTTTTGGAATCATAGTTAAGAGTTACGTCCTGATGTGGTCTAAGAGCAGCTGCTAAGTTGGGGCCATCTTTGCAAATATGTTGGTGCTACTCGTCTCATGAAACGTTCAATTTATGACAAAAATTAATAAAATTATTTTTTGTAGAACATAAAAATTTTAACTTAATTTTTTTAATAGAGCCATAGTGTACAACTTCCCACACTGCGCTACCTTCTGAAAAGACTCATACTCTTACAATTAATTTTAATTTTTCAATGCTTCATGGAAAACATTTTTTGATGTGAAACATCTATAGGCGCAGGTATAAAATGGATCGTTGGCGTGACGACGCTTGCCGTGGCAACGGGTCGCCACGCTATACTAAGTTATATATATAGTCTATATGTAGTAGAGTGTACGGTATGGCGACGTATCGCCATAAGCACCGACACCTACCGTACAAATACCGACACCTCCGTTCAACGCTGTTGTTTACAACGAATGCATAACTTGTGCGATATTTTTGTATTAATTGTAAATAAATGTTTATTAAATAAAGTCACCATTTTCTGTAAGAAATTCGAAATCCTTTATTTTTTCATTATGCTATATTTAGTTCCTGTAATAATCTTGTCTTTTATGCATCTTAATTTTACGAACACGATGTTTCACATCTGCCAGGCGTCCCGTGACGGCTCACTTCTTTTTAAATTTGGTTTTTCTTTTTTTAAAGTTAATTCATTAATACTATAATTGTAACCATATAACTTACTTTCTATCTTACCGATATCATCATAAATTGTAACACTGAGGTCAATCTTAATTGGTCTCTCTTTAATTCTATTTTTGTCTCATCCTTTTTACTCTGATACACAAATAACATTAGTGGCAGAGTGCAATTATATAAGATAATTATAATTTAGCTCGTTAAACGCAACGGACCTTAACTTATTTTAAGCCCTGACAGCTTTTAATGTTAGAAATAACCGTAACTTCTTCATGTCAAAGAGCACTTATGTAGATAGTTTTCCATTAAATTGTATTCGAACTGTTATTTATTTAATGACCTTTTTGATAATGTGGTCTCGAGATACTGACTCTGAAATCCTAAATTATATAATTTTGCAAATATTATAATTACCTTTTCATATATTATTTGTGTGTTTTTAATGGGAAAAACTAACCATACGTGCTAGATATTGGCCGATATATGTACTAGTGAGGTGCATTAATCTAATAATAAAATATTAAAGGACAATGCTGGGTTCTAAGGCACCACTTAGTCCACTGTATACTAATATAAACACAGTCAGATTAAATTAGATACTATAGTCTTTTTAAATGTCAGTACCTATCTTAAAAAGCATGCGTATAAATCATAACAGTTTTATAGGTACATTTTTGAACATTCGTATTTTTTTCATATTTTTCAATTTAGGACGCCAATTTTAATAAAGTTATATAAAAATATACTTGATACAAAGGGATATTTCATTTTGTTTCATGTATTAGTACTTAATACATATAATTCCAATCATGAGCGTAACATTTGTAAGAGGATGGAACGAATAATAATCTTATCTCGAATAGACCATTCACATCGTCTCTGTGTCGGTGTTTTGTATCGCTCTCGTTATTTGTGCTCTGTATATTCAACACATAACGCCAAAAATTCTACGAAATTCACATTTCGAGTTTAGTGCCTGCCATAGTTGTTATTCTGTTTTAAAAATATCGTCGCAAGTTTCTACACAAAATATTGCATAGTTTCTCATATGGTAAAGTAAAGGATTCGATGAAATTCAAAGCTTTAACATTCACCAGTCTTCCCCAATGGTGTAATGGTCCATTGTTCTCAGGTTGTTAGCGAAAGATCATATTTTGTTTTATCTACTTGTATTCCATAGAAATCATGACCATTTATGAAACACACTGTATCCGGTGTGGTTGGAAATAGAACGCACATTATTTTTTTTAATTGCTCTCAGTATCGCTTTATATTTAGTAATTTTTTACTACTGTGACTTTAGATATACATTTTCCGATTATTTGTAGGTTTTATAATATATTTTCTATGATTTTCAGTTTTCGTCTTACGAAGTTAGAAAATTATCTTAATATTTCGTATTGGTAAGACAATGCAACTTCCACAAAATATTTTACGTCTATTGATTATTAAACGTTGAAAAAAAATTTATGTACGAGAAATATTTTTATTACAACAATGTTTTTAGAATAAAGTTTACGATTACATGTAATCTGTTGAGAATTTTATTTAATAAATTAATCATTAATTTTATACATTTAATCCATAAATAGACATTGAAAAGTTAGACTAGTGTTATCAATAAACTACGAGTTCGTATCCACATTACCATGATTTTATTCCATTTTTAAAATTAGTTATTTTATTCCATTTTTAAAATTGTTGATACATAAATTTAGTTTTAACGTAGATTAACGTAGATTACGTTACTGCCAAGGTTTAAATTTTCATAAAAATAATTAAATTGTTGAATTAAATCTATTCAAACATATGAAAACTTTCCACGGCCTTAAACCGTTTCTATAAATAATTTACAGTTGAGGAAGATAAAGTTGAAAATATAGAATATAATTTAAACGAATTTAGATAATGACATTTTCTATGCACAAGGAAATATTCGTTATTCATAGTTGGTTTTATAAGTATACTATGTGAGTAATTTTAGGAACAGAGGTTACGGCCTTTTTCGCGAGCTAATTTGTGATGTTTTGGGGAATAATGTTTTATGTGTTAGAAAGTAGACAAAATTTAAATCTTTAACAGTAATACTATTTCATTATTTACACCAATCGTGCAATATGGAGTAAATTGAGATGTCTTTATCAATGCAAATGTATATATATATATATATATATATATATATATATATATATATATATATATATATATATATATATATATATATACATATATATATATATATATATATATATATATGTATATATATATATATATATATATATATATATATATATATATATATATATATAAATATATACGTGTAAGTGTGTTTATCAAGCTTAAGGATTCCAAATAAGTTTTTAGGATTTCATGGAAGATAACAACAGGAATATTGTGGAAAATGTTTTCAAAACATATGTCTCCTCCTATTCCCAAAACAAGTGAGATGAAAATCATGAGAAAGTAAATAATCACTAGATGCTTACCTAAAGTTAACGAGAGAAAAAATGGCAGTGATCCTACATATGAAAATTTTTGAGAAATTCTCATTATTTTACACCTGTAGAATACATAAGGCAAGACATACATGCTGAAAAATATTACTTGATCGTTCTACTTATTTATGTAACGTCATCAAGGAATTTTGTCGGTATTATCCCATAGGTCCATTTAATACTGTCTTAACCCTTTTAATTATGGAACGGTCTGTTTTAAATGCTTTAATAACATTATAAACTACTTTCTGTTACTTATTTTTTTGGATTGCCTAAACACAGACAGATGGGTCTAGGTTACAGTGTTTTATGGGGAACACTATAGTTCCGTCCTATATGTACTTTTACTAATATCAAAATTTTTCTAATTGTTACATTATATGTTTTAAATGCTTTACTTACACCAATTCATACGAAGTTGAGCTGCAGTCAGTATCTGCATACCTTTTTAGGGTGCCATAGATTCAAAGATTTGCAGGTTTAGCATACAGTGTTATAATGTAAAAACGGAATGTTATCGTTTAATCCTATAAATGCATTTACTACTGTCCTAATTTTTTTTATTAATAAACTGCATGTTAAAATTAACACAGCTTTCACCAGTTGGTACAAAATAAACTAGTTAATGTTTGTGTGTTTTTATGGGACTCCGATTTCCGAGACATACACAAACAATTCTAACATGCAGCATTTTGAAATAAATTATGGAGCGCTGTTTATTCAGTATGTCCATTTAGTGGTATCTTATTTTTTCCTATTATTAAACTTTTTGTATACGAAGGGTTGTCTTTGTACAGCCAGTATTAGTGTTTTTTCTGGTTCATTAACTACATGCACACACTGATTAAGCACATAATAGTTTTTAATAAATTATAAAACACCATGATTACTATCCTAAACGTCCACTTATTACTATGTCGATCCTTCTAAATATTAAATTTTATATATCTAATACTTTACTTAAACCGTTACCTGAAAATAAATTATAGTCTGTGTTTGTATATATTTTTTGTTGTTTCTTAGTTCATAATTAAGCCCATCTACCCATTCGTCCCTCTACCCCAAACTGTCTTTACATGTAAACTTATATGCAACAGATTTTACTGCAACATATTTAAAATAATTCATTTATTTGTATTAAATATTCTTTTTCTGAGTGTCTTTAAAAATGAAGTCAAGCTTCCATTGATTATTTGTCATTTTTAAGGCCCGTTTAAATATATTAAATGGAAATGATGAGCATATATGACCGGAATAAAATTAATTTACAAAACAATGTTTGACAAATGAAGTCTTACTAATCTTTATGACAGAAATTAATATTAACTGATTTTCACACGGCGGTCATGTAAAAACGACAAAAATTATTGAGTAGTGTGAAAAGAAATTTGACTGTGAATATAAAATAAGCTTCGCCTTAAATAATATATTTAGGGATTCTTTAATTAATAAAAACTAGAAATCTTTATAAAATAAAACCTTGCACTTTGTGGTAGAAACAAATAGGAAATTACTTAAGTATTTTAAAACAAAATGATATCAGAAGTCTAAAATCGAAAATGAAACAAATAATTTATCAAATCAATCTAAGATTTTACGGGCGTAAACACGCGATGAAAATCCTAGGATAATCACTATAGTTAGACCAAGGATAATCGCTATAGTTAGACCTAGGGCAATCGCTATAGTTACATGTAATCTTCTAGTCACATTTTACTAACCCTGTTGCCTTTATTAGTTTTGACTCAGTAGTTTCGAAAATTAGGGTATAGTATGCCTTATTTTTTAAAGTTGTTTAGAATTTTTTTTAATATGCCATAATTCAATGAAACTACATGATGTAGTATTACTTTCTACTTTCTTTAAATTCTTTACCACGACCTAGGTTTCGCTGTATTACAACATCTACAGGTGGGCTGTTAGCAAAGATCTTTGCTAATAGTTCTATTATTATAGTTATTAGCAAAGTTCTTTGCTAATAGATCTTTGATTATAATCTTTGCTAATAGCGCACCTGAAGATGGTGTAACACAACGAAGCCTAAGTCGTGGTAAAGAACTTAAAGAAAGTAGAAATAATACTACATCACGTAGTTTCATTTAATTGTGAATAATGAATTTCTGCAAAATTAACGCCAAATATATTCAATATAATTCGTACACAAATTCTTAGTACTATTCGCTTCCTATCAACCATGTACTTAGTTTACGTGGCAGAGAACCACCCATATCTTTACTCACAACTCCACGCGCATAAAATACTAATACCACAAAAAGTGTGGTTGAATTCCTATTAGCTAATCACTGCTAAACAATTTTACAGCTTTTCATAAAACTATATATATATATAGATATAGAATATATGGATATAGAATAAACGTGCGATTATTTTAGTGCAAATATAGCGTATTTTTTTCAGAATGAAACTTGTTCAATTTAAATTTATTATTACAAAATATTATTAAAGGACGTAGTGCGTAAACTGTGACTGTTACACCTTCAACCCATACAAATAACAATACAATTATTAGCAACTTGAGAAGCATTGATGTGAAATATCCATCGATAATTTCTGGTTATTAGAAACGGAAAATTTATCTCGAAATCCAATTACATCCAGACATATCTACACGCCATCTATCGAAATATAATTTGCATTCCAATTTCTCTGTCCAATCAACCCGTTTATCGCCTTCCATTCACTCCCAATAGTTAATCGGAAATTGGCGAGGCTTTCACAACTGAATCTTTCATGTGGCGTTTTTTAAGCTAACAAGGTCACGAGCGCGATCCGCGCTACTTTAATGTTTTTAACTTTTTAGTTTTCGTGGAAACTTGTGGGCCGAAAGGGGATTGGTTTTCTTAAATGTTAACATATTCATTTATGCTAAATTTCCGTTATTCATTTATTAAAGGTTCACCACATCATGCCCAGCATTTCACAAACGAAACACAAGAATGGAATATTAACTACATGCTGAAAGACCTATTCAATAGCCCACTTAGAAAAAAAATGTTTACTCCCATTTTACAAATATGTTGTTACATTATAACTGAAATCCTCATCTGAACCATCTACTTGGAGGCAAATACATATATAATCACACTGTGTTTACACACACACACATATACACACACGCACGCATGCACATACACACACACTCGCATGTAATTTATACATATACATACGTAGTTTTATTTTTAAAGCCTATTAATACAGCTAATATTTTTCAAGTCTGAGAAAAATGCAGAAGTTATAATTTTTGTAATTATTATTATTTTAAATCGAATAAGATTTTAACAGGATGTAACAGCGTATTACTAACTATAATTTTTCGACGAATGATATTTTCTAAAAATTCTTGTAAACAAGATTGAGTTTCGTGATTTTTTAGATATGAACTTTATTTATTATTTAAAAGACTACTGGATGGGAGATAAGAGTTAAATGCAATAGTTTTGGGTTCTTTGTTGTTTAAAATAATATGATATATAAGTATGTTTCGCGTATTTGTAAATCTATAAAATGGTATAATATAGAATAATAAGATAGTATATTATAACAAATTTCTATTTTTGTATTTCTTAAATTTATTAATAAACTTTTTCTATTTATATCTTAAAGATTTTTCAATTCTAAACATGATTATCTATTTTTTAAACATACATTATTTTTTTAATTAAGAAGCAGCTGCAATAATCCAATAAATTTTCTATGGAATTATTTTCATGGAATTTATTAAAAATATTCCAAAAATTATAGTCCATTTTCCACAGCGTTTGTTATTTGTGGTCGCACTATAAATTTTCCCTATTAATCAGCGGTTTATTGGAAAATACGAAATTAACAATTTTAAATTCTTTGGCTCAAAATACTATGACGTGGACGCATCTTACCACGATTAACGGAATATCTAGTCCAACAAACAAGTTTAGAAATAGTTTTAATCAGATTATTAATGCAATAATTTAATGGAGAACAATAAAACGATGGGTTGAGTTTTGAGACGGTGAGTATGAATTCAACGTTTTGGGGTCACATAATAAAAATACATCTTTTTTATAAGGAACATTCCCATATTTTGAATAAAATATTTACGCGAATCTCGACATATAGGCGTATTAATATTTATTACATGCCGAATTGTAATAGAAGCCACATTGATTCATAATACTCATGAAAAAAGGCTTTGGTTGGTGTTTTTTGGGTTAATATTTTTGCATTGCTTTAGCCAATTATGTAATTAGTTTTCATATTATTAGAACGGATATTTATTTCAAATACTCAGAAAAGGAGAAGTTACCTAGTTCTATTGTAATTTTTTTTTGTTGTATACATCACCTCGTGTCTCCGGTATTCATCAACCGATTTGGATAATTATATTTTAACTTGGAAATATATATCTTAGTATATATGTATGAAATGTAAAAATGGTAATCTCTTATATGAAATGTAGCACCCATTTTGGTTTATAAGTTGCATACACGTGAGAAGGAAAGAGAAGCGTTCGGTAATTATATTGCTCCGTGAAAGATCCAACTAAGTACCCTTTTTTTATTATTTTACACTTTTCAGTCTGCTTCTTAGTCGTTGGTTATCTGAATTCGGTTAAATTTTTTTTATGAAAAATTTTTGAAATGTTACGTAAATTTCTATAAAAGGCAATATGACTTAACTCTAATCTGTAAATAATAGGTCTAAACACCACCAAAAAGTTTAAAAAAGCAATCTAGTGTTATCGTAGCATTCCCAATTTAGCGTGTTGGGCAATAAAGAATTGTGCCGTTACTATCCTAACTTCAAGTTTCTATGTTAGATGGTATTTAATAATCGCTGCAGGCACCGATAGATGGATAGAGATATATAATTGATCATTCAAGAGATCCATTTTTTTTTCCTTTTGAGTAAGATAATCTTAAAAAAATATTTTCACGTTACCAAGGCATGTCCTTTAAATAATATTTTGTGCAGGTATTTTTAAAATATTATATATGTCAAGCTACATATCTTCCTTTACATAGTCCCTCAAAGAGTAAAATCTAAGCGTACATTTCATCAAATTATGTGAAGACAATTGAAGAATCCAATTGTCGTAATCCCTATGAAAATCTATAGATTTTAGATAATAAATAAAAAACTTCGAAAGTGGATGCGTCCATGTAGAATTGTGATGTTATGTAGAGAAATAAATTTTTCTCACACTAGTGAGTTTTCCTAGATAAACAAATGAATATTGGAATCCTGTCTGATATATTGGGAGCAATCTGAAAGTTGCCAACTTTTATAATCTGTTGAGCAAAAAAGAACGTTTAACGTTTTGTTCTGTGGCGACGTAATCTTATAATTTAACCAAGGATCGAATTAAATTGAAACTGATATTTTCTGTATTGATAAGGTTTTAATAAGAATAAATCTTCATTGCTATGTCTCCTTAATAGGACGGAGAGCATTTATATTTTTTCACCATATTGATCGGTTCTGGGCTTCCCGCACCGCTTCCTTCGAGACTTATCAAAAATTTTACTGGCATAACCTAGCGTAAGTTATATTAAGACCATATCTCTGTTAGGGGCTCTAATCAAAAACCTAATTAGAAATATGGACAAGTCCTTTAGAATATAAAACTTACCCATTTTTACTTCTGGAATTTTAGATGATACTTGATTGGAATTCCCATCCATCGTTCTACCAGGTCATAGATATATTTCACTAGCCAAAGTATTTTGACGATAATTTGGGGCCTAGAGTAATTTTGTGGGGTTTTTAATTAAACCCCATATCTATTACCAATAGAGTAGCACAATTTTGACTTTGGACCGAGCCTTTGGACATTTTCACTCTCTGTATCAGTTTTTCTGACCGTGACTCGAGGCGGAATAGCGCGAAATTCGTTTTAATCTTGCCAATCCATGACGTCTCCTTCAGTTTCTTTTATCTATTCTATATACAATAGCTATTTTTCCTTACGACCGTTTTTTAAATCACATTGCTTTTAATCTATAACAGGACTGAGCCAAGTGTAATGATATTATTTCCATATATTGTGCATTATTTCCACGTGTTTGATGCATGACCAAGTGTATCTGATATATGTTTCAAAGAGGCTGTTGTTCAAAGTCCTTATTCAACTTTTCTTGAAATTGTTCCTTTTTTGATATTCCCAGGAGACTCTTCCTTTTCCAGAATTGTCAATTTTGCATAACTCAAAATTAAAAATTCTTTATATTTAAGGTTCCCGTCATGATCCCAATATGAACTTTTGAGGTTTAACTAAATATAATATAAGCAAATTTTAAAATATTTTTCACGATTTTAAAATGTAGATTTTTGATAAATTTATATTTGCTTTTAAAATGAAACTTTATTTGCAAATCATGATACATGATAAGCAATAAATTAAATTTTAAAAATACCGTTGGCACTTTTTTCCAAATATGGCACCGTTAAAGACTTAACTTGGATGCAATCATCATGAACATGATAGGATAATCTTGATACTCCTAAAGTCATTTATTTAACAAATTTGACCAAAATTTTAGATAGTGACACGATTTCGGCAAAGAAAAAGTTGAAATTGCACTGAACTCATGTGCGAAAAATATAAAAACAAATCATAAGAAAAAGGAAAACACCTTCTTAGAAACTTTTATCAAATAAACGAAAAAATAACATTACTGTCGATTTTCAAATGTATCAGCGAGCTTTTAATATTTTATTAATTTCCCCTGATATTACTACCTATATTCGTCAATTTTAACGTTCTTAATGCACTCAAAATCATCAATAATTTTAATGATCGGTCACTAAATCAGCGATAGTCAAAATCAAGGATTTTGGAGGCTCGTGCCTCAAAACTCAATGACACCAAATGCATGCAATTTAGGATTATATCTAATTTCGTCTACATTATTACATCAGAAATATTGTTACATCAGCTACATTGTTTCATCAGCTGCTAGCTGGCTAAACTGGAGATAAATATCGAAACAGTTTTTCTTAATAGTGCACGAAATATACTTGGCGGGATGTTACCAAAAATTAGCCTGCATTATGTCGTGTGTACACATAAAAACAAGTCGTCAAACATTACTTTGTTTTTATTGAATTTTGTAACTCAACTCCCTAACCTTTAAACCCAAATACCTATTGATCCCTTAAGCTTAATGGAGAATACGTTAAATTAAAATACTTGTTTTGCAACTTCGTGATTTTGCTCTCTTTGTCTTCAATTTCAACAACCAATTAATCGTAACAAAATGTCACTAGTTTAATATTCCAAGTTTGATAAACGTTTGAACTCCCATTACTTAAATATTTCTTAGGCTATGAAACTAATTACCTAACTTATTTAAGTTGATATAAATTTTGGAAACTGTCATATGTCTGAAGTTGAACAAGATAATTATTTGATAACGAAGTTAGTTTATTCCCGGGAGAACGAACAAGTTGATCTCAATCTAACTCTAAGATTCGATTATTTCAAGTCATTAGTTTATTAAATGTTGTGTAATGAAATGTTAACGTGATATGACATCAAGTTTCGAGGAAGGTTAATTAATGCTTGTAATTCGTTCAATTCGCCTTTTTATTATTTAAATTTAACTTCGATACACAAAGTTACATCCGTTTTACTTTTCCCGTTTTCAACAAAAACGTTAATTATTCATATTTATGAGTGTAATTTTGGAGAAAAATTTACCTATATATATATAATATGTATTTCTAAAATCATATAAATCAGATATAGAGTAGAAATCTCTAAAATCACTGAATATTACAAAATAAAAGGGAAACTGAAGGGAAACGATCACAAAAACCTTTTTTTTACGAAATACTAATAGCAAAATCCAGTGAGGATATTTTGATTTTTTCCTAGAATCCAGTAAAATTGTACCTTTTTTCCTTACTCCAATATTTTTTTGGAAATATAGTTAAAAGTTACGTCCTGAATAATTTACCAAGATGACGGGTCTAAGAGGAGCTATTAAATTCGTAGCCGTATTTGCAATAATTTTGAAGCTACTCAACGTACAAGTCGTTAAAATTATGATAAAAATTAATGAAGTTATTTTTGTGGAACGAGAAATTTTTTCATATTTTTTTAATAGAACCATAGTGCACAACTTCCCATACTGCGCCATCTTCTAAAATTATTCCTACTTTTATAATGCTTTTTAATTTTTTCCTACTTCATGGCAAACATTTTCTTTCTAAATTTGGCCTTTTTTTAAACTTAATTTATTAACTCTTTAATTATATTCACATAGCTCCCTTTCTCTTTAGTGAATAAATGAGTTTATTTTTAATGCTTCTCCCAAAATCGTCATAAATTATATCACCGGGGTCAATCTTAAATGGTGTCGCTTTAATTTTACTTTCGTCTTATCCTTTTTCCATGATAAACAAATAAGATTAGTAGCAGAGTTAAATTATATAAGTTAATTATAATTGAGCTCGTTAAACGCAACGGAGCTTAACTTCTCTTAAGCCCTGACCGCTTTCAATGTTAGAAATAACCGCAGCTTCTTCATATCAAAAATGAATTTATGTGGAGACTATTCCATTCAATTGTATTCGAACTGTTATTTATTTAATGATCTTTTTGATAATTGTTTCGCAAGATACTGTCTCCGAATTCTTAAATTATATAATTTTGCAAATATTGCAATTACTTTTTCCATATTTTATATGTGCTTTTTAATCGGAAGAACTAATCATTCGTCTTCGGAAATATTAGATGATATGTGTACTAATGAGCTACATTAATCCAATAATAAAATATTAAAGGACAATTCTAGGGTCTAACGCACAACTTGGTCCATTGTACACAAATATAAATATAGTCAGATTCAATTCAATACTATAGTCTTTTTAAATGTCAGTACCAAACTTTAGAACATATTAGAACATACGAGTTCGTATCAACATTACCTTGATTTTTTCTTTATTCCATTGTTAAAATTTTTGGTACCTAAATTAGTCACACCCTGCGTTACTGCCAAAGTTAAATTTTCATAAAAATAATAAAATTGTCGAATTAAATCCACTCAAACATATGAAAACTTTCCACGGTTTTAAAGAATTTACATATTCTTATAAATAGTTTGCAGTTGAAGTAAGAAAAATTTAAAAATAAAGAATATAATTTAAACGAATTTATATAATGATATTGTCTATGCACAAGAAGACGTTCGTTATTCATAGAAGGTTTATATGTGAACAATCACAGGAACAGAGGGTACGGCCTTTTTGTGAGCTAGTTTGTGGTGTTTTAGGAAATGATGTTTTATGTGTAACGAAATAGAATTTATTTTACATTTTTGCATATATACGTTTTCGTGTGTGTGTGTTTATTTTTTGTAATCATTTGACATAGAAACTTGAAATATAGCATAATTGTATAGTACACTAAGCCTCATTTTCTTTCATATTTCAATAAATAAGACTAAATTATATCATACGTACAGAGAAATTTGAGAGAGACGATATGTAATAATCGATTTCTTAAATTTCCTTTTGTATATGGGGTATCAAAAAAAACAAGCTTCAAGATTCCAAGTGAGTTTTTAGGATTTCATGAAAGATAACAATAGGAATATTGTAAAAAATACTTAAAAAAATATATCCTCTCCTTTCCCCAAAGAACTGAAATAAAAATAGGGGAGAATTGAAATTGGGAAATATTGTGGCATGAAAATATTTACAACCTTTTAGGGGTATAAAACTGTAATAATTTTACTCACAATTTTTGTTTTCTACTCAACATGGGTATAATAGATGTTTTTACATTGCATGGGTATATTAAATTATTTTAATTAAACTCTTATAGAGTTAATTATTATCATCAAATATAATGGGTTTTTATTTGATTTTATAGGGTTTTCGAGCTAACGTAAAAAAAAAATATTTTTCAGGTTGACGAGACTATTAAAACACAAGTTAGTTTTGCAGAAAGTGCGTAATTATATTTTCAGATTAGATAAGGACTCGAGATCGAATTCTAAATGTTTTTGTCAAATGAATAACTGTTTACATGGCTTGGAAAATTTTGAAAATATTTATATAGGCGCTAAATATTTTAGTAAAAGAAATCAAGATGTGAATAAGGTAAATTTATTGTCCAGAATGCCTAATTTTTATAGAAAGTGGTTAAAGAAATATTTCCATCTGCGTTATGTTTTCTTTCACAAGTTAAGGCGAGTCTCATTTTTTAAGAAAATCAACGCTGATTACTTATTCTCGACCTTTGGGAGTTCAGTGATAAAATCACAGAGGATGTTTTATAAAACGGGGAACTTTTATTTTTGTGCTGGTTACTAAGATATGAAATATTCTTGGTCGTGGTAAGTAATAAACGTTTACGAGGCAAACGTTAAATGAGAAATTTCTGGATTAGCCTTGTCTTGAACAGCAACAGTTAACTTATAGGTTTAAATTTTTCAAATCAAAATCAGAAAGTCGTTTATCTATCTTTTACAAATATTTTTCGTCTAGAAATTCAATTTAAAAGCTGTGAAAGTGTTGGCTCAATTATGGACGTAAAGTAGAAATGTAAAATTTTCAAGTCGTAAAAAATTTACAAGGGGAAAAAGGATTTTTTCTAGTTCAATATTTTGGTTATTGAATTGAGGTTCATGTAGATATAGATTTAGTTATAAGTAGCACATTTTTCTTAAATTTTTGGAATGAAATTTCCAGAAATCTTTTAAAAATTACTGTCCCTCCTCACAATCTCAAAAAAAAATTGTCAATGTATTCCGGTAATGAAGCTGATATTAAATATAAATTAACGGCATCAATGTTATTATCATTTTTTTTACTTTTATTTTTTGGCAAGTGACATAATGTTAAAATAATACAGGTGAACACAAAGTTGGTGCACGCAAATTGTTACTCCTTTACATGTACACACAATTTTGCTTGTGAACGATGAATAACGCGGAATTTGAGTAAACAAAATCTATAAATCTACAATTGTAGACTTTGGTACGAAACACTCGATGCGTAAAAATCGGCATCGCATTGGTCGATTTGTTTTTTAATTTAAAATATTTTACTTGGTACAGTGAAGACGACTCTATATTTCAATGGTCAATAAATGTTTGAAATTTATGATCAAACAGTAAAAAAAGTAAAAGCTACATTCCTAATTGCAACATGTATTGTATAGAGCTATACACTTATTAATTAACGTACGCCAACGCATTTGTAACGAATGTTATTTTCAAAAGGTCGTGAGAAGTAATATTTTATTTGAAGTGTTCTATTATTATCGTTGGTATGTAAGAAACTTTATTTTAAAAAATATCTTGATAATTTTTCCGTTTTCCGGTTTGTCCATAAAGGCAAGGAAATTTAAACCGGCCTAGTTTATCAAATGTTAATAATTAAATTTTCCTACTATTTTTTTCAAAATTTGCCGAAATTAATTTTAAACTTGTGCATTTAGAAGAAAAAAAAAGGAGTTAAACTAAAATTACTAAAAACTCTAGTGATAATTCAAGATCTCAAATATTTAAAAAAATTATTTTCTTTGCATCTATATAGACATACTAGGCAATATATGTACATAGCGAAAAATATTATTAAAGCTTATAAATAATATAATAAAAGCACGGAATCCCCGTAATGTCACTGCTACATGTACGTAATTGCTTTTATTTTTATTTATGCTAAACGGATAGATTGACATACAAAGATCGATATTAAAATTTTCATTCGATTCGTGACAGTTACTGGTATATTAAAAATAATAAATTGTTAGCATTGTTGCATGATAATTATAAATAACTATGAAACATAAATTTTTTAATTAAGTAATAGATATTACAAATAATTGACTTGAAACAATAAATTTATACCTATGCCTCACGGAAGAAGCGATTGGCATAATTTGAATAAATTGTTAACAATCGAATGTAACAATAATTTCTACCGTTTCAGAGCATTATTTGAAATATTAATACCGGTTAAAGCTTGGCAGTTGACGGGAACTCAACCCACATCAAGACGTTTAGTCTTGTCAAATCATAGATCATGAACAAAAAGGACAGCGGACAATGAGAAATAATACAAATCAAATTTGACAATGATATCTTTCATAGATTATTTAATGTTACGAGAGGTGAAGACCACGGAAATGGTTCAAGTTTAACCGACAATACAATAACAATTAATATTATAATAGAGGAATTAATGTATTCATTTGAAACTCTAAAGTAGAAGTACAATTGCAAGAAGACACGCTTTATGGTTAAGGAGATATATCATAATTAACGTTTGTTAATTGATTAGCCTTTGTTAATAGAAAGAAATATATTTTGGCATATTATGCCAACTCTGTACTGATTAAGGTAAATGGACACATTAATTAGATTGCATGCTTTGAGTGAAACCAGGGTCAGAGGGTCGTACAGCAAGTTCACCTCCGGGCACTCGCGTAATTTTATAAAACTTATGTAGAGACTCGCGCCATCCTTTGGGTTAAAAATGTTAAAGGTTTTATGAATATGAGAAAACTTAATTTATTAAGTACCTTTAGTCTATTTTGAAGAAACCTTTATTTTTTAGGGTTAAATTAATTATTTTTATAAATGGCGTAATGAAGACTTAACATCATTTATAGATAAAAAAATCATTAGAGTTACTTTAAGAACACAGAAAATCATTGTGGCATGTACAGAGCAAAAATATTGTTTGCCCTTGACATTTACTATTTCGTTTTAAGACTTTTTTCGAACTGTAGAAATAAAGGAGACTTGGTAAATTTTGCCCATCAGAATAAAATTAGTGAAAAGTAATAATGAAATTAGTAATATTTATATACACACACACACACACATACATATGTGTGTGTGTTTGTGTGTGTGTGTATGTGTATATATATATATATATATATATATAAATATTTCACTTATATTCACTTTTAAAACAGATTTCAATATATTACAAAATATGATTTTTCCACCTTACACCGTCAGTCTTAACCTGGCCTATATCTTGTTGAAAGAGCTATAAAGAATTGATTGAGAATATTGCCCCTAACGGAAAGGGGTCACATAACAGACTTTAAACGAAGGCTGAAATAACATTATTTGATATAAAATCAACAACCTAATTGCTTGTAGTTTGTCGGACTATCTGAGTACTTCTTGCTTTTAGTGGACGACTACAGTAGGTCTTTTATACATTTCTTGAAAAATAAAAGTGAAGTACATACACATTTTAAAGAGTTTAAGATGGTTGAGAAACAGATTAATACACGTATCAAAGTTATAAGATCTGATAATGGAAAATAATTGTATTCAAATCAAGGTGACTATTTTTTAAGCGTTCTGGTATTTTGCATCAGCGTACAATTCCATACACTCTAAAACAAAATTAGTTATATGAACAGATAAAACGTACAATTTTTGAAATAGCTAGGTGTTTACTTTTTTATGGTAACTGAGATGAAACATTTTGGATTAAAGTAGTACACACGGTTGTATAGCTAAAAAATAAATCATTAGCTTGTGGGTAAAAGAATAAAAGACTTTTTAAGCTCTGAATAGGAAGGAAGGCAGATATCAGTCAAATATGAATATTTGGCGGAACAGCAATGACCGATGCACCAAAAGAAAAGAGATTGAAATTAGATGAAACGGCAGTAAAGCATTACTTAGTTAGATCTACTGAAAACGTAAATGATTATAGATTATGAATTTCTATTACAAAGAATCTCATCACTGGCAGAGATGTTACGAGCATTAGGTTAAATACTCCGATATGCTTCAGGTTAATGAGAACGAAATACCAAAACTAACATCAGATACTGCAGTGAAGCAGGAAAGTTATGAAAGTAAAAACACAGGTCCGTGTCAGTACAATCATAACCCATCTTTAACCTTTGTTAACGATTTTTGTATTTTAAAATTATACTGAAGAAACAGAATACCTTAAAAATAAGCTACAATATACATTCCAGATTTAGGAAATGTGAAGCAATATTTAAATATATGAGACAGAAAAGAAAGCAATGTACTTATATTTGATTAGAAATATTTATAGAACATTTGTTAAATTATTTTAATTTGAAAAATTGCAAAGAAATGAGTATATCAGTTGAATTTAATTTAGGATTAGAAAAATATAGTAATTTTTGTACTCAATATCCTTACCAGCAACTAATAGGTATTTTGTGATCTTTTAAATTTTAACGAGACCAGATATATTTTATGTAGTTTGTCACTTTCGTCAATTTAATAATATTCGTAATGGAAGTCACTAGATGTAACATGTTTTGAAATATTTGGAAGCTAAAAAAAGTTTTAATTTTAAATATGTGAAGGATAATTTGGATTTAACTAGTTGTATAGACGCTGACTATACTTTAGATTTCATTAATATGAAATCTTATACAGGATATATTTTTAAAATACCAGGTATTATAAAATAACATGAATGAAAAAAAACAACAAACTATTGACTTGTCAAGTACCGAAACTGAGTACATAGCTATATGTGAGGTTAGTAAAGAAGCTACCTACTTAAGGAATATTTTATGAGCATTATAAATAATTCGAAGTAAGTCATCTGTATTACTATGTAATGATAACCAAAATAATAAAAAACTAAGAGAAAATAGTTTATTTTATAAAAAGAGTAAGCGCATTAATAATGCAATGATTAAAATAATAATAATATGGAATATGGCTTGATTTGATTATTATTTAAGGAATATTTTATGAGTATTATAAATAATTGGAAATAATTTATCAGTATTACTATGTAATGATAACCAAAATAATAAGAAACTAAGAGAAAATAGTTTATTTTATAAAAGGAATAAGCGCATTAAAAGTGCATTGATTAAAATAATAATAATATGGAATATGGCCTGATTTGATTATTATTTAAGGAATATTTTATGAGTATTATAAATAATTGGAAATAATTCATCAGTATTACTATGTAATGATAACCAAAATAATAAAAAACTAAGAGAAAATAGTATATTTTATAAAAAGAGTAAGCGCGTTAATAATGCAATGATTAAAATAATAATAATATGGAATATGGCCTGATTTGATTATTATTTAAGGAATATTTTATGAGTATTATAAATAATTGGAAATAATTCATCAGTATTACTATGTAATGATAACCAAAATAATAAAAAACTAAGAGAAAATAGTTTATTTTATAAAAGGAGTAAGCGCATTAATAATGCATTGATTAAAATAATAATAATATGGAATATGGCCTGATTTGATTATTATTTAAGGAATATTTTATGAGTATTATAAATATTTGGAAATAATTCATCAGTATTACTATGTAATGATAACCAAAATAATAAGAAACTAAGAGAAATTAATTTTATAAAAGGAGTAAGCGCATTAATAATGCAATGAATAAAATAATAATAACGTGGAAAATGGTCTGATTTGAATGGAAAATTGCCAAGTAATTCATTGTAAGTTTTTTCCGAGACACAAGCACTCAAATATGATTTATATTTGCACATCGGGCTCTAAAAAGCATAGTTCTGGGTTAAAATACATAAAATAACAAAAGCTTACTTAAGATACATATCAGAAATTTAATACGGATGATTCGAAGCTGCTGCCGAGCAATTCAATGGTCACATAATTAATAATTATGCAGCCATTCCAGCAAAATATTTAATTTAAATTAAAAAAATGCAACGATACAGAAGATTATGGTTGATAACATGTACTGAAGTTTGGTAAAGATAGCATATTTATAACTGGATCAAACTGGAGTGTGTTTGTTTATATATATATATATATATATATACATATATATATATATATATATATATATATATATATATATATATATACATATATATATATATATATATTTATATTTATATATATATGTGTGTGTGTGTGTGTGTGCGTGTGTGTATGTGTTTGTAAAAATTAATTCAATCTCCTTTTTATTCTATTATACGACGCATGCAAAATGGCAACTAAATATCAAAACTTAATTTCATAACTAAGTATCTTGATCGGTTAAAAAAGGAAAACAGACACTACTGTCAGAAACATTAAAAGATTTCTTTTTTATTTAAGTATTGTAGTTGATACGATCAGCAGTATCATTTATCCGCCAAATTACTGTACCTCTCTCGATTTTACTATAGTGCACTACTTCGAAAATTTCCATTACAAAATGAAAAACTTATAATCAAATCAGACTTATCGATAAAACAAACAAATTCAACAAGATAATTTAACCGACTTCAAATAACTATGGAATAAAATCGCACTGAAAAGTAAAAATCATTTAAATGTATCGTGATATAGTATTATTTCAGGTGGGCTATTAACAAAAATCCCACCTGAAGATTTTGTAATACAACGAAACCTAGGTCGTGGTAAAGAACTTTAATCAAATAGAAATAATACTACATCACGTAGTTTTATTTAATTGTGAATAATAAATTTCTACAAAAATAACGCCAAATATATTCAAAGTAACGAAAATAAGAGTATTTAGGTAAACCTTTTGTGATAAAATATTGGTTCCGAAAATTAAAAAAATTCGTTCACAAATGACTGTTACATTTCACTTATCATGGACTCCAGAAGAAGAACCTACTCCTTTTCCGAAGTCGTTTAAAAATAAATTCAACAAAAATAATTAATATGTATTAAATAATGCTGTTTATACTACACCAACCTTTATGGCGATATTCAATATCACGAGAATGGTACACCGACTGTTCTTACTCTCGCAAAATATTCACAATGTGTTGTCAACGGGAAAATGGTCGGATGTCGTTCATTTCAATTGCATGTACGCTCCATTACGTTTAATATCATTCGTCGCTTTCCATCAACTTTTTATGTAACACACATTGCTTTCAATTCCAACAATGAATATTTTGATGTGCTATTTTTTAGGACTTATCTAAAACGCTTCGCGAATACTTTTTTGTAAACGACAACGAGAATTTAATGCGTCGGGAAGAAAAATAAATTTTAAATTTTTACGAGTATTATATCCGTGAATTGAAGAGTTAAGACATATATATATATATATATATATATATATATATATATATATATATATATATATATATATACATATACATATATATATATATATATATATATATATATATATATATATATATATATATATATATATACAATACTAATTAAAAGTAAATGCAGACATTAACAGGCTTCTTAATTTGAATCATGATACCGTACAATATTTAACAACTGATTCGTCGTAGGTAGTCAGCACGTGTTTCCGGTTAACCTAATAATCTGCCAAGCGGAAATACGAATGTGGACTTGTAATTGTTCCCAAATTAACTGCCAAATTATTAATCAGATACTTGGAACTAATATGATTTCACAATCATCTTATTTACATCTGATTATTTTCTTGACGAATGGTCGTTTATCTATATCAAAATGGTTATTTTTAATGATAGAAAATTTTAAAAATAATACTAAGTATATGCCAGAGTGAGTTAATATGTATTTTCTGTTTAGTTGGATTTGTGTCATAGTTGGTGTCACAGTCTTTTCGCATATTACTATGTGGGGTATCTCCTTGCTACGAAGGTGAAATATTTGCATAGTTCGTTGATCTGTTGTCTCTATGTGTAGGTATGTTATGGACTGAAATCAGTTGAAGATTTTTAGCACAGCAGTATTTTGCTGCAACAGAGTATCTACAAATATGAAAAATTCAAAATTAGAACCACAAATACTACTACAGACAAAAGACTGACTACTGACGAAGGCCAAATCTATTTAAATTTAATGCTTATTCTGTTTACGACATCAATCATAAAGGACTTGGTTTTCGTAAAAACTCCCTAAAAAGACTCCCTAAATGTACTTCGAATTAAGAATTAAAGGATATTGTAAATCCGCAGCTCAGAGAAAAAAGTTTTTTTGTAAGCATAGGAACGCTTACACAACGACGGAAGTAGTGCATTGGAAAACAAGGAGACCACGTTGAAAAATGGTTATATATAAATTTTCCATTTTAAGTGAAATACATTTTGTAGCTTTATTGTCAATGGATATTAAATTATCACACATTTATATACTTTTTAGTATCGTTAAACTTATGGTGATCGAAACCAAATACACCTATTAAGTAAGAATTGAAATGGCACAACGACGGTTCTGCACACATTTCGGCATATATAAACGTTGAAAAATATGTAGCATTTTTATTTAATTGTTTACTGTAACTCTTACGGGAGTAAAAGTATATAACTATACTTTCGTTATACAAATGATTCAAAAACAATTATTTCACATGGCATAAAAGCAAAAACGTCTTGCTATTCATAGAACAGTTTACGAAACAGTCAATTATAAAACGAGAAAAATTATGATTAAATTCTGATATTGTAATAATATATATGAAAAAAGACTTGATCTGCATGGTTCGTATTCCCTGTAGCTATTATGGTATTCGTTAAGATTACCTTTATACATGTCGTTTGATGGCTATAAAAGTGTAATAAAACTAATCTGTTATTAATTTGTGTAACTAAAAAGAATTTTAATTATATTTTCTTTAAAACGAACTTTTCACTTAATAATGACAAAAAATTATTTAATAGCGGAGATTATTGGAAATTTCCGCTCTTCTTTTGGATGGAGCATAAATAATTTCCTTTTTTTTGATAATTGTGAAAACTGGGGTTTGTACGAAAACCAAATAACTTTTATTTCTAAGTTTTATAAAATCATGAAATTTAATTTGACAAATCACTTAATACTTTCAATAAACAAATTAATTCAGCTTTCCGCAAAATGTTTCTAATACTTCTGGAAAAGCTCACGAGTGGAGAGACTGATAGATATTGTATTAGTTTCTAACGTCACTCCTTATTTTTTTAAAATTTCCATAAATAAACATTGGTTTTGAGCCGCGCTTCAAAAATGATAGCCAACCATCCTGAAGATGAAATTTATTTACACGTATTCGTACATGCACATTTATATGTTATATATTTCACATCTCTTTAAAAAATCTGCATAAAAGTCACAATCCATAAATATAATATCTAGCTAAAAATCGGCATATAATACAACTTTCGAAGTAACACTTGCTACACTTCAATCACACGTCTACGAATATTGTGAATGTTACCCTTAAGTATGTACAATACAATCACAGCAATTTAGATTTTAAAATGTTATTTCATACAGAATTTTATAAATATAAAGTTGGTGCTCCCTTATGCACCACACTCCAATTACATGGGGCATATTAGCTGTGTGTAGAATATATTGACATATTTCAAGTATCATATTTTTGGTTTTTAAACCACATAAAACAAATAGCGTTCAGTTCGTATAGAAAATGGTTAATTAAAAATAAAAAAATTATATAAAATACTGTTCTATAATTTCGTTACTTCTTATCTTGATATTTTATTGGATATATTTGGCATTAATTTTGTAGAAATTCATTATTCACAATTAAATGAAACTACGTGATGCAGTATTCTCTCTACTTTCTTTAAGTTCCTTACCACGATCTTTGCTAATAGACCTGAAGATGTTGTAACACAACGAAACCTAGGTCATGGTAAAGAACTTAAAGAAAGAAATAATACTAGATTACGTAGTTTCATTTAATGGTTGATATTTTACATTCGATTACGATATAGATTAAATTAACAGTACGAAGGATATTTTGTTGTATAATCATTATTAAGGTGGACTTTTAATTATTACAATTCCAAAAGTAAATATGAAATGAAAAACTTCTCTGTCCATAGTAGTGTGAATAATAATTTTATAATCAATTGTAAATAAAATTTTATTAATTATGTTTCATTTATATGGATTAGCTCTTCTTTATATTTAGTCCAAAATTTTAGAATGTGAAGACAACTTCTATATCTAGATCAACTGCGTGAGGTTTTTTGCTTGCAGTCTTTTATTGTAAATACAAGCATGTGCAAACTTGTGTTTCTTACAAGAGTCTGTTTTATGACCTTAATCCAATTTTTTTTATGAAGCGTGTTTGTAATTAATTTTAGAAATATTGTGCTATAATGACCTATTATTTTATATACTTAAGTCTGTAGAAGAAGCGGCACGAATATCATTGTTACAATTTTAGTAATTTTACGTATATTGTAGTATCAATGACGAGCATACAGATAAATTAAATTCATTAAAGTGCATTGAAACATTATTCTGTTGTATAAGATATAGGACCTTTTTTTATAATACAGTTATTTCTGTCACATATTTTGTGCATTTTAAATATATGCTTCCTCGTATACATGTTTACTCTCGTACACATGGATCTAATTTTGTATACATGTATTTTAACGTTTGAAAGGTAAATAGTGAAATTGTCTAAAAATACGTTACGCAATAAACTGCAATCCAAATAATAGTGCTTTTATGTAATAAAATTCTAAGTAAATTAATGTTTTCCTAACCATTATTTATCATTTTGATTCCATTCATTGTTATTAATGCCATAATAAAATCATTGAAGTACAGTGATATTAAAATGCAGTGTATGCAGTCATTTTTATTTATTTGTATTTAACCATAAAATGAATTACGTTTTTCTATGTATATTATTCTATATAAAGCAATTTCTTTACTAAATCTTAAATTATTCAAAATAATTTAAATCACACCTAGAAAAAGAATATAAGCAGAATTGGGCCTGGTGTCTCAAAAAGGATATAAGTTTAAAAAAAGCGGGTATTTTTTAAAATTTAAAAAGTAAATTCAACAATAAAAAATAGAGCAGAAATAAAATGCTATTTACAACCTAAAGCAATAAAGTTATTTTTCAATCCAGGATCAAAATTGAAGATATTTTAATGCTCGAATCCAAAAGAAAAGGATATTTGTCTTAATTATGGATTTTTTGAAGTCAAAATTTTAGAAGTATTCGTTCGATTTTCAATGCAGATGGAATGAATGCTCACCCTATCTTGTTATGAGAATGCGTTTTAAATATATGTGTTCGCGCCTGCACTACTCTGTCAGAAACATATGCCCTGTGTGATTCCAATTTTCCCTTTATACATTTTACTAGTTTAGGACATCATAATGTAAGTTATTTTTTTATTTACTTAAATTATTTCATAAAGACTTTGAAAAATTGAAATCAACTTATTTACATAATTGAAAACGTATGTACCTATTCAACTTCTATTTAGACACCTTTTATTACCTTTTATTCTGATACTTTAACCATTGTTCGAAATTAAGTCCATTTCGCTCAACCTTGCACTCATAATATTTGCATTTAATGTAATCTTACTATTCATTATCGCAATCTATAACCAACGAAAAATCATGTATTTGTGCCTAGCATATGTACGCGCCCAGCTGAAGTGCGTGGGTAACAAATTAAACGACACACCTGTATGTGTACCGCCCACGAAGCGGGGTTGTGTTGAGCGACACAGGGATGTTTTTCGTTTGCGAACTGGTAGCGCGGGAATTGTGAATTATTTAAAAGTGGTGGCGTATCCATACGTTAATTCTTTATGGCAACCGAAAAAAATTGTAAAAAAATTTTGTTTTTTTTTTATACGTTTCTTAATCGCGTCTTCACATTTTGTCACACAGCAAAAGTAACAATGTATATGTTATTACAATATATCAAGGATTATTAAGGAGAATTTAAAAAAACAATAAAAATTTTACATGTAATTTTTTTACTTTGCAGCCATCCCATAAGTTAAATTAAAATATACTGTTAGTTGATATTAACATTTGTTTTGTTAATGTCAAAATTAATATGTTTTTGCTGTTTTTAATTTTACATGGTTAGACTTGTGTATAGAGAATATAATGTTCACACTTTGTTTTTTCTTGCTGATTCAAAGAATTTTGTAGAAATAGCATTTACAAACTATTGTGAAAACTAATGTGACTTCGTACAAATTAATCTGATTTAATAAAACTTTCAAAAAGCTTATCTTTTACATTTTCTCAATATAAGTGTCATTTTACTCTTATATCACTTGAATTCAAAATTATATGGACTTTCGCTTATCTTCTTTGTAATTGAATTTCGAAAGTTACGCACAATGTGTGAGTTTTATCAACGCCTTCTACATTAATAGAAATAAATCAAAGTAAAAACCATCAGGCAACAAAATTGAGGGGAAATATTACCTGATGTGAAAAACGCAAACAAATAACAGTCAGCTGAAGGTAATAAAGCTGGCTGACATTGCAGATACCTCTGTACACTCCGTGTTCATTTCATTTGAGATAAAGTTTTGAATACAAAAATCTTTCCACTAGATGGATATCGCGTTGTTAAAAGTCAACCAAAGGCATTCGATTAAATACTCTTCAAGCATCTTTTTATTTATTTAAACACGAATTCTTTCTGTTTCGTTGATGTTATATAAAAGTGTATGAAAAAGCCAAGGCAGAAATTAACCAGTAATCCTAACAGTGAGTTGTCCTGCTGATCCAATTTGTGTCTAAATATTTAAGTTAAATTTCCACATTTCCCAAATAACGCTCTTTCAATCCGATAATGCACCTATATACACGACTTAGCTTTTTGTCTTCAAATTCCATGTAGGCTTCAAATGGCTTTAATATGTATTACGTTTATTAAATTTTATTTGACTGTCAGCGATTCCTTACTTTAAAAATATATGTCGCCTAACGACGATTTTCTTGAAATGATGATACAATGAAATTAAGCCAATTATTCCAAGCAACCAGGAAATGTTTTTCTGCTTTTTCCAACATTATATTTAAAATTAAGTTATGTTCGCTAATTTTGCAGCGTGACGTGTTAATTTGCAACAGTAGTCGATAATAATAGGAGATAATAAAACATGTGATATTTAATTCTTTAACACGCACTTCTTATAAATATTGGTCCTATAAATTCAGAGCGCCCCTTATTGACTCTTACTAATTCGATCATTATGACAGAAAATGCCCGAAAGTATACTATTAAAGAATAAATTAATAAATGCCTGCTGATGGAGACAGAAAACATCCAGGCGAGAAAACATTTCTACGCATGCAAACCTCTCTACGCATGCGTTTAGTCGATGGAATATCGCCAGCTGATCTAGACCAACAAAAATGTTGTCAACTGACGACTAGCCGCACATAAAAATCAGTAGTTTGCTTTGCGCGTCATGAAGCACATCATTATTCGGATAATGTTGAAAATGGAACATTATTTCCAACATTCTCCTATTACACAGAGGATTGCGTCAATTTATGATTACACATTTGTTTTTGTTTCCATGTTATATTAATTTAGCAGAAATAAATATTTTACATTTTATTTTATGATTGAATCATGTATGAATCAAATAATAATTATCAAAATTTTGCTCACGAAGTTCACTTTATCGCATTAAAGTGCCAGAATGAATTTTGACGGTAGCCGGGAACGTCGTATTAATTTAATGTTATCAATATAGAAATAAATTATTTAAAAATTTAATATATATTTTCAACTTCATTATATTTTACGATAATCCTTAAAATTTCCATCTTGATCCTTTACTCTATCTAAATAGATTAATGATTTAAATCTTAAGATATTTTTCGGCAACACGTTCAAATATATCCCCAGAGTTCCGATATTGAGCTGGAAAATCCTACTGGCTTGCCATTTCTGACCTATATAACAGCGGCCAATCTGACATCGGTTTCCGGTTCGTACACACATTTCCGGTTCATCGATTATTAGGTTAAACGTTAGTACGTCTTTGTTTGCTGCGTCCCTTCGTAATGCCGCAAAACTACGTGTCGTAGGAACTATTTATTCCGGCGGAAATATCAATACCATTGTCACTATATAAGATTATTATAAGTTTATTATTTAAGCGGGTGCTTAATTTTCTAATATGATTTTCCCAAAAAAATCTGAAATAATTGTTAGCTAATTAGGGTTAATTCAATTACGCGATAATGATTAGAATTTTTCTTTGTTCCTATGAACGTACAAAACTGTCCGTGTAGTAATTTTGTTAGTTCATATTTTTTTAAAATTGATATCACGGCAACAATATCTATTTAAAAATGTACTCTTTACTTAAAACAAATTGCCAAAAGCAAAACAGAGGGGTGTGCCCACGCCCCTATAGAACATAATATCATATTGAAAGGAGCTTTACCGAAATTAGTTACACTTTTTGCTTTGTGCTAAGCACTCAAAGCTATAAAATTTAAAAAAAAATCACTGAAAGAAATGAGTATAATTAAATGTTGACGATTAAAATTAAGCCATGTCATTTACTAGCTAATAAATATAATAATTTTAAAATACCAAACAACTTATAGGACTCCGATACGTTCACTTAATTCAGGGTGAGTCCTTATCAAGGGTATGGTTGCAGATATGAGGAATACTAGTACGATAAATTAAAACAAATAAATATAATGTCAAATATCAAGTACCAAAACTATTCTATACAAGGTAAGCAAACCATATTACATAGTATTACACACTATAGTCATTACTAACAGCATATTTTTGGGTGTTGTTCTGGATTATATTCTTGATTGCACCTATTATATAGACTATACTGTTAAATAATTTTTAATAGCGGTATTGAAAAGAATTTACTAAATCAAATTGGAAACATTTAAAAGCGACAAAATAATTACACAAACAATTTTTAGAATGCAATCTGTGGAAATGTACATTTTTACAGAAACGAAAATAATACTACAGCCATCTTTTGTCGCCCGATTGTTTTTTTTTAATTTTCCCACATAATGTAATCTACATAATATCTAAATAAAATTACGTGGGAAGGCATAGTAAGTTAAATTAAACAAAAATAAAATTCGTGACATTTATTAAACTGTGGCAAAATTTAAAAATACTTATTCTCCTACCCAGAAAAAACTGGTTGGCATTCTATTTTACAATCTATTTCTATTTACAATATTTTACAATACAATCGACAGTTTTGGAAAGGAGCGGATGGGGATTAAATACACAACATTATCTTCTGTAATAAAAGTGGTGCTTACTTTAGAGTAGTAATTATGGTTATCAATATCGCATGTGGGGTCCTAAAATGTTAATTATAGACCGGTGTTTCAATATGCATTATGTAATATCCTGTCATGTCTATATTCCGGTAATGAATCCTGAACTACTATTTCTTCTTGTTAGAATAACTACTGTTAGCTATGACTATTATTTCTTTCTTGTCTTAAGAAAGATTTGGGGGTAACAATCTCAGCAAAACGTTAGATTTTGTGCGCACTCACATCTTGCTTGCTTTTTATTTTCACGATTATGAATGCAACATAGAACACTAACTATTGCTGTAGAATGTAAAATTAATATATGGAATGTAAAAGTTAAAAAGCATAAAAGGTTTACGGCAAATTATATAATAGTTTTATGGTAAATAAACGTTTTTTGGCTTTTGAAATTAAGGTTTAAAACACTAAAATAAAGCTCAAAATATATTAATGAATGCCTAAGAGTGTAATAAATTTTCTTGTTTCGTATTTTTCATCCATAATTTCCTTGAAACTATTTTGCATGAAATATTTTCAACATTTAGATAATTTGAAAACATGAAGATTTTCTATTTTCGTATATTCCATGTGATAACTTTAAAATGAATTAACTAAATAGAATAAAAAGCCTTATTTTTTGTAGAGTTTTTATAGCCTTAGAAACTTATGCTTATTTTGGTCTATATAGTAAAAAAAAGAATTATGATATATTTTTAAAAAGCTGCCTTGTTTTAGTACAGTAATTTGTTAATAACCTTATTTCAGACTATCGTGAAAGTTTTTCTAATAATAATAACAGCGTCAACCTTTCTAGTTTAATTTTTTTTATGATATTTTATTACAAGAAAAATTGCCATTTAGATTTTGGATCATCAAATTTTTTACTGATTCATATAAATTTTTTAAAAACATTTATTTCAATTTTTTTATTTTATAAGTAGTTATAAATATACTACTAAACGGTTTGCCTAAGATACGAAGAATTCATAAATTTATCATTAAATAATTTTTCGCGGTGTTGGGACTTTAACGTACTTACCTCGAAAATTTTAAAGGAAAAAAGAGCACGCGTATTCGCCCTACGCAAATTTTAAGTTAATAATAAAAGCCCCCGTTTGACACACTTTTTTTAACTACCGTCAGTTGTCAGGATTCAGGTATCGCTGAAGATTGATGGATTGCTGGTTAGTAATTTGAATTGACTTAAGTTAAAAATAAAATTTTAGTTCAATTTTACAAAAATACGCAGCTTACATATCTTGAATTTTGAATTTTGAGATGATTTTACCGTATCTTCATCGATCATAGACCCTAAGTATCAAATATGAAGTCACCTTGAAAGTCTGTGAACATGTTATAAAACAAAATTTGTATACCCTCTAGAAGCAACATTTCTTATTTATTTAAATTGAAACTTACCACAAATATAGCTTATATCAAAATCTGAATTAAATTATTAGTGGGTTAAATTGATATAATACCTTGGGTATTAGTGAAGGTTCAAAATGTAAAAGTATCGCTAAAATTCATTATATAACAAAAATTTACAAATGATATATCTGTGAAGACATTTTAAAATACTGCAACTTTTTTCAATGTTTTTCCATGATTCATTGGAAAAAAACACCCTAAATTATTATATGCCCGTAACACTCACAGTATTTCGATACATTTAATTTCGAAAACATTTATTTCAGCTATAATACATTTACTTCTATACTTTAGTGTTTATTAAGCGAAATCACGCTAAGCAGTTAATAGTTATTTTGTTTGGTTTTGCGTAAGTAGCCAGCTAAAGTTAATAGTTATTTTGTTTTGTTTTGCGTATATAGCCAACTGAACAAGTCAAAAAACAAAAGGACCCCCGGAATCAAGTGTTATTACATAACACTGACATTATTAGAGATTGTTGTGTTATTTATATTATAAAATTATAATAAATTTAACTTTTGCTAAATAATCTAATTATGTTTCCACTATAATTCAATTAAATGACGCCACATTACTTAACAGAATGAAATTAATTAGAAAATCAAAATGCCAATGGGAATGTGTATTTTCTGGATAATTTAACGCAATTGTTTTTATGTTTGTTCTTGGAAAACTGTTTTTAATATCAAATATTCGTTTTTAATAGAAACAACATAGGTAATTAAAAACTACATGAGATTCGTCTTTCCGATTGCCACTTGCCATCACTTTTATTTTAATTTTTAGGAGCAATGCTTTACATTTTCTTTTGTACAAGTATTTCTAGGTAAGATATTGTTGCATTGTTGTTTTCATCATTCATGTGTATTTCCGGCGACTGAAAACTTGTGACCAAATAAAGTTATACACAATTTTATTACATTCTCCCTAACTCGTCTGTTGTAAACATTCTTATGTCTCAATGAGAACGAGTCATTTATATCAACGAGGAGTTAAGGGTGGCTTTGCGCTCGACAATTTTTTAGGTTTTTTCGCGAGACCCAAAATTGTTGTTTCCCTCTTTTTGCGTGCCTTCATTATCCCTCTTAAAGTATACATTCGTTCCCGTGCTTTTGAAGAAGGTTGATAACCGAAAAAAATGTACACATGAACGTACATAAAACAATAGTAATAATACTCTTAACTTAAGCATCATTTATTCTGGTTTGGATATACACTCAGACATGACTAACAACAAATATCGTAATAACAAGACTCATCAGTGATGATTAAGAAAGGTTTGTACTGGAGGTGAGTAGTTTACATAAAGTACATTAACAACATTGACTATTTAATTTCATTAATTCTCTTCGTACTGTCTTTTCTTTTCAATGTCTTTATTTAAACAACATTTAAAATCACATCGCGCATTTTTTATCAATATTTTCGTGTAGTTATTATAGCACGTAGCTGTTATGTCAATCATTTTTCTATTTCTATGAGCATATTTACAGATAAAATATAGATATGAAGAGTTTGTGAATGACTTCCTATATTTAAAAGTAGCATTTCATAAGCACCATTTGAGACTAGTCGCTTTCATAACTTTCTTCTAGACTATATTTAGCATTTCTAACAGGAATAAATTTACTAATTTTAGTAAATTAAGTACTATTAAAAAATGATTTATCTAAAATCGTTTATTGCAAATATTTTTTGTGTGTGAATAATTTCAATAACTTTCTTAAATTATTATTTCTAATTAGTATGCGGTTTGTGTATCCATAATTATCGGAAATATTTCCCTGAATTATAATGATTTGAATTTATTATTTAGTCTTTTAAATGAGTAGTACAAATACTTGAAATATAATATCTTTTAAAATTAAGTTGCGGAAGATAACATTTGCTTCAAATACTTGAAATATAATATCTTTTAAAATTAAGTTGCGGAAGATAATATTTCCCTGAATTATAATGATTTAAATTTATTATTTAGTCTTTTAAATGAGTAGTGCAAATACTTGAAAAATAATATCTTTTAAAATTAAGTTGCGGTGTTAACATTTGCTTCACAAATCGATTAAAGCTTCGCGTTATTAAGGTTTTCATAGAGACATAGGATTAAATTTAGTGACACAATCATGCAATGAAGAAAAGTACCGTAATACATATAAATGTATGGCATATATAGTTATGTTCTATTCGGTCTCCTAATTGAAGGACATTTCACCGAAACCCCAAATGGTTTCAGTTATCGTCCAGATAAAGTGTTAATGTCGTAAATGAAAATTCAACTAAACTTTTTGTGAGTTCTACGTAGATATGTCACATCATACAGTAAATAGTTAGCAAAAGTTATCGCGCTATGTGACCTAAAGCAACTTCACACTATGTGACTAACGTTTAGGCTGGCGGTATTCGTCCAAAGTTGGCCACTATATATTTATTTAAGTTATCGACGATTTCCAGAAGCGAAACTTTTACGAATCTTGTCGAGCTGGAGTAGCTTGTTAAAGCTTTACTCGAATAGTGGGCTTTTTCTTAAACTGTGGCTCTATATTTTTATTTTGCTTATCTCGGAAATATGTAAATCAAAAATGGATTTATATTTAGCCTGTCATAATGTAAGTGAATTATAAATATTTTATTTGTTTTTATTTTGTTAGTAATTTAATTTTATAAAGTCATTAATTGGGAATAAGAACTGAAATTAAACGGTGGAATGTAGGTCGGATCAAGTACAGTAAATTTTTTTTGTTATGCAATTAAGAAAAATCAATTAACATATCGATCTCTTAAATTTGCACAAAAAACATCAAAGTGTCAAAACACATAAAGTAGGATTCGATAGATGTCTATATACTTGAATATTTGATACAAAAGTTTACTGAAAGATGTTATTTAAAAGCTCTCAATTAAATATTGGTACCTAAAAGCTATTAGAAATTAAATATTGGTACCAAAACTATTAGTAATGTGCTTAAAATAGAAATTCAACTTTGCTTGGAAATTCTTTTTCACTGGCCTTCCACTTAATCCGGCGCTGGAAAAAAATTTCCCACAAGTAAATGTATGGGAAAATTGCGTACACATATTCTGTAAAAAAGTTAATTAAATAATAAACTCGACTATGGTGAAAATAAATGCTAATAGTTTTGCTCTGAATTAAGAAGTAAAAGACAAATGTTTTATCTTGTAAAGGCGAAAATTTTATAGCATATAATAAGATGAAATATAGTTTAAAGACAATAATATACTTTTTTATAGAGACTCTCATTTGAAATATAAATTAAAGTGATAGTAGGAAGCCTTTAAATTTATGACCGGTTCCACATTAGCGGCCTCGTCATCATTTGCACTGGGCTCTCCATCAGAATGCACTGGGCTCATCATATGACTCAGGTACTAATGGATAGCTTTCTTAGAGATATTCTTCATCATGGGGATTACTAGTCGAAAAAGGGTTAGGCCTCTTACTACGGCTTTAATACCTATTTAAAATAAATATCTTGCGATGAAAATACATTATTGTCTTACATTTATATTAAATCTTTTTTAAAAGGGATAAAACATTTTCTTTTCACTAAATGTAATATCTGTTTTACACTTATCAGTGCAAAAAAAATGTTTGGTGATAATTTCTGCCATAGTTACGTTTTTTATTTATTATTGTTTAGCTCAAAGTAATTGAGGATCTAATAGATGTAATAAATATAAGGAAGTACAATTAGTAAATAATAATATACTACCAATATTAACATATTTAATTATGCAGTTACTGTTTATGAAAAAACGAAATAATAAATGTGATAATTTAGAATAAGAACTTTGTAAATAACATATGTAAATATTTTTGCAAAATTTCTTATGATACCTTTTATGCGATACCCATCCTGCAAAGTTCACAAATTTTTTTCTCTTTTCAACAACATAGCGGCTTACACCTGCTATAATGATTTTTATGGCATCACCTACCCTATATCACACAGGGTGCCCCCGATAGCTCATTTATTAAAATCAGTTTTAGTATTTGAGGTCTACAGTAGAATTAATGTATATGCGTACACGCGGACACGCGAAAAACGATACCTTCGCTTTGACTTTCCTTTTGTTTATTTTAATTTCTTTTTTATTTGGTTATGAAGGTCAAAACGGCACAATTACTATACGACATTAGTTTTTACGCGATAATATGATATTCACGTTTACATTAAAGATACGTATAGCCAAAAAGTAAACAACTATCACATTATCATTTCCAATATTGTTTTGAAAGAAATTTTGTAAACTGAGAAGTTAAAAAAAGCATATCTTAGAAGGACAAAATCTGTTTTTTTAATGTTTTATAATAAAACATGACCTAAACAATAATAATTTTTTAAAATGACATTTTTTAATAACATTTTTAAATAAAATACCACTCATTTATTTTCACATAATATTACCATTCGGTGGCTTGCGAATCAGTTGCATGAACCAAATAGTATTACTTAATTGACGTTTTGTCATCATGTCAGCTTTCTCGTCTATCTGTACTTTTGTTAATTTAAACGTCATGTACAAACTACCAGAGTGATTTTAAATAAATTGTTACTAAAACAACACTTAAGAAAAGAATTTAAATTTAAAATATTTTTCAACAAATATTTCTTGACAAATTTTTAAATTATTTGACTACGACGCAGATTTAAAACGGTTGAATAGAAATTGTTGAAACTTTTGGAGCAATTCACTTTAAACTTTAAACTAATTTATTTGAAACTATTCTTAAGGTCAGACATTTTTTTGAGATGCGGATATTATTTAAGCTTATATTTAAGTTATTTTATTTCAATCGAGGGTACTTTTGAGATAAAAATCCTATTAGTATAGAAATATATTTGTCGCCAAAATAAGGAAATCTAACAATCTTATAAATGTATAAAATTTTCCATTTTCTGAGTCAACAATATCAATCCATCAGAATATTATAATGAATTTATAGTTGATATACATTAAAAAGTTTAATACCACAAGAACTGAATAATTAGGTTCCAAATAAGGATGGCGTTTTGAGTTATAATGATAAAAGAAAATTTTTGAAAAAAAAACTAATTAACTTTAAATAACCGCTAAATGAGAAGTGATCTGAAAAGTACGAACTAAATAAAATATGAGTACTTATTTAGAAAATTTGCGGTACGATATTATACAAATAAATGTGCTATTTTGTGATAAATATTTTATTATAATTTTTACAGTCGATGCCAAGTCGATGCTTTTTTCCGCTTCCATTTATATTAAGACATCAAGTATGTAGGTGAGTGCTACATTTCATTTGGCACTGACTCCAAGATTCTTTGGCAGTAGTAGTGTTTTGCAAATTTGTTTATATGCAAAAACAATATTGAACCGCAAAAGTTCCAATAATTCGATTTTCATAATTTTATTTTTTTTAGTTTGTTATTTGTTCGCTGGTTATTTGAAACCGGTTTAATTTTTTTGCAAGAAACTTTTATTTTTTGTACTGTTAATGCCTTTTACATCTTATATAAATGAAAATGTCAAAGTACGATTAATTTAAAATAAGTAAAAACTTATCTATTGCAATCAGATACGTCTCTGGATGTACCTATATATACTTAACTATCCATTTACTTTGTTACTTATTTACTTAAGTTAAGTGAAACGAGTCCAAATTACATGAGCTTACTCTTCATGAGAACGAAGAGTTTCCGCCACCAACTTCCAGCTCCATCGTCATGCCCTGATTTTGCTGAAGGAGAGATTTATATTGTCTTTAGTCGTGCCAAAATTTTGGAGATTTTATTATTAGATTATCATTAGACCTACATCATTCAAAATCGATCAAAGTAGCTGTGCTGTTCATGGTTGAGGAACTACATACTGTACCTTTAATTTCCATAGTCAAATTTTAAGAATCTCTAATGATATCACGCTGGGCTCATTTACACAAGAAAAGAAACAATCAAATTGGTTGATCAATGCTGGTCGATTAATAATACGAGTTAAGAAACATAATAATAAAATACAGATACATAAATTTTCTAAATTAAATTATTTTATTTTACCATCATTGATGTACTGAAAGCTAGAAAATAATTATGGGTCATTACTATGAGGCATTACCCAGACTAAAATGAAATCGTGGGGCGTACTTAATAGAAAACATTCATCTGTTCAGAGCTTGCAAATCAAATTCAGTGTTTTAAAATTGTTATCAAATATAGCAAATAAATCATATATTTTAACGGTATACAATTTCCCCGGCCCACGATTTTATTTTAGCCTGATCAAAATTCCAGATCGGTAACCCATAAATATTTTGCCGCGTTAAGTACATTATGAAAGGAACTATATAACTGTTTATTTTAAGAAACCTTTCTATAATTTTTAAATGTTAAATGATCTTTTTTTACTTATCTTCATTTTATTACATTTATTCAATGACAAGTAATTTCTTAGAGCCTATTTGTTCAATATGAAAATAGCAGACCATCAAATCTTATGATTGAGATAGGCATTGCCACTGTTGCATCAGGCTAATAATCTAGGATTAAACGACAATGTTTGTACTTGAGAACAACATAATTAATTTAAAAACGGCCGATCCTCAAGTCTTACTATTTAAGCAGGCATTCGCAGCACCAGGACTAAGGAGCTGCAACCCGAAGTTGAATGACAATATATGTGCTTGAGACCCAAAACACTAACTTAAAAATAGCAGATAGTGTGAAATATTCCGTCCTTGTGGTCAATATACGAAAAATTTCTTAATTTTTAGCGGTTTGTCAACGACATTACGATTTGAAATTATTAGTAATGATGTATTTCAATACATGGTTAATAATATTTTTGCATAAAATTACTACTTTAACGTTATATTAAATACACGAGAATGAAATGTCATTTTCACTCGTATCTGAGTAACAAACGAACGGTGTTTATGTAACTAATAGAACAAAATGAGACAACGAAGCAAACTTTCCTTTGAATACTTCGCAAAATAGTCATCGGAGTTTGCAAAGTAGTATTACATTCATAGGACCCTTTCACGTGGCACTTCACCGCAATAGCGTCATTTGTCACCGTGAAAGTTTTGTTAATTGAATCTGTAATTGGCTAGTGTTGTAATTAACTTTTGTCTACGATACAAGCGGTCTTGAATTTTATATATATATATATATATATATATATATATATATATATATATATATATATATATATATATACTATTTTTGATAATCAGATAGTCTTAAAATCTGTGGTGGTCTGGATTTTAATATTATCTTCTGCTGATTGATATCTTAGTAAATACTCTATCGATTGTGAAATTTTATATACTTTAATTACAATTTATTGCAGTATCTTAATTGTCGCTTTTATGACATATTCATATTTCAGTGGCTTCAGCTGCGCGTAGTGTATGGTATTGTGTCATTATTTTTAACTTCTTGCTATGGTACTTCGCAATTACATGACGTTTTGTTATATCGTGTCCGATACTCCGACGCTATAAACTTAAGAGTATCTAGCTTTATAAACAACCAAGTAATTAATATCTTCATCTGAGTCATTAATTAAAATAAAATACAATTAAATTGATAAAACCAAGTAACTACTTGCATATATTTTATAAATATTAATTTTTCTTCTGAATCTAACTTCATCAAATGTTCTTAATACTTTTATTAAATATGAACGTATGAACGATCCACACTTACACAAAAAGCAGGATAGCTCTCAACATGCATAAATCATTTGCAGTTTTAGTCTTAAAAATGTAACGTTTTTATCGTACTATAGCAAAAGTTAATAGGAAAGTAAAGATGCAAAAAAAATGCTATTATGTTAGCGTTTTATCGATATGTCTACATCGTTTATCTATTTCTGCGTAGCTCCCCTAATACTTACTGCATTACAACAAATAAGGTGTTATTTTATTTGTATCAATATTTCACGTATCATATAGTGTGGAGCTTCACAGCAAATCTAATAGAGAACAGAACAGAATCTAACAGATTATATACACCAAAACAAAACTAGAAAATAAATACATTAGATTTGTTATCAAATTCCTTGCATCATAAGTAATATATTTCAAAAATATTTAATTGATGGATAAAACTTAGATATTTTCCCGTAAACATGAATTCCCAATGGAAATACATAATTTACTGCAGGGTTTAAAAGGTATTTTCCCATAATAATCGCACATAAAGTGAGGTGGATCAGGGGGCATGCGTGATGAAATTCAGGTCCAGAAGAAAGTAACTACACTGCCAAACTCTGTAACATGAAGGAAAAACCGCACGCAATGGCCTGTCATAGCTATAACTAGCTTTAGTACTTCCGTCAGTTGATTTTGTAAACCGTGTTTTTCATCGCGGGATGGATAAATGTAATTCTTTATTATATATTTCCTTAAAATATGCTTTTTACCCCGAAAAATATTCTAATTTAACAACAATTTTTTACGATTAAATAAAATTTTTTGTCGCTGATGCATACGGTTAAGAAATCGAACTATAACTTTTTTATTGACGATAGGTTAAATGAAAAAAAACTCGACCAGCGACTTTTGCAACCATACTTTTATTATCGATTCTAATCCTGAAAATATGCTAGAGGCTTATGTCACTTACTTAATCATCGCCATCTCATTCCGGGAATTAGCTTTTTGATCGTTTTGAAAGTTTTTCAGACGCTTTTTATTCAAACATCTGCTATTACGTCCACTTTCCAGTGGATAAGCCAATAAATTACTATATCGTTGAGAAATTGAAAAGAAAAGACATTCCTCATCCATTCGCTAATTTGTTGATAGTGATTTCGTCATCCAAAGGAAAGTTTTGTGAGGTAAAAAAGTAAAAAGCAAAATAAGAGCAGGGAGAATAATGATACTGAAAATCTTTCTATTCCTTTCATTTCCAGGGAGCAGAAAGCTTCACTTTGAAATTAATAGTAGAACATATTCGAAGATGATCTACAAATGGATGATGTATCATATTAAGAGCCTCAATAGTTGTCGCTTCAAGACTATATTGGTGGATACGCTGTGCGCAGTACTTTTTCCTTGCTTATTGAAAAAAGCCATTAATTAAATTGAAACCTTTATTGTGAGATTGCCTCCAAAGAAAATTGGATTATAACTAAGATGCCATCATTAATAAAAGACTTCAGGAGTTAAAATAAAATGTCAATATCTGCGGAGAATACATTTGCGGTTTTATGCAATTGCCTCCCATTTTTGCCAATCTCGGTGGTGTTTATTGTTTAAAATTATTATGGAAACTTACAACATGATGTTGATTACATAAGATGTTCAAATTTGGTCACCAAACACGAAATGTAATGCAGATAGTAAAATTATATTTTTTGACATTTTAAAAACAACAAAGGACAAAAGTTTACCTTAGGGCAACTGGCAATACAAGTATAAGAAAATCGGAAGATAATCGAAGACCGTAATCAATATTGATAAATTGTTCATTTATTTTTTATGATGTATGAAGTAAATGCATTATAACTAAGTAACGTCTGGACGTGTGTACAAGTAATCCCATAACGAAAAAACTAAAATTAATAGTATGAAAACCATCAATATATCCATAAAAATTGAATATTTAAACTGCTCCTAAACTGGACCAAATATAAAGTAAAGCAAACTGAGCAGTGGTATTGTAAGCAGCATTAAAATTGCTGTCAAATCTCTGAGATGTTTTGCAGGGTTATCGGTGGTAAACAGGACTAGGGAATAAAGTAATGGAAGTGGTAAGGCGGCTAATTCTAATGCTGCATTTATATATATATATATATATATATATATATATATATATATATATATATATATATTTATATATATATATATATATTTATATATATATATTTATATATTTATATATATATATATATATATATACATATATATATATATCCATTGCTATCATCATAAATATTTTTTCTTCTTTTTAAGATTCAAAGCATAATAAAAATAATCTCAAATAAAATTAAAATATAAAGATTTTATTTCAATGGCTTCAAAAAAAAAACAAATCATGCTACAAAGGTAGATAAAGCAGCACCGCAACGCAACGCAACACCCGCATTAACCACTGTCACGATGTCTACAGGTGACATATCAACCATTATGTCTGAACTGGCGGCTATGCATACCGAAATGTCGGCTATACGGACCGATTTTCCAGTTTCCTTAAACTTCTTAGCTGCAAAATTTGACGACTTCGAAAAACGTATAATTAAATTAAAAACAAAAGTAAATAAAGTTGAGGCGATCGAAGCATAGGTAAATAGGTTTTGTGGTACTATTGCAGCCTTGCAGACCCAAAATCGTGAACTGCAGCAGCATGAGCGCCGCTATAATATTAAAATCTTCGGTATCCATGAACGACCGCAGGAAGACTGCGGTGAGCTGGCGCTGGGCATCGCGCACACAGCAGCTGTTGCGTTGCCGCCGCACGACATGGAGTCGGCACGTCGAGTGGGAGTGCTCAATTGCCTGGCGGTGACCAGCCTTAACTGCACCTCTGAATACTTTTTCTTCACAGGTGACCTCAATATAGATTTATGGAATCAGGCCGATTTAAGCACCTCCAAGACCATTGACAGGATGGAGATTTTTGGTTTCAAACAATTCGTGACCGAGGTGACCTGGATACCTGAACACTAGGTAATTTATTGATTTATTCTGTTGCAGTGCGTGTGATAATAATGTGATTATAGTGATTCACCATAATTAAGCGACCACGCTTTTTTGGTCGGTATATTCAATATAATAATGATTACCAAAATTGTGAATCTGTCGCTCACTTCTTTTCCTTATAAGGGGATATGGAAAAAAAGCAGTTGTTATCCCAATAGACAAGAAAAGTAGCGTTTAATCATTAACCGATCTTCACCCCGTAAGCATTCTACCGGCAATGTCTAAAATCGTAAAAAAATTGTTTGTAATCATCTTAAAATATTTTTAGAATCCATCAAAGCGCTCCCCCTTACCCAATTAGGTTTTCGTGATCAACACGGTACATCCACAGCACTTATATCTAATACTAATGATATCCTATCCTCTGCCGATAAAGGGGAGGCTACTGCTGTCGTTCTTTTAGATTATGTATTATTTTAGGCTTATCGGAATGCGCTTGTAAATGGTTTAAAAACTATTTTAAACGACAGATTTATTGTTGATTATTTAAATTAAACCAAAAGATTTTACTTATTCTTTCGAAATATTTATGACAAATATTTTTTTGGAAATATATATTTTATGGAAATTATTTTTAAACGATTTTTTTTAATACACTAGCCATGGCCGGAAATTATTTTAGTTACGGTTTTTAGATTAGGTTAGGTTAGTTTGGTTTAGGTTGAGTTGGGTTAGGTTAGGTTAGATTGGGTTGGGCTAGTTTGTGTTAGGTTGGGTTGGTTTGATTGAGTTAGTTTGGATTAGGTTGGGTTGGGTTAGGTTAGGTTAGATTGGGTTGGGCTAGTTTGGGTTAGGTTGGGTTGGGTTAGGTCAGGTTAGGTTAGGTTGGGTTAGGTTTTGTTAGGTTAGTTTGGGTTAGGTTAGGTAGGGCTAGTTTGTATTAGGTTAGGTTACGTTGGGTTAGGTTAGGTTAGTTTAGGTTAGGTTAGGTTAGATTGGGCTAGTTTGGATTAGGTTGGGTTAGGTTAGTTTAGTGTAAGTTGAGTTAGTTTGGGTTCGGTTAGGTTAGATTAGGTTGTTCTAGTTTTGATTAGGTTGGGCTGTGTTGGGTTAGGTTGGGTTAGGTTAGGTTAGGTTGGGTTAGGTTAGGTTAGGTTGGGTTAGGTTGTGTTTGGTTATGTTAGGTTAGATTTGGTTGGGTTGGGTTAGTTTGGGTTAGATTGGGTTGGGTTAGGTTAGGTTAGGTTAGGTTGGGTTAGGTTAGTTCAGGTTAGGTTGGGTTAGGTTAGATTAGGTCAAGTTGGGTTAGTTTGGGTTAGTTTGGGTTCGGTTAGTTTAGATAGGTTGGGTTAGATTGTGCTGGGTTAGGTTAGCTTGTGTTGGGTTAGATTGGGTTTGGTTAGGTTAGGTTAGGTTGGGTTATGTTAGTTTGGGTTAGGTTGGGTTGGGTTAGGTTAGGTTTGGTTAGTTTCGGTTAGGTTGGGTTCGGTTAGGTTAGATTAGGTTGGGCTAGTTTGGATTAGATTGAGTTGTGTTGAGTTAGATTAGGTTAGGTTGGGTTAGGTTGTGTTGGGTTAGGTTAGGTTGGGTTAGTTTGGGTTAGGTTAGGTTAGGTTAGGTTAGGTTGGGTTGGGTTAGGTTAGTTTGGGTTAAGTTGGGTTGGGATAGGTTAAGTTGGATTAGGTTGGGTTTGATTAAATTAGGTTGGATTAGTTTGGGTTAGGTTAAGTTGGATATTTTATGGCATTCATTTCACTTTGTAGTTGTCTAAATTTTAAATATATTTTAAATTCACATACTATTTTTTTTTATTTTTAAAAAAGTTTAATATTAACAATATTTATTACAGTTTATAATAAGTTAACAACGATAAATATGACAATATTTATTATTGATTATTTAAATTAACCCCAGCCTTGGCTAGGGTTTTACTTTTACCTTCGAAATACTTATAACAAATTTTTTTTTTTGGAAATTTGTATTTTTATGGAAGTTATTCTTTAAACAATTTTTTTAATACATTAGCCACGGCCGGAAATTATTTTATTTACGTACATCATTTGTACTTTTGTACATTATAAGTTTATATCTTGTAAATTAATTACCATAATTATATTTTTACGGTAAAGTTCAAAAAGTTTGTCGTTTGTCAAAGTTTGTCAATAATAAAAAGTTGTAAAAGTTTGTCATAAATTAAAAAAAAGAACCATAAATTAAAGATTTACAGATAATAAAACCTATTAGATTGGCATGATTGATAATTTTTCTTATTTGACGTTTAATACTGTTAAAAATTACATTGTTTTAACGTAATTTTATAAGTTTATTTTAAGTGATTTAATTCCTTTAATTTCTAATTCCTTTGTGTGTGTGTCAAATATCTAACGATAAATTCATTGTGAATATAGTAAGAAATAACGATGTAATGTAAACATTTCGACATATTTCTGGTGAGTATTTTTTTTTAAAACAGTTTTATTATAATAAATAAGCATCAGCTGCAGAATTTCTTTTTAGGTTTGTAGTTTTTAATGTGTATACTTTCATATGATTTCAAAAAAATTGTCGAAATGTTCCTGGTTGTAAAGTACATATGTTCCCAAAAATTAAATGTTGCTTTATGCATCACCGTCCTTATCTCTCTGTTCCCGTTAGAAAAATTCTAACTGAAGGCCTCATTCTTACTCTACTCGATTATGGTTATATCGTATATGGTCCGCGTTTACTTTAAAAAACAGCCAATTCAATCCAAAGAATTCTAAATGCATGACTCGTTTTTGTTTCGACCTCCCGCGGCAATTCCGTGTATCATCGTATTTAAAAGAGCATGAAATGCTCCGTATGCACAATCGTCGCAGTTATCACACTCTGTGTTTTTTACGTAGACTTTCATAACAAAGGAGCCGAAATATCTTTACAATATATTAAACTGACTGACTTATCTTAGTCACGGAACATCGCACAACCGGTTATCGGGGTTGTTTCAATTTTGCTGCAACTAAAATCTGAAATTAACTCCCTCCACCCCTGAAGACCGCTGGATCCTTGACTACTTTCAAAAGGTCAATCCTTAAGTCAATCAGCAAATGCTGCTGGGTCAAATATTGGTTCTTCGAAATCATTTGATTTAAATTATATTTATTATTGGTATCTTCTTTTCTTTGTGCTATGTTTCCTCTATGGGTAATAATGTGTACATAGTTTTATGTCTGTTTAAAATACATTGTATTAAAAATAATTATTAATATTATTATCTATTGTGTATGTGAGAATATATATGTGTATGTGTACATGCATGTATGAATGTGTGTATGCGTATATACTGTATATGTATATGTGGGTGTATATGTATATATGTATATGTAGGTCTATATGTAGGTGTGAGTATATATTTGTATATGTATTTGTGTATGTGTATATCAACAGGTGCTAGCTGTAAACCGGTCGTGTCAATGATGCTTAAAGCATAAGGGCATAAGCCTAGCTAGTATCTTTTTTGTAGACAAAATATTGAACAATTTAAAGTTAAGGCGTGTAACTTAATTCTTAATTTTGTTTTGTCATTACCTCTAAAAAAATTTCTGTACATGTCTGTTACTTTACCTGTTGTATTTTACATTCACAAATAAATGATATTATTATTATTATTTATCCCAAAACCGTTAGTACACTTAAAGATGACTTGTGTTTGGTTTGATTTTCACTTAAAGTAATTTACCCTTCTTTAAATCAACTAAATCCCGAAATCTGAAATATTTTCTCAATAAATGTTAATAATAATCATCTGAAAAATGTTACTTTCATTAATGTTCACTTATTATACTTTTACTAATTCGAAAACACAAATTTCTAGCTTGAAAGCAAATATTATATAATTTTATTTTTTGCACATATTTCTCAATATAGTTTTGTGACCACTGAAGAGTATCACATATAAATCTCTTAAAAAAATAGTAAATTATTTTTGATTAATAAACGAATTGAATTAATTACTACCAACGAATTCCGATCGCGTTCCTCGCAACTAACTATAATCTAACGAGTATATCTAATCTAATATCTAATTAAAGATCGGAAATTGCTGTTCCGCCAAACTTTCAACTCTATAGAAATGCTATCAGGATTATAACTTCGCTAATTGCTATCTCCGGAATATCTTAATGAATTACTTCCTATCATAAACCTTGTTCAATATTGCCATGATAATTAAACGTGTGATTTGTGGTTTAATTCTAACGACACATTTACATGCATTGTTAAACTTTAATTATTCATATTAATGAAAATAGTATTTTTACGGTTTTCTCTGCATATTATAGGTTACAAAATAATGAAGAATACGTTATTTTTTATTTTAATAAAACGTGAACTTTAACAGATCAAAGAATTTATGTTAGTGAAAGACCTGAGTAAGCCGCATAAGATGTAGCATGAGTTTTTTAAGCGTGAGGCATGATATTCCCGCAATTTTTTTTAAAAATACTCAGCAAATCACATATTATTTGAACATATTATTATAACGCCTTGGAATTAAATGAGTTCATGCATTTTTGAAATATTTGATTTGTACGTACTAATTTTTGAAATTATGATTTATACTTGATAATTTTTTTACATATATATTATTTAGCTATGTCAATACTTAAAAATAGACATATGTTAGGTGGAAATTCTTTTAAATTCTTTTGTGTATTAAGTAAAAATGTCTGTTATTCTTTAAAGAACAGTAAATTTTTCCCACGAAAAAGCTTATACCAAAAAAAAAATTAGGTCTTAAATTTCAATCTAGAAACCTTGCGTTTTTTGGTGATTTTTTTGGTTTTGGATATATGTATGTTTTATCAATATTCAGCAATGTTTACCTGATTTTTATCTTTTACATAATTTTGCGTTCGGTTGATATTTCCTGGTGTACTTCTAAAATAGTGCGCTTTTCAAAAATAGTGTTGCGGAACCACTCAGAAAAAAATATTTCATGGTATTATTTCTCTATGTAACCAATGGTAAAGCAACAAGGGCACAGTTGAAATAAAAAAAAAAAAAAAATTATAATGTCGAAACTCAATGTATAATTTTATTTCTTTATTTTTTACTATGTTTTTATGAGTTAAAATAGGATATTTACAACAATATAAACAGTATACAAAATTCTATATGCAAAATATTTATCCTATTTTCGTAAAAATCACTACTGTATATTTTCCATTGTCTAGCTAGTAATTTCCTTCAGGTTTCGTTGTATTTAAAAGGCACTACAACAGGAAAATAGTTGAAACGTTTTCAAATAGATTCAAAAATTTGAATTCTAATAGATTCAAAATTATGCAATAAATCATATTAAATAATAAAAAGAAAACGGAATATATCACAAAACTGAACTTTTCAATTATCTAAAGTTGTTTAAAATAAATTAATATTTTAGAAAAAAAAACCATCTACCTTACTTATAAAGATAATTTGTTTCCAAAGTCTCTTTCCTTTCAATATTTCGTTCAAGGCGATTTTAATACACAGGATTTAAATTTTAAATAAGGATTACGAGGAAATTTATCTATGTAACTTTTGTGCAAAATTTTGAAGAAGGGCTGTGTGGACATTTCAAATACTAATTTTTTATACTCAGTCATGGAAATATGTATTAAACAGAAATTTTCATATAAAATGTTAGAACATTTCAATCAATCAAAATTGATTAAAAATAATCAAAATTGATTCAAAATAATGGCTATATTAAACTAGAATATTAACATGAATTTATTTTACATTTAGTGAAAAGTTAATTACAGAAAAACTTTAGAAATATGTTTTTGCACTATTTAAATATAAAACTATTGATGTGTTGGAAACATTCAAACAATACAATTTAATCAACAATTTGTAATATGGGAAAAGTGAGGAGATTCAAATTTCCAAAATAAAAAGAAAAGAATTGTATGTGAAATATAATGTCGTATCTATTGCTTTTAGATTAAACGAGGAAACCAGCAGATCAATTAAAAGTCAAAATATCCTATTTTGTGTATTTAATAATTCTAACAAAGTTTTGATAGCTAAGTTTGTTAAGATTAAAATATTACATGGTTTCACTATTGTAATTTTATAGCTATATTTCGAATGGTTTGGTTTATGGAAAAAAGTATTTCCCAAAAGCAGTTAAACTGAACTTTATGAATGAGCGACAGTAAAGCATATAAACAACTTCAAGTAATTTTTTCAAAATATTACAAATTTGAAAGTAGAATTTAATGTGTTCATTCCGGATCAATCGAAAAGAAACAGCAAACAAACATGTCCTAAGATATTATTTTATTTTTTTTGTTGTTATCGAATATAATAAGTACTATTTGCCAGTTGTGGATATCAATAAGCTTTCCGCCTGATTTTCCTATAGTCAAAATACGTTCTGATAACAGCTTCTAATGTTTGCATGGGATACACAATCATAATGTAAAATCCCTTGAGGTATTGCAAAATATTTCATACATGCAAGCAAGAAACGTTGCCCAGGTTTGCAATGAAATATTTATGGATTATTGTTTCTTTTAGATTTACTTTGGACAAATTAAGCTATGAAGCTATAATAGCAATGTACGCGCAACCGGTTGGTTTCAACTGCTTAAATTTCAAAACATCGTTAATAAACTTACTAATATAAATTATTTTGATAATCCCAATCACCCATACTTTTATTACAATATCCTGAAGTGCATTTAACTGCGCATTTAACTCGTTGGGCAACGAAATCATGTGAAAAGAAATCATAATTTAGAATTTTTACAATAAAATGCTGATTCATTTACATTTCCCGTTACAAGTTTCAAAGCAATCAAAAGAAAGTGCGAAAAGGTAATAAAAATAACTTTAAAAATCATTTACTTATCGATTTATTTGCTGGGAGTCTTCTAATAATTCCGGGGTTTTTCAGACATTTTGAAGAGTGTTTCACTCATATATTGAAAAAAAAAATTGCCTTTGCAATTCCCACTATTATCTTCTAATTATCCTTTTTTTACATTACATTAAACATACTGTCATTATTCGTAATCAGGAGCCTCTTTATAAAACCTAAATTTGAGACTAATCGCAACTATCATTATACGGCACTTTTCTTTTAAATCTTGTAATCGATCAAAATTTCAACTGGCTGTATTCAATTATAACATTGGTCACTATTCTATCCCTTTCTGCTATCATTGTCAATATCTCAGCCATACACTTATATAGCCCGTTGTTTTGTTATATTTTTTCTCTTTTTTTATTTACGCTATATTAAAGTATCCCAAATAACTTTTATTTATTGGCTCTTTTACCAATAAGTAAGACAAATGTACATTGAGATTCAAAATAAATTAATCGGATACCTCTCAATAGGACACTACATTTTGGCTGCTTACCCCGTTTTTGTGGGAAATACAATATTTTATGTGCAATTTACAGCAAAAAAAATACAGCAAACAAACACAGAAAGAATTCACATCGTGGAATAATCCAGCCGACATTGTCAACCGTCCCGCTTGAAATACTCTTTGATCATTAATTACAAGACATTCCCAAAAAAATAAAGCTAGACAGAGAATTGAAGAGCCAAACACATTCAGCCGAAGATCGCTTACGTAAAATACTTCGCTTTCGCTTTCGTTCTCGTTATATGGCCGACAAAGTTATCTAAAAAATACAATTTTAGAACATGTAATTAAAGATTTAAGAAAGTCAATGAAAATTGAAGATTAATAAATGTCAGAAATCCGATGTTCAACTAATATAAAGCCTTAATATCTTCATGGTACGATTCGCTGAGACTAAGAAGTGACAATAAATGTAATAGAAGTTGAGAATACGCGCCGATATACAGACCGAGATCGTTTGGAAGAACAGAACAGAGGCGTTTAGTGACCGCGAAGTGACAACAGCATAATTTAAATACAATATTATATGGGTGAAACAACGATGCAAAATTAGTTTTCATGGCGGTAAAATTTTCCTAATATTGGGCTTCATATACGATTAGTAAAAAACTAGTATATGGCATTTCTTATATCATTTTTTGAGCAATTTTGAATAAAATTCGAACTACTCAAAATAAAATAAACCATTTAAATTTATATGATAAGGATAACAATATATACATTGAAATTGGGATACATCAAGGTTATGAGAGGATAACGACCCTGCAGACGTTGCCCTCGCGAATGGAAGTTCATTTGAGAGAAACATAAAGTGTTGGTTTGTGAACCATTATTACTAAACTCGTACCATTATACATCCTCAGTTCAACCACACATTAAATACAGATAGACAATTTGGTGACAAATATTTGAAAGAGTGTAGTAATAGTATATTATCTGTCTCTGTCTTGCTCATATACATATAGGAAAGTGAGAAAATATCCACTGTACGTGTTCTCTTTGTTTTTTTTTATGTGATCCTAGGCTTGACGCTTCAAGGTTTTTATCAATTGGCATTAATTTGAAAATTATGTGTGTCATATCAACATGAATCTAACACAAGAACATATTCGTTCGATAATTTTTTTTCGTAGTGGTGTCAACCAACAACAGAGGTATAACCGATTTCGATGGACATTTTGTGACGAAATTAAATCTTGCGCTATTATGAACTATTTTCTCGAATTCAATCATGGCGGGACGTTGTTCAAAAGCGACAAATGAAGATGACGTCAATGAGGTGCGGTTCATTACTGACAAGAGAGTAACCTATTCACAGTTTCGGGAAGGTTTCGGTATTGTTATGAATTGAATACAGGAAATTATACACGAACTTTTAGACGTCAGGAAGCTTTGCACCAGATGAATCTGTTATTCCTCTTGGCTCCTGTTATTTGACCAAAGATCGAGAATACCAGCGCGTTAATTGTTGCCGAGAAATTTTAGAAAATTTTCAAGAAGACCATGTTAAGACAGATGATGCGTTCTCAAAATAGGGAGTAATCCATTTCCAATAAAATATTTTTTCATCACAATGACGCTTCTCCACACTAAATCGGAGGAATGACCATATATTTGACTACATCGGGTGTATACATAAAAAATCACCTAATTTACAGCCTCGTAACTTGTGCTTTCTATTTATTCCCAGGAATAAAAGATAAATTGCAAAAAATATGGTACTCGAAGGTCAAAAGAGCCGTAAATATTTTCGAAAAGACCATAGAAGGGACACAAGTCGATTATTCCTTTCAGTAGTTTCATCATCTGAAAAGCGTTAAGTATCACAGATATTATTTTTAAAAACGATAAAGAAATTACAAACTTGCCAGTTCGTTCCATTTTTATATTCTGAAAACTTTCATTGTCACCTAACTTAAGACAGATAATATGTTATACAGAAATTAAAAAAAGAAGGTGTAAAAGTTCAAATTACAATGTTTGAAATATTTTTCTAATTTTAAATTCTTAACGGAAATCAGTTTAATCGAATCACACAAAATATTCTATTTTACCTTTTTTAATATCTATTGAATTTTATTTTATTTATATTATTCTGATGAAATACTGTAAATAAGAAAATACCAAACATACCGGTTGTCTATTATTTAACTACATCATATCAAATACGACATTATATTTAGCAAAGAATTCACCTACAATTCCATTTACGATGGAATTATAACCTAATGACACCTATATGCCCTCGTGCGAATAAAACTCGTACCACGAGAGTTTTGTATATATTTAGACACCGATGAAAAATTTAAATCTTTAAAGATACTTTTGTTCAGTTTAATTATTTTTCACCATGTGCGTATTTAATATCGTCAGCCGGAAGATGCCCCTGATGAAAATGTACTTCCCCAGAGTTTCTTACAAAGATCGACAATGTCTTGGCTTTATTTAAAAACTTCTCACGACCACTGTCAAGTCATCTGTCCACCTAAGAGACTAGGTGGTGGCGCTTGCCAGACAGAAAGGTAAAATTCGTAGTTTTTTTATTATACATATTGTTTGTATTTTTAATGAAAACACGATAATGACAAACCGTTCACGAGGAACAAACATCAGAACAATTATATTTATATTTTCGAAAATTATACTTTTGAATTTGCGGTTATTTTCATTAAAAAAGTTTCAGGAAAATGATTTCCCTGTTTCTGCAAAATAATACAGCGCCATCTAGTTGATATCTCATAGAAATTCTATTCTTTTTTTTAATGTAATTTGATTTCATTACGTAAATAAAACAGTGCTATCTTCTAACATTTTACTTACTTTACACTTGATTATTGATGTTGTTATCTGGGTATCTATTAGTTTAGGTGACGTCCCTAGCGCCATAGGAGAAAAAATAAGAATTGGTTAAGTAACTAACGAGATTTTGGTTAAATATATATAATTAATGAACTTTTGGCTAATATAATAATAACAAGTTTTTGGTTAATGTAAAATGGAATGTACTTTTGATGATCGAAATATCTATGAAAATGAAAAGATGTCATTGGGAGTCACTGTAAGTATGATGAGTATATTGAAATATAATTTAGTGCTTTTTTTAAATAAGTGAATAATAGATATTTTTATACAATAATTTTATTTTGTCAAAAATTCTTTACAACTATATATCATTGTTTTAAGACAATTGTTTTCTTTGTTTCAAGATAAATTTTAGCAATTTTTTAAATATTATGAAGTTAATATTTTATTTATAATAACTAAGGTAAACTTATTGCACTGCTCTGATAAATATGAGCAAAAAATATTCAATATTAAAATACCATTAATAAAAAAATTAAAATTTGGCGTATGCACTTTTGGTTTTACCAACGGTTTCTATTTTTTATTTTTCTCTTTATTTTTAAAATCTTTTTTAACATCGCACGTTTATGGATATTTGTAGTACTTGTGTACTTGAGTAACATTCTTTTTCAAACCGTTTGGTACATTACACATCGAAAAAATTAATAACAGAAATATCGGTTTATCAATAACATCAAAAAAAAATTTGTATCACCTTCCACCTACATGAGTATTAATATTCATAAAATATTTGTCAAAAACATTTATATTATTTCAATCAATGTTACGTTTAAAGTATCAGTGATTTCTAAAGAGTATTTCATGTAAATTCCTTATAAAAAAATAAAAAATACTTGACTACTATACCATACTTTTACTTGTATTCAGGTTAATGTAATTTAAAAATAAAATGTTTAACAAAAATCCAAGAGTTACGTGTGCATTGAACGCTATCGGGATATGCTCCTCGCATCCGTACAAGTTTTCTGATAAAAGTTGAATGACATGCAATTTCAGTAATGCTAAAAATCTATAATTACGTATTTTGGTGCGGAATTTTCGCTATATGTGTCATGACTCGCACTTGACGTATTTATATTAAAGTAACTACAAATTAAATATATCGAGGTTTATTAGTTCAGGATACTAGTGTCTAACAAATTTCAGAGCTAATCCATACAGTGCGAAAGGAAAGTAAACAAGCATTTAATATTTTTTTTTTATATAAAGGGAAGAGCTTAAATATATTTTTAACCAAGCTTCAACTGAATTACGGAAACCTCACATTGAAGAAAAAGCTCATTATTAACATTCATAAACGTCAAAATATTCATTTAAAATTCAATTACTCAAATATTTGACAAAGCCTCCGCCTCTCATAAATTGTGACGCGTATTTATTACATGAGTTTTCATTCGTTGACACGGTTCACCGATTTCCTAATACTGCGTGAGATTTAAGCGCGAACTTTATTACACCTGCTGAGTATTTCCTTAAATGCGCTTTCGGTACGTATTATATACTGTATTCAAGGTTTATACACGTGTTATTTATTTGAAGATTTCAATCAGTTATATGAGAGGGTTGAAGCAAGTGCGCCAATTTTTACTTATTACAATTTGGTTCAAGTAGGTTGGTATATTTCGACATTTTCCGGTTCTATTTTATTCTCTACGATTACACTGATCTACTATAAAGTTGTTTACATGCCGACTTTGCCTAATAAAAATATCTCGTCTCGGGTTACATTTTCAAAAGAACAGATTATCGTTTCAGCTGTCGCTGGCTCGCTATGTTACTACTTTATATGCTGCGTAAATATTATTATGATTTTTTTTATTTTACACGTAGATATATATATATATATATATATATATATATATATATATATATATATATGTATACATATATGTATATATATATATATATATATATATATGTATATATATACCGCCTGATCACTAGTTTTTGTATATTAATTATATATATAAGAAATAAATTCCGAAATATATTCAGTCTTTTACGGAGCAAAACTTTTAAAATTGGCCAAAATTTACTTTCTCATTAGTGAATTTACAGATAGCGATTAGTAAAATAATTAATAGTAATGTGTTTTAAATTCATTAAAAATAAAGTCATGAAATTAATAGTTTACTAAAAGACTCGACTTTGCGTGTACTTAGCCTGAATCGTTAAATTATATTATATTTAAATACTTCATTACGTACACTGAATTTACTCAAATTTTATCTTCTTTATAAAAGTATCAATTAAGAAATTATGTTTTGCAATATTCAGCAAGTTTCGTTAATTTTGTACTAAATATTATTTTCCATTGACTTGCATATCTGAAAATTTTTCGGCTAACTTGTCCAGGACTACGCAGAATTAATATTTAAAAAAAACAACGATTAACAATAAAAGTAAATGTAGTGTGGACTGATTTTTTTTAGACAATGTTTCATTATTTAAAGCAGGTGTGTTTTATCATGTCAGTTTTAAATTTATTTTAAAAATGCTCGAAATTGTAATGCGATTGATAAATAACAGTAAGAAAATAAGCTTGAAAATTAAAATTAAGGATTTGACTGTGTATTTTTATCGTCTTGTCCTCATGGAAAATTTCATAATTAAATTATTAAAGATGCTTTCAGGGAGTATGTCTTGAAATAAAAAAGTTTTCTAGATGTTAGTCTTTGGTATTATAGTTGCGAATCAAATTAAGATATTAAAAGGTTTTTCGGTGAAGCCTTACCCCTAGATAATGCATCTTCAGGCGGTGGATAAGGGAATACTCGTCAAGCATTGGTAAAGAGTTTGGACGGTAAGAGTGAAATTAAATAGCTCTCGCTATCCAACAGTACAGATTACCACTGAGCTTCTGCAGCACATGAAGTGGAGGTCATGGTAGTACTTTAAATATAGGCCGGATTTTGTAACAGTGGTGGCCGTGGATGATTCCTTTGACGACAACTTGACTAAACGTTTCACAAAAGTGACAAGCTTGACATCTGGTGGCAACGGTGTAAAACAAACCTGCCGATCTATTTTTCCTCTAAACACAAAATTAATTCGCAACGCAATAAATGTCTACTGTATGCTGACGATATAATATTCATCGCTAATTCACATTGGGAAATTCAAATTTATCTAAATTCATGAAAACCAATACGGGAAAAGAGAGGTATATGAATCAGCAAAAACAAATTGAATGTTTTCACTACAACTATTTGAGATATCAAGTGAATCTCTTAAGCTAGGTGACCATTAAAATGCCTAGCTTTCATTATAACGACGTAAAAATATAAGAACAATTAAAACCTGTTGACCATATAAATGTCTGGGTTCCACCATGGTACCAGCAAAATATAGGAACAATGTAATAACAAATATTTAGCTTTCTCTGTGGTCTGAATTCTGGTGTACCCTGTGATCAAAAAATTATAATTAAATTAAATGACAGAGTCTATAAATACACGATATACGATTAGCGTTGAACAATATTTGCACCAATGAAGATGCAACGCTGGTCTGGAATAACAACGTGGCCGATATTTTAAAGTAGCCAACACTATGAAGGAAATGAGAGGGAACCGGTTAGAATAGTATGGATATGTTTTGCGCCGAGATGATAATCCCATGACCAAAGCAATATTACCTTTGCAAGAGGGAAAGGGGGCCTGCCGAAAATCCCCACCGATATGGACATGCATTTCAATCGACACAGAAATTAAAAATGTGAACAGGAAGATAACTGATAACCAAGTTTTATATCGCAATTGTACAGGAAGGAATGATCCTAGATGGCGTTAACAAAGAGGAGAATAATGATGATTTATGATTAAAATTATATAATATTTAAATATTCTAAAGTATTCTTTATTTAAAAATCGTAAATATCATACATTTTGGCATAAACGTTAGTCCTGAGATATAACTTATTTCAAAATGTGTCTTATTTAATAAACAAATTTTAATGCTTAAGTGCAACTTTACCAATTTTGTACCTGTAAAGTACCGTTTCTCCATAGGTCTGAATTATTATAACCATTATCCTATTTTATTGTTTCGTAATGAAATTTGAACTTGTGGTTATATGGCCTTGTGAATTCTTTCAAATATTTGTCACTGCTTTTTAAACTTATATCATATAACCTATTTCATTAAAAATAACATTATTTCATTTCTGAAATCTTTTCAGGAAAAGAGATCATAATAAACCTAAATTGGTGCATATTTTTAAAAGTCATCCCTTTTAATTATGTCATTAAAATATTTTCCAGTTATACCGCACGATTGAATAAACAATCGCTTGTATTAGAAAAACTCAACACAATAATTCTAATTTAATGTAACAATTAAGTCATATATCGCGCTCTCATATGCACAAGTGCATGTATATAAATTTAAAAAATACAAAATAATAGTTGCAATAAAAATTAAAATAATACTTGTTTGAAAAAAACATTAAAAAAATTAAAAATTAAGTATCTCAACATTTTATTTTATGAAGTAAAATTGGGAAAATGAAAGAAAATTTAAGTTCCCTAAATTTTATCACATACTTATTTTAAATAATTTACTTCTTTATTCCTGGCGAATTTGCCGTAGATGTAATATTGATATTGATGCTTTAACGATAATGAAAAATAAATGATGTATATTTTATATATTAAAATACATAAAAAACGTTATTCATATATTATTCACAGTTTTATAGTTTACCACCTTCTCTTAACCTTGATGTAACGAAATATATATAAATGCAAAAGTTATGAATGTAAGGCCAGCAGCTAGCACGATATTCACCAGTGCTTATAAAAGTTGAATGGTACAGAACTTTAGTAATTCTAAAAATGGATTATTACATATTTTATATGCAACACTTATTGAACCTTGAATCAGACCTTAACCAATTTTTAGGATATTAAGTACCATGGTCAAATTAGCCTGCCAATTTAAATAAACCTAACCTATACCGTTCGGTAAATCATCCATCGAGATTCATTATTTATTATGATCATATTTTTATCGTCTCGTGGAAGTGAAATATTTTCATCTTTAAAGTCCTTAAAATGCATTAATTGTATTGTTCATGTACATAAATGACTTATCAAACGTAAGTAAAACTTGTGCTGTGGGGGTTCTACATACATTTAAGCACTTATGGACATTTATAGGTACATGATATTTCTATTAAACTATTTACAAATATTGATTTTTTAAAATGTAAGTAAGTATATGTCCTTCATTGGCACATATTTCAAAAATGATGAGAAATAAGATTTGAGAATTATGATAAGATTAAGATTTGATAAGAATGAAATGACAAGATCTTAGAACCATTCATATGCTTCTGAAACTCCTTTTTTCTTAATTTTTTTAAGGGAAAAAAACATGTTTTTCTTTGCATATTTTTCAGTACATCTCTGAAGATATAATACCTAAAATGATTGAAAAATCAATAAATAACCCTGTCAAATAATGCCAAACATTCTAAATATAATTAAAATATTATTTTGTTATACTTAATATACCTCTATTAAAATATATTTTTTTGATTGTTACCATTGAGATATGTACAAGTTCAAAATCGAAAAGGGCTGTTACACATCTGGCACTAAATTTAAAAATCATTATTGCTAATAAGTTACCAAAATTAAACCAATGAAAAACACGATTAAAGAAATTAATAAAGTAACAGGATTAAATTAATCACGGTTTAAACACAATTTGTCGGAATGAAAAAATATATATTTTGGACACGAGAGAAGAAAACCGTTACAACGAATCCTTTAGTTTGTAATCATTGATTTACTCAGTAGAGAAACAAACAAATATAATACACTTTTATATTTAGAAAATTAATTGGAATATAAAGTTTTATTGATTGTACTAACACAAAAAAAAACAAAAAGAAGTCTATATAATAATGTTTAAAACACATAAACCTACAGGTAATTTGTCATAATTGTATGTGTGAGTTTGGTTTATCACGATGATGCAGGTATGCAAAAAGACCAGAGAATCCTAGGACGGGCGAGGTATTACTGGAGTCACCGGCACTTTAGTATCCTTCCGTTTCCATTAATACTAGGGTTTGTGGACAAGTATTCTCGAAGCGGGTATTCCAGAGAAATTCAGCCTTACACAAAACGAGAAAAACAGGGTCGAGCATTTGAGAAACCTCAAAACTACAAGAATAAAAACAAAATTCGAAAGCTATTAGCAGTTTTGAAAAAAGCGAAACGGTACGATACGATGCGATGTTGCCACATTGACACATATCTCCTCACGCGTACCGCGCAGCTATAAAATCACGTCAGTCAGTCGCTTAGTGTTATGATCTCACTTGACGGCGAAGCTTGCGTCGTCTGTGCTACCTGGCGCCATTGCGACAGGTTATATTTGCGCTTCAGTTGTTTTCGTAAGTAAATGATATTTATTTCTAATTAGTAACTAATTATTTAGCAAGTAATTAACATTTATAAAATAATTTTTATTTATTTAAAAAATATTGTGTCTAATTTCATGTTTTAAATAAAGCATCGTGAAAAATATTACAAACCTAAGATTTATTTAATTTACTTAAAAACAACCTCATATTTTCAAAAAGTAAATAAACAGAAATGCATTCCATAATAAAAAAATCAATTAAAATTCTAAAATAAAAATATAAAATGTTACGTAATATTGTTATAGTATTAATAAATTAATAATTATTCGTATATTTGATTTCTTTTATTCACTTCAACAGGTTAATGACGCATGCGCATTATGAGTGTCAATAATTGGAGCGACAGGACGTTTTAGTTAGATCAGTCTGTTTTTTAACCTGTCAATAACTGGTGTATCCAGGTGAACCATTGTATCATTTGTAATTAATCAGTAAAATATATTAATTATTCTTAGAAATCTTGGATTTAAGTATTCAATTGATTAATTAAGAAATTTATAAAATAACAATTCAACATTATTAATCTATAACTCATTAAAAAAAATGTCATTACAATCTTGCATTTTATAGTATCAATAATTGGTGCTTTTACTTTATATTATATATTATAGTCTTTTTTCGACTTGGGCTTAGGGATGAGTGAATAAAGTTAAAAGTTGTCCTTTCCCTTGGCACACAAATAAAAAAAAATATCTAATATTTATTTATTTATATTGTTGCTTTAAATAGATACACTCATTCCAATGCGGTTGTAATTTTACTATGTACATTTTTGGTGGCAATGATTCTTTGAATTCGGTAGATAGTAGACTTTACTTAATTTATAGGAAAGGTAATGAATGTATTTCTTACAAAATTACGCAATCTGTATGGTAGGCATTGTAATATCATGCATTTATTATTTTTCTATTAATTGAACAAGCTTAAGCGAATAACACATATATAAACTTTGAAAGTATTTTTCTAAAATCAAAGTTTGAAAGTATTTTTCTAAAATCAAAAATACATCGTCCGTACAATGCCTTAAATGTCCTGAAAAGATATTCGTAAAATATTCAAATACAAGTGGCTTGATAAGACACCTTGAACATATTCACATTTCTTTAAAAACACACAGCGAATCATCACCTTTCATTTCAATTACCGACACTTTGAATGATAACCAAGACCAGCTCTCAGAAAATCAAAATAATCCATTCATCAGTCTCTGAAATTTGAACCCAAGCAGTCCCTCAGTGAAATAGTATCTATATTAGCTGCAAAAGGTGGTCTCACAACTCGACAAATTGCAAAAAGTGATTTCATACGCAAATCTCTTCAACAAAGAGGACAAAATTTACACAAGGATGAGTTGGACGTGATGAATATCATACTAAACTTTTATAAGGAAAAGAAAATTAAAATTGTAAATTATTAATACCAGCACCTCAGATATTCCAGACAGTGACGCTCAAATCCCAATAACGCGAAATGATTAAGAAAACTCTACAGCTTCATTTGAGTTGCGATTGAAGATGGCTATAGAAACTGCAGTTGCTGGTAGTGAACGAAATGAAATACATCTTACAAAAGGAAAGGAATTCTGCTTTTTGAATCCACTGGAAAGCGGACCTCTAACCTTGAAAGCTTATACAAAGCTTTGATGACTATACAACTTACTTAGACAGAAAACAAGATATCGTGTCAAAAATATGAAACAAACTTTCAAATAATATAATAAATTATTTTTATTATTATTTCTGAAAGCATATTTCATAAGCAAAAAGGTGCGAAAGTCTCACCTTTAGAAATAGTTCTACCTTTCGGATTTCATCCAATTGATATTGATATTCTTTTGTTAATTTTATTTTAATTTATTATATTATATTATTTATAGTACAGCCCTAGTCTATTAAAAATAGTTGCATAAATTTAGAATTACTGATTTTCAAAAATTTAAAACTGTTTTGTATTGATTAGGTAATAAGAGTCTAATAATTTGTATGAAGTACGAAAAGTGATTTGATCTCTGTCACTGTGAATTGTTGTTATTAGTTAATTTGAGAATTATTTTTTTGTTTCCGTCCCCAATTGAAGAAGACTGATTACGTAATAAATTTGATTGATTATTAACACACGATTTATTTTGTATTTCCTACAGGCTACCTAAAATTTAGATTTTTTTTAGAAATCCCGGGAATTTTGATAGGAAATTCTTGAATCCCAGGAAAAAAAAGCCAAGAAATCGGAAACACAAATTAATACTTACATTTATCTGGTTATATCTCGTTCTTATCATATGATAAGCTGCTAGTCTCGTCACTAATCGTGTATTATAATATTTACTGACTTTAGTAAAAGTTTTATGTTTTAAAAATTTCGTTTAAAATGACATTTTAAGTAAGTACAACAATAATGCAGTATCAGACAATTAACTCGCTCTATTCTTACTTTTATGTCGAGTTCTGAAATAAGCTTTTTTTTTAATTCGTTAAGTATCCTATGCCCACGCCTATAATAATCTTTTATTACAAACTTATTTTGAATAAACGCTATAAACAGAAGTTCTTGTCACTATCTTTATATATTTTAAATGCCTGTTGAATAAAAAATAATTGCATTTTATACCACCTAAGCCTTTTTTCTCTGGCATCTTGAAAGTTATGCCCTGTAAAAAAATTAATTCTTAAATAGGGGTCTCCAAAATTGGATATATTTGAATTGTATACACCGACGTCTGTAAAATTTATCCATTATCCTTTATTAGGTAGAGATTTTAATACTACGTTTAATAATACGATTACTTTATCCTTTTACGTATATCATAAAGGAAAAAAGTAAACAAAATTTTACTAATAAATAACTTTTCAGAATTTAACCATTTTTAAATAGAAGTATGCAGCATTGAATATATTATTTAAGAACCTTCAACTGAAATATGAAAACCTCAGAAGAAAGTTTATTACTAACATTTACAAACCTTAAATTATTCAACAAAACGTTTTATTTCAAATTCGATTACAAAAACGTTTGACAAATCTACCCAAATAATATGACACGGATTTATTTCATTCATTAATATGGTTTACCGACTTTCTAAATGCTGCAAAAGTTTTAAGCGCAAGCTTTATTGAATCTCATAAAATTTTCATTAAGTTCCTTTCGTTTCGTAATTCATTCTGCATTTAACCAAAGTTTATATATGTGTTATTCGCTTATGCTTGTTCAATTAATAGAAAAACAGAAGAAAAAGAATCCATCTATTGCAAGTCATTTTAAATTGATTTAACTGTCTAGATATTTCCTATCACTGATCCATGTACTGAAAATTACGATAACATTGACATTATCATTTCAAGTGCTAAAATAAACCTCTGCTTGCTTTTTGAGTTCAAATTATTATTCGAATTCATGGCAGACTGATGTATTTTTACTGTAAGGTTATTATGTTATTTTGTATCCATTTAAAAATAAATCACTTTTATGGGCTTTATGCATACTGATTTTAAGCTTGATCACTTACTACCATTATCAAAATATTTGCCAATAATACCACCATTTAAATACCTGCATACATATTATACCTGTTAACAAGTAAGACAAATATTTAAATTTGTTGTTTTATCAAAATGTGAAATTCGATGACATCATCCTAATTAATACAAGTTAATATGATATAATATACTCGTAACGTCACACTAATTGAAAATACAAATTGTTTGTGGAAGTGTGTGTATTTTTGTGCATGTGCGAGTGCAATATTTTATTTAATTGGTTTTATCATTAATATTTTTGTAAATATACGTGTTTACCGTATATATTTAATTGAGTAAATCAGGTGAAATTACCGTAAATTCATGTTATAACGGAGTATACGAAATAAAATCAACAGGCTATACGCTTGACCGGCAACGCTTAAAGTAGTTAGTTGTATCGATCTTTTTAAATTCTTGATGCAAGTTAACCAATATAATTTCATTTGAAAGTTTTAATCAAAAGGTAGTATCATTGTTAAACAATTAGAGTGGAGGTAGGCAATTACATATTATCTTAAAGCTTCATATTTCGCAGCATCGGAGCTTAACAAAGAATGATGGGAAATACAATTTATGTGTAGATGCACACCTAAGCACTTACGATACATAATGCATGGAATTTGTAGCTTTTATTTTTAGTAATTCGAATCAGAACTCTGTCGTAGATGATATATGAGAAAGGCAAAAAAAATTCCATACTTTCGACAAACAAACTCAAAAATATCATCAATACAACTGCAAGTGTTACGAATAAAGGGAAATATAATTAAGAAAATTCAAGAGCGTAGTAGTGTTATAATCAGGTAACATTATTTTAAGGATGTGCGAAAATTATTTTAAGCGCTAGAATTTAATACGGTTTGAGATCGAAGGAATTCAAAAATCAATGAGCTTGTAGTCAATACCAAACTTGTATGTATGAAGGTACAGATTTTGCTGAATGGATTGAAATGAAGATAATGAAGATATAGGCAGAGTTTATAATGATTATAAAACATTTAAAATAAACTATGTGACAAAATCAAAAACATTTTCAAATAGGGAATGAAATAAAATTTTTAAACAAAATCGACTATAATATGTTCTACTTAATCTATTTTTTCATCGTTTGAGTTAAGTTCATTAAACTTTTTTTCGAAAACTCTGATAAAAACTAACCAACTGTTCTCAGTTTTATACCTTCACAGTTAATACTGTTAAGGATGGGCGGAAAACAGAGCGCGTTTTGCTCGAATTAAATTTTTTATCGAGCTTTTAAATTCGAAATCCGTATTTCGCATGTGGCATGGAGAACGTGATAAATTATTCAGGTCGACGCGGTAACGTAAGCTTCATCAGCAACGAAATGAAATATCGGATGCAATCACGTTTTTTGATGTCAAAAGTGAAATGTAGATTGAATTTTACTAAAAGCTGCTCGATTAAATTTACAGTTTTAAAATAAACATACTCAAATATAAATATACGTAAATGTTTTCATAAAAAAATTTATTTTTCCTATAAACTGTTAATTTTTTTGTTTCGAATCCTTGCATTATTTTTATACTCTTTTCTTGAAAAAATAAAAAGTCTTATAAGTAAGTATAAAAGTCTTATAGTAATAAATTCACTATTTGTAAATGTTTGTATGTAATATTTTTTTGGTCAATTTAATTTTTTTCCAATTTTCTAATAAAAAATTGGGCAAGCTATTTACGGCTCAATATTCGACATATTGAGCCGCAAAATAACTTAATTATTTAGTTGTTATAAAACAACAAAATTTAATAATTACGGATAATGTGAATAACACAAAAATTATTATTACAATACAATGGACACAAACCAATTATAGATAGAGGAATTAGTTGACAATGAACCAATCATATACTCCGTCGTCTTAACTATAAAGTCGTTAATTGAACAAAGAACAATATAACATAAAAACGGCGACAATCGTCGGATGTTAGTTCGTGCAAGCTGGATATGAAACAGTGGGCGTTTTCACTTGTGTTTATAATAGTTCAGTATAGTCAATGACACCAATCCAAAAGCGATTTGGATGGAATTTAAATTTTAAATTTTAAATTTAAAAATAAAAGTATGAATGTATAATTTCTGTGTTTGCTCCGATGTAGAAACGTAAATTATCGCACGTGAAGATCAGATAGCTGATTCCTTACTAATTTATTATACATGAGAATTTCTTGCAACGCCTTAATAAAATTGATGTTATATTATTCTTGGGAAATTTACTTGACAAAACCTAATTGTCTTAAATAGAGCCTTAGAAGTTTCGACAATGTAGTTGCAAAGTGAGAGCATTATTATAATGTGAGATCATTATTATCTAAGAGTTAATAATGAAATAAACCTGTCTTTTGCATTAGGATATAAATATAAACCATTCTATGCACGTCTTAAAAAGTATATTTCTCAATATTTTTATACGAGATTCAATCTAAGAAATAAATTAATTAAATAACTGACCTATACTGACCTATAATGGCATACATTCAATTACTTATGTACATGAACTATTAAGACACCAATGACTCAAAAAGGACCCTAAAAACATAAGCGATTAGCACTGTCAATGATTAGGAGGCCTTAAGCCGACTTGAGTGGCGTTTGTTTGGCCCACAACTTTGGTGTTTGCTTTAGCAACGAGTTTATGTTTTTACCGCCGATCACTGGTTGACAATAGCATGAGGCGAGTCTGTCAATCACATCAAATCAATAAAATTAGCAAGCGAAAGACTCAAGCTTAGAAACTGGAGAATGTTTGACATGAAAACAATTTAAAATCAATATTGGATCAATTTTTGACATGAAACAATTTAAAATAAATATTGGATCAATATTTATAAAACGTGCCAAGGGGGGTGGTGTAGTTTTTATTGAAATCATTTAAAATTTCAGTAACTGCCAAAAAAGATAAGCGGCTGCAATCTTGGTTGGATTTTAAATAGGAAAATTATTACATTATATTCTTACCGAATATCTCGAACCGCCTGATATCCGTACCGGTATGCAAAATTCGTACCGCTCATCGCAAACTGCACATATCCAAAGTAAACCCACAATTTTCGACTTTACATATTCAACATTCATATACAACAAATTAATTATCATATCCGAGTAAGACAAATAATACTTGGCAAGAGAATATATATGTTATATATGCGTTCTTGATTCCAAGTGTGTTTTCCAACAATTCAAAAAGATACGATGATGTGATTTTAAAAACCTTTAAAAGTTTCCCGGGTTTATTAAATTGCCACGTATAAGAAGGCAAAGCACAATTAGAATCACAACAACCGAACACGAATGCACAGAGCCCAAAATTACGAGGGAATGACACTGAAAACGCTGGACTTGGATCCAAACCAAAACTCAAACCACTCAAGCGGCATCAGACGAGCCTGGATCAAATATGGATGTGAATTTTTTATTGAGATGGATGATGGTTGACGATTGATATTTTCATGAAAATAAATGGGGTAATATACAGCATTTCGAATAATTTTCTTTTAAGACCTGGATAATTTTTGGATAATCTTGGATAATTTTGTAAATGATTTATGTAAAGGCTTCCACGCTTTTCAGCTTGGTTTAATTCTTATTTAATATGTTGTATGTGGTTATTTGTTGCCCACAATAACACATTGTGAAATATTTTTTTCAATATTTTATTCCTTGCATATTAATAATTCTCTATACATTTGAAAATTGTGCTTTTCAAAGCAATTGCTCAATGCCTGGAAAATACTTTCAATGCAGTTTTGTTATGGTCCTTCCCTTATTTATGGAGATTGGTATAAAAAAATGCAAATTTAGTCTCTTTATTCTCTAGAACATTCACTCCATTTTATATCGGTTTTTATTTATCTCTCTATTTTAAGCAATTAGAAAAAAAAATTAAAAATCTGTTATTTTTGAGGTAATTTATTTATACAAACATTGGGTGATAGCATATACGCCAAAAGTCAAAAACCAATTCAATTAAGGCAGAAAAAATTTATATATGTGAATTTGCCCAGCAGCCTTTAATAGCACAGCATCTCAGAGACGTATTTTCTTCCAATTTTATTGAATAATCTGGGGAATAAAGTTTTCATATAACTCGAATTAACCGCTTAAATTTCCAAATCTTTTCCGTCTGCGCTTGAACTATATATGAGCCACTTTTTGACGTACTGGATTGGACGATTTGATGTACTCGTTTGGTCGGTACAATCTGGTGATTGCACCGACCAACCCAGTACGTCGACCTCATTTTCCTATTTCCACTCTGTATAAAATCGATTCCGATTTTTTGGCAATTGTAGTTGCCAATTTTGGTTTTCCATTGTGAGCCACTTTTGTGCAAATCACAATAAAGCACCGCGACATATTTTACCATTTTGGCAGTGTTCAAATTAACTCCAATTATGTGAAAGTGGTAAAGTACATGCTTTTAAAGAAGGAACTGAAGCATGTAGTTTTATCGAACTTTTAACGATTTCTTGCATAAGTATGTTCGTGTGGGCAGACCAGGTATATTTAGTAGAAAAACGTATCCAGAAAGAAACTGATTAGAGAAAATTACATTGTTAACAATATCCGTCTAATTTTTTCCTTAACTAAATATTTTCAACACGATTTTCAAACAGTGGCGCTTTATTTACAGTGCTTCAAAATTTCACTTCCTAAACCAATAAAGCCTTCTTTTAGTGTGAAGCGAAATACTAAAATATATTTACATAATAATACCTGCCTGTTAGGTAAGGATTCTATGTTAGGTAATGATTCTTCCCCATAAAGTCACTCTACCCTCTTCCAAGTCACTCTCCTTGTTTTTAGGCCAAATCCATGATCCGGGAACTCCGCAACTCCAAGTAAAATATTAGTTCTTTCAGATGCAAACATGGAAATATTACATTGTAACAAAATCCACAGGCACTGCTGTTGAAATACGTTTTTATTTCTTTAGGCTTTCCATATAAAATATTTTTGGCGAAGGGTTCTGCTGGTATGCATTTAAATATACTCTCTAATGCTTGTAGAAAAAAAGTAACCTTACTCTATTTGTCAAGCATATTTCCGTAACTATTTAGTTTTGATTTAAGATAGCTGTACCTATCGGTTACTTATGGCCTTCCCTAAACGATGAATTAGAAACAATCTTTATTTTTTACCAGGAGAATATCGTCTATGCTTATCCCATTAGAGAGTTTGATATTGCGATTTGATTAACTAAGTCAAAACTTTATATTAACAAACTGGCTCGACGTAGATTTGCATTCTGTCTATATAAGTTTATTGCATTATATATTCTTATATTTTCACAGCTTGAAACATTCAGTTCCGTATCTCATTTAGTGGTATTTTTTTTAAACCCGGGGAAACACAATTTCCAGCTTGAATATTTTCCCCCAGAAACAACAGAATTACTTAAATGACACAAAATATTTACTATAAAGATTTTGTCCTTAATATTATTAAAGGATACAGCTCTCGTAGAAATAGTTTGGCCAGGGAACTAAGAAGGGAAGGTAAGTTTTTGCTCAGGAATAGGTGAAATATAATGGTATTGATTTGAACTTTTGTATTGAATGACCTAATGTGCTACTACGCATAATTTTTAAACTATTTCATATCACGAATATGGAAGCAAAAGACTATGTATGCTGTATTTTTTTCTGCGTGGGACGTACAGTCTTTCATATAATTCTTTTCTGCTTCCATTTTCGGCCCTAAATTAATAACTTGTGTGTGATTTCGTAACGCGAGCTTTTATTAAGCTGAATATAATGTGATGTCGAAGACTGTTTAATATGTTCTGATATTTCTTTAGTTGATAATATTTTAATTGTTACTTTCAATAGTTTCAGTTGCTTTCGATCCAACTGCAAGAGTTTTACGATTTTCACAACATATCCGTTGTACAGAGGACAACTCAGGTTATGAAATTTATAAATTTAATTTTCACTAATGATGAAAAAAAATTGGTCATATCTTGCTTAGAAATGAAAATTCGCCGAGATAGATCTTCTCAAATGTGAATATTTTATCCCACTTATAAAGGTATTTTTGTCCACTGGACAAAGTTAAATAGACCTACAAAGATGTCAAGTAACGAAATAGTTATCCACGCATTATATCATTTTGAAAATATATTTCTTGATATTAAATAAAACTACGTGTTGTAGTATTATTTGTACTTTCTTTAATAAAGTTTTAAGAAAGTTTTAAAAATTAAAGAAAGTAGAAATAATACTACATCACGTAGTTTCAATTAATTGTGAATAATGAATTTCTAATTATAAAATTTCTAATATATATTAATTTCTAATATATAATATTAATTCCTTACATTTCATATTCTCACGTGGATTATCTTTTAAAATAGCTAGTAATAAGTGTCTCAGAAATATTTATTCATAGTTTTAGATATTATGTCCTCAGATGTATACCGAAAGATATTCGAAATTATAAAAATATTCCTCCCTAATTTTCGAAACTATTTAATCTAAAATTGTCAAAAATAGAGTTTTAAAAGTTTTTACTCCTGACAATGTAATAGGTAATACGTTTAATTTGTGAAAAATATTTTTTTCTAAATAGTTTAATAGTAAAACGACATATTTTTAAATGTTTATAAGGGCCTAGTTATTTACAGTACCCTCGAAATACGAGTTTTACTCGTATGTGACGGCTTTTTTCTTGAATATGAGGCTCCCCAGGTGAATATGAAGTATCTCAGGTAAGTCTGCAAAGTATCAGTCAAAGACCTCTTTGAAATCCTAGTGTTTGAGACATAATCAGTATAGTGGCGGTTAATGGTAATTCAACCTATAGAATTTACGTCAAACTCTACTTATCATAGATTATCGAGCAACGGTGACTGTTTCCTGTCGACATTGCGTGATTTCAAGCAATAATAATTTCATTTTGAAATTGAATTAAATTTTCATCAATCAAAGTATAATGGTCAAAACCAACTGCCTCGGGTAGATAAATGTAAATCTTTTCATAAAAGACAACGTAATGTCATCAGGGTGGGTCAGACAGTCATTATGTTGTTTGCTGAGGCAGCCAGCGGGATTCGAAGGACAATGGAACTCGTCCTCCGGGTTTGCATTGAGGCATTATAATTTTCTATGAACAATACGTTATTATTATCCGTTCGCCGAGACTACATGTTGAAAATGTAATAAAGGATTGTATAACGTTCGAATTTATTAACTTAGATTTTACTTCAGTGAGATGGCTTCCAATATAATAGAAATTTTCGGCATCATTTACATGAAGGAAAATGCGAGTATTATGTTTATTTTTATTTTTTAAAATGGTACAAAAAATTTTTGATGTTCTTTAAAGTTGTGTTTATATAATTTAAATTATTTATAATATTATTCATTACAGAATGTCGGATAGTGTACTTGATTTCAGGCACGGTTTGTTCTGGTAGGGAAAACATTAATTTTACTTTCACTTCTTTCAATACTTGAAAACAAATTTCCATTACAATTAACGGTTTAACCAAATTTATTCCATATTTTGTGAATTAGTACCTCGTTAAGGATATTTTTTGGAAAATCACTTAATTATTTATATATTTAAGATATTTTAACAAATTTTAATTTAAGAAAATTTTAAAGAAATTATGTAAGAAATCTAAAGCTGTTAAAGAAAAAGTATTCATGCAATGAAATAAAATTAAATATATAGCCTTTATTTTTGCTCAATATGATGAACATTCAAGACAACCAATTAAATTTTCTTAGTCTTATTATATGTGTAGATTTGTTTGCCTTTGACCCCAACATTAGTATTTTCATTAAATTTTCAGTACATATATCACTAGCTGTCCCGCTCGCTTTCTCCCAAATAAAAAGGGATCATTATTTCATTTTATTTTACCTGCTATTGTATGGAATGATTATTTCTGATTAACGATTTCCTAAAAACGTTGTATTGAGTGTTAATGTATTTCTACTTAACGGTGTTAATATAAAACAAAGCTTCTTTTCATTACCTGGAAACAAATGTTCCATATACGGCTGAATTTTCTCTGTCAAGTATTTATTTCAATGCCGTTGACACAGTTGAAAAAATGTCATGACTTACTTTTCTAAAGGAACATTTCAGGGTACATTTATATTTTAAGATTCAATATCATATTAAAATTAGCAATAGATGATAATTAAATGAAACTACGTGATGTAGTATTATTTCTACTTTATTTAAGTTCCTTACCACGACCTAGGTTTCGTTGTATTACAACATCTTTAGGTTGTATTACAACATCTTCAGGTAATACTACATCACGTAGTTTCATTTAATTATCAATAATGAATTTCTACAAAATTAAAGCCAAATATATTTAATATTAGCCATAGTTTTAAAGTAGAAATTTATTTGTAATTTGAGTGGAACTTGGAACTCTTTCCAATACAGACGCCCGTTTGTAATATTTGGTTACTGGGTTTGAAAAATTACTACATTTAATTTGTTTGAATGGCGTAAGTAATATTTTGGTAGTTATTTTATAATAATGTCATTAAATAATAAATAGTTTGCAATAGCTTTGGTATATGAAAACAGCGAATTCATTGTGTTTGAGTCTTTTTAACCAGTACATATATATATATATATATATATATATATATATATATATATATATATATATATATATATATATATATATATATATATATATATATATATATATATATATATATATATATATATATATATATATATATATATATATATATATATATATATATATATATATATATATATATATATATATATATAAACTCCTGTTTTTTCGATTAAAACTAAAACAAGTAATGTCGATTTTTTGAAGTGACATTGAGAGACGTATCGCCATATGAAGTATATGTGTAGTAGTTTTTTACTATGGTTCTTGGGTGAAAATGGCTTTAAATAATTTTAACAGTGTTTACTCATGTATTTGTTATGTTTAATATCCCAGGAATGAGACAGTGTTTTGTTTTGCCCTTCTATCCCGACATTCGTAAACTGCATTGTATTAACTGTAAAGCTCTACTTAATGCTCACTGAAACATATAAAAAATTGTGTTAGTAGGGCGATTAATACCTATATTTCGAACCTGCTAAATTTATTTTTGTTTCTGCAGAAATTATGGCACCCTCACTCGTTTCAAACATGTCACATTCTGCATTCATGCGAGCAGTTCGTTTATAAGATACCTTATATCTGTGTATGATGCCAGTTTGTAATCGGTTTGTTGTAAAAAGTTAACGTTCAAAAACTGAACGTGTTATATTTTACATGTCCTCATCGTATCACTTCGTAATCGAATCGCCAACGATCATCCAACCGTGATGCTAAAACCAGCAAATTGTCGAAGACCGGACCCAGCAAGAACGCCTTAGGTGGCTTGGATACGTATATCAAATGAGTGAATCGAAAATATCTCAGTAGCATCTCCGGTCCAACAAATGAAAAACCTAGGAAATCATAAATCAAATAAATTGAGGAAACCTCATGAACCCAGCTAAAATTTCGACTTTATCAAAGCAAGTACATAGTTTAATCAGCGGCAATTAGAGCAGTCTGGTTCCTTCTATGTCAACCTCAAACATATATTAACTAGGACAGAAAGAAAGAGGAGAATAAGACAAAATTTTAGTTAAAATAATGTGTTAGTTTAAAAATACTGCAAAAATAAAATGTGACTGAAATAAAAATATATTTTTGTTTTATACGGAATTAAGTTAGATGATACTTGTCACAAAATTTATTTGAATTAATTGTCGAAATAAATGGAAATAATCGGCGCTGTGAAATCAAATAAACAAACTTTCTTTAATAAACCAGTTTAAATGGTCAGTTTATGAACCATTTACTCACAAAAGGGTTGAATAGCAGCCGTTAATCATACGCTTAATCACAGGATTACTTTGGCAGCCATAAACGGAGATTTCTTGTTCGATTTTTGGCCGATTATTTGTTAATCGAAACATATTGGGTGATTAACGTAATTGTATAGGATAATGTAAAAACTTTTAAAAACTTGTCATGGCGTCATATGTACAAATGTACGATCAGAATAATGACAACTTAATTAGCAAATAATAATTGCTATCCATATTTTAATGCCGGAAATAAGCAAATTTGACTTTTACTTTGAGAATTATGCATGATAAAAGTAAAACGGACATATTTTTAAGGATAAATCACAGTTTCATTCATTCAATGATTCCGCCACCAGATTTTATTTTTGAAAGAGTTTCATGTGTAACTTTTCTAGACACAATGAGATTGGTAAAATAATAAAGAACCATTGAAAAATTAGCAAACTCAACAGCAAATCGACAAATTTATATATCGTAACTAAAGAAAGTAAAATTGGGAACACTGCATAACCATAAAGTTAGGAAAAGTCGATTGAATTGCATGGCTATTTATATATTATATAATAAAAACCTGAATAAATTTGCAGTTATTCCGTTTGTAAGTAAACGGTACGGAGAGAAATTTTAATTTCTAAAGAGGCGATTATTTTTAATTTGAAAAAATAAATACGTAACAAGTCTGATAGGATTTCAACTCTTTTCGGAATAGTTTTGCACACAAACATGATGGTGCCGCATAAGCTAACAATGGAAACACATTTATAACTCGTTGGGAAGAATCATATAATCAGAATCATCAATGAGAATGGAATAAATGTCCATAAATAAATTTATTCTTTAAATGGTGATAAGGACTGTACCTTTTTTTGTTGAATTGATATGAAAGATTTTTTTTAATATTTTGGTATCTTTAGAGATTTCGCCTATAAAAACCGATAGATTAAAGAAATTATAATAAAACACTATGTCAAAAAAAAACATTAGAAACATCAAAAATGCGTTCAATGTTAAGGTTTTTGTATTTACGAAAGGATATTTGAGAATATTTATATTTTTAAACTATATAAAAGTAAAGAATTCGAAAAAAATGTATAGAACGCATTTGGTAAAAAATAATACGTTAAAATGAATACGAATATATTATGTACAGAATATTGTGGATTTTTTTTTCTTTAAACTACTTTCCCATTTACACTGTGACCAATTTTCTATATAAATAAGTATTAGCATAATTTTTTACTTTTTCCGCAGCCAAATAAGTAACCCTCAAATTTTCACCATATCGATCTGTTTGTCCATCTATATTTTATCGCCATTTATGGCATATTAGGAATATTTTTTTCAATATGGCACTCGTTTACGAAACTTAAACTTTAAATAGGTCATTTTTGTTAGAATTAACCCCCTACCCCCAACAGTTAAAACGGTTTTTTTGAAAATATGAAACCTATTCTCAATATTGGTAGAATTCTAAATATTAGTAGTATCCCTATATTAGTAGTATTCCAAATAATAGTAGTATAACTATTCCTAATATTAGTAATATCAGCATATAAGTTATTATTCCCAATATTAGTATATAATGAATGACAGCAAATAAGTTGTATTAATAGACAAGTAATATTTGACGATGGATTCCTCATGTTATAAATTCTAAATAAATTCATGAAAATTTCAGATACGTGACTTAAATTAATTTAAAAAGTAGTTGTTTTTGGAAAAATGTACATTAATTATGTCTATAGAAGATACTAGGCATTATTTCTATATATTTATAATGTCAGAAATAATGTTATTTAAATAAACACTATACTTTTACGCCTGTGAAAAATATAGTTTGCAATATAATTACGTTAAAGTATATTTACGTTTACGAAAAATTAATATTTTAAATAGTTTAATTGAAAAATATGTACTTTTGAATGACTGTAAATGTGTGCAGAACCGTCGTAGTGCTGGTTCTACTTTCACTTGACAGGTTTTTCCTGATTCAATCACTAATTTCAAAATTTAAAGAAGTTACACAGTTATGAAATATTGGTTTTATTAATTTAGGAGCTACAATCTTTGTTTTTTATAATATTTCTCTATCAATAATTTATTGAGGTCAGTTTAGAACCAGCATCAAAAAATGTGTCATCGTCGTCATTTCAATTACTAGAAATTAATTTTGAAATTTTCTCTCGAATTCAGTTGATTATATTATTTATTTAGTCCTAATTTCTCCATAATCTCCTCAGTAATTTAAAATAATGCAGCGGAATCACAAAAGACAAACCATATGAAGGGTATTCGATACCAATTATTATTTGGAATACTATATTTGTACAAACATGTACAAAAGGTACTATGATATATTCATAAAATTGTATAATAAGCTTGGAAGATAAACTAAGACACTTTAATTTTTTATTACACAAAAAAAGAAATAGCCAGGAAAGGTCAGTCTTTGAAAGTATTAAATTTTATTGAAATTGTAAAAAATTTACGTTTTGAATTGTTAATTCCTTTGCAAAATGTATTTGTCTTATGATGGCAACTTGATGTCATTAAAGGAGAATCCAGGGAGAATCTTTGTTATGCTAATTTCTCCTACGTGCGATTTTGCACGTAACACTGCCTCGACATGTGGCAAGAGTTTGATTTTAACTGGAATACACAATAATTCTAACTTTACTTCGGTGTTATATACAACTACACCACCAATCTCGCCCTTCGTTTCTTTCACAGTATAGTTTTTTAATATTTTTATCGTTCCTCTTTTAAATGAGAATAATATAGCATCGCTATGACTAGTTATTAAAATTTCAAATTACTTCGGTGAAAACTATTATTGACTTTAGCACGATTTTCTCCCCGCATCCGAGATCGATTTTAAAAAAACGATTTATATAAAAATACTTACAAGAATACGTATAATAATTTTAACACAACCTGACAACATTATAAATATGAGTTTTCGTTTGTTATTTAATATTTTTTTAAGAAATGTACTAATCCTTAATAAATGTTGCGTTATAAATGAATGTTTTACTGACTGACCTATTTCGTCTATTTTGACATATAGACCTATTTTAACTTTAACTGAGCCTTATTATTACACCGCTAGACAGCGCCACTACTCATTTGATCAAGCAAGCAATTGCTTCAAGTTATTAATACTTACAATATTCATATTTTCACTGCACGCTTGTTTTTCATACCACCTACGCAATATAAATACGGTCAAAAGATGATTGATGGCAACAATTGCAGACATTATCATTGCAAACAGTACTTTACTTTTATTACTTATTAATTCACTTGAGCGTTGCTATAAACTTAAAATTAAAATTAGAATTTGATTATGAAATTCTTAATTGCATTAACCATTTATTTTATATTTGTCACTTTACATTAGTATCATAAACGAAGGAACCGTAATTTTCTTTTAACACTTGTTTCAAAATTCGGTAAAAGGGCGAGAACGACTTTTTACGCCACTAAACTTCACCGATAAGAGTAAATGAAGCACAAATAGAAGTCGTTTCCAGCCGTTGTTAATAAACAGTGTTGAAATTATCATTGAATTTTACGGGTCCAGTAATTACTAAGTAGGTAGTAATGTAATTAATTATGTCATTTAACATTTATATGTACTTGTATAAATATGAATAGCGCAATCCTTGTTGTTATTTATAGAGAATGTTTTAGCAAATATGTTATACTTGCTGTACCCGTAACTTGATTGTTACCGTAACTTATTGTTTCTTAGCGAGTTATGATTGCTTAGGTAATCTGCAATACAAAAAGCACGCATACTTTTCATGCAGTATGAAAACATATGTGCCAGATAAAAATTCAGATTTGTTCTTTTTTAATTTGTAAAATTAATTTTGGTGTATATGTAGTAAATTTAGGTTTATTTAATCAACTTTTTTCTTTTATCCGTAAGCGCTTAAGATCGAATTCAAGCACAATTTTCATAAATTATAAAATATTTATAATAAAAATATAATAAGATTCAAATTACTAACTTAAACTATTAATTCATATTGCGCATTTTTACATATAAAAAGATTTACTTAAATGATAGCAACATTAAAAAAATAATTTGTTAAATTTTTCGGGTTCATTTTTTTACCTCAATTATTTCTACTCCTTATGTGATCCATTTTGATTATCAAATTGTTGGTTTTTTTGTTCTTTTTATATCAATTTGTGTTTGTATTTTTAACCTCGCTATACACTATCTTCTTTGTTGATTACCTTTTTAGATCTTTTGCGTTTGTATTTTTTATATCAGTTCGTGTTTTTATTTATAATCTCACATTACGCAATTCTTTTTACTCATTAATTTTAGATCGTTAGTGTTTGATTTTTCTCTTATTAAAAATATTTGCATTTATAATCTCTCTTTACGCGACCTTTATTATTTATTAACCCATCACTTCACAAGCATCGAAAAAATTTAAATTTTTATTGAAATCTTCAAATTAAATTAAAAAAGTAATATAAAAAAATATAAATATGGCAATGGGTATATATGATCAGAAATTAAAAAAGATCTCAATTCTAAGAAAATCAATTTTATTTTAAAACTGTCATCATAAACTTTTTAAAAATTTATTTAAAGAAGTTTATTTTGTTTGATAAGGTGTAAAAAAATCACTACAAAATATTTTTTCGCATTTTTCACAAAAGTTAAAGATTTTTCTTTACAACCTTCTTCTTAGCATTGCATTTGTTTGTCTCTCCTCATCATACAATGACCCAAAACATCAAACATGAGAGGTTGTAAAAAAACTTTCAACGACTCCGGAGTAAGTTTACTTACCCTGCCTTCTGACTTTTTCATCCAAGAAAACAAACCCTTTGTCTAAAATCTGGCAGAGGGATGGTATCATTTTTATATACCTAATTGTAAATAATCCATGCATTTAATAAGTACATATACATCTAAGACTGGAAGCCGGTATCATTTCTTACCTCTGAAATGGATTGGATATTTAGAGACCAGTCAATCATATATATTTACTCCTGGATTGTTCTTATTATAATTATGAATAAGTCTTGGTTGATTTACATCCACTAGCTCTTTCTGTTTTAAAATACCTGTTGGTTGATACAGAAGGTTGTAAAGATGTGTACGTCTTCATTTCCATACCAATAAAGTTTGCTTTGAGGCAAGTGGTGATAGGAAGAGAAAAATAAAATGTTAATTAAACTTTTAACTCCTCTACGGTTAGATTAAAACTCAAATCATTTTTACGATTTTGGCGTAGGTAATTATTTCGTGCGCAATGTATTGTAGGATCTTGTTACATGGCAAATTTTCAAATATACTACATAATAATAACTACCACTGATTTTCCTTTCTTCTCTGTAGTCATATTTGCCCTATATTGTTTCTTAGTATTAGACCAGCTTTATATTTTAAAATAAACTGGGTTACACTTACTCCAATTAATTGTCTTACTTGTTCGAGATGCGGATGGAATAGGACGAACTTGACCAGCCACATCTGGCACCGGCAAAAGTCCCATGTCATTGTCAGGACTATTCCATGTCAGTTATTTCATCCATTTCGTCTGGAGGCAATATGGTCTTCATTTAGAGGTAACTTTAATATCATTCACACCCCCATCAATAGAATCTTCGATATTTTAAAGATAGTCTATAATTTCGGACACCTTTAAAGTCATAACAGAAAAATGACAGAAAGTCATAAGAGAAAAATGGTGTAAACGCAAATTTGATTAGAAACAATAGAAACGAAAATAATAACTAGTGAAAAAATTTTCAAATATAGTGCTCTTTTTTTAAATCAATTCGTATTTGTATTCATAATCTTCAAAGCGACATTTTTTATTAAGTATAAAAAATGTAAGTTGGACATTTATAATAAAAAAAGGTTACAGTTATTAGTTTAGAAACAAAAAAGTACCTTAAATTGAAAAGGTAGACATTAACAGTAAAATATTTTAAGTTGGTATAACTGATTGCTTTGTTTTATTGAAATAAAATTGACGCCGTAATCTAATGTTTCCTATAATATATTATAATTTGTCATTTTACCTTATTTAATTGCAATAATAATGTTAAGTGTTTAATGTCATAATGAAGAATTTATTGAAAAAAATTTTACAACAATATAAATTAAGAAAAATTTCAAAACATTTTCCGCGAGTAAATTTTTGTTTTAAGTCGATTTATTTGTATTAAAAAAACGCGAGCGGATTCTTTTTTCCTCAAACACATCCTTTTTAATGTATATATTTTCTAACAAAAAAAATAGTTTACAATACTTCATGCAAGGAAGATTTTAAAAAGTTAAATAAGTGATTTAACCAACAAATCAAAATCAATTAAATTAAGGCCATAGTAGAAAAATTTATCAATAAAATGCCGTTTTGACACTAAAATTGCCCAATTTTCTGGTTTCTATCTTAGTCGCGTTCCGGTAAAAATATTTTTTACCACTTTAGTTTATTTTTCACAACCATGTTTTCGTGGTTTTTCAATTGACGCAAAAAAATGTTTTTTGCTCTTGAAAAAAGTGAAATTTAATATAAACGTTGCATCTATCTATCGACATATTTTTATACTACATTTTTATTATTGAAAAGAAACACTGAGTTACATTCCATAGGAATTAAGAATATATTTCTTAGATTAGAATGTAGCCTTCATATTATTTTAAACATAAAATTTATTTATAGAGAGTTTAATAAAAATTGGTTTAGCTGCTAAACTGTGATAGAGTAACAAACATTAACACTTTTGCATTTATGTTATTAGTGGCATATTTCATCTTACCGAGTATTCCCGTATAATGTTTTGATAAATACTCTGTAATTTCACAATTGAATTAATATAAAAGATCAAAATTTGAACTATATATTATATGTGAAAGTTCGAGTATTCAAAAGGCCTTTTATATTTTCTACCATAAAATGATTTGCGAATAACTAGATATTAATTCACATTAGTGGCATGGTTTTTAAAAGCCGTAGCATTATTACAGCTTTGAAAAATTAAAATGATGTTTACCACGATTAATTTTGAATGAAAATTAAATAAATGCGCTTAAAAGAGTTCTTTGTAGAACAATTATATCTCATAAATATTAATTTAAAGGAGTAAATTTTGCTGTTGCTTTTCATACGGTATTATCGTATTAGGTCAAAGCCAAATTAAGAGAATGAAAATCCATTTGGAAAGTAAAAAGTTGTCATAAAAGCAGAGCGCTTAAGCTTAGCGTGACAAACCTTAGTGGAACTTTATTTTTTTCAAAAGCTTCTACAACCAACAGATGTTTGAATTGCAAAGAAGTTATTGTTTACGTACAATTTGGATTAGGTTTTTAAACTGGCTTCATAGTTAACACGTGTTCCGAATTCTATATTAATGTTTGATTAAATGGAATCGATATAGAAGTGTTCCATGTCTATGCATAAATTTATCCATTCAAACTACCTCTAACGCAACCAAGACAAGAAGGGCCGATGCGACGCTCTACAATACTAACAAACAATAATTATTATCTTTCCATCATTGTTATATACGATTTTCTATTATCGCGAAATCGTGAGTAACTATTTAGATTTTCTTTAATCTTATCCACTTTTGTTTTTTGGTCCATATTTTCATTTATTGCCAATTTTTGCTGATGTTTCCTTATTCATAGTATGACATGAACAAAGATTATTAACCCGTGTCGCTTTATGTTCAATCACAACTGTAGCGTCGACCCATTTTCGTTGAATGTCTAGATTTTGAATTCTTCTAAGGACATTTTTACACTGATATTTTATGGCAAAAAGACCTAATAGTAATATGCTTTCAACCGAATTATATTAGCTATCATATTTTTTACGTCACCTAAATTATTTTATGTTCAAAATTACTTGCATAAATAGTTGTGGCATGTCTGACCTTTATATATTTCTTACTAAGATGAGTTTTTATTAGTATCTATATTTTTAATAGAACAAAATATTCTCGGTCAATATTTACCACGCATATTTATTGTTTCGTTTACCTTTAATTAGTTTTTACAACGATAGCTACATTTATTACGTTTTTTATAACATTCGTTAGAACAAGTACTTTCATTTGTAATTTTGGCACAAAACAATTTTCATTTTTGTTTAAGAGATTTAAGATTATCATAAACCTGTAATTTGTTGAACATATTTCATTTTTTTAACGTAGTTTAACCCGGCGTCATTGTGGCTACTAAACAGAACTTAGCCGTTGTGGCCGGATAAGTTGTACCCATGTGCATTATTGTACACTGAAAATATTAGTTTTCTATATTAGGGAAATAGGTAATTATAAACATTATTTATGAAAATTAAACATTTATTTATCATAAAATGAGCAAATTATCATCAAATTAGATCTTCTTATTCTGAGATCATTTTTTAGAACGTAACTTAAAAATATATTCAAAAATAAAAAATAATTAACATTTAGAAACAGAACATAAAATTTTCTATAGTACATAAACATGAAATCAGGAACTATATATAACAAAGCTTATTTATTACTAACATACTGACTTATTCGATATCGAGATCAACGCAACTTTGGCATAATGGAATAATGTGCTGCATACAAATAGGCTTGTTACACTTATTGCAGTTATGCCTAGTTTTTTTGTCTTTGGCAGAAGGACAGTGTTTGCATCTCCTGTATGTTTTTGAAGTTTTATTCGGAGGGTAGGTCATAACTTCACCAACTTGTTCGTGAATACGTTTACGTAAGCCTCTCGGTAAGTTCTCCATACTTTTTCTCAAGCGAAGATGACCTTCAAGCATTGATAGACCGAGTTTTCTAAGGAAATCATATCGGTTTGTTTTCGAGTTATTATTTTCAAGAAAAATAATCACGCTATTTATTGCAGCTACATTCATGACCGCATAAAATACTGTCATTGGCCAGCGTTTAGAGTTTCGAGATACATCATAGGTAGCACAGAGCTCATCAACCACATCGACGCCAGCTTTCGTAGAATTATAGAATGTGATTATCTCTTGTTTCCTTTTTTCACCACTAGCAGGATCAATGTTTTGGTCATGATGAAGGGAAGACAATACCAGCACCACTTTAGACCCTTTAGACATGTAGGAAATAAGCGTCATATTTTTTGGAATGCAAACTGAGTGCTGTATACTTCTTTTCTTTGGGTGGTTATAAAGTTTGGTGGGATTTCTTTTTTGTTTTTACGTAATGTACCTGTAGATGTTAGTTTATGATTTTGTTGCAAATGTGTTATCAGTGGAACGCTCGTGAACCAGTTGTCAAATGTAATATTTCTATTACTTTTAGAAATAGGCTGCACTAATCTGTCTACAACATTGAAAGCTTTATTGCTTTGCAAAAATGGCCCATCAGGCTGCTTACCGGGATAAATTTCAAGGTTGACAGTATAAAAGTTTTTTGCATCAACCAAAGCATAAATTTTAATGCCATATTTCGCAGGTTTGTTCGGGATATATTGACGAAATGAACACCTGCCACGAAATGCTTCCAGCTTTTTGTCGATTGTAAGATACTCATTGGGAGTATAAGTATTTTTACAGTTCGAGACAAAATCGTCAAAAATATATCTAATTGGAGCCAGATTGTCCAGTCGCTTCCGCTCTTGTGCACACCAGTTCCATCGGTTCTCCACAAGTCACTAAAAATTTGGCGATTAGAACGATTTAGTCCGGCTAAGTATAACAAGCCAAACAAAGCTAATAGTTCGTCTATAGTTGTCTCTTTCAATAAATACTGAAGCGATTGTTTATTGTTAGACAATTGTCTCTGTTTAATCTTAGCATTAGTATGACGAAGTATTTGTTCCAGCATATTATTAGTTATAAAGCGTCTCCAACACTCTATTTTAGTCTTATCATTTTGCGCAATAAGCTTTACCCCAGGTTTTTGTAATATTATGTTTTCTAACCTTGTGCGAACGTTAGTCCGAGGTGGTGCGAAGACCATTTGGTGGAATTGTCTTTACCAATATAAAACTGCTGGTTACATGTTGAAACAATTGCTTCTTGCTCATCATCACTGCATTCTTGTTCCGTATCACTGCCTTGACTTCGCTCTGAAAGATGGTCGATTTCACCCTCATCGTCTGAGCTGCACTGTTCATTGTCACTAACGTTAGCTTGTTCAACCAAGGCTAGGAGTCGACTTTGTTCCTTTTCATAAGACATGGTTCATAAAACTGTGAAAAACGATATGCAATTTATCAATAAACAATAAAAAACAACAAACAATCTGTATATATAAATGTTACATAGCCATTGTGGCCGGGTATAACTTACCCGCGCGCTCTTTATACACGTGTAAACTCCGTCGTCGCCTCAGTAACACTAAATAGACAAGTGAATACGCGAAAAGAGGTCAACAACCGCAGCTACTGTAACTCACAATATACGCGCGCATTTTGTTTTAAAGTTATGACCGTTTTAAAATGCGTCGGGTATTAGATACCCAGCAACAATGACGCCGGGTTAATTAGAATTTATAGAATACTGCAAAATCATATCTTGCGGGTGTACCTAATTTTTTACATTATTTACTTGAATATTTTTCGGAATGTGCATAAAAATGAATAAAATTGAGAAGAAATAGTTTCAAAACAGTATTACAAATAGACGTCTGAAGATATAAAACTTTCCGGATGATATTGAGAAGTTTTTATCGAGTATAAGTTTTGGAATTTTCATTCGTTCCATTCAAAACTGTTGCTACTTATACAGTTCAACAATTTTTAAAGTAGACAATGATGTGTTTGGAAATAAGCGTAATGGCTAAAGTTTGAATTTATCAGTGAGTGAACTTAAAATCGTAAAGTATATAAATTACCGAAGAGAATTACAAATTCATGAAATTGCCATGAAACATCATTTTTTTACCGCGCGAATTGTGTATATCATATGGTGATCGTATAAATGTTAAAGTCGTTCTACCTTGCTTAAACATTGTTCGTTAAGATAAGGATAGCACATGTCTTCGTAGTTAATTTAAAGTAATGTGGTAAGCTTTAAATATTTTAGACAAAAAGTTAAGTCTGGTTAGTTAAGTCGGTACATATATCTTATTACGAAGAGAAGTCTCTTCTACAGATATTTTCATATTGATATGTATACTTGTGGTTATAGTTTTTGTAAATAAGTAATGTTTTGTATTGTAATCTAGTTTGGTATTTTAGTTTGGTAGAAAGTAGCCATCGATCATGACTTCGCGTCGTCAAAAAGGGCATGATGATACAAGGAAACCATTCGTATTAATTGTTTTTTATACAATAAGATCGATGACAAGCTACCGTCGGAAATGATTTCATAGAGTTACCAGTTACCTATATTTTTTATATTGCTAAGAGAAAAAAACGAGAAACCGTGTACAAGCAAAAAATATTTTGTTTTGGAAATCTGGCGCCATCCATTATAATGCATTGACTTCTAGTAGAAACCTAGTTTTTTTTATTTAAATGAAATGTTATTTATAGGTATCTACACTCCATTTAGTTTGAAAGAGAGTGTTTGTGAACAATCAGATTTGACAGTTCGGATATTATATACCTTTTTCTTGCACTCACGTTAGTAATTTAATGTGGGTTTATTAGGTTTTTGTGACTTAAAAATATATTGTTTTATCAGTGTGCATATTTACACTACATGTATACGTAACTTAGATTATATGGGTTATATATGATATTTGATGATGAAGTGTTTCGAACAATTTATAAGTATTACTATTGCTCAAAAATATAGTAGAATAATACTAAACATTTGAATGGAAATAGTAGTTTAATTAAATGTTTTGTTATACAGAAAACTAAATTATCACAAAGTGAACATAAATATTTAATTTTTGAATAATCAAAACGTTTTTAAAGACGATTAAATGTATAAAACATACATAAAATATAATAATGTTTCACAGAAAAAACACTGTGTATATATGTAATTACATCACAATGAATCTGCGCTTCGACACAGATATCCAAAAATTTCAGAATGTTAGAGCCGACGAGGCTGGTCTTTTGCCGATTTCGCTGAGAAAAAATATTATAGAACATATAATATCTATTACAGAACATATTCGCATAGCATATTCATCATAAATCGATCTATTTCATGGTATATCAACATCAATAATGTTTGTTCAGCTATGTCGCAGGGCTTATTACATGAGTTGCTTCAAGTAGATGTTTACCAAACATACATATCCGAATAGAGAATGAAAATTTATTATCGTGCTCAATTCATGAGCACAAATCGGCATTTTTATCTGAATATTTTATGAAATTCAGGCGAAAGTGCAATTTAAAAATAATATTATGAACTAAGTATCAAGGTGCATTGACCATCAAAATGGGCATTACATTTCTTCTCTTTCTAATGTCTATTCAAATTATTTTTTAGATCATTCAAGTACAATAAAAAGTAATATAAGTATTACAATTTGAAATAAATATTCAACCATTTGTCGAAGATTTTAAGATGAGGTAAACTTTACATTTTCCGCAGCCATTGACATACATATATTACTCTTTATACTACTTATACGAAATTACATAGTAGATATATGTTTCTTTATCAGAATATTGTTTTAATTATTATATTATTTTCCGCTTAGTACACTATACCGCTCATGATGCGTTTTCTTTTTGCAAGACTGTTACAATGTGTCATAACGGATCATTGGGAATTCACTATAATATGTATACGTAGAATCAAGGCAGTGTTTTTGCCCCCGGCCATTTCTCAGCATCTGTAGTAATCAGCGTAGGATAATTCAGTATGATATGGCCTGTCCAATGAAAGGGCGGAGCGAAAAATTTTACAGTTTTATTCTAGATGTCGTGAGCTAAGATTGGTGAGCGATTGCTACTCAAATGTGTATGTTGCTGCATACGTTATTTATTGAAAAAATTAAGAAGTATATATTTTTTAACTTCAAAATTTCAATATGCCTCAATTTTTAGTACGTTAATATTTCATGTTGTAGTGTTAATATTTTTAAAAAATATTATATTTAACTGTGTTTTCGTTGAATACAATAACCTGTCGATAACATAACTTCAAAGTTAATAACAAATTCATAAGTGGCGCTAAATTTAGATTCCAGATTTTACTTTCCAGTTTATGCTCAGATATCTGATAAAATCTTAAAAATGACAGAGTTAATGAAGAGATTCCATTAATGCTGGAGAATCCCAAATCTGAACGGTCTCAAGAAGATCTACCACCAACAGTGCCTTCAACATCAAGATCGAATAACGATGTTCACAAAGGACACCGCAAAAAGAGACGCCTTCAAAGTACCTGACTGATATGTGTCTAGTTGTAGAACTGTTTACCAACATTCGGAAATGATCCTATTAAGCAGCAGAGGTAATAGCATCTCTGGGTTATAGGAAATGGAAATTAAAAATTTTAAAAAAATGAAGAAATAACTTGATATTAAACAGCAAAAATTCAAATTAGATTCAAGTACTGAGGAAGAAAAGACGATGGAATTAACCTGTAAAAATTCCAGTCAGGAAGATAATAAATATGATTGCGTAGAATACGGTGAAAATTACTACGAGACTGAAAAATTTAAGATTAGCTACAACGTATTGTTTATAAATTATGGCTGCATGGAAATTGCACTCCATTCGACAATTTTTCTAATTCTTGTGGCAAGGAAATGAAGTAACAAGAAACGGAAAAGTAAAACGTGCACGAGAAAAAAAAGGTAACGAAAAAGCAAAGGAAGAGGAAAAATAACCCAGAAATTAAATGGCCATCTTATCCATAACTTATACGTGAGTGGCTAACTTATAACAGATACTAAACATTAAAGCTTTTCCTATGCAGTAAATATTCTGAAATTAATATGCCTAACATTAAGAATTATCAACGAAAATATACATCGAAAAAGAAGTAAAAGCTCAGTTATTAAAAAAATAATATCCTAAGCTACGTACAACATTGTAGGTCACACTGGAAAATATTCTAGTAACAAAACTTATTTGAAAAGATGATAACATGTCACAATGTTGGTTTAATTATCTATATGCCAAATATAACATAAGTATATATGTATATAATCCAATAAAATCTAGAAATATAGCAGCGTAAGCTGGTACATTGTCGCTATCTCACTCTAATGTCTTATAAAATTAATGAATAGCTTATATGCTCTAGGCTTTTTCAGCGTCGAAATTTCGATTAGTTTGACGAAATTATCAATAGCGAGGAAAAATCAAACATTTTTCCAATTTCTTTTTAACAAACATATATTTATGCTTTTTTCCGGGAAACATAACATAATTTATATATTATCCGGAAATAATACAAATAATAATTCATAGAAAAGAGGTTATGTCAATTTTCTTAATCGTCTGCTGATGTTATTAATGATATTTAATTTTAAAAAAGGTTTCTCGTGGTATTAATAGTTTGTATATTTTTGTATGTATGTTTTTCTAGGTGTAGTAGAATTTAATATAGAAAACGTATTTAAATGATTTTTAAAATAAAATAATTAATTCGAAAGATGGTTGGGCCTTTTCATAATTTTGTAAAACCTTTTAATTTCAGAACAATAAGAGGAACCAGACCTGGGAAGAAATGTACGAAAAAATATACATCTGTATATAAAATAAAATTTTTCTCTTATACCGATATATAGATTATGTTATTGAAATAATTAAGGGAGTAAAATATAAATTACTGAAGGTTTGGTATAATGCAAAAATTATTAAAGTTTCCTATGTATATAAAGAAGAGCCGCAATGATCGCTACTTTAAACTAAGTGAAAAATGGGTTGGAACCAGTTTACGATATTCGCTATTCTATCTTTAAAATTCTGCATCATCTGTAATATGATGTTTATAATTATGTGTAAATGTTTTCGGTAAAAAAATTTTCGGATAACGAAAATTAACATACAGGTCATGCAAGTTATTTATTATCTTCATTTATATTAAGTATCTTCAATATTTTGATAATCAATTTGATTGAAGTATCAAATACGTTGGTGAGACGATCTCGTTCATCATTTCTTAGAACGCTTTATTTATTTTTAAGGTTTGAGAAACACAAATGTATAAGTCTATTGTTATGAAACATCATCGCAATTAACTTGATGTGCACCATCATATTATTTATAGTATCCAAATGGACATGGAGTGTGTATTTTATGGACTGTGTAAGTAACGAGTAATATTTATTTAAGCGGAGCTAGTCAATATAGGCTGGATGCGTTTTCCAGTTAAAGGTTTAAACCAATATAATTATCTTCTAGTAATGATCGTGGCTATTTTATATAATTTGAAGACATATAAAAGAAGGGATTGAAGTGTCGAATGCAGCCACAGTTATTTTCGTGAAAACATGAATCGTGTTTAGTATTTTAATATTAAATAATATTTTTGTTTTGAACCCTTTGATTCATTTGCAACTTGCATGTTGAATATAGTAGCATAACAATTAGAATACATGTGGCTTTAAAATTTTAACGCGTCTTGCAAATTTAAAATTTATTGATCGAAAATTGTGGGTTCAGTTCACGAAGTCCGAACGTCACGAATATCGGTGCAGTACTGGCATTACGTCTTATACTACTGTAAAATGCAGTGTGAGTACTATATATATTTTTTGCCAATTTTCTGAAAATTGTAAATCTTCAACAGTATTTCCAGTAGCTATATAATGTAATGCTATTGATAAACCTTGTCTTGAAAGAATATCATTCCAGTATCCTTTTTTTCAATTTCAGGTGTACAAAAAATACTTTAAACAAACCTATTAATTATGAGCAAAATTTTGTCGTAAAAGAGTTCCCCGCACACTTTGGCGCCTATGAAATACAAACAATTAAGATGATTAAACAATGTAATATGTTCATTAAAATTTTTATAAATATTAATATTTTTGGTAATGGAAATATATTTCCCAAGTAAATCCACCGTGCTTGTGATAAATAAGTTGATTATTTCTATATATTCAATTCATTACTGCAAATTGACTAACACAATTTTACTTTGAAGTACTTAGTAAATACTGTTATTGTAATTCTATTCAGTATTTTGACAAATGTATTGAAAAGTTCCAAGGAAGGAAGAGGCCACTATAAAATGTTTTCTGGACTCATTTGTTGAGAAAAAAATTCTCTGTTCAAAAGTATTTTCGATCGAAATTTAAAAGAACTTGTCAATAGTCCAGTCTTAATTTTTTCATCTTATTCGATTACGTTTTTCTGTAAAGTATTATCACATATGGAGTGACAGTTGGATATGTTAAATTAATTATTTGACATTTGGTTACAAAACTATGTAGATTCATTGTATAATTTGAAATTGAAATAGTTTCAATACCCCTGTAGGTGCAGCCTCATATTTTTGATAATCCAATTTTTTTTACGTGGCCAATATTGCAATATTGCATGGGGAACAAGTATTATATCATTTATCTAACTCAGTTTTCCAAAATTTTTCAAAGATCTAGCGCAATTTCTTGAAAACTCTGGTAACTTTAAAATATTTTCCAAACAAAGTTTGCAAACAAAATTGTTGTTTATATATAGATAAAAATACGACCCACTATGTTATAAAATCCAAACTTAAGTCAAAAGTTCATTCATAGTCGTGAAAACATTTATATTTCTCGGGGTTAGCGTTTATTTTTTGGCCACTAAGTAAGTCGAGGTCACCTTGTTATTGTTTGTGTACAACCAGTAAAATAAACTGGGTCGGAGAGATAAAACAAGAAACTTTCGGCACATTTATGAATCTTAGTAAAATATATATTTCACGATTAAATATAAATTCTGTTAAATTTTATGTATCATAGGATTTTATTTCTTTCATATAAAAAAGTTAGAGTTCTGTCATTCTTGCGTTTCTGCATTTCAAGAGAAAAAAACAGAGCTTTAATAAAATAATTAACGTATTTGTCTGCTTGACGTTGGAGAGGTTTTCCTTTGTTGAAATTCGTTCGACATACAAACATTATTTAGCATCGTAAAAAGCATAATAACCAGTAAACTTTTAATCAGTTAACTCTCAAAGACATTTGTGTGAAAATTTTAAAGAGGATAAATTAAATACGCGAACTTCTTTTTTATTTCATATAAAAAACCGTTTGAAACAGTATAAATATAAAAAGAAAGAACATCACCCTGGGTTGTAGGGTTTTAATGAAAATTACAACATATTTATGCCAGTGAAAAATATACTGGCAATATTTTTAAATGGTGGAAAATATTATTGATATTATTAGTTTAATAAAAATGTTATGTGCCCTTATTATTTAAACTTTCATACGTGTGGCTAAAATCATGATTCACTGATAATAAATATGTTAATTATGTCCTTTGGTGATATTATATTTCAAATGGTTCTATTTTATTTTATCGCTTCTATACAATAATGGAGTAATTATACATGCGCTTCTACACAAAAATAAAATTTCTAGCCAACTTTTCAACAGCGTGTTTGAATATTAAGCACATAAAAGCGTATACATATGGGCTTTTACGTATAAAACGTACATAAATTATATATTTTTTTCTCTTTCAGTCATAATGAGCACAACAGAGTGCTTAAAAATTATATTTAAACTAAGTTTATAGTATAACTATTCTTATTTTATAAAAAAAAACTACTAACCTTTCCTACTTCATCTGTATAGGGTTGAACACAAAAACAGATTATTTAATTGATATGACGTTTATATAATTGATATGATGTTTATAGACATATTCATATCTAATAGCTCTTTAGTACGTGTGAGTAATGATCAATAACGATTAAAGTAGAGGGAATCGCCGTACACACATGAAAAACTTTCCTCAATATATCTATCTTTGCCCTTTCTATTTCCTGTCGATTCCCTCTTGGGGGTAAGTTTCCATCCCTTACAACTCAGAAGAGGGTTGTACTTATAAAAATTATATTCTAGCTATAAAAGGAAAATCCTCGGTCCGGTATTATTGAATAAACTTTCATTCTTCGCATCTAACAATTTCCAGAGATCATCACCTTTTTGCGATACCATTCTAAAACGAATTATATTAGCTCTTCGATTTCTCGCGAAATGCAACTGTTCAGTCACCTGATCGTAAACGCATGAGAGTGTAATTTTAGTGATGTTTTTGTGATTTTTGTTACGATAAGTGACAGTAAAATTTTGGCAAAATGTATTCTAGTCATCTTTTGCAGTTGTGTACTTTGTATTCAGATTTAATTTAAAGGTTAAACTTTGTCAAGCCATTAATTTTTGTTGTAATGAAAAGATTACCTATAATCTATTAATAAATGTGTGTAAATCGATAAATTTGATTTTCAATATTTTAATACATATGCCCTGATTCCACACAGAATGACTGATTCTTGACTTGTGTGGAAAATGAGTGGAAAGTTGGCCACCAACTTTTCCCACAAAAGTCGGAACTTGTCGACCACCGACTCACCACATGCGAACGTCATTCGTCTGAATTTCGCTTTAATATTTTGTAAAACTTATTCATGGAAATGACAGATATTTAGTTAGCGGCACGGGTCTTGACTTGTGTAAAAAGTAAGCTGAAAGTTGGCCAACAACTTTTCCCACAAAATCGACTCTTGTCGGCCGCCGACGCGTCACCAAAGTCATACGTCTGAATTGCGCTTTAATATTGTATATAACTTATTCTACCTGTATAATACTTTAAGACTCCTATTTGTGGATAAGCAATATGTTAAAATTTATATGTGCAATAATGCTAAAATGGATAACCCGTGATTATTTGCCTCAGTAGCACATTTCTATCCTAGTATTTATAAATTTGGATAATTATAGAATGTAGCTGTTTTCATAATGCATCTCTACTTCTTCTTGAAGTCTGTTGTTTATTTTTAGGTAACCTTCAAAAGTGCGCGATCATTGGACACTGTGTCGATACTTTACAAGGTCTGATCATCTTATCGGTGATCGGATAACGCAATCACGACTCGATCTTAAACTAGAAGCCATTACATAGAGTCTTTTTTCGTATAATGAGAGCTTTTAAAGGAATATTAACCAACGCCTCCAAAACAAAATTAAATGTAAAATTAAGAGATGTTTTGCTTCAGAGCATTATAACATTGATTTTATGAAAAACTAACATCACAGCTTTTTAGAGAAAATTTCCTAACAAAAATTATGACCTATGTATGTTTGGGGCAATATTTATTTATTGAAGTGTTTTACAACCTCAAACCAGTATGTAGGTGAGGTACATAAAACATCAACAGACATGTATAAAAATCTGATTTACATTGGTTTTATTTACTTGTTAATTGGTGTTATTATTTCTTTATTTTTTACTGAATTATTTATTATATATAAATATATATATATATATATATATATATATATATATATATATATATATATATATATGTTTATTTATATATTTACTACCAATAAAATTCTAAATGAAAATGTACTTAGGATTATCTGAACCTATTTTAAATGATTGAAAGACCCCAAAAACTGATTTTCGAATAAAAAGCACTCTAATTTTGTTGAGCAAGTTGTATATTATAGTCGATAATGTTCTAGTTGGATCGCACAGTAAGCGTCCAGCTGGCGTCAATTTCATATAGTTTCTCGAAGTGTAAACACATGTTATTATTTTTTTCGTGAAAATGTCTAATTGTTTCGTTTGTGAAAAACTTCTTGAAAATGAAAATACATCTATCACGGTTAAATCAAAAGGTGCAAAATATTTACTTGAAAGAATAATTACAAAAGGTAGAAATGATGGAGAAAAATATTACGTAGTGTTTCCTAAGTTACTATTCTGATAAACGAAAGGTTAAAAGCGACACGACGTCGAAGTAGTAGTAGTAGTTCTTCCACATTGTCAACTTCACCATCTGTACCTGGAGCCCATGCACCTTCTTTTGATTTTCCCAATCACTGTTTAATTTGTTCTAGTAATATATGGACTGAGGCGAACACCAAAACCGTAGAAGTAAAATGTCTGTTGTATCTAAGCCGACCTTCAGAACTTCACTTGTCGATTTACTTCAGGAATGTACCGATACGAATTCCATTGAAATATTGGATCAAATCAAACATATTCCTAACTTGGTTGCTGGTGGTGCAAACTATCATTAGGATGGCAACAAATGTTTCTGGTTGGTTAAATCTCAAGGTGGTTGGCGGTAGAAATGATAAAATTGATATTATAATGGAGTACATGTATCCGTATCAATAGAATAATGCTGATGAATGTCAGTTTAAATTATCAGATTTAAATAAAAGTATTAAAACAGACTATATTCCAGATAAACCAACTATTAATGAACGTTTAACCCAGAAATATGGTAATGATATTGTAATTTGGAATCAACTATATCGAGATACAATAATTTGGAATCAACTATATTGAAATACAGAGCATGAAATTTTATCAAAATCGAAAACATCTAAAACATTTATACCAATACAGTTCACCAAACCTGGCGCACCTGCAGAATTTTTGCAAGTGCAAAACAAAATACGGTAAAGCCAGTAGACGCCGAAAAGCAGTACTTAAATATTTAACAGTTTGCCAGCATTGTAGTGGCGAAATGTACAAAAAAATGTTTGGACCTTTTTGAATTTTTAAACATTGAGGATATTGAAGACGACTCGCTTTCATTACTACTGTTATTCACATTGAACTTGATCTTAATATAAAGCCTGATATAAACATTGCAGAAAATTTCTCTACTTTCTGCAATGTTTGTATCAGGATTTAGTCATGAGCAGGACCGTCAAAAAAACTGGATTAAAATAAGTAATTAAAAATTAATATCTTAGGCCTACAAGAGAGTTTCGTTAAGAAATTCTCTATAAAAAAGCTCTGCTGTAATTTTTTTATAAAATGAATAAAAAAAAATTAAAACTCTCTGAAACAAAACATCCCTTAATTTTACATTTAATTTTATTTATAACTTTTTAATTATAAATGTTAGAACAAAAAAGTTGTAGGAAAAAGTTTTAGATAGTATGATTACCAAAAAAAAGTTTTTATACAAAATGTTCTAATAGTTCACCAAATAAATACAATAAACTAATCACACCTTTATTTTCAGAATGGCGGCCGAGGGACACAACCTCCAATCCCGAAAACTCAAATTTAAGGTCACGGTTATGTGTTTTACAATAAAAACAAATTAATTTGCATCCTAAGTGAAATGCACGATTGGCCTTTTTTTTGGCCCCAATTTACTGTACTATATCATAGATTAGATATCGCCTGATACCTGTTCGTACTTTTTTCTTACATTTTACTTTAAGATTTATTATGTATTTTGAATAGATGTTAAACAGAAACCGGGAGAGTATGAATCCTTGTTAGATATTAACTTGACTATTGAAGGTTTCCGACCCTGCGCTATCTACACAAACAGCCATTTTTACCCCCTTGTATTGTCTAATTAAAAGAAAAACAATATGTTTTCTGGCATCTGTTTATAAAATGTTCATCACTTAATAGCATTAGAAACTTTTAGGAAATCTATGAACAAAATATAGTGTTTAATGCTCTACTGAATTATTTCGGTATGTCATAGCCTGCTCCTCAATATTACGAAAAGAATGGTTTTCTATAAATTAGCTGGTTATATACATGCACAATTAGTCAACGTGTATTACAAGGAGTTTTTTTTCAAAATGTTATTCATTTTGAAATATTATGTGGTTACTTGAACATGATAGTTAACATTAAAAACATTAGAGACACAAATAATTGGAAATATTCTTCTTATCACTACGAAATACCTTTTGATGAAGGGTTTAACGATACTGTCAACAGATATTTATTCTTATTTGGTACTAGTTTTAATCATGTCAATAAATATGAGTGAATATGTAGATATCTCATGGGAGAAAGAAACTTTAATTAACGAGTATTATCAGTAAAGAATTTTAAAATTAAGAAATTATTTCTTAATTCTTGAGAGCTAATTTAGACCGAACTGTTTTCCATACTTTTTTACTTTTGACCTTTAATGCTCATTGATATAATGAAACAAGTACGTGTATCGTTTTTCAATTTAAAGTTTCTATGAAACAGACTGAAACCGAATAAAAACTAAATATTAATCATTGAGTCACAGATATAAATCATGGCGTCAAGAAAAATAATTTTTTGTCGAAAAGTAGTTATGAAAATTACGCTTCTTGAAAAATCATCGTGGGAATTAATAGGCATATTCTCTGATACCCAATAGATAGAAAAAAAAATTACTAGAACGGACCTTTAATTTAGGCCTGTAGCTTCTCTTAATACGTCCGTATATACGTAATACATACCAACATTAAGAGACGCATGTCATATTTAAAGCAAATTTAGGTTATGACATTTAAAAAAAATTAAAAGATAATGTTTTTTTTTTAAAGAGTGTCGCTTTTGTCCATTGTCAGTTGGTTATTTGTAAAATTTCCCGATATGTAATTATTTTTATCCCCTAAACTTGGAGCTAAGGCGAACTAGTTGTTAATAAGGCACGGATCCGCAATGTTGTGCAATAAAAAGACGTGTGCCAGAGGACGCACAATACAAGTAAAATATGTTGCGTTTTGGGCGCGTTTATTCAAAATACATATGCTTGGAAGGAAAATATTGTAGTACATGATATTAAATTAAGAAAAAATGAGAAACAAAACAATGAAGTCAAATTATGGAAATGTAATAAATAATTCAAAACTATTAAGTCGCACGAGTGAGTAATTTGCGTGGTAGATTGAACATGGCTAAGAAAACATAAATAACAAGAGAGCAACGGGAGCAACCGAAGTACAAACACACCCGCCAACGCGCAAAAAAAATCAATTCAGGAATAAGCTTATTTTTATTTATTTCATGTATATTTTCTAAAACGAAAAGTTTTTTAACTGTAATAAAATATCCTGGAATCCTGGAGGCAAATTTGTAGACTGTACCATCATTTCGTAATACAGAAACTACTTTCGTAATACAGAAACTATCCTGAACATCTGCGCGCCTAAGTATTGTCGGTAAAACCACCGTGAAAGTAACCACGTTGAACTTCTTTCATTTTGTTCCGTAGTTTCGGCTCAATTTAAAACTTTCTTATAATCCAATGCAAAAGAAAAGTGCCACCTTCTGTCTATTTAAATAATTTCCCTATTCGCATGTGGCTCTCTATTAGGAAAGAAAATATTTTGCGTTGTCTTTTCTATAAGAAACTATCTTGAAATTGTTTTTGGTTTAACTTGAATTAAATCATTTTCATTAAAATTTTGCCTGAATTTTATAGAACTGAAATTTATTAATTTAATCATCATTATCGTTACCGCTTAAACGCTTTATTTGGTTTTCTATTGTTATTCATTTGGTCGTCATTTTAATTTTCCAGTAGAGCAAAAATAACCTGCTTAATTTTCATAGAATAACAAAAATAATACTTTTTAAAGCACTTTTTGAAATTTTGAGAATAAATTTTATACACATAATTTGAAATTAATTGAAGCTTTGTTAATCAAACAGATTTGAAAAATTCTCAGACACCGGTGTTACAGGAATAAAAATGAGACTCTCATGTCGAGAAAATGAAAAGTTTTTTTTCAAGTTTTCTTGAAGTCAACTGGAAAAATGTGTTTTTTTTTAATTTCAGGTTATTTTTCCTAATAGTTTTTAAATGCTATTTCTACGGACCTCTTTAAACTAATATAATGAAACAGAATACAAATTGTTTCCCGATATTACAATTAAACACAGATTTACTAAACCCAAAATCTCTCGCAGGCCTGTCGGAAAAGCCATGTAAAATTCCTTAATTTCGAGAGTATAACAGAAGAATAACCATCGACCAATATCGGTTAATAGTTTATTTTGAAATAATTTAGTAGCGCCTACACATTTACAAAGCCATCGATGTTTATGATCTTTAAAATGGTTTACAAACAATTTTAATGTATTTCTTTATATTATTACTGTTATTTTTATTTCTAATTCAATATCATTGATGTATGTAATAATAGAAACAAAGATGAATTAAAAGATGAATGTAAAGATAAGTTTTTTATATTGAATTATGATTACAAATTTTACTCCATTTTTGCTTTTTCCTGATCGTGAATTGCTGAATTATTTTTCTTACAATCTTAAAAAATACCTGGTTTCTTTAAATCATATTATATTTCCATCATAACGGAACGTTCCGTTTGTAATATAAAAAATCTAAAAATGAATATGCAAAAAAAGCAAAGAAAATTTGCTTAAAAAATTCCAAAATCTCTAAAACAAATTCCATTTCCGTTGCTTCACCTTCTTAAATTTAATATAAAACTCTTTTTTTCTGCAATAGCAACCTTATCATTAGTTATTTAGTCGCTAAAATATTAAAATAAATTTAATTAGTTGCCTCTTTCAACCGGTTTTATTTCCTTCTTAGTTTTATTTTGCTATTGTTCAATACAATTTTTTATGCAATAAACTTAATAAAATGGAATACAATGTTTAGCACTTTTACATAAAAATTTACTTTTCTGCAAAATGTTTTTTCTATTGGAGCATGTGGGATATAACCAAAAAAGCACTAAGGAATAGGTACATATTTTTATTTTGTTTTGAAAACGTAATAATGTGAGAAACATATTGTCTTTTTTCAGACATTTTGTGCAACTAATTGTACATGATATACAAATACCTAAAATTCCTGGCTTTTTTGAAAATAAACTTTATGTAAGCAACATATAACATTGGCCAATAGTAGTTTATATCTCATTCCTAATACGAACATAGATTTGTTTTCAGTTATCGTGAACTTTTATATTATTACTTTAAAACATAGTAGGAGGTTGTGACACAGTCGATTTCTAGGAACTTCCGAACTGCCAACGTTTTGCATATATTGCATTTTCGACGCACCGTTTCATGTAGTTCACGCCTACGGCTTACGGGAAGTAGTTGCATCTACGCGACATCTACGCCAAAAAAATCACCAAAAGTAAGTCTTTTATCAATATTTTTATGTCTTATTATTCGATACGTATTTCATCAGTGTGTTCTCTTCAAGTTTCATTCCATGATATTTTTTGGTTTCACCTCATGTTTAGATGTTAAGAGCCATAATTCTGACCGAATTACGATTTTTTGCATCTAGGAAAATTAGCACAACTTATCAGAACTCACTTATCTTGTCTTCTTTCTAGGAATAATGTATTCTGGTATGACTTCGCACACTTCTATTTTCACTGCCATTTCATTTTCCCAGAATGCATAATAAATATGTTAGATAAACTGACAGGACTATACCAAGTGTCAAAATATATGAGCTAACCTTAGGAGAGGTAATGTTAAGTTAATAATCTTAACTACATATCACAAAAAAGATATATTACAAAAAGGCATATGAGGCTAAGGAGACAAACCTCCGTTTGTCGAGTATACCAGTTTGGCGATTTTCACGATAGATATGTTATGCAATAAAAATATCTTTATTGATTTTTTGGGCTGACAACATAAAATATATATGTTAGCAAAAAACATAATAAATAAATTTCGGTGTCGCGGGTGGGAAAAGTATGGCTCAAACTATTTATGGAACGTCATCCAAATATGTCCTTAAGGTTGCCCAAAGCTGCGAGCACAACTCGCACTACGATCATACAGCGGTCTTAAATAAGCACGCACTTGATGCAAAATATATTTTTTAATGTCTGAAAATGTGTTAGATTAACTGCACAACGCAGCGAAAAACACATCAATGTAGAGGACAACTCTATTGAAACTAGCTTTGGCTCGGAATGCTATAGGTAATTACATACCCATTTTTATTCTTCTTTTCTCGTAAAATATTATAAGAACATTTTATTAGAGATATTTCAGCTAGATAAATAGGAACAGCCAACGGATCTTGATAAAAAATGCAATATTTTGTTACTATTATAAGATAATTGGTACTTCATATGTTGATAATTAATAATACTTGTATTAATTGATATTGAAAGTCGCAATAATATGCCAAATGATAGTAAATCGGTCTAAATATTATTAAAGAACCTAAATAATTATTGTTGATTGGTAGAAGTTTTTTGTCAACAGTAGCAGCGTTTAAATTCAATTTAGTTCTTTAGTCACCAAATACACAGCTCTCCCAAATTATCTCAACCTCTATCCTTACTAACTAGAAGAGTTGTAAAAAGATGAATTATTTCAGTTTTTTTCGATTTCCTTATGGATATTGATTAGTGTTATTTATTTATATATTTGCCTTATATGACATATGATATGGTCAGATATGCAGTTTATAGACTTAGGATCTTTTCCGATTTACTGAGATATGCCAGTTAAAGTGAAAAGTGTCACAACCCTCCTCAGTCTCTCCTGTACATAAGTGAATTTTATGTCCTCTTTACACCTGAAAATTAAAAATATTTTCTATTACCTCAAAATGATTTCAATGCAAGTACGAAAGCGAGCCTGAGACGGACTTATTTCTGGTTTGTTTTACAAAAGGAAAAAAGGAACAATAATAATATCTTATAAATGTCTCGCTGGTTTTTATGTCTCTCATAGCCAATTTTTAAAAAAATCTTTTGACGAAAAAGCTTGAAAATTGGCATTGAAATAAATAATATTAACCCTTTTATTTTGTTAACACATTTAAGTACACGGTATTTCATTTATTCGATATATATGTTAAAAGGTGTGGTTATTTTGCATTAAAGTAACATACCCCCTTTTTTACATTTTTAAGGAACCTATCCCTATAGGTTTGTAAAATAGGGGAAAAATTAACTTCACTTATTATTCCCTTTTGTTTCCAAAACTACTAAAACAAATTACGAAATAAAAGTATCAGTAGAGTCTAATTGGAAAAATACAGGAAAATTATAGCGAACATCCCAGTTCTTAGGGTTTTTAATAAATTCACAACAGTTTTACGACTAGTAAAGTTATACTGGACAATAAATTATTACGTTGAAAAAGAAAATTAACAATTTAATAAAGTTTAATGGAAGTACTTCACGCTCATAAATATTGAATATATTTGGGGTTAATTTTGTAGAAATTCGTTATTCACAATTAAATGAAACTACGTGATGAACATCTTCAGGTGGGTTATTATCAGAGAATCTTTGCCCACCTGAAGATGTTATAATGCAACGAAACCTAGGTCGTGTTAAAGAACTTAAAGAAAGTAGAAATAATACTACATCACGTAGTTTCATTTAATTGCCCTTAAATATTTACACTTTTTCACATAACTATGAACGTACGAAACCGTGTAATGCAAGTTTTACTCGTATAAGTGCGAATGTTTTGGTTTTCATAAATATTTTTTTTTCCTAATGGTTTCTTATTATTATAATTTCCTGAATTATTTCGTGAATTAAGCGTCTTTCTTCTACTATATCTATTTTACAAAAAAAAAATAAAAACTCAAACTTATAGGTTTCCTTAAAAGTTAGATACGTGCAAGCATTCAAAAGTATCTACAATAGTTTACAGTACAAGTAACAAAATAAACGTTAATTAATGGAACGGAAAAACGCACATAAATTTAAATTAATAGTGAAACTAATTATCTCCATAATCGCATTCCCAAGGTGGTAAATGAAGCAGAAAAAATATCAAGATTGAGAACGTCTCACAATGCTGTGTTCATCAACATCCAATCTGGCCCTTGTTTAAGAATTCTAAGTCCATTAAATAGAATGATACACAAGGTTCGTATTTCCTTATAACTTTTCATGTAAATGAAGGTAGAATTGAGAAAGGTGGAATATATAGCATTCATATGAAGCACTGTTGCTATCTTTGTAAGATGAAACCGAACCGGTCTGTTAATTTTTGGGATTCCGTAGCAGAATAGCAAAAAACACAAACCTTTCAAATTCATGAATTTCGTCTGTCCATCTGTAAGATCGCAGTTCCATTATTCTTTTAGTATAATGCTGATCTTAATTAAAATTTTCAGAAATGCGTAATAAATTACGCCAATACTTTATATATTGAGAAAACCACATTTTTCTATAGATTTCCCCTTATATGAAACTTATGAATAAAACTTGTTCTAGCGAACTCCATTGAATGAGGTAAAAAAAAGAAGAGCATAAAAAGACAGAAAGACTAAAAAAATGAAAAGTGAAAGGGAGAAGAAAGAAAAGAAGAAGTTAAAAAAGAAAGAGGTAACTAAATATTGACAATAGAAAAATAAATTGTTTAGTATTGTTTTTTCACTTCACCGGTAGTGGTCACTATTACTGACAGGAATAGAGATAGTTGATAGAATATTTAAAGTAGACATCACAGCTAACTAATCATAGTAGCATTGAAAAAAGAAATAATTATAAATAATTAATAAATGTTTAATTTAAGGGTTTGTTTGGCAGTATCCAAGGAATGTTCAATGCACATGAAACACTAAAAATGTTCTATTTAAATTTTATTATGTACGTTGTAATTATTTCGACCTACGATACGATATTGATTTCTTATTATTTTAAAATGGAATATTATGAGGTTGTAGGCAGGTTAATGTACATAATACATGTAAGTAATGCAAAAAAATACCTTAATTTTGAAACAATTTCAAAGTTATTGTTTGACTAGAACATCGTACTAGCATAAACAGATCGAAGTCGTAGTCACCAGAAAACTCACATCAGATGTAAACAATAATATATCAATATACTTTATCGATAATTCATATCTCACACTTTTTTGTTATTCGCAGTTTCTATTTTATATAGTTGAAAATTAGCGATTAATGTTACGTGTGTAAGGAAGTTGTTAGGTATACAGAGAGAAATGGAACGAAGAGCGGAAAAAGGACGTCACCTCGAAAGACAATTATCAGGCAAATTGGAAAGAAATTGAATCGCGGCCTGTGTTCGGGAAATTGGTTTATAGGAAATTTGTGAAAAGAATTTATTTCCATTTTTCTTTCACACGTACTTGGCGTGCGAGAAGAAAAACTAAGAAAGGATATATGGATCTCCGATTTCAATTATAGTATTAAAATTACGATATATTCAACATATAAAACATTTAATTGTTCGAAGGTTCAAAGTTGCATTTTCTTATATAAAATCACGCTCAACTATATAGGAAAAATTACAGCACCGATAACCTGTGCCTATAAAATGTAGTCACTCATATAGGAAATCATTAGAATTGTAAAGCCTACACACTGGGAATTTGATGCATGTATTTATTTGGCTTCTAAGTACTCGGTAAAAATGAATTTTTCATGTTACCTTTAGGTGGATTTTTATATAAAAAGGGAAATATATATATATATATATATATATATATATATATATATATATATATATATATATATATCGGTCTTTACCATCAATGCGCCCTAAAAACTTTATTAGAGACCTTTGGAATATTTCGACCTTCGTTATATTGCATTGTTCCGTTAAATTATTTTCAGTCTTAAACAAATTAGAGGTATACTCCGAGTTCATAATTTTTTTCTTTCGTAATGCTTTGCTAGTGTACTTTTTTCATATTTCGATATTATTATAATGGAAAAATACATCATGTACATTTCAATATACATTTTCTTTGCAATAAAATAGTCACAGATATATCTATACAACATAAAAACAGTTACACCCACTTTTATTATTTCATTCCATCCATAAGGGGATGAATCATGCCGTGCTCAAAAACATATGTATATATATATATATATATATATATGAAAAAGACCTTCTCTAATGAAAAAAACAATAATTTATCAAGCACGCATGCACGCACACGTAAATTTTTTTTTTTTCTTTCACTCAAATTTTGCAGATAAATTTGAGAAAAAGAAAAAAAAAAAAGAGCTTGTTTTTTCAAGAAATGGCCAAGTAGCAACGTTGTGAAATTAGTGGTTTATTTGCATGTACACAAATTCATTCCCTCATAAGTTTGTATATGAACTACATATATACTAAGTATTTATATAGTGCGTTCCCACTTTTATCCTAAACTACTATACCAATTTTGATAAGCTTGTGTCATCCGCACGATTTAGGTAAATTAATGTATATATACATATATATATATATATATATATATATATATATATATATATATATATATATACACACTTGAGATTGAGCTGTATAGACAATTATGTCCATTCACATTTATAATACTGACTGTGTTCAATATGTAAATAAATTTTGTTTAGTTTAACAGCCACTTTTTAAATTTTAGTAGAAAAATTGTATATTTTTACAGTTTGATTTTGGTTTTTTGAATCCATTTCTTTTACATGAATTAGATTCTTTAGAGAATTTTTAATTCTAGTTTTTTTTCCACAGCAGCTATCCTAATTAAACAACTTATAACCTTTCATATTAAAAGATTATCTTGGAAATATATCTTAATTTATCAATTCGGTGTTAAAGAGAAAGAAATTAAATTCACTTTCAACCACAAAGCATTGAGGGCAATACACTTAATTTATCTTTAATTAAAGCTCGCCATTTGAGAATTTTCTAATTATAGTCTATTTCTTAGGGGTAAGGTCGGCCTCAATTGAAATATGTCAAGATGGCTTGCCATATTTCAATTAAGGCCGACCATATGTTTAGGAACATATGTTCTTAACAATTTTTTAAATAGTTTACTTGACAGAGATCTTAAAGCGAATGGTGAATATATTTTAGTTTCTTTGACATTAGAAAATATTTTAATAATTTTTGAAGTTATACTTCTTTAGGCACGTTATGAAAAAATGATGAGAGTGAAATTTTAAGATTCGTCACACAAAAGTTACAATATGAAGTTGCAGCGGTTTCAGTCTCGAAACAAAAGCTATTGACACCATCGTCGCCTCTGTTCACTGTTTTCATATTCATAGTATTTATCCACATGTTTCTAGTGTCTACATTCACACACGTGTTTTAGTTTCATATAAGTGCGATTTATATATGTGCTGATAAATTATATTCAGTAGTGATTTAAATTCAATATTTTGATTAATATATTTACTATTCGTAAATATTAGTGAAAAAATTGTGTTTATGGACTTTTTCAAGTGCTCCAATATAATTGAGGTTATCTATCCGTATGTATTATTTAATGATGCCAAAGAAGTATAACTTCTCACGTGCGTACATAAGTACACGCACTCTTTTTTTATTGTTTATCATCGATTAATTGAAAATATATATATGGTCATATTTTTTCATTAGACGAATTATAGTTTTATATAAGTTTAATTGATAAAAAAGTGAAAAAATACCGAATGTTTAAGAACGATTCTCGTATTGCAGAATACATAATCGAGCTTTTGCTATTACAATGCATGAAACAAGGTGATATATAACTAGGTTTTAAATCAGTAATTTTAATCTATTTTACAATGGATATAATGTTGGTTGATTCCTGCAACTTTGCATACCTTTTTATCTTCTTTATTTTAAAGAGATAAAAATTCAATTAAGCCGTTTTTACACTAAACGTTCTTAAAAATCACAATTGTAAACAAACAATACAGCAACCAGTTATATAGTTTTACGCTAAATCTTAAAAATCACAATTGTATTAAAATAATATTTCCCATTTATCCGCAGCAGAGGTACAAAATGGCTGCAGCAGTGGAATGCATTTTTATAAAAGTAATATTAAGTTGTATTTCGTATGTTGTATTTCGGAGATAATATTTTTATAATATTCTACCCTTCTAAAACTATACATGATATGCAAAATATTAATGTCGGGAACGTTCATGGGCATGATTACAATAACATTATTACATAATTATGTGTGATTATGTAATCGTGTTATTTGGAATTAATGGGCGGCACTTGTGTAGTACATGAATTCTTTTACCTAATTACAAGTGAAAATAATATGGTGAGAATGCCTCTTTTTCATTGCTACGATGCTAATGGGACTAAAGGTATAAGTTCATGGAGCAATCAAAAAGAGCATAGATTTCGATATATTATTCAACGCCCTTGTTGACTTTGTCGTTTTTATATATTTCAACTACACATAATAGTTTTAAAAAGAACTTATTGCTGCTTATTTAATTGGAATGACCTATTTTAGTATAGATTTCAATAATGGTCTTTTTGGAATTTATTACGAAAGAGATAAAACGAGACCCGAATATGAAAAACAAACATGTAATATTTTAATTAACACACCAAGCGGGTTACGCACACATTAAGATATGCAGAAAAATTAACATACCTTATTTTACGTAGAATTTTTATTAAACTATTTAGACACTTTGAGACACTTTTAGATAAATGATGGACAGACGGATAGATATATGGGAATTACAAGTGTGTATTGTTAATATTTATTTATTATATATGTATTGACACATTACAGGAAATCAGACAATTATAAGAACGGAATTTTTAAAATAAATTCAAATTATAAATAGTACAAAGAAATAAAGATTTATTAGATCTAATAGAAAGGTTATACGTTACGATAAAATCTGGGTACATAATTTTATGAAACCGTGAAAGGTAGCGACGACATTATCCCTCATCATAAACAAATCGCTTTCTGATGCAACCGCGACTAAACTGTTAAAAATTTGAGTTCCGAGAGAAACTGGAGAATTCTATTGTAATTCCCACTAACGAGTTCAGATATAAAATGCTGGAAAACAAGTTTCATAAAGGCATCGTCTCTTCTGAATGACAAACAATGAAAACCTGGCATACCCAGGAGTAAATTGGTAGGATTGGAGTAATTGGTAGGTAGAAAAGGAAAATAACCATATCACATCATGTACAGAAACCGTAAGAATGTCTTCTGTACATGTTCAGTCATCAAACTGCACTTGTTTCGTGGGGGCTCCAAATAATGGAACCAATTTTTAACCGGTAATGCAATGATTATGTGCACAGTAGACGAATTACATATCGGTGTATTCTGTACTTTGTATTTTAGTATATTGGCTCATATTTTGGAAGGATGCACAAAAATAACTAATTCCAAGACAGAAGACAATTAAAAAACACTTTCCTTTTATATTTTTCGTTTACGCCATATATATATAGGTATCAAAAATAAATTCATATTGTTTTGAGACTATGCAATACTAAATGTGACTTTCAAAACAGTTTGAAAAAAATTTAAAATTGCGTCTTCGTGAAAAGAATGTGGTTAATAATATTCTCAAAAAAGTGTTATGAACTATCATCCCCTACAACTTTTACCAGGGAATGTTTACATATGGTTAGGTATGTATATGCGATTGCAATTTTGAAATCGATCGATTGTTTACTTGTATGTCAAACGACTATGGTATTGCATGGGTGTGCGCATATTATCCAAACTACAGCAACACGAGGGAAAAATAAAAACAATCATATGGTTCATCTTTTGACGAAATAATCAAACAACTGTCGACCGACAGTAAAATGTGCGTGCTTGTAATTTGACATGCGCGTGCACTAGACCAAATAGTCTATATGCAACTTTGTGCTTATGAAAAAATTAATGAAATGATTTTATTAAAACTCTGCTCAATAAACTTAAGACGTTTTTTGGTTATTCTTTAAAATTGAAATATAAGGTGTATAAAATCTCTGTGACTAATAGTCTATAGTATGCGCGTTGATATAAACTAGACGGTTTATTTGATTTGGAATCGTGTTACACATACACGACATGTCGAGTCTTAGGGTATATAATTTATATTTAGGAATTGAATAAAATATGTTTTATATTATACGAATACACTACTTGTTTAATATAATCGATAAGGCGCACGGGGCCCACTCATGAAGTTTTGTATTCTTCATCAACTCTCTAAAAATATGTTCGGGAGAATAAAGTGTAGTACACGGGTGTTAATTAATAGTTTTTAACTGTATTAATTGTTACTTTTTATTAATTATTTATTTATTTTTCATGTAAACTAAATAATTATATGTAAAAAATGTCATCATTTTTATTTAATTTTTCAGAAAAGTCGGTTAATCTGGTACTGAGGGGAAAAGGTTGATGAGTATTCGTTATGAATAAAGTAAAAATAGAATATAAAGAAAATATTCATTACGCCGTATAAGATATATATCTCACAATGTAACCTACCATTTTAATTACTTTAAATAACATATACATCTAGATGAAAGTAAAGAAAATAAAACATCTAGATGAAGCAGTAGCTAAAAATGTTATATGGATTGTTCTACTTTTTCCAAGTTGAGATTGTTCTACTTTATCATTGAATTACATCTTGTTGAATTAAATGGGATTGTTCTACTTTTTCATTGAATTAAATGGGATTGTTCTACTCTTTTATTGGATTAAATCTTGTTGAATAAAAAGTAATTATCATTCTAGACAATAGAGTTATTATTACGACAGTTCTCAGAATATTAACTCCTGATTGACGCGTGTGTAGTGATATTTTAGTCTGCTAGTGACGAAAGCTCTACCGCTAATGAAAATTCAACGTCAATGCCGTAATTCCTCAATCACATAATTAAAGCGTCAATTGTATTTTTACCCAAAAATTTATATATGATATATTGGCTAAGTAATATAACCAAACTGTAACGTCCATGTAATATTGAATTACCTATGCTACAACACTTTAAGGTAATATTTATATTTGTCTATGTGACATAGTAATGGGATATGTCCGACTTGCACACAAGGGGCTGCAACCTAGTTTAATGGACCACCGACGCTGTGTAGTCTGGCAGTCTAATTAAGCTCCGATTGAAAGTTCCAGCCTTTCGACCATTTCAATTAAGCTCTTTGTTCCGAAATAGAAAACGAAATAGAATTGGTTTAGGAGATATATTGTGTATTTTATTCAATGTGTCTGTTGTTTCTTTACGAGAATTAATAATATCTTTTTTGTTGCTAGTCATCGTTATAAATACGTTTTCATACGAGAAATTTTTCAATAAGAACGCTTTTGTTTTTAAATAATAATCGTTATTGTTCTGAAGTATTTTTTTTGTGTGCTGGCCCCGAAATCCGAAAGAATATATTTTAGAGCATGTATATTGTATTAAGGCGACACAGCGCATACCACCTAGTTATAGTTCAAAATTACACGATTAAATCTGAAATAAATTCGATGCGATTCCCTTTTGGTATACCTGAAATTGTCTTAAATAAATTCACGTGTCTTTTTGGATTACAATTTTGTGTTTTTGCAACGCTTTTATATAGCATTGTAAATTGGCTATTGAGTTTTACATAGGATGTCAAATATATTTTTGTTTATCATATGATAGTCAAATCAACTGGAGAAATCTACTACTACTGCGTGCTACTTACAGAACATAAATTAAATCGCCTCAAATATCGCTAAGGCAGAATTAATTTAGAATTAATTTTTGTGGTACATGTAACCGAATTAGCAATATTTCAGTTCTGTTTATTACTAGCCTTCGTCAAGAGTAATTTCTGAAGTTTCGAAGTAAAATGCTTCGAAAAATCCATGCATAAACTCAATTCCATCCTCTATACATGACATCCGCTTCACCACGAAACTAAATGTAACATGAAATCAAATATGATCCAATCAGCACAAGCAAGGGCATGCGTGTGCGTGTGCGTGTTCATGCGTGCGCAGTTTGTGTGTGTGTATGTTTGTGTGTGTTTGTGTAAGCATACACGCATATACATATACACTCATGTTGTACACGTACATATAATAATGAGGTTGCATTATTTTCTGGTCATGTGTTCTTGAATTATGTTATAAACAATTTTTTTTCCCAATGTTGCAATTTCCGTAACATAAAGTTGAACATCGTACTGAAAATTAATAAATTTATAAGTAATTAAAATCTTAGTTTATTTAGAAAATTAATCTTTTTTAGTGAAAGATATGCGTATGTTGATACAGTAATATCTATACTAATATTCTAATATGAAGCATTTAAATCTGATATTTAAATAAACGCTATCGTTCCTTAAGACTAATTTTATATAGAATCGTCAGTTTAATCATAAATGATTCCCTGAAAGGAAAGCATTTTGTTTTATGAGATTTACACTGCTTAATGTTTATACTGCTTTTGTTTATACTGCTTAGTGTTTATACTGCTTTTGTTTATACTGCTTTTGTTTATACTGTTTTGTTTTATTAGATTTATATTGCTTAAGTGAAAGTTGGAGAGAGATTGATAAAAATATTATTAGCTAAAATTGTAGATTGCTACTAAAATGATATTGTTTTTGTTGATTATTTGTTCCTTTGTATTGAAATGTGATGATGTTAAGATATTAGATAAAATTAGGGTTTGAAAAAAATGTTGAGAATGTTGATTTGAAATTGTGATTTTTTCTATAACTTTACAGCTTAAATGCATATCGAGTAACAAAAGTCCTTCCATATTTTTAATATCGTTAATTTTTTACCAAATTTATAGGTATTTAAAGGTAAATATCAATCCTGAAAACAGTTCGCGAATTTCGAAAATGAGTTCAAATAATAACGGCTGTTTACGAAACTGAAAACCATCCTCTATTTTGTGCCTTATTAAATTCCCTGTAAAATGTTTTTTAAACTAATATAAATTTATTTCCCTTACGGGATTTTTTTCGATTCTCAACTAATAAATATGAACAAAGTAACGAATATAAGATGAAAATAATATAAAAATTAGTTTATGTAACTAGTAACTTTGTATGAAGATAAATATTTACGCTTTTATATACGGTGCCCGTATTCTTTTTATAAGCTAATATAAAAATAATATAAATTATGTAAACATTATTTCTTTTCAAAAACAATGCTATAAGGTTATTTGAGTATAGTTTAAATATTTTTTTATGTTGCTATTATCAAAAGGTTAATGTTATTACAAAGAAAAGTTTAATGTTGTTTTAAAGAGATAAAAATGACAATTATAACAATATCAAAACTCTCCAGCTTAGCAAACATATGTGGTAAACAAAATTAGTTATTAAAAGTTTGTGCAATCAGGGCATAGTATAAGGAAGCATCAAAAAGCGACGCAAATATTTTGACTCAAATTAAATTTTGTTTACAGAATAATAGATTTGAGCCTACATTTGTTGATAGAGAGGATATTTAAAGGGAACCGCATAAAATACTGCCCGTTTCGTTTTATACTATTTATACTAGAAGGCACTTGAAACGCAATCTCTGTTTTTCTCTTTAAAAGTTAACTTTATTTCTTTTGCAGATATTTCATTATTATTTATTGCAGTTTGATAGACAGTAGATATTTTTTTTTAATATTTATCTAAAGAAATATGATTAAACAGACAAAAATAATTTTTAAACTTTTCAGTAAAATATGAAAATGTTTGAAATCACAAAAAATATTTTTATACAGGGTTTGGGGCAATAGCATCATGTTTCAGTCATGTTTTTCGGAAGTCGGATGCGTTAATTCTTTTCATGTAGCAATGTTGATATTTTGAAATTGATAACAAAATTTAACATCACGATTTGAAAAAGAAAAATATGCAAAACTTCCCCAAAATGGCTATTAATGGTTCCCATGGAAGTTATTCTTTCTTCGCTTTTGAAAAATCCAAATAATATTTTAACTAATGAATTATAATATATATTATTTTATGAATTTTCCACTTTTTCCTTTTTAGGATTAAATAAAACGTTTATGACGACAATACAAATATCGCTCAATTAGGAGTCTCAGTTAGAAGAAGAAAATGTATCATTTAAGTACTTTACGTGTACAAAAAAAATTTTTTTCATGTTGCTACAAAAGCGTATTTTAGACTTTTTTTTAAATTTAAAGTATAACTTTATTTTCCAGCCTTTTAGTCATAAAAGTATACTGTCGTCGGTTGTTGATACATGTGCCTAATTTTCAATAATTTGGTGGATGAAAATAATTTTTTTTTAATTTATATCAATGTAAGAGCGTGTTTTTTAATGTATTAAACTTTAATTATAATTTTCTAATCTCTTTGTTTTGAAGTTATTATATTATCGTCGAATTTGGTACTTAGATATCTCATGAGGAACAACGAAATATTTTACATGGCAGTCACCTGACAATTGGACACGGTGGAAGAAATCGGATGGATAAAGAGTTAAATTTGCGCTATAAAAATATTGAAAGAAAAATTATTTTTATTTATTTAAACTTAAGTGACAAATGCGCAAGAAACGTAACGTTCCAAAAAAAAGAATTTTCGGGTAAAGTTATTCCTAGCAGCGCAATAAATTTGAGGTATCAAGTACACTTAATCGACATGCAGTCACAAGGAGATGATCAGTATAATTTTATACTAGTATACGAAGACCATCTCACAAAATTTATGCAGCTTCGTCCGCTCAAGACCAAAACAGCTAAAGTTATATGTGCTACTTGATAATTTTACAATTTTTGGTACACCAGATATTCTTGAAAGTAATAATAGTAGAGATAAAATTGTTCAGGATGTTTGTAACATACGGAACGAACTGAAAATTGTACATGGTAAACCGAGAAACTCTCAAAGCCAAGGGTCACTAGAAAGGGCAAATCAAGATATAGGGAGTATCCCAAGTACATGGTTGGAGGATAATGGCACTAATAAATGGTTGAAAGGATTAGGTTTTGTGCAATTAATGAAAAATAGAGTCCATCACACAGGCATTAACTGTACTCCATATGAAGCTATGGTCGGGACAAAGTTTAAAGTAAGACTTAAAATGTCTTCTATACCACGTGAGGCTCTGCTATATATTATTTCAGAAGAAAACTTAGAAAAGCTATCATCTATTGAAGACACAATCAAAAAGAATCAAGTAGAGTCCGCTGAAAATTATTGAATGGGGTCCACTGGCAATGATCAAGTAGGGTCCGCCAAAAGAGACCATATGAAGTCCATCGACAATAATATTAATTTATTGGCAGCTGGCCCGAGCTAAGTTTCACGACCTATTACCTTAAATGTGCAGTGTGAAGAAACTTCAGATTCTAACCCAATACCCGCAAACAAAATGGCTTCATTAGAAAAAAAACGTGGAGCGCAAGAAAGAAAACGTTATGCTGGTTAGGAAATTGACTTTAAATGATTTTGCAGAAACAGGTCAATCAAATGTTGGATGCATCTAACACTAAATATCCCGTAGCTAAAATTGATGATACTGTAAGAGTCTGGTTTCCAGACCTTGATCAAGTTCGTAGCGATGGAAGAAATATACTTACTATATGATATCATCTAAATGTGGAGAGCAATGTTATAGTCGATGTAGTTGTAAAGGTTGATGTAAGTCTAACAAATGTAGTTGTCGTAAAGAAAAAAATTGTGGAATTCAAAATGCTATCAAAATGACAATTGAAATAATAAATAAATATGTTACTACTTATGCTCATTTACGTTTCATAATCGGATATCCGTGATACCAAGATTTAGTATTTTGTGTAATTTGTCTTTTATTTTTAATTTGATTTTATTAAGTTTTAACTCCTAAAAACTATTGGACCCTAAATGTAAAACCCCTTCCTAATAAGTACAATCTATAAGTCTTATTCAAACTGTTTGAAATTTAGTTAATTTTTAGTTTCTTTGTGTTACTTATATTTTTTATTTGACCTTCATTAAGTTCTAACTGATAAGAACTAATGATGTAGAACGCCTTCCTAATAAGTATAAATTATGAGTTTGATTATTCCGACTGTTAAAGTTTAGTTCATTTTAAGTTTTATGTTATTTGAATTCATTTTTATTAGGTTTATATTATTTGGGTCACTTGATAATTTAAGAAGAAATTTTAGGTTATTTGTGTTTTAAATTTTGATTTAATGTCAGAAATAGAAATAGATTGATAAAACATGTCTTTTTATTACTCTGCCCAATAAGTGATAGATATTGTATATAATGCCCGGGCAATTTATTTATTTCAATAGTTATTATCAAATTGTCCTTTCATGTTGGTCATTTTTATAAATTCCCGGGCATTATTTAGAATGTCCAATTAATCACTTGGTCCATAACATATGTAAAGGAAGAAACTGACAGGCTAACATATCAACGCATATTCCAAGCCAGTAGTTCAGGGAAACTGATGATTTCCAAAAAGCTTCTTCATATAACGTGGGTTCCGCAAAATAAATAAATGATACAATTTACTTGAAACCTCGAAAACGCACTCAAAAAAATAAATAATTACATATTGACTAAAATTGTATTTAGGGTATCACCATCCCCTAGGTATTTTGGAAATCACCATATTAGTGCTAGTGACGTAAATAATATATTTTATTAAGGTAAATAGCGGTAGAGTGGCTAAGTGCAGTTTATTCGTGCTGCTAGAGGTTTTATAAATATTTTTTTTACACAAAAATTAATTTCTTTTTTGACTTTTATGGTTCAATTAATTAATCAATTTTCAAGAATTTGACTTACAAATTACCTACTTCATCGAAATCAATATAATACTATTTCTATTTTAAATCATGCTTATTCTACACAAACAAGGACGCTGACAGCAGCTAGTGCAAAATATCACTTTAATTAGATTTTTATGGACAAATCAATAATATTCTTAATCAAAATATAGATGCCCCAGGTAATTACTTTAAAATTGCTGTGAAAAATTAAATGGTGATACCTCACAAAAAAAACTCCTGAATTTTTTATCTTTTTTTTATATTATATTTCACTTTTGTACATGTAACCAAGTAGGTAGAAAAATATTCAAATTGAGTTATTGCAAAATTTTTCTTAAAGCTGTAAATATTCGAATGAAAGAGAAAGTGGATAATTTCCAATCTCCCACAAAAATTTTCCTAACACACTTTCTCAAGTACAGGCCACGATTCAATTACATTTCAATTTGCTCGCCGATTTACTCGTGCGGTGCCGGCCAATTACATACTCGCACGCACTTGTTTCTTAATACCCCTTTTTACGCATTTATTTTAAATCTTTATTTTTTAATCTTCCTCCCAGGATAGCGACAATTTATATTGCTTCATTCCGTACAATATTTTGGGATATTCTACTATGTTACATTTAAGTATTTGAAGTACACTAAGCAATTTTTATGTACATTTAAGTATTTAAAGAATACTAAGCGATTCTATATCAATCCACACGCAATAATTTTCTTTAGTATATAATGTAAGTAGAGAAATATACAATACAAATAAAATATGAGAAATTTGTAAATTTTAAACAGCAAATATAGCTTAGATCACCGTTCCTATCGTGACAAATTTAACATAGTGGTCGTGGTCATCATATGCTTATCATATTTTGATAGAACGGTCGTGGTCACCATCAGTAGCTAATATAAATCACCTCGTCACCTCTAACATTTTACCATTTCTCTCTATATGCTATTATTCTGGTACACTCCATCTATCTATCCGTCACCGTTCCATCGATTGGGAAAACATCCACTAGTTAAAGTTAAATGCAATACGAAGATGATAAAAAAATAAATTTATTTATAACAATGCAAAGTTTATATAACGTATGTCTCTTAAGGAGCTAACGTTAGGACGCTACAAGTCATATGCAATAGTTGAACAAATTCGTGTAGCCCGCAGCTTTTATACAATATAGCTTATCTTAGATTTATTATATATTTACCATTAAGCTTATCGCCTAGTTTCCTGTATGTCTGGTCCCAATTCGTGGGAATGGCTGGAGGAGTAATAAAGTTATTTGTTTATTGTATCGAGCTTATCTTCCATCTTCCTATCTTAATATACCTGATCATATCTTATTAAATATTGTCCTTCATTAATATGAGTAAGAGTACATTGATTGTTAGTATTCGTTATAATAGGTAGAATATATTTCTGATATTATTATTTCTAGATACGGTAGTCATGGGTAATTTAAAGAATAATATATTGGATACGATTTCTGCATCAAGAGATATTCTAGCTTCTAACATGAACAAATTATGTAGTAAATTAATTCTTTTTAACAACAATTTACAAAATGTTATTCAAAGAATTTCTTTCGAATGATAAGAAATCTTTTCCACGTATCATTTCATGCAAAAAATTTATACGTGTGATATTATTTTTTCACTGTAAATATTTCAGAGGCAAACCTGGCAGTACATAAATAGTCAGAGGTTACGAACAAATAGCAATTCTGTCTTACGCCATAAAAAAAACAACCAGATCAGCATTCTTCGTGGTTATAAGAATTGAATCCAAGACAATTGCAAGATATCGAATGTTGACAAAAAATATTCAGAGACAAAACACCATCGGTATGATTGAATGCAGAGAGCGTAACTGTGTTGAGCTGAAATTAAAATTATGACTTAAATAAAAAATTCAACTCTACAACTAGCCCTAATTTGGAATCCTAACAGCGTAACGTTCTCATTACTGAAGAAATATTAGAGCATACGCATTAGATCATTTTAATATCACGTTTATCTCCATTGACAAACTATACATCACGAGTATTAATAATAGAAAGTTTTAAAAGCAGAAAATTTTATTAAAACAATTTTTTTTTAGGAAGACTCTATACAAGCCATAATATGCATTTATTTTATGTACATACGCATAGAAAATAAAATTAACGGTGTTATTACGGTATCAGGTACTTAAATATTTTTATGGTAACGTCTGAATGGAAAAACCTATTAAATGCGACTAGAAGCCTGACAAAGTGGGTTCCATACGTGTTTAGGCATATGTAGACATTTAAAAGTGCACAGTATTTCCATTAAACTATTGGCGAATATTAATATGGTTATCACCATATTAATATACCAAATAGCTTATCTTTTATAGGCGAAAATATCACTTTGATTTCGGCTGTTTCAAAGGTAAAAAGGGGAATATTTTTACATAGTTTTTGTAGCTTAATTGAGGGTAGTTTATTATATATTTAACCAATAATATGCTTTACTAACAGTTATTGTTAAACCGTGTCAAATCGTTCTTTAATTTTTTTCCCCTATTATTTGTAATTTGAAGTGAATAATTAATTAAGAAGGAGGAAATCAGTGCAATTACATAGCGCTGAAAACCTGGGCTTGAAAAAAATATCCACCAAGAATTCTTTTTTGTATATGGATAGGTGATAGAACTCTATAATACAACACACCACCATAGGTTATAGATCTCTACAATATTTATATATTTATACATAAATCTAAATACGAGATTACGTGGTGAACAAGCTGTAATTTTTTTTAAAACAACCCGACTTAAAAACAACGGTGTGACCGATTATTAAAATTTATGTGAATTTGTAATCCTCCGTTAAACTGTTATCACGAGTAATAGAATCACAGTTTTTTGTTAACAATTCAATTGGTGATTTAAAATTTCGTAGACGAGAAAGTTATTTTCATACGATATTTTATAAAAACGTGTGCCCGTTTATATATTTTTAATCATAATCGTTATCAGCCGTAAGACGTCTACTGCTAAATATTTCTCTCCATCAAAGTTTTTCACAGTTTGATTTTACGAAGTTGTCTATGCACCGTCTAGAGACCGTCTCACTCTGCATCTTGGGTCACCATTCAAGAACCTTTTTTTTCTAATTGTCCTCAATTCTATGATCTGCTCATTGCCACTTCAGCTTACCAATCATCATTTCAACCTATCAGATGTACGAAATATATCTGTGACCTTAATTCTTGTACGTTTCTATACCATCATGTATCGTAGAGAAACTCCGAGAGTAACCTTTTCCATCGTTTGTCAAGTGACTTTCAATCGTTTTATTACAATTGTAAGAAATCAGGCTTTGCTTCCATCTGTGACCCCTAGCAACACACGCTGGCTTCATCTTAAGAGACTGGGATATTTTGGAAAATAATATATGGTTAATTTTTTTGAATAACGCCCAGACGAATTAAATTTTCTGACTGACCTATTTCCCAAAGTTATAGGGTACACAATGTGATTAGAAACTTTAAATTTTGGAACTTCTACTCCCAACTTATACTGTTACTGTACAAATACTTTCTACTTCAATAAACCTATAGTTAATGCGTCATTACATAGCATAAATGAGAACAAAAGGGATTTATTTCAATTAACGTAACAAGCGGCATAAAACCCCATTGACCAATATCTATATTACATATCTTTTAATGAACGATATATATTATGGATTTAAATCAAGAGAGAATATTAAATAATTGAATTAAGATTACATAAGAAATAGGGGAAATGTTTTCAACTAAACTGAACCATCACATAAAGATGTATTATGTTTTAAAATAACCTGAAACAGGGTTGTGTAGATAACAATGAGATAGCTAAACTAACTAATGACCATAGGTTAACTAAACGAATATAGGAATAAGCAATCTGAGCGATTTCAGGTCTTTGCTTATTAAATTTAAAGATATTATAAAACAAAAAAATTCATACATTTTGTGTAATAAATATTATCCATGTCTCATTGACATCACATTTTTTTAGATTAAAATTAGTTTTTTCAGCCAATCACTTTATTCCTATTTCAAGCTTATACCGAGTTGTGAGATGTCTTATCACTGTTAACCAAATCTTTATCGTTAAAGATTATTTTTTTAATTTTTTAATTCATATTCCCACATACGCGTGTCTTTTTAGTTTTTTTAAACTATAAATTAGTTCTATTAATATTAAAAGAAACTTTTTATGTTTAAAAGTTTTGTCTAAAAAAATGTCTTTTTAGGGTTTTTCCACTAGAATTATATTTTTCTTAAATTATTGGATTATCGTAGGTTTTTGATAAGTGTGCAATATTTTAAATAATTTTGACGTCTGAATGTGTATGAGAATTTATTTAAAATGATTCCGTTACATTCATACATACACACTTACATATAAGTGAATCTAATATAAGCGTGTTAAAAAAAAGTTGAAAGAGTTCTAATTACTTTCAAATTTCAAGTAGTTTCTCAGCGCGGAATTGGAAAAAAGTTGAAATTTAAAAGGTAGACACAAAGAGTATTTAACTTAATTTTTATATTTAAAATTGGCAAGTATTTGTTTCTTCCATAGGTTTTTCCTCGATATTTCTACATTACAAGTGTATATTCCTTACTTCCGTGGAGAGATATCGTGTAAAAGTATCAGCTTTATATTTTATCAAAGAATATCAGGCTGAGGGGTATTTATCAAAACGTAAGGTAGAAACTTTTAACAAAAAGAGACTCCAAATGAAAAGCTAAAAAAGGACCGCAGAAAAATCTACTGAAATGAAGAATTCGAGAGAAGTGGAAACCCTATTTTATATCGGATCAAAGTTCTTTATATTCGACATTTTAACAGATTGAGAAAAAAGGTTGACGCGTCACAAAATATAATCTTACCTTTTCGGATCTTTAAACGATTTATTTTATTAGACAATGAAACAACTTGTGTGGTGACTGAAGTGAAAGTACCCGATTTTAATCGCCGAGAAAAATATAACAAAAAGTAATCGTTTGACCTGAAGTTTGATTTAGTTGTATTTAATTGATACATTTATCATATATTTTTATATTGAATATATTTGGTGTTAATTTTGTAGAAATTCCTTATTCACGAATAAATGAAACTACGTAATGTAGGATTATTTCTATTTTCTTTAAGTTTTTCTTCTTTCTATAAGTTCTTATCTTTGCTAATAGCCCACCTGCAATACAACGAAACCTAGGTCGTGGTAAAGAACTTAAAGAAAGTAGAAATAATACATCACGTAGTTTCATTTAATTGTGAATATTTTTTTATACTTATATATCATTGGGACTAAATTATCCTTAATCCAAGTGGCATGCAGCTAGGTATTAAAATGTATCTATGTTATTCTTACGGATGATAAGATTCACATTTTGCTCCATTTGGTGAGATTTTCTTATGTATAGTGACATGAGGCGCGAATATTGTAATCGTACAAATATTTTTAACTGACTTCAAAAAAGGACGAGTTTCTCAATTCGTCAGAATATTTTTCTCATATATATCCAACGATAATTCATTACCTAGGTGATCGATTTCAATGACTCTTTCTTTATTTGAAAAAGGGTGATATATGTGTAGTTCCATATAAATATGATGATGATATAGGTTAATATAATAGATAAGGTCGGGAAACCAACGATGAAACTCCTTAACAAGCATTATAAACTAACTATAATTCAAGATATTTGCTATAGGTAGTTGTTATTTTGCAAAATAACTATATCACTTACCAGATCAGGATCTGATGATAAGTTCTGGATATGAACAATGGAACTCCTTAATGGATATTAGTAAATCAACCGTGATTAAATAAATATGCAACTAGTAGTTGTTACTTTGTAAAATAACTACACCATCGACCAGATCAGTGTCTCATGATGAGTTATAAAATTTAACAAGGGGATTCCTTAACGGATGGTAGTAAATTGAAAGTGATTCAAGATATGTGCTACTAGTAATTGTTACTTTGCAAAATAACTGCACTGTCGATCGTGTCAGAGTCTGATGATGCATTCTAGAGATGAACAATGTAACTCTTTATCGGATGTTAGTAAATGAAATGTAATTCTAGATATTTACTACTGGTAGTTTTTACTTTACAAAATAACTGCAACATCGACCAGGTCATTGATTTATGATGAGTTCTGAAGATGTATAATGTAACTCCTTAATGGATGGTAGTAAATTGAAAATTATTCGATATATGTGCTACATGTTAGTTGTTACTTTAGTTATTACTTTGCAAAATCTGATGTTGAATTTCAAATATGGAGAACGGAACTCCTCAAGTGGTAGCGTTTAATTTGCAAAATCTAATAATGGACTTCGGATATGGAGAAACAAGCTTCTCAAGGGCTAACATTTAACTATTGGTGACTACTACTATCGCTTTGTTTCTAAGTATTGTTGATAATCAATTTTAAACAAAGGGGAAATTATCTACATCGAAAATATATAATTGTCCAAAATTCTAAAAAACAAAATAATTTTCATGATTAATATAAATATAATAATTAATAAAAATTCAAAAATAAAATACTTTTATAAAACCTGCTTCAAAAAAGGTGAAGTACTAAAACAGTAAAAAATATTTAACTCAAAATAGGTACCTACTTATTTGCAATAAATAACTAAGTTACTTATTTTTGAAGTCAGTGCCAGTACCATCGATCAAATAAAGCAAATGTAATAGTTTATATTACAAATACGCCCTTCATGAGTCTATTTAGTATTATAAGTAAATTAGAAGTTAAATTTTAAATTTGCATTGTAAATTAAATTAAATTATAAATTTCTTTAAGTCGATCGACAATGCTGCCACCGACTTCAAAAATAAGTAACTTAGATATTTATTGCAAATAAGTAGGTACCTATTTTGAGTTAATTATTTTTTACTTTTTAGTACCTTACCTTTTTTGTAAGAGGTTCTTTAAAAGGTATTTTATAACATTCATAGTGTATATGCGCACGCGTACATATATTTGCGTATCCATGTGTATATATGGGTACGTCTGGTAATACAGCCCATAATACGCAGAACTGGATGAAAAATTTAAAAATTCGATGTCAATTTTTTTAAAAAAGACAAAAACTGAACGACGTTTTATTAATTTTTGATTTAAATTATATACAATAAACATTTTCACGGAAATAAAATGTCTCATTAAAATATCGCTTACATAAGACATAAGTACTTTCCTGTCTCGCGTTCTCACTTCGGGGGCGTGTGGGCGCGGAATGCCAGGCGCTTTAATGATAAGTGCTTATAAGCGCAAAATACTTTAAAAGCAACATTGCAACAAATAAATTGTCTAGAGTTTCGTATGAAATTACCCGCAGCGTAATGATGTCACTTATGTAAATTTTATTACTGGTAATAATAAATCCAAAAATCGGACCTTAGTGTTTCTACAATGAGAAATACTAACATAATTTTCAATTTAGAAAGACACTATCTTTCTAGATAGTGTCTTTCTAGATTGAAAAAGATTAACTGATTTACGAATTGAAAATCGTATTTTGTAGATCACTTTATATAAATATTACAAATATTGGCTAGTACTGTTTAACCATCAATCTTTCGTTCTTCACAGTATTATTTCGTAACTCTTAATTTTTTTGGTCTCACTATATAATTAATACTGTTATACTGTTACAAAAAGTTAATTAATCAATTGTTCTTGATAGTAGTATTTCTTAACTCTTAATTTTTTGTTCTCTCTTTACAATTAATACTGTCATGGTGTTAAAAAAAGTTAATCCCACTTTTTAAGTAATGCACGTTTAGAACAATAAGAATTAAAATGACTATTAAAATCAACTTTTTAACCAGTATTAAAATGTTCATAAAATAAATAGCTAAGTAGGTGAGGTTTCTCAGCCTTTCAACTTACTCCATCGCCCCCTAACCTTAGAATTCTTTGCAAAGAGGAAAAAAATAAGTGTGGAAAGTTAGGACGAAATTGGGTAAAATTATCGGAGGCTATGAAAATTAAAAAATACGTATGCATGTATTGAGTTTTATATATAAAAATAAAGTCGTCGTTGAAATTCACTTTTAATATATGGTACCATGATAAAACTGTAAATGAAATAAACAATATATGAATATGTTGACGCTTAAGATTTTTTTAATTAAAAAAAACAGATAAAGCAAAAAACAAGCTTTATGACAAGGCATATTACAAATAAGTGCGTCAAAGATTTTTATGCAGATATATTGAAATAAATTAGAAATATAATCGTATGTTTCATTAAACCCTTAGTTATAAATAATACAATAAGCGGAGATGCCCTTATACACAATAAAATTTCAATGAATTTAATGGTAAATATGGATCGCCACAATGAATTTTGTTTTTATGATTGTACCTGATTTCTGTAAAAAAAATATAGTTTTATAAATAAACTAATATTCTTGTTAACTACTACAAAGGTGGAGGAAAATATAGTAAAACGCTACAAAATTAAAAATTGCATAAAAAATTAGTATAGGGTGTATTTTTTAATGACCTTTAAGTTATATCGACTGTCTAATATGGAGTTCTGTACGGTTATTTTAACTTTTGTATAAGTCAATTATTAAAAGATCCAATGCACATAAAATAGAGCCTTTACTAAAATCAGGTTGTATTATTTTATATTAAATCAATACAACTTTTGACCCGCATTCTAACCGGTCATCTCGAATGTTGATCAGATTTGGTGAAATAAGTGATTTAATAGGTACAAAAAAAAATCTTCGATTCTTATATTCATGTGCTAATTAGTTTTTAAGTTACAAGATTTTAAATTTTCCTGATTTGTCTATAGCATATGCCATTGGGTATTTTTTTAAATTATATTTACTGTTCACCCAATTGAGTGAGAAAACTGCGTCATTTTAAACTTCTTGTCAATGGTGTTTATTTAATTTACAAAACAAACCATACAAAATGTATATAACGTAATTTTTATTTATAATTAGAAAGAGGTTCTTTAATAAAATTTAATCTAATAATTGTTAATACTTGAAGCTAAGTTTTAATTAATTTTTAAATTATTTAAATTTGTTCCTAATTGTTTGTCATCCAATACAAGAGCAAAAATGAAGAAATTTAACTAAAAATCAGCCACAACAATAAGTTTGTAAAAAACATATTAATTTTGTTTAATATACATTGTTTAATAACCCAGTTTTAATAACCTTTTATCCAATAAAACAGATAGATAAACTAGATATTATTGCCTTTATATATTACATTTACTTAGACAAAATTCAAAATGGATATTAAATATAACGCAAATAAAAGTTGGAAACAAATATGATTTAATGCGATGATTTACTCTCTGTAGAGTTCTGTGGTAAATATGCGTCGGGATCATAGACGTCCCTGAATGTAAATATAAAGAAATAATTTATAATGGAACTGGCATGATTTATAAGCCAAACTTTGTGTTTTAAATTTGTTGCCTAAGATTGCGAATAGGATAAATTGTTAAACTTTTATTCGTTACAGTATAAATGAGATCACATCCTTCTTTTTTAAAACAGTGTTAGCCATAGATATACGATATATATATATATATATATATATATATATATATATATATATATATATATATGTGTATATATATATATATATATATATATATTTCATGTGTTTTATTAACAAATTTCAAATTTCTCTGTCAAGACGTTTTTGAAGAAACGGTTGTGGCGGACGGACAGATACGCGATAGACACGCGAGTGGTCATATAAAGGTTCCGTTTTCCCTTTAGAAATTCAAGACCCTAAAAGAGAAGTTTTAGTAACTCATCGATTTAAATAATATAAGTATCTTGGACCTTGGGAAAGGATATTAAAAATCTGTTCTTTTTTCTCCTCGTTATGATATGTTGTGTGCCCTCAAAGTACATTTACTATTTGGTAAAAAAATTTAAATGATTGTTTAAAAAGTGCTTAAAGGGTAATTTTATATAAATATAAAAAAGTAGATTCCTACATTTAGATACGTACATTTTTTTAATTTTCACAAGTCAATAAAATTTATGTTGATGTTCAGTTTCAAGACGAAAATTTTATATTTAACGAACTAAGGAATACGACTTTTAATAATTGAATGGTTGAGTTGTTTAGACTAATGGATGATTACGCAGAGAAGCTCAATTCAATTTAGAAAACTGCAAATAACCATTTTTATTTATTTTCTAAAATTTTGGAGTGGATCAAGAAAACGTTAATGAGACATTCGATATTTTTCTTGCTTTGAGGATACTTGGATCTGTACAATTCCTGTCAAATAGGTGATTGATATATCGTCTTTGTCAAAATGTATTATTTATTTGTTGCACGTTATAAAACTATTGCACTAACCTTTATTGAATATTTAAACTCTCTACGTACATATCTCCTATCATATAATTTGTGATCATTTCAAAATGATTAACGTATTGTGATAGCATCCAGGAGTGGTTAAATGATAACGAAGAAAGGAGCGTGTTTTCAAAAGAAATATTATTGGAAGAGCACGAATGACGTTGATGTATATTTGTACGTACGTATTTACGTAAGGATGTGTACGTTTTAAGGTTTATAAAATCTGAAGATAACATCCAATTGAGTATGATTTTTTTTTGATAGCGCTCAGTGAAGCGAAAAAAAATACCATGGATTTTCCGCGCTAGAAAATGCTTTCTGCTCTTAAGTCATGGCACGGAAAATTTTAAACGCACATCCTGAAAAATAAACAAAAACTAATTTAATTGAATATGCACGTATTGCAGTTGTTCTTAGAATGGTTGGTTAATGAGTTTTCTTTAATCTTGAATTTTTTTTAATAAAATGGTTCTATATCTAAATGTCACAATGAAATAACACTGTATACACAGTCACTTGTGGGTAGTAACTAAATATGTTCGGAGTAAAACTCGAGTGAATTATTATTAATAAAAATTAACGTCTATTTGAAGGTCTTACCATACTATAATTTTTTTTGGAAATGTTTGCTTTGAACTCTGAACAAATGATAATTAAATGGTTCAATGCTAAGTGAACGAGATTGATATTCTAGCAGAATCCAGCTCAAATTTTGTTATTTTTGAAGAATTTATTTTGAGACAATTACTTCAGAGTTACAGTGGAGAAAAAACACCATATCATTAACTACCTAATGCATTAGCATAGCATTCTAATTTCTGGTAGTAAACATCTACATTCTGCCTTGGTCCCTTCAGAAACAACGCACAATGAACAATGCCCTTGATATCCCTCATGAAAAATCAACTCTACCGTTTTGGTATTTACTTCAGGGTCGGGTATTAAAACTTCTAGTTGTCTTACACACTAAGCTGTGGGTGTTTGCGATTAAAAAATGCATGGTTGTTGATAAACAAATATAACTTATTTTAAGTTACCAGTTAATTATTGCTTCAATCAATCAAAGTTATCTTTTAATATCAACATTAACTCATAAGCTCCGAACTCATACTCGACACAGACTAAAAACCATTTTGTTATAAAAGATAATCGCTGTTAGTCAAGAGCACTTTGATATATTTATACCTTAAAGAAGTATTGTATAAATTTTTGGAAAACGCCACTAGAAAAAATTCGAACTCTTGACTAAAAACTAGTTAAAGGAAGAATAATAAAGCAAAATTAATAAATATAGTTAACAAAATTTCATATTTCCTTTTATTTTGGGTATTGTTATATTAAACAGATTGGTGTTTTGTACCTAAACATACATCTTTATCATATTATATGATAACTAAATATTTCTCCAATTAATTGATCAAGACAAATCGTCTGATATCTCATTCGATTTGAGACCGGGTTTTTTAACATTTTATTGAAAATTGTAAGTATTTAATCTTTAACACAATTGCAAGTTCTTTCCGCATAAATATTGCAAGTATTAAATACAAATAATACTAAGGCGTGGCGGATCGTTCGCAGCCGGATTCGATTCCCCGCCATTCGTCGAACGGAGCTGGACAGGTGTTCTTATTGACTGGAAAATATTGTTCTCGTAGCAATAAATCCGCCATATACGTCAATTTTATTCATTAAATTACTAAATAAATAAAATGTGAATAGTTACACCTAGGTTATTAACTGTTGACTATTCTGCTATATAACGAAATAAAACTATTCAGCTTAAAAATGAAAACACTAGGATAGCTTAAAGCTCACTAAGCGACAACTTTATTACTCTGAATAATTTTTTTCAAATTTCAGCCAGCTATTAAGTCGAGGTCAACTTATTTAATATAAACTTTATAACGTTATGGTAAACAAGGCTCCGCAGTTTAGGCTATTAAATAAATATAACGTGGTGACATTAACAATTTGTCTTTATTACATTAACTGTGTTAAATATTTTATGCTAATAAGTAGTGCGAATTAAACCTTGTTTTAACTAAACTTTATTCTCTGTTAAGATAATAGTCAGCACCTAGTGTTATAGTAAATAAGCATTGCAGTAATCTGAAGCATAAAAAGTAATCACGTTCTCAATATGGAGATAAATGTATAAAGTTTTTTGAATCCGTATAAATAAAGATACGTGCTAGGTCAAGTATCAAAGAATTGGAAATACTACTAAATATTGAATATTTAATTACTTAATATTATTTTAACGAAACATTATTTCAGTTACTTAATATTAAATTCAGATATGATGGTAACAATGATAGTATTAGACATATTAAATATATTTATATTACGTTTGCTTCCTTTAAATATTGTAAAAAAAACTGAACGAATTAGTGGTTCAACCTAATTATACTTCAGATTTCATTTTTACTACGTGCTAGTGTGAATGGTGAATAATGAGTCATTTAATATGCGATTGTATAATATTTTATACAAACACATTAGCATACAAATTTGTCCCTAAAATTATACTAATTGGTAGGGGTTTTAGTTAAACTTTTATGAATGTTAGTATTGTAAAATAAATATTCGATTTCTATTAATTCCTTTTTCTATTAATAGTACGGATATCAATTTTATAATTATATTTTTTTTTTTAAGAAAGTTTCATTAAGAAAAGAAATAACGAAAAGCCATACACTGAACCAAAGGACTGAAGTGATTTTTTTGCACCTCTCACGTAAACATACCTTCACATATGAGAAACTATATACGGTGACTGAAATCTTTGGAGGTGAGTTAGGGTAGAAGGTTTGTTAGACTACTTTATGTCCCTTTGTTGATAACCGTTAGTTGATAAATTTTCTGTTGAAAAATATGTTCAATTTAATTGTTATTTTGCAGGTTTTCAAAATAACAAAAATATTATGATTCCTTGCAAATTTGCAGCGGAAAGTCTGCCTTATCCTTATTCGCTAATTAATTATTTTATCGATCGAGTTTCAAAACGATTCCTTATAAATTATGACCACGATACACATACACACACACGTACACATACATATATAAATATATTTGTGTTCGTTTTCAAATCACAATTATGTAGATGACTTGAGTAGAGTACATGCCTACATGACACTAAAATGTATTAAACTAATTTAGTCCAAACCAAAGAGTCATAAACAATAACAGAATAAATTGCATATTTTATATTACTGAATTACAGTGCTTTTACCATAGTAGCAATACAGACAGCCAAGTAATTCATGGATCTAGACACTCTCCAGAGTATTTTTCAAGTTGGGAAAAGAAAAAAAGAACTACTGCTGAGCGACTACTAACTCTCGCTCCGTCATCGACCTTTTCTCTTTTAATCTATTTAATGAAAATTCTAGCATACCGTGCATAATTTATAATTAAAATTTGTTTAAATTAAATTGGAACACGAGTAATTTGTTTTCTCTTTAAACAATATTGTTTCTCTGCCATTTTTAAGAAACTTTATAGAAATGGTAAATTTTTTCCACATTTAAGTTGTTTGCCTTCGGAGTTTCCTTCAGCCTTTCTGAGTTGCATTTCTATCATATCGATGTTCAGAGTATTCCATTCCATTGATCGGATTTTATTTATTATTTTGAAAATTTAAATATGCATACTTTTCTTAGCAAAACCTGGCTTAAACCTTCACTCCCCTCTAATATATATTCACTTCCAGGTTTCATATTAATCCGTAATAGTTTGTCTACAATAGAATATTCATTTATTGAAATTGCTTTTTCCGGAATGAAATTATTTTTACGCACCACCTGGTATGTCATATTTTGGTATTTTTGAGAGTATTATTGACAGTCATATACCATTACATCCCCATACGGTGATTACGGGTGACTCCAACCCCTATCTGTATAAAAGTGCTATGAAAAATGTAGAGCTTTGAGATATTGTAAATACTGGAAATTTCACCCTTCTCCCATCCTTGGTACTTTCCACCATGTAAATTATAATTCCCTTCTTGATCTTTCCAATTTATTCTCCTCTAAATGGGTAAGTTTCTACGGTCACTTTATACTCCTGGTTTTTTACACCATGATCTAATTTACCTATCCTGTGAGTTGCGTAGTCCTAAGTCATCCCCTAAAATTTCCAATTTTCCTAGTTTTAACCATACTGACTTTCCTCGTTTGCTTGAGTATGCTCAATTTATTGATTGGGATAGTATTTTAGCCATTGAAACGGTTGATAAAAATTGTTTGGAATTCAACAACCGCATCAAAAAGCTGCTTGATAAACATGTACCCCTTAAACGAGAGAAAATTAAAAGGAAGACAACTCCATGGCTTAATGACTCCATCAAAAACGTTAAGGCTAAACGTGATTATGCCAAAGTCAGATCAGTCAGTCAGAATACCAGTCTTTCAACATCGGAGACATTTAGAGTGCTTAAGAATATATGTACAAAAATGTGTAGAAATGCTAAAAAGCATTACATCTCCACGTCCATACGCAAATGCCCTTCTTTAAACTTTTGAAGTTCCTTCGTACTCTGGAAGTTGGTAATTCTTATAGTGATGCGTATTGGCAGCTTATACTTTGAACTCTATCTTTACCAACCCTCCCGTATTACTTGACCCAGCTGTTAAGTGGGAAATATAAAAGAGAATTTATCCTCTCTCTTTCAACCAATAATTCACGTTTAGTAATACCTGTGATTTGGAAGTCAAAATCAATCTTCTGGCGATAAAAATCAATTTTATAAACCAATTTTATATAACCCCATGATAGCCCTTAAGCTTATCTTAAATATTGTAATTCCTGTTATTACTGACATATTTAAGACATCTGTGACCATTGCCACTTTTCCTTCTGAATGAAAGAAAGCAGATTTGATACCCTTACCAATTCGACCTATTCCCATAGTACCACTACTATCGAAAGTCTTTGAGCGCATAATTTACGCCCAACTTCTTCGATATCTAAACAATTAAAAACATCTAAATCCACTTCAATCTGCTTTCAAAACTGGCCAAAGTACCTCAACAGCTTTAGTGAAAATTACTGATGATATACGTTTAGCCATGGACTCACAATACTCAACTCAACTCACAATACTTGTACTTCTTGACTTCAGCAGTGCATTCTTCGTTGACTTTTATATTTTGCTAAAGTGTCTGATATCTTTTTATATATATCAACATTCAATAGAATGGTTTAGCTCGTATCTATATAGACGTCGCCAACCTGTGAAATTTTCAGATACGTTCTCTGACTGAACGAACTTATCAGCTGGTGTACCTCGAGGACTTGTTCCACTTCTTTTTCAATATTCATTGATGAGATTGTTTTAAATATACACAAAAATTATCATATTAACGCTGACGATTTACAAATATATGCACATAGTAATGTTAACTCCATAACAACTATTAGAAAAAACATTTGAAAATTAAACCATTTTTTGAAGCCATAAAGGGTCAATCAGCGCATTTCAGTATTTAAAACATTCGTGTTCCTTACCAAGCTCTTGCAACTGCGTTTTGAAAATCTTGCATTTGTGGCACAAGCTATTAAAATTAATAGTCATTACAGCATTTTGACAATGACGTCTAAGATGCCTGATATTATTTTTATAAGCAGGTGCCTCCCTATGAACTGCAAAATGTGTATATTTTGCTTCTGGAGTTACACCTTGTATCCGTTTCACAAATCTTGAAACAGGTCAGTCATTGCTCTGGTCCGGTGAGTATTTAAGACCATACACTTCATACACTTAAGCTAATCCAATTTCCTTCCTTTGACAAAACCGTCAACCATACGAAAACTATCCTCGCCAGTTATGAAAATCGCATGACCATGACAAAACAGAAACTCTTCAAGGACTCTCAAATCAATGTGACAACACATATCAAAATTGAATTGATATGTCCGTGAATACGTCAAGTTGCATGGCAAAGTGATCGCTTTGTAAAATGCTCTGAATTTTTTAGGCTTTTAGATTGTGTGACATCCCTGCAACATGATGACAGTATTATTTGACATAGGAACAACCTCGAGTTCTCTAGCGATTTTTTCTCGCAACATTCATTTTATTTTCTCTTGCGCTGCTAGCAGTAATACGTTTTCTCCAATAGCGTGTGGTTTTGTTTGCTTAGCAATTATATAACTAACTCTAAAAGAAGATTGCAGTGAATTGACATTCTTGTCCAGGGATAGTGGATCAAGAAATTTATGCATTTGTTTGTATTTATTATTAGTATGCACTACATGTTGCGTGAAGAATTACCGACTAAATCCGATAAAGTAGTTCAGATTTCGTCAGGCAAAAGCAATAAAAACAAGACTCCTGTATCATATCGATATTACCAAGATTGACTTATGGGTCTTAATTTGACCCACTGGTGTCGGATTTAAGTTAAGTTGCTAAACTAATTTCTAACTCCAGGTGACTATTTAACCCATACTCTTTACTAAGTGTGGCTAAATTTTCTACCAATGTAACTACTCGTATATAAAAAGAACTCGTCGAATTTTTCTTTAACTCAAGAGAATGTAACAATTCTTTCTTGACGTGGTTTTCAATTTCACCTAATCAAAGATACACATAAAGATTAAAAAATCAGAATATTACATTTCTAAAGGATAATGTCTTGTATAAAGTATCATCGATTAATAATCGAGCCTTCTTTAAAATTTGGCAAATTGCCAAGAGCTTCCCTAAACTCCAGCCAAAATTTGTGGTGAAAACTTTTACAAATGGTTTTTTTAAAATTGCTTTTTTTGGACAGATGTTAAAAAAGGGTCTACGTCTTAGTTTGTCGAGTCTTACTTTGTCTTAGTGTGAAATTCTAACATTTTGTTTGATAGGCTTTTGTCTATAAATTCATCAAATGCCGTAGGATATGTATAGTAATGTCTCAATAAGAATGTTTCAAAAATTCTAATCAACGTGGAAACAGAAATCAATCATTCTCGTAATATTTTTTTTAAAAGTTATTCACTCTAAACCTTTAAAATAACAATTTCAGATTTTACATAGTTTTGTTGTAAATCCGGAAAAATTAAATGCAACCCGGAAAATATATTGTAGGTTCTGTATTCTTAAGGATCTCGATTGATTTATTTTTCGAAAAAAATTTAAAAAGTCGACGCTTTTTATGCCTACAACCTATTTAAAAATATATAGAACCATTTAATTTAGTCACTTTGAAGTAAATTTTTTTGCCACTGTGTTCTCAACATACCATTAGCCTTGTGGTTAATTTTTTAAACGTTTTCAATGAAGCGAAGGGGTTAAAGGGGGAAGAACAATCGCGAAACAGTAGGATGGGGAAATAAAAGTGTGGAAAGAGTAATGAAAGTAATGAGACGGTGGAGACAATGAGAAAAACAGAGAGAGAGAGAGGGAGAGTGTGAAAATATTGGTGGTAGTAATTCTATTGTCATAAAACCTAGATTAAGTAAATATTGGCTTTACTGACGACGACTGTTCAGAGTTGGGCTTGAATTTGTTTCGAAAAAATATGTTGCAGTAATTAACTTAATATATTATATTTATTTGTTTTTAGAATTTGTATTTGAGGCTGGTTGTATTTTAATTTTACTGATATTATAATTGCAAAATTACTCAAACGATTTTTTAAGACAATTTTTAATTTACTTGAGTAATGCAATAATACCTAAATGTTAATTCTTCCAAATTAAAAAATAAAGAAATACGCATATTGTTTCATTATTTTAGCATATATATATATATATATAAAAAACAACAAAATTTTAATCCAATATTGATTGTATTTAAGATCCTGATATTTAATGGCAAAATAAATAATGCAACAAAATAAACTGCCTTTTCAATGCTTTCACCATTATATGATAATAAACATTAGCTATTAAGCTATATCCACTTCGGTTGAAATATGCACGAATGTATAAATGAAAAAGATAAACCTCGATTAATATAAACAAAAATAAATCTTTAGCTGACGTAAGATAAATCACGTAGAATAATCTAAATATGAAATGTAAGAGAGAAAACTTGCGAATCACTCTTGTCACCAACTTCTGTATAGTCGTCAGTCGTCGTCAACTTTAAAAACACTTAAGCGCTTTCTGCCAACAAAAACATAGAAACTTTGTAAATTCTACAACAAATATAACTAAATTCAGAGCATTTAATCGAGATCAGAGTATTACTTTAGAATGCTTTTCGGATATATCTGACGTAGCCAAAATTTGTTTTCAAGAGAAATAAAAAAATAAATTTTAAAATTCAAAATTCCCTACAAATATGTTTACTTGAAGAATAGTTAAGGCTAATGGAACGTTTTGTTCTTAAGAAACGATTTTGTTATACGAAATTATTTTAAATATAAATTTTCAAACAGGAAGTTTTTTCAAATTTGTTTTGCAAGTATTAAGCCTAACTAAGGTTATCGCCCTGATCAATTTCAATTTTCAAACATCTACTTTTCACAACTTGTTGGTTATAATGAGAGTAAAGGAAAGTATTTTTAGAGTTCCATATCTAAAAAAGAAAGACGAAAAGAAATCTTACAAGTTAACTGACATGTCTATCTGTTTACCAGTCTGTCGTTTATCAAAACCATTTGGCGTAGAGAATCGTGAAATTTGGCGTACAGATTAGGCATATTAAACTTCATATATTTTAATAGAAAATTTCAGGGACAGTAAATGGAGTACTTGATTTTTCTTTTAATATCTTAGAATGTTGAAAAAGCAACGTAATATGAATGTAAAATTGTTTATTTAAGAATATTTTGTGACATACTTCCAGAGATATTGGTAAAATTGCCCAAAAAAATGTTCTTGGAAACTTGTGAAACATCACATAGAAAGTTAAAATTTAGCATAGTTTATTATTTAGCAATTAACCAAGATACGTCTTAACAGTTTACACTCAAAAATATTTTCATGCAAATTTTTAGAAAGAAATAAAATAAATTGAGACAGCAAAATGGTATTATAAAAATTTGAAAACATTTTTTTGACAATTTCGTGGAGAATATAATTACATAAATACTATTGAAAATATCTACTAAGAATTGATTCGTTTCTATCTCCAAAACTACTAAAGCAAAATCACAGAAAACCAGGCATTACTAGAAGTTTACCTAAAATTTAAAGGAAAATTACAGCGTTGCTTCCAAGTTTTGTAGTTTTTGCAGTATTCACAATCTTTTGATATATGTTAAAGATAACCAGGTAGTATATTTACATGTTGAAATATAATACTAATAATTTTAAAAGAGTTAATAGAAATACTGTATCTGAAAATAGTTCTATATATGTTTTATATATATTAAATATTTATATATGCCCTAACGTGTGCAGAATCCGCGTAATGTGTATTCTACTGGTAATTAGAAGATTTATTTTTGTCTAAACGGAAATAATAATTTCCATTAAACGCTGATGTTCCCTCAAGTCTGTTTAAATACATCAATAACCTTTTACGACTATGCTATTCTGCTGCCACTGTTAAAAATATCCAATAGGTTAAACAGTGTACCCATCAGGGCAAGCTGGATCGTTCGTGACTGTATGAAATAAATGTTTGCTGTTTTCCTTTATACGGCTCTTCATCGCATTAAATATTAGGTATTCTCACGAGTAATGCTAATACCCTAAAAGGCTTAAGGTGTGTATGTTTGTTTGATACCTAATAGCTCTAAAACCAAACAAAAAATTCTATTAACTTTAGCACAACAGTAATTATTATAGCTACGTAAATATAATAGTTAAGTAAATACCAATTTTTAACCGTGGATTCATCAAAATATTTGGGCGTTGGATATTAAACCGAACCCGAACAGTAGGACAGAATTTATGTGCATATTCCATTATTCGACTCACCTTACTTAAAAATTTCTTAATTCGATTCGATGAAAATTGACATTCTTACCAAATAAACATTTAATTAAAATATTTCGTGAAGGCTAAGTTTAACGTTTATAATAATATTGAAAAGAAATTGTTTTTCAGTTTTATATGTTTTATGTGGAATATCCTTTAAAAGGACTACCCACAAAGAAATGGAAAATATTTTTTTTCAGAATGTTTAATGGAAACTGGGTCGGTAAAATCTGATCAGAAATTAGGTGAATTAAAACTGTAACGATTATACTAGTGTAACGATTATACTGTGAAAGATGTACTAGCTAACGTAACAATCAATATAAACATGTATAAACAGTTCATTAGGAATAATGAACGATCAGTACCTAATAAATACTATGTATTTATTAGGTACTGATCGATATGAGTGACAAATTTCCGTCATCATACTTAACGTCACTTTAATAAAACGAATGCTATTCTTTATTAAAGCAGAGTAACTTTATTTATTTTATTAAAAAATAAATGTTTTTTTTTTAAATTTCATAACAGTTTTATACTTACATATCAATAACTGCAGTATCATAATTATCTGTCAAATTCAAAGATATCCTTTTATGTGCACACCGAAGGAATAGAGTTTAGAGATTGAAAATAGTATAACTACCCCTAGAAATAGCAATAACATAGATTATCTACCCCCCCCCCCCCAAAATTAATAGAATTGACATCATAATTTAATATGTAATTGTCTACCACATATGGTATTGAATATTGATATCGTTTTCGATAACAAAACAGTCGTTGCATATGGTGAAACACTGCACTAATTAAGTTTCATATACAGCAAAATTATCAACTTACGTAGGCTCTCATAGTTATAAGAAACAATGTACATTAACTCTCATTAATTATAATTAAAAACAAATTAAAATATAATTAATAATACTGTACCAAAAACAAAAATAGAGGCTTGACTCTAAGCTGTTGACATCAACTTATTCAATTCTCCCAAGAGTATGGTCCATCAATCTCCGACTGAAAATTGACAACAAGTTAAAAAAGCTAATGTTTGTGACAAATGACTGCTTCTATTAAAAAAGTTGCAACAAAGTTGCCAAAGTAGAGCGGATTCAAAATGTTACGTTCATTTCTTCGTTAACAGTTTTAAGGTGATTGAAAGTTGGCAAAATATTTAAATATCAATGTTAATAATTTGCAAGAAATATATTTAATCCATGTATTTTAAAATCTTAAAAGAGAAATTTTCACAAGCTTTGCTCAGTAGCATTTCTACTGTGTCAATTTAATATATCTGCACTGGTTTTAGTTATTTGATGTACTAAGATTGGGTTTCAACCCTCTCCCAAACGTAAGGCAAATATAACCAATAACATTTTATTATTATATATTTTTTAATATATTTGGCGTTAATTTTGTAGAAATTCATTATTCACAAATAAACGAAAATACGTAATGTAGTATTATTTCTACTTTCTTTAAGTTCTTTACCGCGACCTAGGTTTCGTTGTATTACAACATCTTCAGGTGGGCTATTAGCAATGCTAATAGCCCCACCTGTTGTTGTAATACAACGAAACCTATGTCGTAGTAAAGAACTTAAAGAAAGTAAAAATAATATTATATATTTTATTAAAACGAATTAAAAAAACCTTATGATAAGCGTTAATGGATCATTTGTGTTAATGCTTTAAAAAATGAAAAATACATTATGTCCGCTAGAATATTAATTGTAGCATGAAATAAAAAAATCATATTCATTAAAAATAGTGTTAATATTAGTAACAAGAAATAAAATTTTCTTAATACATTTTAAAAAATGTATTTTCAAAGCAGGTATCTTTGCTTGAAGATCGTCCCAGACTCAAATATTTTCATTTTAAATTTAGTTTATTAAGATCATTTTAACAATTTGATATTTTAAACCAAGAGAATACTTTGCACGCCTAATAAAATATTAATATGTTCTCTGAGATGAAATTAAACGTGAGTAGAGAATTATTATCGATGAAAATATATAGCATTAAAAGTTATTCAAATAAAAAAAAATACATATATGTATACATATATATATATATATATATATATATATATATATATATATATATATATATATATATATATTAAATTGAATCGTGATGAAAAACATTAAATGAAAGAAAAAAGTTAAGAAAATTATTTATGAAATAGCGTGACGTGGACACTTATATCATTGTGGAAAATCATTTTCGTAAAAATAAGTTTGCAAGTACACATTTACGGTTAAAGTCGTGTTTATAATTAATGTAAGAAACAGCGACACGGAAATACGAGTATAAACAGGAAACTATTCCAACACTTTCTGTTTGAAGACCATAGTCTTGTCCAAACTACTCAGCATGAGCTGAGATTCAAAAAAGAAGTCGCGAAAAATTAAGGCTTTATTTGTAAAGCTATCGTAATAAAATTTATTTCATTCAATTCTGTCATAAATCAATATATTGTTTGCCAAAATAATTTTCGGTTTTGACCTTTGACACTTGAAATTTATTTGGAATTAAAATAATTATTTTGTCCTTTCATTACATACGAAGGTTGCTTCAGCATGCATACATACAGTCAATATACATAACTTAATTATCATATTTTTTACTAAGCTTATCATTTAAATCAATACTTTTAATTGGTCTGGTTTCATGCAATTCTTTAAATATATATAAAAATTTCTAATTGGAATGACGCCCATATATCCATATTTTTAATTAAAATGTGTCTCAATCAACTTAGATAACGTATACCGAGAAATCGGGTATAAATAAAGCGTTATATTTGAATCATTCGGATTAGAATAACACCAAATCAAACGTATTCGTAAAAAGCTAGAATCTCAACTTGATAAAATTAAATAGATAACCTTACAAAAATAAAGACATGCTGAAATGGCACACTGACAATATGACGTTAAAGTGACGCACTAAAAATATCACGTTAAAATGTTAAGAGGTCTCAAACACATTTAATGCCCTATAAATATTAAGATCTTTTTATTTTATGTTAAATCTAAAAAAGCGATCTAAGCCCACGGTAGTCTAGGCCAAGTCATAGAAAAATCCTCGGCGCGCATACCGTGCATTACTTACAATAACTTTTACCTATATAATCCAATTTACCTATATATATATATATATATATATATATATATATATATGTATATATATATATATATATATATAAATATATATATATATATATATATACATATATATATATATATATATATATATATATATATAAATATATATATATATGTGTGTAAGAAAGTCGTCACCTGACTCTTAATTTTTTATTAAGATTTTTTTAAGATTTTTATTATAATGTTATGATATTTTTTACAAAAACATTTATTTGAAAATTCTATTAAAATTTACCATCAGGCATAATTTTTTACGTGATTTTTTTTATTCCTTATTCAGGTTGTTGATGGGATGATTTACGTAAACTATTTAGTTTATTCATATGCACACATAAATCCTGCATCTTCCGTAAGTAGAGAGGCAATAAACAACTTAAAGTATTTCTGTTAATAAAAGTGTTTGTCCTCCTGTCAATCTAAAATATTTTATTTTTTTCTCATATTTTATTGTTTCTCCTAGTTGTAATTAATTTTTAATAGCACCAGATAATTTTTAAATCATCCAAAATAATTAATTTTATGTTTGTGTTTAATAAACGTTTCAGAGGCAGAAACAAAATGCTATGCCACTTATAAAATGGCATTATGAAAAATACTTAACACATTACTATTTCTGCTTCTCCTTCTAAACGTACCTCTTCAACTAAAGAAGATATTCAGCTCTGCCTAATTGATATCGTTCTTGGCGAGGCAAAATATTTCTATTAATTTTTCCTTTAAAATTATGGAACCGTAAATATCAAAAAGAGTAAATGGAATCTTAAAAATTTTTGCAGTTCTTCATATAGAAATTTTTTTTTTTAAAAAACCTCTTTTATTTAATGTACTTAATATAATTTTAACATACAATAATTTAATTACCATTGGTTAAATATACATGATTTTATTTTCGAGCAAATTGTGCACGAGTTTACTGTACTAATGTTTAGCTCTTAGATACATTAAGTTTATTCATGACGTTATTTCATGAAGTTTAATATGTTTTAGTTTTTTTCAATTCATGAGTCTAGAAGTCGAATAGTTTCTCTGCTGGTAAATTAAGGAGTCGTTTTGCGTGTTTAATAGCATATTCTTGGATAATTTCGTTAATTCATTTAAATCTAAATCGTTGTGAATTTCTAGATTGGTTACATAACCATATGCATTGGTAATCATGTGCAAGAACTCGTTTTTGCTTCATTGGATTACATTACGGTTTGACTGCATACCACATCTCCAAAGCTGAACACAATACTTCTAAATCGGTTTGACGATAGAAAGATAAATTAATCGCTTACAATTTAAATTTATTTTGGAGTTATGTTCAAAAAACCACAACATTTGTCGTTGTTTCAACCTAATTTGCTCAGATTTTACTTTAACATATAGTCCAAGGTATTTTGCTGAATCTACTTGTAGGACTCAAATTCCATTAAGATTGCTATTTTTTCGTCTTAATGTCAATGCGAAATGGAGGGATTTAGACTTGTTAGGTTTGATTTTTCAATCAATATTCCCTCTCTTGATTTTTCTAAGTACCTGTTGCCAATTTTTGGCGACTTGGCTTTACGTGTCTGCAGTCGCATTACTACCGTATCATCAGAAAACGTGCCTATGAAGGTATTTTCCGTTATGAGAATACCAGCAGTTTACAGAAGATAGAGTATAGGTCCTAAAATCTTCTCATGTCGTAATCCTGCGGGTTGGACAAAACCTGAACATGCTTCTTCGTGCGACACTCTGAATTTTCTATCAGACAGATATGACTTAGTAATGGGCAATATTCACCGGTAACTATTTGCTCATTTTATGAATGAAAGTTTTGTGCCATATTCTGACAATAGCTGGTGATACATCCGGGAAAATGCAGCACAGTAGTTTCTTTCTTTAATGTCTACTTGATTATGGATATTACTCGATACGTTGATCGAGTAATAATCGACGATTGTGAAATGTTCATTTCTAAATCAAAACTGAAAATCTAAGATCTTGACGAGTGATTTAAGTCATTTCAGCAATAATTTCTCAAACAATTTGGATATTGAGTGTAAGAGCGATATTGATTAATACGATGTTATCTGTTCCTTTGGTTTATTAATTTTTAACAACATTATCTGCGTTACTTTGGAGCATTTTGGAACATATTTAAATCGAAAACAAGCGTTATATACGCATGTTAATATGTTTTGCGTAAAACATTTCTTATATACACCCGGAGATTTTTTGTCAATGCTAGGTGCTTTTTAGGATTTAAATTTCTGTCTGTTCTGTCTCTTTTGTATGATTCCCATCAAAAGCCTTCTTTTTACGTACATGCACATTAAAATGAAAGAGACATTTCAATTGGCACTGACTCTAAAAATCTCTAACAATAGTAGTACTTTCAAATTCGTTTATAAACGGAAACTATATTGTTCCACAAAGTTCCAACTAAATGCTCCTCTTTTCATTACTTTAAATTTTCCACGCCCTTCTTATTCAGTGTTCAATTGAAGCCGGTCATTTATTTTTCAAATATAGCTTTATTTATATTTTGCTACAAATTAATTAGAATCTTAATTTGAAGTATCGTTATGACAATTAATTTATGCAGCGCCTACTTGCTTGTGCTTTTTATACATATCGTTAAGATGTATGAAAAAATGAGCTTTTAGTAGACGGATGGATGAACTTGTCAAACTTATGACTTCTTTCTTCACCGCGAGACCCTTAAAACTAATTCGCAACTCGGAAAAAAGAAAAATATGCAAATACATAGATAAAAAAAATAACAACCCAAATACTAGATGCTTCAAAATTATTGACTTACCAATCAAATGATAGAATAAAAAAGCCAAATTATAGTTCTCAATTGCCACAAATAACTTTGTGGCAATTGGGAACTATGTCAGGTGCGTTTGTACAGCTAGTAATTGCGGTGGAGCTGGAAAAAATCATTTTTGCACTGCTGGTAATTTTTAAAGCCAATTTAAATTTACACCTTCAAAAAAATTGTAAAATTAAAGAATATAGAGAATTGATTTACTCTACTTACAATATTTTCTTGTATAGTGGTTTTTAATAACTATTTCTCAAACTTAAATGAAAAGATTATATTTCTTATTATCTATAGAAGAATGCGGTTTATCCAAGTTCTTACTGAATTATAATTATTTCTCTTAAAAATAAGTGACATTGCTTTCCTTTCAATTTTAAAATTCTACAAATGTGGATCGACTTAGAACAATGAATGAAATATTTGCAATTTTAATAATCATTTAATTACCAAAATATCTCACCGTAAACGTAATTATATATATATATATATATATATATATATATATATATATATATATATATATATATATATATAAATATACCAACACTACGGTAAAGTACTCTGAAAAAAATTTGACACATAATCAAGAAGTTTTAATTCTTAAATACAATCTTGTATCATTCTCTATAACATGAATAAACTTTCATTGAGAGCTTTATTTGAAATATTTTTAATTGATTTCAGAATTTTATGGCCAAAAATTTTTAAGACGAGAATTTTTCCCGAATTTTTTAATCAAGATAGTTGAAATAAATACTGCTAATAATTTTTTAGATTATTATTGTTTTGGTATTTAGAAACAATTTTATTATTACGTTTATTATATATTTGATTAACAATACCAAACCAAAAACCTTAACGTAAAAAAGAAGCCATTTTCTATACCAAATAAATTTGCTTAAAACTCCTCAACTTTTTCGGAATAAAACATTTAAGATCGAAAAAGTATCCTTTCATTTATTACTTGAAAGAATTTCGTAGACTGATTTAGAAGAGACACACTTTAGATTTTACATGTCATGGTGTGGGTATTTTTGTTAAAAATAGAATTTGTTAAGCAGTATTTAATTTCACTGAAGGGTTTTGAACTTTCGAAAATACATAAATACAAAAATTTTCCATTGTATACAAATTCAGTGTCTAGCTCTGCGGAGAAAAGTTGCGAAGGGGGCTTCAAATAGTTCGTGGAAATATGTACACAATGTGTGCCCATGTAAATAGAGGAATGAAATACAAGAATTTTAGACTTAAATATTACACAAACAACAATTGTGTTATACTCATGTATATATAAGCATACGGCATATGATTCTTGATTTTGCCGTAAATATTGTTTGTTTCGTTGCCATTCTTTGTAAACCTATTACTACACATAACTTCGTTATACGGAATTATACAAATCGTCAGACAATTCACGGATGCCATCTAGTTCATATTTTCTTTCATATTTATCTACGACAATAACGTATAACAACGCTTTCTATTTCGTCTTTTATAAAGGCTTGTGTTATTTGAATGGTAACACGTAGTTATATTTCCTTTTAAATGTAAATGTTTTAAATAATGAAAATTAGATATATAAGAAATGGCGACGGGTAATATAACTCGTATTAAAATTGCTATTCGATACATTCCACATAAAATCAATTTAAACCTTTGCTGTGTCGGTTTGCGCTAAATGAAAAAGACTATAGGATTGTTTGAAATATGAGTTCTTTTTTAACTAATATTTAAATATATTTTAATAATTAACATTAAAATATAGTAGAAAAATATATATGATTTGGGTAGAAAATACTAAGCAAATATAATATTATTATGTCTAAGATACCCTCATATTTACATTTGTTAAAGTAAATAATAGTTAGGAAATAGTTATATCTTATTTCAAAATATCTAAAGGATTATAAAAAATGTATCAATAAACAAGATGATTATTTTTTAAGAAGATAACTTTAAGGTCATAATTTTAATAAAGCTTTATGAACTAATATCCCAATTCGTCAAGGAAAAGTTATATTTCATTTCTTTCTCTCAGTTGCTATTTCTTTTTTATTTTTCAACAGAAATACAAAAATCTGCTTTTTGGCAATTTTTCTGAATTACCCTTTAATTCAGTAGCTGAAATACTTATACTGCACCACGGTTACAAATTCATCTCACTGCAAACAAGTGTTAGCCGTGCAAGGTTATATATTTTCTTCCGTTAATTTTCACGGTTTTTTTACGAAGATAGGTTACTAATTTCGTCACTTGTTCTTCTTTATTCCATACTATTAAACTGTTACTTTAAAAAAATCATTGCTATTTCAATGCGTAGAAATAAATTCAAACATCAAATCATTTTTGCCCATAATATGAATTTTATGTTAGCACACGACAGGAAAGTTTTACATGAAAACATTAACACGTTAACATTCCGATGTTTGATGAAGAGATATTAACATAACTTGAATATTTTGTCGCTGGATGAATTTTTGAAACTTTGTTTAATACGCAAATATTTATTGTTGGTCTAATATTAAAAAGTTTAAAATGTTCATTTATCATAAAATTTTTATTAGTTTTTGATTAGTCAAGAAAGTTATGTTGAATTTAATCTAAAATTGTAAAAGATTAAATTTATTATATTATAGTTACTAAAGTATCGAATTACTCAAGACTTACACAGGTTACAATAATGTTTTGTAGATTAAAATTTACGCTGCACCGTTTGATAATTATTTATCTCTTTATTTTTGAAAATTATTTTTCAATTTAAAAATCGTGATGAGAATAGATTTTAAGGTCGATTCAATTAAAAATAAAACTGTTAAAAAGAGGTAAAACACGAACTACGAGACTTTCACAAACACTCAGGCAATAGAAATATTTAAACATCTATATTTTGTTTCTATCAAACTATTAATATATATGAAGAAATATTATTATCATTTTTCAACATAAAAATATACTCCGTAGTATTGTTATACCAAAGTGAAAATGTTGTAAATACCACAAATTTATTTAACAGTTTCGGAAAAAGAGGGTTTGAACATATTTTTATCGATATTTTTAACAATATGTCTATCGTAATAAAAGACTCTGAAAAAGGTATATTTGAGAAATCTTCGTAACTTGATCTAAAAATGTCCCATATAATTTAAATTAAAGATAAAAATAACTTTTAATACTTTAATTGCACCATCAAATTTTCCATATCAATTTCTCATGATAAGAAGGCAGCAAAGTAGATTAGAGCAAATATTTTGTTTGTTTAACATAAATATAAGTGCATAGAGAACATCGCAGGAAAATGTTGCGGAGTATATCTCGAAGCATTTTCTAATTTAAATTTTGAGACTCGTATGGAGTAGAAGACTCATTTGGTGTTTATCCATTTACAATTCAGATGAAACAGCTGATGGGCAACTCATCAGATCAGAAAAATATTATTCTTATATTTGAAAGAAACAAAGACGCCGATGTATTTAATTTATCAACAATACTATTAAATATCCTTTCATTTGACAAACCCTTATTGTCTACTGCACAAAAGGTCTTGTGGACCCTCTAAAATTTACTCAGTATTTGAGTATCTGTAAACTTTTCTTGTTTATGTGTAATTATGCCTTTCTTACAACACCACAACTTACTTTGAAACGGTCTACGTTTAATAGCTCAATAGCTAACTTTGTATTTGTTGGATAATATAATAGCTAGCTTTGTATTTGTTGAGTATAAATGACACCCCATCCGTTTTTTGATCATTGTTGCTCATGATAAAATTTATATAGTAAGTGACTTACTTAGTTTACTTCTTTTTTTACTTAGTTACATTATAAAATGAACTAATAGATGTAGAATCTTCCATTTGTCTTTCACATTTCATTTAAAAATTCAACAAGAATTATGTCACGTAAGCTAAATAATATGGAGCCAAAGAAGTCATAAAACGTTTGGGAAAGCTTGAAAAAATTGATTTTTTTAGACATTCTGCTTCTAAACCGTGGTATAAGTTTCGTTAAGGGTAATATGTTTCTTTATGAATATTGTAAATTATATTTTCAAATTCACGTCTTTTCATTTATTGATACGAAAGTTTAGTAAGTAGGTGTTATTAAAAAAAGTAGGTGTAAGTAAGTGTTATGAAATTAATTGTGGGAATTATATCTGACAAATAAAAAGATTATCAATTTAGCTAGTAGATTTACTTTCAGGTTTTATTTATAAGCATATCAATATCAATAAAATAGACTAACAATTCATACAGGAAGGGTCATGAAACCTAAATAATAATAGTGTGGGGCTTTAATAGCGTTGTAGTTTACTCAAAATAATAGTTTCCCATTTCTACACTTGCGGATAGTGTTTATTTCGTTGTTTTATAATTTTTTTTTAATTAAGTAATTTAATTTTATTCATATCTTAGTAACCGCTGTAGCCTCCTCATTACACCCTGGAACAAAATGTTTCAATACAGATAAATGTTTAGGGTGGTATAACTTTTCTCGCACGGAGAGTTGGTAAGATTGTTATCAAATAATATTTTCAAAAGTTTACTTGTTATTACTAACGCAATATACTATAATCAAAAGTGCATAATGCCGCGGTACTGCTGTGTATTCAAATATAATTTTGGAGGTATCTATTAGAAAACTTGTTACAAATACAAGATACACATATTGTCTACCTCTGTAATGGATACATGTCAACATTGTGAGAAAAAAAAATATTTTTTCGCGTTAATAATGGTTTATCTAAATTTTATCGGAAATTGCAGCATGATTTCAAATTTTAGAGTTTTTTAAAATAATCACGTTTCTTTTCATTTATGGAACGTAAGTGTGTATATTAATATTAGTAAATAGTCTAATATAATTAGTATATAGAGGAAAGTGCGATCCACGATTCAATCATGAAGGAATCGAATGGAACAATCTTGAACTTTCTTTATCACCTTAAGGTATCATGGAACATAAAAATAATATACCATTGTGATATTTTGGTTATTTTAATATATTAGTCTGATACTAAAAAAAGGATAACATACCGATATAAAGTAATAAATATATATCATGTACATGTATTGAATGAATATTTGTATTTCTAAAAGAAATACAAATATTAATTCCATGCCATGACATTACAAATGAAAGACCAAAGTCGAATATCGATTAAAACATTTACAAAAAGCTATCAAAGATATGAAAAATAAAACTTTTACCCAGTAAGGATAAAACCTATTTTAGATCCAAAATCACCTTGTTTGATTACCTCAAGAAAAAATCATAATACAACCCAAATTCGGAATTAAATGTATATTCCCTGCTGCACAAAAGAAAGAATATATTTTCAAATGTGGCCACCTTTCTATGGTTTGACAATTATAATGATACGGAAAATTGCTTTAAAATTTGCTAAATAAAATAAACTAGAACATAAATTTGACAGGACTTATTATTTTTACTACTATTGTTTTTCATACTTACTATTATTTTTAACAAAGCACCCAAATAATTTTTTCATGAAACTAAAGCCAACTTTTTAAACAACTGCATTTAGTATTTAATGAAACCGATGTAAAATTGTTCTTGAAAATCTAGTAATTCTGCAAAGAATTCATCACTTTCATGCAAAATAACCACAAGAGCCATGTCAGCATTGAATGCCACCTGTTTTGTCGGTAAAGTTGAAAAAGTAAAAAAGGCTGTTGCTAAAAGTAAAAAGGGAGTGGGGGAATCTAAATTAGTTAGAGACGTAATTACCCCACACACCTAAGATAATTCGGAATACCAAGGGTTTTGTTTTTGCCCTAAATCTTGATTTCAAAACAATATTTTATCAAAATTGTTGATGAAAGTTTGTAACTAGATTATTGTAGTTAGATTAAATGGCAAGCAATAAATATGATTCGTTTCATACACTGGTTTTTTTTATTCCTTTTCCCGCTTGTGTGTTCGTAGTTACCCCGTTCTCCGCTACAGTTAATTTTTTATATATACCAAGTGTGCAATACTTGTTGTGCGAGTTCCACCGGCATTTAACAGAAGTTATTTTGTTTAGTATCTCCCAATTTTAATAAATATATAATCAAATATGATTTTTTTTAAAGACCCTGACCTACCCATAATTGTCATATATTAAGTTTGTAGCAACGTTAATGATGAACATAGCATTAATAAAGATATTCAACGTGCGACAATAGTTCGTCATGTGTAAATAGGTGGGTTTTCAAAAGTTTTTTCCATAATAATTCATCTGTCCGAAAAACAAAGTAGCCACATTTTTTCTGGCATATCACCATCTCTTGAATATTTAACTACGTCTAGTAAAGCATTTTCGTGACACCCGTTGAATTTTTCTAATATTTCGCGATATTAATAAACTAGATGGTGTTTTCGAGGGTCAGTTATATTATGAGTTATGCACTTAGCAGAAGACTTTCTAATGCTCAAATGTTCATGTACGATTTTCTGTACTGACTCGCACGAATGACTAAATTTCCTGAATTAGCTGATAGGTTACACTCATATCAGTCTTTATCATAAAATTCCAATTGAAGTCGATAGTAACTTTGCTGTTGATTTATGATACTTGGTTTAATTGATAAATTGGTTTCCGAAATTTGAATCAATTTTACTACCTTTGTTACAAATGGTCAATTCCAAGGAATTTCAGTGCTGCTTTCATATTAGTATGAAACACATTAAAAACAATGTCAAGCAAGGAATTAAAAATTCCCTTTTTTTCCAACTTCGTTTTATATAAAATTGGTCAATGTAAATTGTTTTAAATTAGTAAAATTAGTAGTCGATATTAGATTACAAGGCAATAATTAATCTAAGGTTATCGAAACATTTTTATAAAAATTAAAAATACAGCAATAATCTTGTTTTTATTTATGCAATTTTTTTGACTTTACTGTTAACACAATGATTGTAAATATAGTCGTTTTCTCTAATTTATTAAAAAATCCACCCTGTCTTTAAGCAAAAATTTTCAGAATGAAGAGTACTACTATATTTTTTTTGTATAATCTGGATACATGGATGGAGATGGTGTACACAAGGTGAAAGAGGCATTCTGTATTGTTAAGGCGTATTTATAGGGAAAGTCAATTTGGTGCTCTACAAAGCTTGGACGTTAATTATTATACCATTCAATTATCCAATCGCCAGAACAAAACTTTCCAAATAATTTGTCATACATCGCGCCTTCACGCACAATACGAATTTCTCTTCTTTCCCTCGTTACCCGCCCATAAGATGTCCTGCGACCGCTGTCTATTTGTTAACGACTAAAACATGCCGCAATGTCAACGTTTTGAATTCGCACCCAATTTACATTTTTATCGGTCTGCAGACTTATGACCTACTAACTTCCCGCTGTCATCGACATAGGCCATAATATACTATCTATTATATTCACGGTAGAACACAAAATGTACACAAATAATCGTATACATCAAAGTCATATTTTGCAATATTTATTTTCATCCTAATTAATGTTTTAATGCAAAACTTTGGAAGAATATATGATTCTGTAACTCCATAATTGGAGAAGATATCCATACAAAGCCTATATTAACATATATGCTATATTAAATTTTGAAATCCGAAACACCTCATAAAGGGCAGTATCTAACTTTTATGAAGTTCATGAGACTCCTAGTTGATCAGCTAGTATTTTCAGGCTGTAAAATTCATTAACTTTTATTTCAGCAAATATTAATTCTTACCGTGTTTCCCGAATCTTAAAATCTTAGCGTCTTTTCCATGGTGTAGTGTACAATATTTTCTTCCTTTTACAACTCCATAACAATGTTAGTACTGATCGCGAATGTGATTTAAAAATTTTGTAACGAAGATAAACTATAACCTGGATTGCCGTAAGTCACAATAGTATATTCCGTATGAACGAAGTCACGGGTACAAACAAGCATTATATAAATTGTTCACAAATATAATTCCGCCACAACTTTATTTACTTGAAAGAAACTTTAATTTTCCGCTGTTTTGTCGCATAATATTAAATGTAAGTCGACATTTTCGTAATAATTTTATGTAATACGGATTTTATGTTGTATTAACAATAAGGTAGCATATTATCAGTGATGTATTTTTGGGAAAGTTTTAAATATTTAGTAAGTATACTCGTATATTTTTCTTAATTGGCGAAAATGGAACGCTTGTTTTCAAAACAAAATATTTGCATACAATTTCGCTGAGCACACACAATGTAGTGAAGAATGAAATTTCCAATTGCATTGCCTATAAAAAATATACGCATGGTTGGAAATATAGAAATATATTCAAAAATATTACCAATGTACGTTTTTTTTGTAAAGTGAAATAATTTACTAAAATATGAATACATGGAAGCGAGACAACGTACTCTTTGTGGGTCATGGAATAAAGCTCGGTCGTATAAGATGTCTATGTTGCCTTGAATATTATATTCTTAGTCAATAACTGGGTCTGACCCTAAGATCTACCTTAATAAAACTGTGAACTCCTGAATTTACGACCTCGTCAACTGGTACGTCAGATGGCTCAGTCAATGAGCTGGTACCTTTCTTAAAACATCTTTAAATCAATATAATAATAAAATCAACAAGTTGGAAATATTAACTTAACTGTTTTATCTTAAAATTCATAGCACTCTAAACATATTGTAATTGAAAACTTACTGAACACTCACAGATGAATTTAATATTAAACGTAAGTTACTTTCTTTTTTGAGGTTTTTAAATTACCATTATTTTCTCAAGTACTCATAAGTAATCATAGTTTAAAATTGTTTTTCTAGTTCTATGTATATAGAAATGATTTATTTTATTTTCTACTTTTACTTTCATATGTACGGATTCATATTACTATTGTATTATTACTCCGTATTATTTGTATATATATATTTTCAAGAAAATAATGAATAAATTCTAAACAAATTTTCTTCCGAATTCGAAATTCTTATTCTTAGGATTGACACTATTTATAGTCACGTATTTAGATGTTTCATATTTTTGTCAAATGCGACAACTAATATGCCGTTTACTTTATTTAGTTGAGACGCAAAGAACTTAAGTATCCCTTTTTTAATTTTTCATTTTTGAACCTTGACCATTTTCATAGAAAAATATACCCCTAACCCTTTTCGTAGAAAAAAATATTTTTTTCATTTCAGAAACGTATTTTTTATGTTATTTGACATAATGAAACCTTTTACAGGAATAACTTTTTGATTTACATTTTACAATATTTACGTAAAATGTGTTTATCTTCTATGACATGAAGTTTTTTTTTAAATTGCTAGAATATATTTTTTTCATTTCCTTTCCAGATTCTAAAGTCATCCCATAATGTTGTCGGTTGACGTGACGGTGTTATTCCAGTTCTTTACAAATTTAAATAATTTTCAACTGCAATTTTTTTCAGTGATAATCAAAGCAGAGACTTCTTGAAATTTATTAGCCCATTGAATTGCTAAATGCTTTATTGTAATAGTTATAAAAAATTGATATCGTATGTAAAAAAATTTCTATCATTTCTTTTTCTAGACTTTAATTAATATCTCAATAACAACCGCTAATAAAATCAAATTTTGTATAAATTGCCAATTTTTAATATATTATCGATATGTACAGACAACCCAGTGACGATTTTATGGAAATCGAAATAATTTCATTTTGCGTGAAATATCTAATTATATAAATCATGGAATTTAATTTATGAATTATCAAAAATTGTTAACGAAAAGAAAGAAATTCATTTATAAAATAATTCTTTAAATGTTTCCTAAATAATTTCTCTTTTTTGCACTGAACTCCAGTAGCTACTCGAAAGGATCTAGATTTGGTGTATCATACGAAAAAGTCTAGCTTGATGATAATGAAATTAGTAAATAATTCACATCATCAAAAGGCTCTAAATAGTATGTAATTAAATCTATAAGTTCAGGTAATATATGGCTATTTTGGTTGATGATAAGTATATCAAACTTTCCCCTAGCAAAAATTAAAAGCATACTGTTGCCTATCCTATTCTGACTAGAGTATGACTATTTAGAAATAACTCTTTCTTTGTAATGCATAAAAAGGCAGCGTTCAAAAAATATTGAAAACATTGCAAGTAAAATTATTAGTACGATGCAGAAGAGAATGGTTATGAAAATTAAATGAAAAATAAAAACACATCGACACACACAAGCTAATGCCCTAAAATTCTTGAAAGTATACGGGAGATGGAAGTTAATAAAAATAAATTGAATTTCCTGTCCAGTTTTCAGAAAAATATTCCCAAGTCCTTTTTCGACATATATATATATATATATATATATATATATATATAACATGGTGAGTTAGATATAAACATATATATATAAATATATATATATATATATATATATATATATATATATATATATATATATATATATATATACATATATGTATAAGAAATAAAATGATCCCGTCGAATAAAATGCAGGTTTATCTTTTTTCTTGATAATAAAAATTTTTTTATGTGATTGGTACCGATATTAACATTTACAATATTTTAACAAGGCAGGCAGAATAAAGACACAATTTGAAAATAATACTTTAATTTACTAATAAAAAGGTATTCTAGTGCCACCACAAGGAAGTGTTGAAGGACACTCCTTCAACACTTCCTTGTATGTCGTAAGGAAATTAAATTTAATACGATTATAGTTCTTGCCTTGCAAAGATACGGTACAGAAAGTTACTGGATTTAAAGAACGATAGTTTTACCCAATAAGCAACATCCCAATAACTCACAAACCAATAACAAAATTTCCTCATTTAACAATAGAAAAATATATATAATAAAAGAAAATGTTTCTTCTGAATTGCAAAGAGTAGAAACCTAGCACACATCTAAATCAGTAGAAAGTAAAAATATAACTAATCATACTGTTCAATTAAATTATTGTGAAAAAAGTGCTGTAAATTTTACAGTAAATAGACGTTAAAGGTAATGAAGGTCTACATTCATGACCTCAACTATAAGTTTGTACTTGGTCTCGTTTACGTCCCAAATTATTAGTTAAATTTATTTTTAAATTGTTTTTAAACTTCCTTTTAACTTTGTAATATATTAGATGTATACCAAAAAGTATTATGCAATACAAATTCAAGCCTTCTCATAATTTCTTCCCACGTGTTGTGCAAAATTACTGTAAAAATTCAAAGGAAAATAAAGTGTGACTGTAAAATTTATAATTTCATGAGATCGACATGGTAATTTCTACTTACAGCTACAAATATATTCCTCAGTATTGATAGAATTTCTTCGAAAAGTTATTAACTGTGTGATGGTAATATCCGTAGAATAAACAATTTTCTGGAATTTCATAGATTATCTTCAAGTGGATTGGCACTATTAATATCCAGATGCGAAATAAATTTTGGATCTGGTTTCGAAGTTAAAATACTTCGAAAATCAAACGATTATTAACTAGAATTCTAACTAACAGAAGCGGAAACTTGATTGAAATATTTGGAAGAAATACAAAGCAGCTAACTTTCTCAAAAGGTTTTACGTTTGTGAAAGTTGAACCGGATATTGGCTGAGAAGACAATTTTCTTGGCAGAAACAAGAAACATATTATATTGTCAGTAGCAGTTTATGCCTGGGAGAAAATTTGAATTATTACACAAGGAGAAAATTAATTAAATGAATTTTTTTTTCCAAATTTAGGAAGAGGAGATAAATATAAAAATTAAATAAAGAGGGATTGAAGGAAAGAAAGATTTAACATTTTACAATAAAAATAAATTTCATCAAATAATGAAAGTAACTCGAAAAACTTTTTTCATATTTACTTTTTAACGCTATTTCTGATATTTACACATAACTGAAAAAGTAATAGCAAGTCCAGTATGCGCAAATGTCTAATCGTTGGTTCAAAATTGACTGGTTTCTATAATTTCCCTAAAAATTGGTGAAAAAACTTTTGTAAGATGATATCTACGATAACCGACAACCAGAAAGGCGTAAATATATTATATAAAACTTTGGTGATGGCCATTTTGATCTAGAAAAAAAAGGAACAACAAATATGAACTAGAACAATAAAAAACAAGTGGCTAAAAAGCGACAAAATATGGAAAAAAATCAGTATAATGTTTATAGAGATGACACTCTCTATCACACCTTTTACTAAATAAATTATATACCATATGACTTTGGTGTATTCATATCCTGTAGTCAAATTTTAAGCGAATGAATTTTATTACATGAATTAAACGCACTTCAGAATTTAATTTTATACCCGTACACACTTACCCTCGTTGAAGGGTTATGAACCTTATATTTCTGTTAAAAAGTTATTAAAAATTTGTTGCCCAGTATATATTTGAGACCGCTAAAAATATCTAAAGCGTAGAATCATTCTCAAAGTTTTCCAGTAAACTTTTGGTAACTACTAGTACTGATATTTTAGATTTTAGATAAATATTATGTTAGCTCTTTCAGATATTGTTTATATTATTAGTATTTAGTATATTTGTTGTTATTTTCAACAGTGTCTTTAAAACTAATTTATTTTAAATGATGAAATAAATAGTTTGATGTAGTTATACAAAGCATATAAAATTTATAAAAAATTTTATTTTGTAAATATCTTTACGTCAATTCCATACTTTACCTACTTCATATACTTTACCTTTATATCAATTCTAAATTGCTATGTCAGTTTCTGAGGAAAATACCATGGAAAGAAGACAGACAAACGTACAGAAAGAATTATGGGCGCATGAGTAACCTCATAAAGGTCCTGTTTTTTTTTCTTTGGAGGTGCGGAATCCTATAAATTTTAGTCTCTACAAGAAAAAGATTTTGGCCTCTAAACTGGTCGAAAGTAGAATAGTTCGAAATTGTCTTTAAAATATGGCGGAATGAATAACAAAAGACAATAGATAAACAAACAACACATAAAATAAATAAAATGAACATATTTCGTGATATCGTCTCGTAATTTAGAATATTTTATCATATTACGTAATCCATGTAGTGTTTCTATATATTTTTCGCACCTTTTACGAGTATATAAGTGTCTCGTAGTGAAATGGGAAACAAAAACCGGCGCCCGTCCTTCAGTCGGTCTGTTTGTCCGTCAGTCGTAAATTTTTTACAGTTTTAGACATTAAAATTGTACTACTGATGTGTGGAATATATGCTTAATAGTCTGTCTTAATAGTCTAGTAAAATATTGAAAAAAAAAATTTGTCCTAAATAGACTAAATTTTTTAAAGTAGCAATCCTAATAATATCAAATTGAATCTTGACATAAAAACAGCTTACATTAAAATTTAATTTAAGTTTTATAGACGAACAAAATTGGTTTAGTTGTTTAAAAATGGCTGTAATTGAAAATACGCAAGATTCATCAAAAAATAAATTTTCAATAAATTATACAAGGTTGCTACAAAATTAAAGAACTTTTAAAATATTAAAAATATTGTTTCAAAATTGTTTTTAATAAAGAAAAACTAAAATTCTCTTTTAATCTACACACCCAAGATATTTACGGCTTCACCATATATCGCCATTTCATTTTGATAATTTTTTGTTTAGGAAATTAATATATTCAATTCATATTGAATTTTTTAACGAAAATCGTAATAACTAATTTATTAATACTTGTTTTCTCGTATGGCGTAGGCCATTCAAACTTGATGCGTAGATAACATCATTAAAAAAATTAACTGCTAAACGAGTTTCTACTGAAAGTAAAGTTGATTCCATAATATTACTTCTCAGAATTAATGTATTTATTTTCGCAAATTTTTTTACGCAAACGAAAGTGGCGCTTAAAAGTGTTTTTATATAACTTATATGCAAATATTTACCCCTAGTGTATTATTTCTCTTCATTATATTTTCTAATAACATCTATATTGTTCATATAAGTAATAAAAAAACTATTAAATTCATCTCCGGTTGACGCCTGTTATCTTTAAATTTACTTAATTACATTGCGTTTAATGAATACGAAGAAAGATAGCAACACGAGACAAAATAAAATTTATATTATGACTCATAATTTACAAACTGTAACAGTTAATATTTATTACCAAAACACAAGATTTTGCAGGATGAACCTAGAATCACAGGTATATAGTGGTGAAAAAGAATTACAGTTATGCAATAAATCTGGTAATAAAACAGAAAAGTTTACAACTGCTCATGCCGTTATGATTCGGTTTTAGAAATACATTTGTAATCCAGTTTTAAAAGATCTTATGTGAAAAAAATTATTATTCGCTTCTGGGCATATATGTGCTCTTACTTAAAATAATATTTGACATCATTTTGAATGTTATTTTCTATTTGAATACTAAGTATTAAATAATAATTTTATAATTAAAATCATTTACATGCGGATAAGGACGCTGTCATAACGAAGCTGTTTTGTAATAATAATAAAGTTTTTTGGACCTGTGACTAAACAGATAAATTAAAACCTATAGAGTAAGATTTATCATTCTATTAACTGAGTTAAGTAATTAAATAAGTAAATACAATCTGTTCAATACCGAAATCGATATCCTTATCATCGAGTGGAAAGTCCGTCCGAAACGCGGCCTTTTGTTTCTAATCCGATAATAGCTGGACGGAATTCCAAAAGTTATTGGGCGGAGGTGAGACGTTATTAGAATCAATTAACATTTATTAATTGAGGCAGGTAGCTTTTGAGAAATTATTTGAAAATTTGCGCGGTGGTTTTGCATTTAATTTTTAAGTTTTGGCCGCTTGGCAATTTACGTAGCAAAACATTTTTTTATTACGAAATTTTAAATCTACCCAAAAAATCATAAATCTACCCAAAAAAACTTTTGGGTAGATTTATCATTCTAAAAATGTTTGCGAGATACGTCCAGTCTTGATATTTTTTCTGATAAATTGACTGTATCAGGAATGGAGTAGCTTGGTGGTTTACGACTAATCACCAATTAGACCGATGTTTATTTGAATGGCCCTGTATTTTCTATCTTATCTCTCATTATTTGTACCCATTTCATATAAATATTTTATTACGCTTTTATTGGACATATGGCCAATGCTTTGGGTAAATCTTTATATTGGAATTATAGGAAATAAATAAATCAGAACAATTTTCGGATGTTTGAATGAGGTATATTTAATATTTAATACCTTAGAAAATTAATTTTACAGTTTTTCCGCTTATGTCATATACCTTATTTTATTATATATAATTAGAACCTCTTTATTTGTTTCTTACTTATTAGAAGGATCTTAGCATAATGTATATTTTACGGTACGTCTATATACGTTTTTCATTTGCTTATTATATACTATTTTGGTACAAACAAAATAATCGCTTTATGAGATTTGTCTGTTAAAGTACAGCTGTAAGAATCTAAGTAGTTAGTTATGATAATTTTATTCATAATATGTCTTTTATATTTAAAAATTTAATGTAAAAATAAAATTAAATGTAACAGAATGCTTTTTTAATTGTAACAGAATGCTTTAAATTTAAATGTAACAACTACAACGTATTAGTGAGGAAAAGGAGTTTTAAAAAAATTATTTGACCCCAATTACAAACATTTGAAAGTAAAAATGTGGTTGTTGCTTTAACAATCTTGTGTATATTTTTTCCAATGTTTAAAATTGGTCGTAAATATATCCATAAATTTATATAACTAAATCAATTTAAAAATCGACTCGAATTCTTTAATTCATAAAGATTTTTAAAGCTTAGCGTGTGTTGTCTTCTAATGGCTGAAAAGGAAAGAAAATATCATTAATTTTCCTTGTTCATCGTTATTTACGCAAAAAACTTTTAACATAACGCTCACGTGATAATTATTCAGGAAAACCTTGTAGTTCAAAACGAATTATAAGCATTTTATTCATAATATGTCTTATGGACGAATATAACTCACATTGGGAACGTATCATACCTACTAAGAAACCTACAAGTATTTGAATCTATGTTGTGTTTTTATTAAACTATTTACAAATATTAAAACTACAAAAAGCTCAATTGCAAATCGTACTTGCATAGTTAACGTTCATTACAATCACTTTTCCTTAAATGATAGCTTTTTTAATTTCATAAAAATAAATATGTTTAGGAAATTGAACGGATAGATTATGATTCAAGAAATAAATATATGTTGGTATAATTAAGGGTATCAGTAAAAACCTTAAATAGCATAGAAATAATATTTTCTGAACGTTCCTTAATTAATTCAATTGTCAATATTTACTTTTGTTTCGCAAAATGATTAATGTTTTGTCCTTCATTGTTAGAGCTAATCGTCTTTTCCCATGATTTAAAATCCTTTTTAAATTTCAGTATTACATCTAATAGTAAATGGATCTAATGTAATATTGAACAAAAAGTTATATTTTAATGTGATCAAATGTGCAATAGTGACCTGTCTCCCTGCTACACAGTTATGAGTAAGAATCTATATTGGAAATAGTTTCATCTGTGCAGGATCTCAATGTATTTATAGGTAATTATCTCACGTTTCACAGTTATGCTATTGAAACATGTCAAAAAATCTACTTGTTAAAAAGCTTACTAGAATTTGTCCTGCGACATTACTACGATTTTCATGATGTCGAATGTGTTGTAAATTTATTGAACTCTCCAATTCCTAGTATTCTTGAAACCAAAGCAGACTTCTGATTTCCAATTGAAACTACTTACATTCTCATGCTGAAGAAAATATTAAAGTTCAATATGTTTGAATTCAAAAAAGGAAAGAATTTCACCCGTGTGGGATTAAAGCGTAATTATGGGTAATTACCTCACGTTTCACAGCTTTACCATTCAAACATTTCAAAAAACCTAGATGTTAAAAAGCATACAAGGATATACCAGGTGACATTCTTACGATTTTTATGACGTCGAATGTACCGAAATTTTATTGAACTCTCCATTCCGTACTAGAAAATATTAAGTAAGTCAAATATGTTTTTACGTTGAAAATGTGTAGCTATTATGCTTATTTATTCATCCCAAATATCATATTCATCCCAATATATAAATCTCATAATTTTATAATACGCACGAAGGGATGAGGTCATAATTGATTTCACCTGCCTAGAACGTGCTCAAATATTCTGTAGTTTTGACCTATCTTTCGTGCACTCACATTGTTCAAAACAGTATCACATTGTTCAAAACAGTCTTGATATTCTTTTTGATTCATTGACCGATTCAAGAGGGAGTTGGATAGTCGCCTGGTTGTTGAAGGCTGATCACTAATTAGAATGATATTAAATGGATTGACTGTGTGTTATCGTCTTATTTGTTATAATAAAAATGCTTGTGCTTTAAGCAAATAAGTGTTCAAAATTACACATTGAGAATAATACTTCCCTAAATAATGCTTACAACATAAAGCTCCAAAGACTCTCCACTCCTTGGAAAAGAGAGTGACATTCGAAACTGATAAATTTCAAGCGATTTATTGCTTTTTAGAACGGCTTTTATCTACCGTTGTAGATAAATATTGTCGCTGAAACTTTTATAGTGCTTACTCACGAGCGTTTCGCATATTGATTTCTTAGGGCGATTTTTGACAAATTGAATAATTAAGGGACTAAAATTCTTGGCTCGGCATTTTGATGGGTCGCAGTTTTTACTTCTACTTGTAAAAACTGGTAAATTGGTAAGTGCGTAAAGTAGCAAAAGCATAACTGACTATATCTCAAGAAGTTATTGATTCAGGTTCACTGATATAATTTTAATGGAAAATTCTTGGATCCAGAATTTTTTTTAAATTACAATATTAATAATTACAGAATAGGTCGGCGAGAGACGTTGCGTTAATTTTGATGCTTTATATTTTTGGGACTCATCAAGTAACAAATTCAATTTTGTTTTCATTTTATAAAACCTATCTTATAATATATCACTCTATGGGATGCGATAATTTGTTTTGTGGGAATGTGCTTCAAAAATATGTTTTTTTAATATTTTGCTACATATAAATTAACACTTTCAAATGAAACACCTATTTGCAAGATTTCTCTAGATCTATTTTTTAAAGCTTGTCCCATAAAATATTTATAACTTATATTAAATTATAAAATAATTTACATTATAATAAATAATTATAAAAAATATTTCTTGAAATACAAAACGTGTTTAAACGACCAACGTGCAATTTTTCTTCCTTTTTTAAAAACAATTATGCTAAGTTGACTACTTTAAATTTGGTAATAATTATATTTAAAATATTTATTTGATAAAGTTTAATATACAAAATAACATAGGTTTCATTTATTTTAAATAAAGTAACCGTTTAAATACAATAGTTTCAAATTTCATATACGATAATAATTAACTTTATTTTTATAAATTTTTAATTTTAAAATCGTTCTAATTTGAACTAAATGAATGATAATTTTTTTCAATATTACATGTAACACACTTTTTCCAACATAAATATGAATCAAAATATTAAATATTTAAATAAAACTTTAATTTTTTTTTGACCGAATTAACTAAAAAAAAGTAAATGTAAAAAAGTTTTTAAATAATTGTGATTCTGTCATTTTTTTTCGTTTCGTTGTTAAGCCAAATTATAAATTTTAAAAATATATCCGTTAATAATATCATACGAGATATCATAAGAGAAGATTTTCAATATGCGTATTGACACAATTGGACACCACTAAACTTACATTATGATAAATTTTACGCAAACATAAACAGTTAATTTGGATGACGCGCAATTTGAGGCTGAAATGGTCTTTATAGTAATTTAATGTTCTGCATACTATTATTTGCGACAAGAAATAATGGAAAATTGGTTTGACAAACCCTTACGGAATGTAGTAAGCAACGAATTCAGATAATAAGGATTTCATCTATACCATATTAATTTAATCGACAAGATGTTTAGACACGAAATCCTACAGCGTTATATAATTTTATATCGCTAAATTTCATCATATATTAACCAATAAAAGTATAATACTTACAAATATAAGATATGTGATACTCCTAATTTCATGAGAAAAAGTTTTCAATTTCTGAAATTCATATGAAATAAATTCGTTCATTTTAAGCATACGTATAAAGTCGCAAACATAAACCAGTATAAACATAGGTCCAATTTTTTGTGATAATTAATTTATTTTTTATGATTATTTTTTTTTTCCTTTGGATTTGGTTTTTATAGTACTACTATACTTAGATATTGTTTACTAATAAATTTAGAATTCAAAATTATATGGTCTGATTCAAACTGAATATCAAATTGTGACTCAAAATTCTCATCCTAAATTAGTAAAAAATCAGATTCTTAAGACATTTGTGAAATATTTAATAGATGTTAAGAAATACTGGATATCCATATTAACTCCTTAGAAAATATAAAGTAATTATTAAGTCCTGTAAATTTTCTCCGTTCAAACTTAATTTTTCGTAGTTCAAGTTTTCAGTAATCTCTGTAAAAAATAATAGATTTGAATAAAGTAACTTAAATGCTAATTAATTTTGATATATCACTCCTAATACACATTATTAAAGACTTAATCTTCGAAAAGTTAAAAATCGCAAAGTTTAAAATCAAGGTAATGAAAATGTAACATATAATAAACTTACACATAATATCTCTACTTACATTGTCACAAATTATAATCCAATGATATCCGATGATATTATTGACCTCAATTACACCCAGTTGGTTTCCCTCCTATTAACCTTATCATCATACATAAATAAGATTATAAATAAAAGCAATTATGTGAGATAATTATTACAAAGCTTATTAAACACAATTGACCTTAATCTTACCATTATTCTTGACCGTTTTCGCTCCAGAAAATAACTATATTCGTTTTTCCTGAGGCGAGTTAATCCCTAAATTTATGCACACTATAATTATTTGACTGTTTATTGTTAATTTTATTAAGCACTTTTTGCGCCAATGACTGAATTTTTAAAGGTGCTAATTTACAGAAAATTGTGCATTTCAGTTAGCTCTTCACGGTTTATGATAATTTTTCTGTACTAGTTTATTAAAGGTGAAACAATTTTAAGGACAAATATTAAGGATTTTAAATATTTTTAATGAAATATATATTATGAAATATTACAATATAAAATATAATTATTGCTTCCTCATCAACACCTGAAGACGACACTTTGTAGTTTAGTAGTAAACTACCACAAAATTCTTCGGAAATCTTTAAGTCTTATCGCGTGCATAATGATATAAATCAGTTGTTACGCCAAAATTTCTGTGACGCGGAAGAATTAAATTAGAAATAATATTTATATTTCTATTTTTGAAATTATTAAATTTAAAAATTGTATGGTTTACGTAGTTGTAACCTTGTGTAAAGAAAGGGCGACGTTTTGCACAATCATGTAACCATAATGTTTCGACATTTCTAACGACGAGTGAAAAATTAGATACCTGCCATTTGGATAGAATATAATTTATAGATACCTAGAAAAGTAATAGATCTTGACATTATTTTCCGCAAGCAGTACAAAATTGGAAAAAGTGAAAAAATACATAAGAAATGTGTGTTAATTTCGTAACTTCTCCAATTGAGTCATTGGGGTAGCGGTAAAACGGTAGACTATAAAATCGGAAGTACTGAGTTCTAATCACGGATTAAATATTTCTTTCTTTTCAGACTAAAATAAAACTAAACTGCCCATCAGACTAAATTATGACATTAAGCATATAAGAGAAAAAGAAAACAAAATCGAATTTTTCTTTCGAACTTTTCATTAGAATTGATGAAATAAATAAGCAAGTGAACTAGGCAAGTATAATAGATAAGTACGAGTATTTTACAGTACATATAGATATTCAGGTGCCATTCAATTTAATTTCAGTTGAGAAACTACTAGAATACAAAATAAATTATTCCATAACGTTTCCAACGTTAATTGCAAGGTCGAGGATCCGAAATTGATCACTAGAAATGTAAAAAACACGGGAATTAGAATTTCTAGCCACAAATCATAAAAGAAAGAAAATTGACAAGATGGCGTTAATAATACAATAGTACGACATAAACAAGTGCAATAAAATATTTATGTAATATTCCAAGCAACTAATTTCAGTTTGAATTTTTAACTTATTTAGTATTTATTGAAATATTTTCTAATATAGTTTTTATTTTTGTTATTTTATATTATAGGTAATTCTTATAATAAGACTTTTGTAAATTTAAAACTCTTTTATATCGGGAATAACACGACTGAACTCATTCATTAACGAATATCATTTTTACTCTATCCGTTTTTCCTAACTCAAACAAGTGTTTTCGACCTATGCCTAATTTCTCAAATGAAATATAAAGAATTCACATGTTGACCTGAAATGTAGTAACAATATTAATCAATTTGTTCTGTAAAGGAGCATGTGGGTAAAATTACATTCTTAATAATGGCTGTGTGTATTATCAATAGATTGTCTAAAGTCCAATAAACATAATAGGGACGTTCCACACTCGATATTGATTTAACTCTAAAACAATCCCACAATAATTTTTCGTAAATTATTTATTTCACCACATTGTTTTCTTGCTAATATTTCATCTCAATTTCGTCGATATATATCAGGTCGCTTTTTAGAGTTTTCAACATAATATTGTAAAACTATTTTTAAATTAATCTTAATAAATTATTTCTCTTTCTATATAATTCAGGCTTGAGAGATTGATACTATAAAAATTCACAATTAAATGAAACTACGTGATGTAGTATTATTTCTACTATCTTTAATTTCTTTACCACGACCTAGGTTTCGTTGTATTACAACATCTTCAGGTGGGATATTAGCAAAGATAAGATAGATAGATCTTTGCTAATATCCCAACTGAAGATGTTGTAATACAACGAAACCTAGGTCGTGGTAAAGAAATTAAAGATAGTTGAAATAATACTACATCACGTAGTTTCATTTAATTGTGAATAATGAATTTCTACAAAATTAACGCCAAATATATTCAATACTATAAAAATTGCAAATTTTACGTTACAAATTAGTAAATAGTTTTCCTACAATGCTTTTTAATAAAATAATTACTAACAACTATGTGTCAAACTCGCACCTCAAAGCTCTACGACTTTTTTTGAATCCTTACTATAGTTTTCCTATAATCACCTCAAATTTCCTTCTATATTTTATTCTAATTAGTTTTTCCTCATTTAATCGTTATAAATAAGTAACATAACTTTTTGATCTAGTAGGACTTTAATTCTAACCTTACTTATACCGAAATGAGAAAAAGGCTTATTTCTTGGTCTTTTGTTAACAATTACAATCAGATATATTAATTATTAGAACATTAATTTGAAGAATTATGTCCTCTTTTATAAAACCATTAAAACAAGTCATGTTATAAATTATTGAATCACGTATAAAAACAAATAAATATTAAATTAAAATAATATCCTTTTGTAAAACAGAAATTAATATGTTTATAAGATATGGAATATTCTTCAAAACTGTATTCTCATTTTCTCTAAATCAATTGTTTTCTAATATAACAAAGAACAATTCAAAATAATTGAATAACAAGTATTCATTGGGCATTCTGTGTTTCAAAACATTGTAATATTGATATCGACTAACTTTGAGCGACTGACGTGAACTCAACCCACGTCAAAAAGTTAGCACCGTGCCCTGTCAAATCTCCATTCACGAATACAAAGGAGAGCGGACAACGGTGAATAACACGAGTCAATCTGACAACGATAATTTTCGTGACACCGCATTGAATACATTATTTCATAGCAAAATAAATAAAGAAAATGGAGATCGTTGAACTTATGTTACTGTTATGAAAAACCCTTGTAGTTTTTTTTTCAGTTTTGACCTATGTACGAGTATTTCTGTAAAATATAGTTGAGATAACATATTTTTTGAAGACCATTCCAATAATATTTACAATGTCTTATACAATGTCCTAAAAAATCCAATGATATTTACATCTTTTAAAAAATATATTTATGACATTTTTATAAAATTTATGTTTCAAATAATTACTCCATTGGTGACTCCATCATTACTGGTGACTCCATCTGACCTCCGTGCTTCACATGATTTTATTTTAATAATGAGCTTTTACTTCTTACTTGAGTGGAGTAGTTGCTTTTACTTAGGTACAGAGTAAATTATTAGAACACACCTAGAAAATGATTAACGTAAATGTTTAGAGACCACAATGATAAATGAATTAATTTCTTTACACTAAAAAATATATTGCATGTACATCGTTTTAGAGCATCAGGTCGATGCTCATAAGGTATTGACTAAGAACATAATAGTTTTCAGAATTTTTACCTCAATGGAAAAAAGAACCTTATTGGACTATTTACGCTTCCGTTTGACGTAGAAACTTGAAATTCGGCGTAGTTCTGTAGCTTACTCGATATTAGTATATTATTAATTTTACAATATATTTTGAAATTAGACTGGGAACCTTCTAAGTGAAAGTATAACGTAAAACATTATTTTTTATTCAAATCCTGTGGGATATCGATCAAAACGGCAAATTAAGAAAAATTCCGGAACTATTTTTTTTCAGAATTTTATGTCAGTTTTGGAGAGGGTAGGCAATATTTTAACATGACTAAAAATAATATGCCTAACCTTAAATGTTTAAACTTTCATATGTACCAATGTTTTATAAAATCTTCCCTACTTTGCTCGTATTTAATAGCGTTTTTTCCCTAATATGTATAACATGATATCTTGCTAGGATTTTGATTAGTCATTGCCTTGAAGACATTTTTTTGTTATTTTAAACGGATACAATAGTTGTATTAAAAACAACGTCATTGGAAAAAAATGTATTCTGATGATGTGCTGATTGAATATAATAAAACTGTAGGTAACAATATTTAATAATATTTTGCCGCAAAGAATTAAGAATTTCTGAGTTTATACATTCATGAAAATTCTACCTAACAATGTTTAAAGTCTCAAAGTGTTTTAAAGATATATCTTGCGAAACGAAGATAATGCGAGGAAAAAAATTAACAGTTCCACACCACACACTGGGAAAATGAAATTATGAAATTACAGTCAAAAGACAAAGCCAAATTGTAAAGTACATAATGCCTTGTTCCAATTCCGTTCCGATAGAGGTATAGGTGATCACATTAAACAAGTGGCGTATGTTGAGTGAGACGAGGAATCCTGGAGCTTGTATAGCAAGGAAATCCCACTAAGAATAACATCATATTAATGTATATATCAAATTTTTGTATATTTTTAATGATGTGATAACTGGTAAAATTACTTAAATAAAAAACATAACTTTTAATGAACCATCCATTTCAATAACATTTAAAAACGAACAATTCTTCTTACAATATAAATGAATCTTTGCTGATAGCCTACCTGAAGATGTTGTAATAGCCTACCTAAAGTGAAGAGTCCCAATCTGACTCAGGTTTATAAAATTATGTTGCAAATATGATAACTAAGAAATTTAATTAGGTTGTCAGGTAAAATAATAGGTATATTCTCATTGGTATGCATCTTTAAATCATTCTTGTTTTATTTTTCGACAGTATAATATAGACTACAACCTTTCTAAGATCTCGTTTTCAGCCAGACTCATTCGGATGTCTTACATGCTGTCGACAAAAACCAGTTACGATCTTGCTTCAGCTTGAATAAATTTTGTGAAAAATAGCATTTTTATCAGCCCATCTTCCAGTCGTATTATATCCTACGCATTTTATTCACGGAAATTGTATAACATTCTTAAAACCCACTTTTCTTTAATCCCTTTATGTTTAGTTTGTCCTTTCATTAAATTGTAATTAAGTTCTTCATTACCATATATTATTTAAATTGATGCCAACAAATGTACTTCGGAGAATTTATCACCCAAAAATATCAGTCTCTTCGGTACTTCATATAACTATCCAAGCTTCGGCAGCATTAGGTTAAACGCTTATAAAGTAATCACTTATTATCCCATTCATTCCTTTTAATATTATTGTTTCCTTCTATAATCTTCAAATAATTTCTATGGGACCTTAAATGATACTACGTAATTGTAGTATTATTTCCACTTTCTTTATATCGTCAATGTAGCCAAATTGGCTGTTTTTAAATATTGAATATATTTGGCGTTAATTTTATAGAAATTCATTATTCACAATTAAATGAAACTACGTGAACGTTTGCTGTGTGCATACAACGCGGAAGCTTTCTTCTTTTGATTTCTACTCATACAAGAATGCTTACGTAATCACGTAAGTTTCATTTAATTGTGAATAATGAACTTCTACAAAATTAACGCCAAATATATTTGTTATATGAAAACAGCCAATTTGGCTACATTGGCGATATCAAGAACTAGAATAATACTACAATCACGTAGTTTTATTTAATTGTAAATTATCAATATCAATCCTATATTTCAATATCATCGTGTTGCAAATACTCTGAATTCTGTGGACATTCTTCAATTTGATTATAAATCAAGTCATAGTACGTTAATTCCACTGCTTAAAGTGACTAACGATGTACGTATTGCCATGTAAAAATTCCCAATTATCTGTTCTGCTGTTAAAAAAATTTAGTCATCCTTTTCACAATTTTACTGATTTTGATATTGGATTGAAGGGCTTGTGTCATTAAATTTGTTATAGATATGCATCGACAGTAACCAAAATTTACATCTGTGTGACAGTCACCAAAATTTACAATTTCTTATACTTTTCAGAGCTGGCTAGTGGTATTATCGGAGTTCATGCAGAACACATGGCAGTGTTCATTGTCCATTCCTATTTTTCATCTTTGGTGTTCCTACAGTAAAACCAGCAAGTTTCTTGTAGTAAAATCACCAAGTTTTTTAAACTGTCACATGTTTATGATCTTCAAAAATACTCTCCCGTAATAGCTGACGGAATTATATATTTAATTGATCTTATCAGAACTTGCCAAAATCTTCCATTCAAAGTTCATATAGCTGATCTATTTAAACTATTCATAATATACTATTTGAAACATCTTTATTCAATATCTTACTTAGCATCCTTAGGTACACGACGTCAGTCGTAAGGTTTTCTTGCACAGAACAGAATCAGAATGTACTTTCTTAAATTTCTTTCAAATTTTTCTTACTTCAATCCAAACAATATTCAACCATCTTTACTTCGCTCCATTCTAGATTATTGAAATGTATGTGATTTAAACTGAACTGACCAACTTTTCAATAGACTGAAATAATTTTGAAACCTGTATATGAGATTAATTTACTACTTCAAAAAGTGACCATATTTTCCGGCATCCAGCAACAATAAAATTATTAGATATACACAGCGAGAAAACTTACATTTTTTATCACTTCTATAAAATGGCCGCATTATTTCTCCAGTTCTAATTTCAATACCTATCACCTCAAGGTTTTCAATTACCTACTTTCAAGAAATAAGAAAATCCTAAGCTCTTGCTATATAATTTAGCGTATACGCCACAAAATATTGAAATTAGTTTTTTTAAAACTTATAAAATGAGCGCTAAATTATCATTGTACAAAGTGTGTGAAAAATCGTTACTTGAAATCTATGAATCGAAATACTACGAACCGAATGCATCATCCTTCATTATACATGTCTCCTTCTCTGCCAGCTATTTGTTCCTCCGTATATTATTTCGTAAATTTGTAAACACAAGTACTATTTAAAGGTGATATACTTTAAATCCACTTTATTTATGCAATTACAAATTTTAATTAAATTTTCAATGATAAAAAAAGTCGTAAAATTAAAAGAAAAATAGCCAATTCTCAATGATTTTGATACGATTTATGGAAATCGGTTTAAAATTATGACGATTTGATTTCATAAGCATATCCTAATAGCAAACAAAGATATTCTTTATACTATGTAAACTTAAAATTTTAATTTTATAAAATATTTAACAATAATATTTTTTAAATATACGAAATATTAAACGATTTATAACTAAAAAAAACAGTCATAACTTGAAAAATCTGTAATTTCTCCTTTAAATTTATTCCGAGTTTGCTTCATACTTTTAAACTATTTACGTATTTTTGTTTAAAAAAAAATGACAATAAACACACTCAAGAAATGAATTTACAATTCCAAAAATTCCAAAACTTTATGAATATACCAGATTCTATTTTGACAATAATTTAAATCATTGTTCGGTGAAGAAATTGCTCTATGAATGAAAATAATGTTTACCTTTAAATGTTCATTATAATTTAATAAATAACAAAAAGGACACTTATTATGTACTTCTGGAACGTGCTTTCGGAAGAATATCCAAAATATCCGGACATCCGATATATTAGCAGCGATAGTAATTTTATGATTCAATTTATATTAATGTTATTCATTGTCCTGCTTGCAGTACGTAACGAATGCACGCAAAAGTAGAAAACCTTATTAACACATATTACCTTTGCAGAAAAAATAATTCTAATGATACGCTTTAGGGTTACAGAGAAAAAAAAATTAAAAATAACGCTACGCTATAGGGTCAGAGAGGGTAAAAGAAATGAAAAAGATAGCGCTATAAGGTCACAGAGGGTGAAAAAAAAATGGAAAATATGGAAAGAACTTTTTTTATTTTCCTTTTAAAGGAAAGTATGTTTTCTACTTTCCTTCTTAACTTAGTTAAGATCACGTCTTGAATATAATATATCATATAATTTCTTTTCATTTATGGAGAACATAAAAGGCATCCCTTAAGAGGTAAAGGGGGTTAATTTTGGATCAAACCATATTTCCGTTGGGCTCGTGATCTTGTATCATTTTTTAAAAAAGCTAAAACTCATGGCGCGTACAATGTTTCCATGAGATTCATTATAATTTTTTCCATCATCATGATATTCATCATTATTACCTATTAATTAATATTATAGCTCAGTTTTTGCTGGAAAAAATTAAGGAAATTTAATACATTGAACATTTTGTAGCGCGGCAGAAAGTTAAGATAAGTTAGCGTTAAATAAGATTATCACCGTCGTTCAACGTGCTTTCTCATAAAATGAACTGAACGATTCCAATACAAGACTTAATTAGTTTAAACATACTCGTTGGTCTATTGTAAATTGGCACGCAGTAGACTTTGGGTTTTGAAATGGACTATATATTAGTCTCTATGAATAAGTAGTTATGCAATGTTTTTCTTTGCTGGTATTATTTTTGCAATAAAAGGTAATTTACCCATTACTTTACGTCACACAGACTCAGCCTACGTCGTTACTTTGTGGCAATAAGTATTGAAGATTAATTTGGTTAATCATTGAATACTTAAATAGATTTATTTCAGTACCCTTTAAACAAAAAGTTTTGTAATTTGTTATTACACTTACTACTTTGATTATTGTCACAGAGGTAGTCAGAATCGTATAAAAAGTGTTATGTTAAGAGTTGTAATTTCTCCAGTTATTCTTGTTGTTTAGAAATACACCCATATACTATTTGTGCGTATGTATTCTTATTCATATACATATATAGACAGAAATTTTTTTTACCTAAAATTAGTTACAATCGGTTTAGAAATTTCTGAGATTATTTATCGGGCGAAGCGAAAAAACAAACGCTTCAATATAAAAATCGAAGCAGTAACCAATGTAGTATTAAACATAAGAGCATCTAAAGATATTTATACACATTTATATATTACAATTAAAACATTTAATGCAATTTTTGATTTTGTATTTCTCTACCGTCGTGGGTTTTGTCTCAGGAAAAATAGATATTAGTCAAAAATCTGTACATTTGGGACAATTCCTAAAAAATGAGTTCAGAAGAAAATCTATGCTGTAAAGGAAAAACAGAAAAGAAATACTTGGTATTTTTTAAACTACTCTTTTTGAAAAAAAAATCGAAACCGTCTGTGTTATTGTATACGCATCATGCAACAACTCCTAAATAAACTTTACTTAGATGTACTACTAAAACATATTTGTTTAGGTATAAAAAGGGAAAAGCATTATGTCGATTCAAAATTGAAATATTTTTGATCCCTCTTTGTATGCCTTTCATGCGTAAAAAATTGGATGTATTTCAATGGAATTTACTGAACTTTGATAGATCCCAGAAATAAAATATTATTAGCCCGATAATACATCGACAGGGTTAAAATATAAAAAATCGCAGAAAAAAATATATGTATTATATATATATATATATATATATATATATATATATATATTTATGTATATATTGATGTTTTAATTTCAATAGGCTGAATAAATATTAAACAACATTAACAAATATTAGCGCGATGATAGATAGACATAAGACTTGGGCGCAAGATATTAGACTTCAATTAACTGTAATTGTAGTAATAGAAAAGAGTTCATATTAATAAAGCACGTATGATAAATCCTGAATAAAGACCAGTACACGACAATGAAATCAGTGAAACTGGTTCAGTACAGTAGTAATTTCAAGAGCTTATCTATAAGCTTCTTGATTGCAACAAAAGCACTTCACAATGAACCCCACTTGAGGGGCTCTCGATACGATCTTTTCGCGGCCAGTGAAGAGCTTTTACGGCTTGCCCTCTTATTATTGGCCGGAATAAAGCAGCGATCCGTGTTCATTTCAATCTACCTATACTTTGGCACAATTTCCGATATGTACAGCGCAAGAAGCTATGATGGAATGCCGTATTATTCTATTTCAATATTGAATTTTGGCTTCATTCATACTTACAATACTTTCTAGTCTATCTGAAAACACCAAAAAATTCAGTATTATTATTTCACTAGCATTTACTAAAACCATTTCGATTTTATTTTATTTAATTTATTTTACATAGGTAAGCAGATAAAACCGTGACATATAAACAATTGTTAAGTTTCGTGCTAAGTACACTTTTATCCTAGCATTCCCTAATTAATTTTATTTCACAATGCCAGTAGTAGGAACTTTGGAATAGTAAAGCGCGTAGAGCTTCAGTTCGATCTATAGGGTACAGGAAACGGCAGCTAGGCCATAATGTCTGAAAAATAATATTATTGGCAAGTGGATGCTTATAATTTATTATAATAAAAATAGAGACAAGTATAACTAATTGCTTGTCAAATCAATATCGGTCAATAAAATGTAATAAATATAAAAAATTGCATGTTTTATTAAAAGAGTATAAATTCTAAAATGGAATAATGTTTTTGTGAATAAGCACGCAGTATTTGAATATTAGTACGCGAATAGCTTGCGACTGCTGCTTGCTAAATGGTGCTTGCTAAATGCTCGTGAAACTTCATCTTTTTTTTAATTTATAGATATTATAATCAGATAAGACGTAACTTTAACATTCAACTGAAATAAGTAAGTAAATTTAACAACTAAGTAAATTGGCAAATGTTTTAATTGTTCTATTCTAATTTTCGTCACTATTATTGTACATATTTTTAAGTATATGTAAATAATCCTTTTATTTCTTGCTCAATATGATGGATTTTAAAGGAAAAAGAAAATCTAACATTGGTAATGTTAGATTTTCTACACTGACTCAGGGCCGTAACAGTAATTTTAAATGTTGCCTACATGAAACAACTATTAACAACTATACAATATACACTACAAGCATATTTAAAACTAAATTCTAAAAAACCTTCCGTACTAGTCGGATAAATATGTTTCTCACATTATTTTAAACAATTTTTCTCATATTTTTTTCAAAATATAACAGTTATGCAAAGTTTTTTCCTAAACTACCTAATAATATATACTAAAAAATACATTATATGGGAGTCCGTCCTATGTTTTTTTAATTTTTTCCTACACGAGCATTTTACCATTCATAACAAATTTTTCAAAGCGACTAACAGATATGGTAATTAAGCTCAAAAACGTTTCGTTTCTTCAATTTTATTCATCTCATTAAGCGGGACGAAATAAAAAATGAACTAGGAGAACGTAGTTAACTCGATTTTAGCAAGTCACGAACTGTTAATAAGCACGATGGCCACTAGGAAACACAATTTATTCTTATTCATTGTACCTCGGAAACCTTTCGTTGAGTGCAAGTTTTTATTTATAAGTATATTTGTAACAAAATATTGTTACTAATACATATAATATAATATTGATTTAAGCATTAATAAATAATTTAATAATACACATGTGGTGGGTTAATTTTGAGAAATCTATTGAAATCTAATTCTTGTAAATCTCACGGAGTTAATTTGTAAGTTAGGTAGATCTTGCGCTTTGGGATGCTCCCTAAACACTTTGAGTCAACAAATACAGTTATTTGTGAATAATTCCTCCTCATCTGAGAATAACCCGACGGAGTCAAAGTGCGAGTCAGGCACACCTTGCGCTTCGAAAGACGCCCGAATGAATTAGAGTCAACAGAGCTATAGACTACCAGTCTGGTAAGGAACACACATTTCTGAACTAGTTCTCGTCATATCAGATTTCATATTTACTAAATATGAGAATGAAGATTCCAACGTCTTACAATGTTATACTCAGACCAAGAAGCGAACCGACAGATTCCAACCCAATCTCAGGAAACAGTTACTGTGTTACTTTAATGACTTTAAACAAAAAGTTGTGTGTTTAAATATTGATAACAAAAGTACTATACGCATTATACGAAGGGGTAAGTTTCACAATAGATGCAAACATATAGACATTCAAAATAAACTGGTGTCAGATAAAATTCATGAAAACAAAAAAAACTTAAATTATGCATGTACGAACAAACATATGCAAGCGTGTTCGCAATGATCACGTCTAGAACAAAGCTTGCATTCGTAATTAAAGATTGAAATACCAGCGTTAAATCAGTTTTCGTATTTAAGAATTTTTTATATTTATTGAATGTAATAATTATAAGGTTAATATTCACAGTCTGTCAGTATTCAACCTTATTCGATTATTAATTCTTCCTTCCATTGCATAATTAGCTATGAATTTTCTAAGTTATAAACATAAGCAGATGTTAACTGTAGTCTATGTCGCAATATACAAACATCAATTATAATGCTTCTGCGGGTAAAATAGTAGGCATATCAATCCATATTAAAAAGATTATTTTTAGGAGTATAAATTAAGTACTGTCTCACTTGTTCTCGGTAGTAAAGTTATTGAGGCTCCACCATATACCTGTTTTAAAAATTTTTCCGGTTCTTCGGCTAAAATAGAGCCAGCTATTATTGATATTTGAAAAATCTCTTGCAGAAAATGTTCTCGTTTATTCACAATTGATTGTCGATGGACACTCAAGCAATACATTCTACTGTATGAAATTCCTGCACTTATAAAAATGTCATTATGGGTGAAATAGAATATAAAAATCATCTCTTGCCCAAATATTGTAAATCCTTGTTGACAATTGCATCTAATATAGTCAATTCGTTGACAGCACGAAACTTATCAAGGATAATTACTTGAGATTGATTCGTTCTCGAAACATTGGAATAGTAAAAATATACCGTTTGTCGAAAAATTTGATAATAAAAAAAGAGATATTGTAAATGGGCCCTATCACATATTTTGTGATCACTGTAACTGTCTTATTTTTTGTACCGCGAATATATATAATAATTAGAATTTAGTTACCGAATTAACCATTTGGTCGTATATTATCTTTATATTCTTATAGATCAGTTCCAAATGTAGCAAATAATTTATCAGAAAGTTTTAACTTGCCATCGCCAAATATTTAGAGAAAAGAGAGTTACTTTTTCTCTCCGAATTTCTTAAGTGGGCGATGTACACCTTCAACTTTAATATAAGCTGGTTGCAATTTTTATGCAAAAATTTATTTTCAAAATAGACAATCGTTTTGAAATAAATAAATTAAAAACATTTCTTAGAAGTCTAAGCGATGCTATAAATTTTAAAAGAATAAAAAATAAATCCAACACCTTATCACGAGACTGTAACTACGGTGAAAACTATCAGAATCTGGATATAATTGACAGAGTATGTAAAGACGCAAAAAAAAAGAGTTTCTGAAAGAATTGTTATTGACCCCTAAACAGCGGGATGATTGGGAGCGTAATACAATCCAATAAACTGCTAGTACACTTTGGTTAGAGTATAAGCGGAAGTTCTTAACGATCTCTTGGTTTGCTGGAGTAAGCGATAGATGTGTAAATATGAATTACGCTTCACTAATTAAAAAATTCCATACAAAGAAAAAGAAATTGAGTTTAAAATAGGATTTTGGTAACATTTATATTAATAAAAAGCATCCGTGGCTTTATCTAATTTAAGGTTAGCTTCATATTACTGGCCATGAGAACCGCCTGTTTGCGGTTTGGACTGTTAATTATAAATTTGAACATGAATTTATTGTGAAGAATGCCCAATTCTGGAAAACTTAATATGGACTCATATTTAGTAAAATTTAGGAAAATTCTACGATTCTAGAATTTGTAGATCCTCAACTATCGAGATCAATAAAATTAAGAGTTCATTCATCACATTCCATTACTGCCAAAAATTCTCAAGGCGTGAATTTCATTTTTGAATGTCATTTCTTCTTAAAATGTATATTTCCGGAAGGGAAAATAAAGTGTGTACCAAATAAAAAGCTTTAATTTTAATAAACAAACACAAATATAAAACAAAATATTTTGAAAGTAAAGTTTGGTACAAAAATTTAATTTTAATTAGAGAATTTCGCGCCTCATCAGGCAAGTCATTGTGGAGAACTGAGGCAAACTCTACTCGTTTTGAACATGATATTATGGTGAGAAAGGAAAGCGTCTCGATGAAACATGGTATATTAAGTAATTAATATCTTTAGTGATTTTTAATAATTAGTAATGTCATATTTTTGTCCACGCGTTCCTATAATATTTTTTCTTTTTTTAATTTGCTTCGCATGTGATTAAGATCTGTTTTTATGGAGGTCACGAAAAAATAGATTTCAGTCGTATGATTTCGTTAATAATCATAGTATGAAATATTTAAATGTGTCTAAAAATGTTTCCCCCTGAGGTTATCCTATTCTTTAGTCATAATATCATTGAAATTAATATTTGAAAAGTCTAAAGTAAAATAAAACTTGATACCTGTTCCTATCGCATTGCTACGAAGTTTTGAGAAATTTGAAATACTTTTTCCGTTAATTTTTATTCAACAATTACTTTTTGACAAATAAGTAATATTTTATTAATGATAAAATAAATATTTATTAAAAACAATCGGTAATCTAATTTAGAAACATACTCTTTTATTTGACACTATTAGGACACAAGACAAATAGGAATTATATTAAGACAAGTTTCGCGTACTTCATCATCACTGTATATTATACAATTTGGGTAATGATATTTGAACTTGATATTTGATAATGATATTAGAAAGAGTAAAGAGCCTTTTTTTCGTAGAAACATATGTAGATTTTCTTATATACATATTTGGAACATAATTATCCAAACTTATTTTAATGTTTGCTGTGCTGCAGTGTGGCATGCTACGCGAGTTATGCAATGGTAGACTAAAGTACCGTACTTATTGAAATTTCAATACACATTAAATACAACATAATCATTTTTAAAAAGGAAGGAAATTCGTTATTTTTTTGTGAGCGAGCATATTTTTTTTAAAATTTGTTTTCACTGCTTTGCTCCTTTAAATGATAATATAAATATAGGTAGTTCATCGTTTAATATAAATTGCATATAATCTATAAGCAAACAATTTATATTTATGTACAAAAAATTTGATTGAAAACTTTTGAGCTGTTGGGGCGTGAAAGAAAAACAAACATATGAACAGACAACTTTTCACTTTTAATATATTAGTATAGATAATAACTATTCTCTATAAATATTTTGTTTAGCACAAGAAGGTTTGAAAACTGAGAAAAGTCTGTATGAATCTACCTTTTTGGTAATCTATTAACGCCATGTCAACTATGGTATTATACACACACAAATTATAAATATCTGAATAATACATATATATATATATATATACATATATATATATATATATATATATATATATATATATACATATTTATATATATATATATATATATATATATATAAATATATATATATATATATATATATTGAATCTAAAATGGCAATAGCCATCTTTCTCGGGAATACTCTTATAAGGGTGTATTTCATGAAAATTGAAGAAAATTAAGCGCATTCATATAGTGATAGTAGCGTGAGGTCGGACAAGTGTGACGTTGAATTGATTAGCATTTTTAATAAATAAAATTTCATATCATTATTACAAAACAAATATACGTGAGGGGTGCAGTACGCGCGTACCTTTAATTCTTAATTTATGACCAATTATGATCTATAATTCGTTTATAATAAGACAGTTTTCTGTATGTGGATGTTAAAAAATATTAGTTTTATGCTTATAATTAATTGTTTATAAAAAATAAAGGGAATTTAATATTTAAATAAATACTTCAAAGACTGCAAAATTAATTGTAGTTACAAAGGTGCCTAGTCAATATAATACGATAATTATTTATATCGAACCAAATGTATTAATCAAATTTATTAACGAATTGAAAAGCTCCGTTTTGCATACAAAATGAATCATTCTACGTTTCATTGTCCGGAATTGGTATTTGTGTTAACTGTTTGCCTGTCATAATTTACAGAACGCTCGGATCAATAAATTATTCAACTCTAAGCTTCATTGAGGGAAAAATCTGAACAACATTAACCACTTAAAATTGAATGCGATATTATCTATTCTTTCTTAGCTATTATAGTAACTTTTATTAATAAGCATTTATTTTTAATTGAGTTGTTATTGGTAACCTCAGTTTAAGTACCTCTAAACTACGACATAATTAATTATTTATTCTTAGGAACTTTGATATATGACTTAAACTTAGATATTTGAATATATGCTGAAGCCTATCAATAGGTACAGTATGATTATTATTGGATGGAATTGAATAGATGGATAGTAATTTATTTTGTTACCAAATTCAAATTTTATTCTATGACTTACCATTTACCAGTCACTTCAAAAAAATTGAGCTTCGTGTTTTTTCCATGAAGTTTGTTACATATGTACACATACGTACACATGCATACACGCACACACGCCCACACATGCACACGCGCACACACCCTGACGAGCACACACGCTGACGAACACGCGCGTACACGCGTACACGCACACATGCACCTAGGTGCAGATGCGCCCAAGCGCATACACGCACATACGCGCCCACGCTCAAACAAACACACACGCACACGTGCTCACGCGCACACGCGGACAGGCGCAAACTTTTATATTTTTAAATTCTCCAAAAAATATCTTTGGTTTTTCGATGCCCAAAAAATAGATTTTGCGAAAAAATCAAGTGTTTATTTTGCCTTTTAAATTTCCATGTGTGAATATTTTTGGTGTCAACTGGGGATAAATTTATGTGTTAATACATTAAGGTAAATTCAAATGTTTAGGTCAAATGATTATTAAGAAAAATTACTGTTACGGAAGGACCGATGGACTGATACTTATGAACAATTTCCTAAAATAATATTTAATGCTTCATGAACAATTAAAAATCTTTCCTACCATCACATATTAGCCAGCTAGTTCAGTTGCATTTTTTGATAAATTAGTTATGCGAATTGGCTATAAATCATGACTCTAACAATTAAATAAACCTGCAATGATCGTTCTTTGCAACGATATCTAATTTCTATTTTCCAAATTCACACGCATTCCAACAAATAAAGATATTCTCTTCTTTTTACATCCGTTCAAATAAACACAATGTTAAAAGCGTAATATATACAAAGGTTTGAATTTTAAATTTTAAATAAGAAAAAACCATTATGCAATGAACAACGAATAACAACGCTTTTGTCAAGCGACTATTAATCGCATCATCGAATTTCAAAAGCTTCCACCTGAAACAATAATCCCGCCCATTAACAATAACTGCCCGATGCACAATCGCCCAGATATCCTGTCCCAATATAGGAGTTGAAATTCATTTTATAAATTCAAATTAGCACTAAATGTGATTTACCAATGTATTTCGCAATTTGTGTATTTTATATCCATATTAGGAATGGCATATTATAAAAATATGATACATAATACGTGATTGGAAATTGAATATTTTAAGAAAATCCTCTTAAAGGTCTTTTTATAATTCATTCTTTTTCACATTCGCGAGTACATTGATTGGGCATTTAATAGCCTCAAATAATTTGTAATAAACATAAGTTTTTTTGGAAATCTCCAACATCTCAAGGACTAAAATTTAAAAATAGTTCTGTGCGACACAATATAGAGAATGACTTATTACGGAACGTTGTTCAAAATCATTTTTTTTTATTTTATTAAAATTAAATCGTTCAAGAAAAATTAATAGGAAAGATGAAAGAAAATATTTTTACCTAAGCTTTTACTAAAATAAACCATGTAAATAATAAAATGATCGCATATATTGCCTAAGAATTTCTAATATAATAATAAAACGAACGTTGTTTATTTGTGCTATTTTAATTAAATAGTTTCAAAGAATTTCAGTATTGTCAAAATAATGTTAAAAACCCATAAAATTGTCACCTCCATTTCACATTCGTTATAATAATTACACATTTGTGAATCACATACAAGCTATTGTCTGCGGCTTCGCCTCTTTAGTATTAAAACAATATTAAAATATTTTCAAACTTTTTTTAAACAAATAAATATTGATTTCAATCTGGCCAATTTTGTAGTTAGTTCGATGTAAATATAATTTTGAATATTGTTTACTGTGGTGAAATTAATATTTACCATTGTAGTCTAGACTAAAATACCATATAGTAATTAACCAGTGAATGCCGTAATTTTTAATAAACATGATCATTTACTTTAAAGAGGGAAATGAATAGCAGTCCATACAGTTTTTCTTAAGCAACATAATTTTCTGACAGTTTAATTACCTATAACCTATCTTTTAATCCGAAATATAAATTATTTAAAAATAAGAGGTGAGAATTTTCAGAACTTTAATTTTGTTTTAAAACTAATGCAGTGAAATACCACTTGAAGGACGCACAGTAGTCCACTATTACACAAGTGGTTCGAAATATAAAAAAAACAGAACATAATGTTAACGAATCGATTAGAAATATCTAGAATTTTAATAACGACTAACTAGGGCCCTACTATTCTTCATTAGCTATTAAAACGTCCAATTGAGAGTAGTTCTCACATACAAATGTTAGTCGTAATTAATTTTGTAATCTAGCATTTTGTGCTTATGCGGTTGAAACATAGAAAACATTATCTCTTTTCTTGAGTGGTTATTATACTACTATGGAACGATTTAACGAACTTCTTAAATTTACTTTTTTACTGTTTAAATCACTTATGAGTTTATATCCATTACGTGGTTAAACTTTGAATCGTTTCCTTCCAACTCTATTTGTGATATTTAAATTTCAAAGATTTAAATAAACTATTGGTAGTTGCAACCTAAATCCTATTTTTGTATTTATGATAAATACAAATTTTTGAATGTCACTTAAGTGGTACTTTATGGTTCGCAACACTTTACAATGGTCGATGGTAGTATATGTGATATTATATCTAATGTCGATAATACGCCCAAATGTTTCATATATGGCGCAAAACTTTCAGAGATAAATATACCTGTGGAGAAGATTGGAAATGTAAAATTTTATAGACTTGGCACTTCTCTTCTACATGCATGGAATTGTTCCATCGTGTTGTATCATCGAATGTTGTATCGTCTTCTTATAGGTTTATAGCAAGTAATGACTGCCATAAGAAAAATGTAGTAGATGCTACAAAAAACACATTTAAGCCTCATTTAAAGAAAAACTAGGACTTATTTTCGATAAATTTTGGTCAGGGTTTGGTTCAACAAATGAGAGTAATACTTCTAGGCCATTTTTTCAGAAACGCAGAAATGTCTACTGAAATAGAAGATATTGATGTAAAACTGATTAGAAAAATGGCAGATATCTTTAATATTATTTCTTGTGGTTACGATATTAACATAGAAAAGTTTTGTCAATTGTTGAGTCAAACCAAACCTTTGTAACTGGATCGGTACTTATGACATTACATGTTGGTGATAGTGCACAAGATATTGATTCATGATATTGACATAATATCTACATGTATACTAACAGTAGGTCAAAGATCAGAAGAAGCATTGGAAGCTCGCCGTAAAGAGGTTAAAAAATACGCGAACATCTGATTCGGAAATTCTTAGACGTCAACATCAGATCCGATTTCATATCTTCGAAAGTGTATCAAACCAAAATAAAAGTCATCAGGGTAGATTTTGAACTATTTAATATGCCCAGAACCTGTTTCTCCTGTCACCATATTCCAGGTGTATATACTAGGTAGAATAGATTTTGATGTTGTTGTTTGTAGATAAATTAATTTTTATATATTATAGTTTAAGTACTTTCTTCATATTCATTTTTAAGTAGTTATGTTAGTAGCCTAGTTCGTAAGTGAGTTTTATCTCTTTTTATGATTATGATGCACTAATTTGTGATTAATTACTAATTATGTTTTACAGTTTTTTTCAGTCTTATTGTATTTATTGTTTTAATAAGATTTCTTTTTTTTGACTAGATAGTATCTCTTCGTGTACTATATTCGACAAAAATTATTATTTGGGCCATGGTCTACGACGATTTGAGGAGATTTTGTAACTTACGTAATTTTGAGCAACGACTTGTAAGGAAGTGGACTACTGTGGGACACCTGAAAAAATATTTGAAATCACATTATATCTGTGGGGGACTAAAAGAAAAAAGAAGGTCATAACAGTAAAAATTTAATAAGAGTTCTTTGTTTTACTTCTAAACCCTAAACATTTTCTAACTTAGATAAAATAAAATAGACTGATCTTGTACTTGACATGAAATAAATTCAAAATCAAAATATTGTTACTATAAAGCTCGGATCGTTGGATCATTCTTAAGTTCTTCTATTTAATTGATTTTTCTTCTCATAGTTTTTCATCTGTACAAAGTGTTGGTTAATTTATACATCAAAAATTTTTTATATTATTTTCAAGAATACAGTTGGAAAAATCTGTTAACATTTTTCGATTTGTATCTTTAATACAGATAATTAATTTCATTTCCAAACAACAAAATATTTTTTTTTATTTTTAAATTTGTTTCATTCATAATTCCATTAATAACGTTTTAACATTTCATTATCATAAAAGGAACTTGCATGGAAAAAAATGCTTAGAGAAACATTGAATTTCCAGTAAAATCTATTTTCATTCCTGCAAAATAATACTCGGTAGTAATTTTTGTTCACGAGACGCAGTACGTGATACCGTTCAGTGATACTGCGGCGCCTGGTATGCGTGTACTAATGGCCGTCTAATTCTAGCATTGACGTTGAAACAGTATACCTTGAGATGGTGATAAAATAAAATAAGTCTTGATCGTGATAGTCTCATTTTGTACTGAAGAACCTGATAAAAAGATAGGAATTTAACAACACCCATGTAGGAAAATCATTTGATTTTCTTTTCTTCAGTTAATAAGTATATCATAAATATAAGCAGCATTAAATTTTTAATATCGCATGAAACAATATTTTACATGGGTGTTGCGTATATTTTAAGTCCTGAATTATTTTTGTTTATATGTAAATAACTTCTTTGACCTATAAAGAAACGAACAAACATACAGAATGAGACGTTTAGAGTATTTAAATACAAAATTATGAAAACAAATAAAAGATAAAGCAAACAAATTCTGTTAACTTACCTCGTCTGATTTCCTTCTTCCCCCTGTTCGCATAGATTACCATGCGACCATGTTTATGATTACCATGCGACAGTATTCACTAAGTAGATATTTATTCTTTATTTATATGTTATATTGTTTCCAAATGAACATTTTTTATACAATAATGTATATTTCAGGTTTTTCTCTTTTAATACAGATATAAAAATAATCTCAGAAATAAAAATAGATTCAAACTGACTTAGTAATTTTATGTGGTAAGGACACAAAGAAAAAAAAATTATCATATTCTTCTCATATGCCAAACCATAAAGCATTGTACAACTCTCATTATACGTCCCGTATGACGTATTTTTCTGTAATTACCGTCTAGTAGATCAGGCCGGCAATGAATTTAAAAAAGGTTAAAAACTCTATGATATTCACTTGTTCGACTGGCTCTTGCCCTCGGCGTTATTTAAAATGTTGTCAACTACGAAATAAACAATTTATTTACGTGGTGAAAAACAATAATAACATTTATAGTCTAATGTGTTATATATTACTTAATATTAAGAGATATAGAGGGTTTATACTTAAATGTTTCCAGACTTCAGTTTATATAGAACCCCGTGGCGCAATTTCTACCCGTACTTAGCAGCTTCATTTTTTTGTAATAAAATAAAGTGTCAAAATTTTAGTCACAAATGAAGTATATTCAGTGTTTCTTCTTTTAATTATTTAGTACAAAGCGAAAAAAAATTATGTCATGGTTAAGGTAATAAGCGATGTTTCATTTGTCAACTCTAATTATTAAGAAGCATCGTTAATTACACACACGATCGTAATACTTTGTATTCGAATATATAAAGCCTACTATTTATTTGTATATCTATATAAAATAGTTAAACTATAGTCCAAGTTTTCACAAAACATGGTGAACAATATAAAAATAAAGTTTTCATAGGTGGAACAATATTTTACAAAATAGTTTATTCGGAAATTTTTTTTATAATAAGCATTTCATATAAATGCTAAAATTAATTTCAAAAGTTTTAACCTACAAATAATGCTGCACATACACCTTATATCGGTCAATTCATGTTAACTTTGACAGTAATTTTTTTTTAATAAATATTATCGTTTCTTACATAGAAACCTTAAACGCCAGTAATATATTATACTATTATGAAACAATAAACAGGCGTATAATTTATAAATAGTAAATAATAGAATTATAATTTACGGCCTCTAAAATCTAATATTTTTATTAATAATGAAACTGTCATGGACTGTGGAATTCATATTGCTAATTTTTAAAATGTAATGTCGTATCGAGCCAAAGATGTTATCAGTAAATATGTATATTTCGTGTGAGGTTTTCAAATGTAAGACTACATAAATTACTAAAAAAATATTTTCTCTCTAAGTATATTACATAAATTAATGATTCCGTATAGGCCATTTTTGATCATCTAGGTTCTCCCATGTAAATTAACGTGACTTTGGACAAGACACACAGTAGTTTTTTTTTCAAGTAAAAAATAATACATTCTTTTATTTCTATAAACGATTTTAATTTCTTTTTGTCAACGATAGCATTAAATTATCAACACCATTCCATTTTGTAGCATATTAAGGTACTGAATATGGCTGCAAGAGAAGTAGTGAAAAATAAATAACTGATTATTAATTGCTTAAAAGTCTCTTTACATTTTGCTTTTTTATCAAATATCCCCCAAACTCCCCCAATCAAATAAAATGTAAATATACATAAAATAAACAGAGAACCACTCTCTCCATATATAGCAAGGCAAAGCCTTTTTTACAGATCTTCTCACTCTAAATTAATCGCTTGGTTTATGGAACTTACGTAAAATAAATTGTAACTATGCTACTTATCACGAACCTCCACCAAAATTTTAGTAAAGGAGGCGCATGATAAGCAGTTATATTAAGTGAATAATGTGAGTTCTTAACATGTATATTTTTTTCAAATAAGCTTGCACTTTGTTCAAAAAGTTTCTCACCGAACTCAATATTACTTGTATGAATAGTTATCTCCATGGCTGTTATTAAAATTCCTTTTCTCAAAGCAGCTTCAATGGAATATGTCTAGCCCTCGCTAATGGCCGCTTGTGGTTTAAGCTATTAACAATATTGACAGGAGTCGAGAAGAACTTTTAGTGACGCGCCTTGAAAGCTTAACAGGAAATACAGAGACAATGATGAGCATTGATTTTGATTGATAAAGATTCTTAAGTGCATTTTGTGTTACCTAATTTTGGATCAATTATTTTGAATTTTCCTATCATATGAAGAAGAAAAGAATAGGTTCACTATTACGGGTATTCTGGACGGCTTTAACAAATCTTATATCCATTCATAACTTTCTGCAGGAAAAGTATTATTTTTCGGCTGAAAATTAGTATGCCAAAATAGAGTTTTTTTGGTATATATATATATATATATATATATATATATATATATATATATATATATATATATGTATATATATATATATTTATATATATATATATATATATATATATATATATATATATAATATTTTAGTACTCTAAATATATAATTTGCTATCTATTTACTGCCAATTTAAAGAATAATAGCTCTCGGTTAAATTCAGGTTAAATTATTTTCTATGAACCAATGAAGACAGAAATAAAGCATTACTTTCTTTAAGTTTCATTGTCGTATTTTTGATCGATATGAGAGAAAATAATATAGTTTTCCTTACAAAAATTATCTACTCGTATTCACTTGCCAAAAATAATACATAGTAAAAGTATTATCAAAATCTTGTGGGTTAATATGTCATAACAAAGATGTAAATAACAAATAAATAAAACCGATAACCTAAATTAGACTTACGCAAATTGCTGAGGCAGAATAATTAGAATCAAGATAAATTTGACATTGTTAAAGTTCAACTGAGAATTTTAACTTTATACGAAGCACTTGCCTGCAAATTATACAGTGGTAGTTTAGACTTAAATGCCATGAAATAAATACCTGATGAATTCGTCATATATTAAATGCAATATATTTGTTTTCCGCTGTTTATAAAAATGAAATTACTAACAAGGCTCTGAATGCCTTGTTAGTAATTTCATTTTTTGTTTGGTAGACGGGACTAGTTATTTCAACATTTATATTCAGTTCTCCCCTTATGTATATTATAAAGTTATTATATATAGTCTATATATAATAAATAGAACCCATATTATGATATAGATAGAGTAAAATAATTTAATTTAAATTTGTTAACCCATTTAAATGTAAGAGAAATACAAACAAAATAAAAAAGAGGTAACATTTCGCTTTTATTATATTAGTAGGAATTATTTGCAGGTATTCTTAGACGAAGAAAATTTGTGAAATAACATGATTTTTAATAGAAAAATATAGAAATTCGCGTTACCATGTGCAACGTAATGCATTTCGGCTGCACTCAGCCATAAGATGCAATTTCGGGTATACTCGGCCGACTATTATCGAACGAGAGGAGCTGAATTAGTAAGTCAGTTTTTATTTCATCACTTGGCTCAGTGAATCAGCGCAGTGGTAAAGCGCAGCTATCTAGCGCAGTGGTAAAGCACTGACGTCAGAGTTTGAATCACTAGGCTAGTGTTTCTTGTTCTTCGATTTTTTTGCTATATTTTTATAAAAATAATGTTTTTTACATAATTGACAAAAATTGAAAAAAACTTTGCAAAAGACCTAGTATAGGTTAAATATTTACATGAAAATAATTAATGACATTTTCAAATAGTTCATTAGAAATACTATATACCATTCGATATATATTTTGTGAGTTCTACTTATGTTTAATAAGTTTTATGACAATACTAAAATTATGACCTTCGGGAATTATAACAAACACAAAAGAAAAGGTTTCTATAATAAAAGCGATAGTGATTACAAGAGAGATAAGAGAATAAAGTCCATAAAACTTCACAAATTTAACAAAATAATCAATAAACTATTAAATCTAATAACACGTCACCGTCAGACGCAAAAACTTAAATTCAGACGGGACGATCAAGGAAAGGTGGAAAAACTAAAAGAAAAACTCGGCAAGACCCAAAATTCAATTTACATTTACTAATACAGAGAAAAAACATGGTTCTCTAACAGTTTCATTTGCAGGTAGGCATAAAAAACTGGGCAAAAGCGTTCAAAGCTCGATCGGTGCGCGGTAAAGTGAATTCGAAATAAAAAACTGTATGTTACGTCGCTCTTCGGGGAAAACATTTTTTACTTATTACTTTTTGCGTACTATTTTGTTTTTACGTTTTAAAAACTAAATTTTCTTCTTTATATTCATTTATTTTTATGCAAAATATTAATTTATGAAACTGAAACGACCGAATTTTTACTTTATATACTAACAGCAACGGAGTGTAACTAATCATATAATGTACTTAGTTGTTTAGCGCTGCATATGACAAAATGCTACATGTCGTAATTATTGTTGACAACGTATAGTACCAAAATTAAAGTTAAAATCTTGAACAATCAACTTTTATGATTAATTTAAAGAAAACCTTGTCAAATACTTTTATTTGCAAACTTAAGGAAAATTACATATGGATAATAAAATACTTTGTCTCTACAATTATATTATGACACCAATTTAAATGTAAGGTAAAATTTTTGTGAGCGGGGTTTTACATATAAATTACTACTCTGGTAATATGCTGCGTAAATTATTCAGTAATATTGATATATCATTGTCTTTGAGATATTTTCCTTGGCACTTAATTTTTAATTTTACTTAATATTTTAAATTTTACTTAAAATAATTGATAGCAAATATAGAGAGGCAAACGAACTTTTTTAACCAAATATATTTACTTGCCAAAACGGAAATTTATTTATAATATGTACATAAAACATGCAAATAATAGTTAAGCATTGAGGAGTTTTAATTTTTTCACCGTTTGGTTTTATGTCAACACCACTACGGATGAAAGTAATTAAAAAGTGGTGCAAATAAAAATATTAATATACTTTTTGATATTAACGTAATTAGTCATTTTTAAACAAAATTTTACACAAATAAGAATTTGTTTCATCTAAATCACTTGAAATGAATTCTTTCATAAAACGAGTTATTATATATTATTGGGAGGCTTAAAAATTTTACTGATGCGAAAAATTTTGAAAATGTCCTAAAACAAGTTATGGAGAAAAACGCATTTTTAAATTGTTTTTCTTCTTTGCTTTTGTAATTGTTTTTCTTCTGTGAGTTTAGAAAAAAAAAAATAAAGCATCTGAAGATACTTACAAAAATTACAAAATATCACGTGTATTTGTGGGTGTGCATATATTCACGCTTACATATATACTCATACTTTTTTTAATTTAACTTTGCTCATTCTTTTACTACAATATAATATTTTCCACCAAAATTTCAAGTTCCAATTTTGGCCTTCTCTTATTCATTAGATAGATCGAAAGCAAAAAAATTACTTAAATTAACTACTCAGCTAATAGCATAAATGCATTAAATTTAGTGTTAGATTTAAAAAGTTCGATGTTTAGACTAATAAATCTACCATTGCGCTCGCGAGGGCATTATTCCTAAGACCCACAGAATTAATGTGTATTTGAAAATTAACAAATGAACTTATATTACAAGCAAAATACAAAAATATGCGATATCCGCATATGGAAATAAATTAACTCTATAAACTGCAATGGAACTAGACAAATGCATTGAGATATTGCTGTAAATTTGGTATTCGAGCTTATCATGTAAATTATACAAGCTAAAAAATATTATCAAAATATTTTCCATATAATTATAGCTCTTCATAATTACTTGCTATGCTTCCTTTCAATATTTTCTTAAGCTATAATTTAATACAGCATGTATTACGAGAAATATTAGAGTATATAGACTAAAAAGTTTACGTTTAAAGCTCCGATTACATGACGATTCGGTTTGCGATAACAAGGAATGATAGCCCGCTTCTTGTTCAGTAAATCCACTTTTGTCTTAATAACTGATGACATTTATTTGTATTGCATGGTACCTCACATCGTCTTGAAGGTTTTCATATATATTTGCGTAAGTTGATTTGAAATTAAATTCTCTTGTGGACTTCTTGATACCCAAGAATATTAAAAATAGTGTTATCGTAACGTTCGTTTTGAGGAGGTAAACTCAGTAAAAATATATGCTTAATAGATAATAATTTTAAATATATGCTTAATAGAGAGACCTTAATCGATATGTAAGACAATATTAAAAAAATATTTTATAATAATATCTTTAGAAGATAAACTACCCACTGCCACACCACCTTAACTTCAAAACTAAAATTGTAAAAAATAACAAATATTCTATCAAATTCTGAAAACTTAAAAAGTGTGAACAGAATGAAAAAATTTAATCATATTAACTTGTAGACATTTTTGGATCGTGGAAATTCGTCATGCCCTTGTGTCGAAACGTTTTATGAAAATATCATAATATGAACATAATAAATGTGGTACAAATTAAGGTATTCAGTTTATATCTTCTCTGCTTTGTCATGAATTTTCCACTAACGAAATATTTTTTTGGGGACATGATGTAACATACACAAAAAAGATACAGTCGAATTGGGAACTTCCTCTTTATGATAATGTCTGTTGAAAAAAGGAGAGGACGAAAGACCTAAGAAAAAAAGAGGTAGGATGTTTTTATTCAATTCAGACACAGTTGATGAGTTTATTATACTTTGAAGACATATAATTTTCTGGAGAAAGTATTTATTTTATTTCATAAATTTGTTTTAAAGCAGAACATTTTGTTTTTTTACGGAAAAGTCATAAAAATGTGGTATATTTTACAAAAAAGAGTAAATAAAATTTCGTTAATTATGACCTAAAATCAACAATATGTGTGAACTAAATCAAGTTTTATGTAAAAATGGTCCGTATTCAAAAAGTTAATAACATTTTCCAACGTGGAGATATAATTAATTTAACTACCAAGGCTAACTTTTGTAGTTACTATAGCTAAACTAACTTCTTTAGTTACTATGTCACCTAACTTTTATTGACTTTAATTTTTGACGAGCGATTCAAACAGTATGATGTATCATAGAAGTGACTCCACGAAAATATAGATTTATCATATAAATTGTGTATTAAATTAAAGTATACTCATTTAAACAATTTTTTAGATTTAAAATTGAAATTTGTTTTTTCAAATAAAAAATATATTTGACAACACCCGCAGGCTGTAAATATCATAACGAATTTTCTGGCTATATCTGATCTTTTTAACCTCTCTATGAAACAATTAAAATTTATGTATTAAATATTTAAATCTATAAAAATAATAAAACAAACAAATAAATGTATGAAAAAAATGAACTCGTCAAAATTTGCAGAACAGTGTGAATTCGAACTATAACCACCAAATAACAACATATAATCTTTCTGCTTCTGGCACACGGTTTAAATACCATTGGACAGTAAATTTGGCAGTTCTTAATGCAGTGCGTGTAATTATTAACGTGTGTAAATAAAACATACATAGTTTTATGAATTTAAAACAATTTAACAAGAAATGTAATTTAAGAGCATATTAGTAAACGAAATAAATTTTTACAAAATACAAAAAAATGTTTAATAATAACACCAACAAAAATATTTCGTTAGTGAGGTGTAATTAAACATTTCTATTTATAATCTCATTTTATTCATTTCAATTACTTTTAAGATTTAAATTGGAAATCATTGCCTTTAATTTGGTAATGAAACTGCAATCACCATTGTTAATTTGTTTTAATTAACAATAAATTTATAAATCAGTGACTTAAAACAATATTTATTTTGATATAATGTGTCCAATAACTTTTATGTTTAATTACGTCAACAATTCTATAAACTTTAAAACATTAAAATTTCTATCATTGCCGATTATAAATTCTCAGTGAAAATATAAAATGGGCTAAAGTCAATTTAATAACAAAAAATGTATCATATCGTATACACTGAAACTATGAATTTGACGTAAATCATTTTCTTATTCTTAGCTTTCCGTAACCAAACGATGAATCGTCATTATGAACTGCATTGTGCACGTCCGTCCATCCATCCGCTTGTCCGATACAGCCTCATAGTCTATCACAGAATCACAGAATCCGCCAAAATATTGCAAGCTGATGCTTTAGCCAATGCTTATAATTAATATATAGCAAAATTCAAAGAAACAATTGAATCGGCTTCCTGTAGCATCTATTATCGAATAGATATTTCCAAATAAGACTTGGGATTCCGTATATGCCATTTTTAATTTTAAGCCTCGTTTGCGAAATATTATTAATAATATTTCGCAACCGATGTTAAGACCTATAACGTTTCATTGATTAGGAAGAAAAAATTAAGAAAGCTTCTAAATTTCAGAATTCTGCTAAAATTTAAATATAATTTGTATTGAAACTTCAAAGAAACGCAGGCAATTATTTGACCCTATTTTATGGGTGTTTTGATACAAATTGTTTTGTGAATTACACCATTCATTAACTATTATGACGCTCAATTTTTCTATAAATAATGTATTAGTATGAAACAACTTAGTCAACGTTAATTCGAAAGCGGTCGCTGCGTAATATTGAAATTGGCAGAAGGTTAGGAATAAAAATCAGATTGAGGTAAACTGCATACGTAAATTTTGAAATATGCTGTCTTAATTGAGCCTTCAATAATATAACTTTAGATTGATGAGACTACACATAAAATTAACTATAAATACTTCATTACCACTCTTTTCTAATATTTTAGTAGCATTCTTTAAGAAAAATATGATTGGAACAACAATCTGTAACTCTTCATGGCACCAACCATTTTCACATGCAATATGTGAGCTCGAGTAGGTAAGATATAGACGCTATCTCCGTATATACTTTGATAATATTCACTTGAATTTTATGTGTCAAAGAAACGATTTTTTTTCGTGACACCATAAATTAGATTGAAGATATCTTTCTTTAATGTAGTTGAGAAAAAAAAGCATATTCTTTTCGAGGATTCCAACCTAATCATTTCCTAGTTTAAAATCTTGTGCTTTACCCCTGCGCCAATGGTTCTTTTTTTGACTTTTTTGTAAAACTAGCAATATTTCATATACCTATAACTCAATTACTATCCAAATTGCAAGTTTGAAGATCTTAGCTACATTGAAGATGTCCAAATGAAATTATGATATAATCGTGCGAAATGTAATAAACGTTCCCAACGTTGAGAAATGAAACATTAAAGCCAGCATTTCCTCTGCTTCCGACGAGCTCTGTAATTGAATAATGCGTCAGATGCATTTTACTGGAGTATACGTGCAGGCCATAACTAACATGATGCAATGCATTCAGTATCTGTCCACTTAAATTTCATCTAGGCACTTTTGCTGCTGCACGCTACAGCTATCCAGTACACCAACAGCAATCTCCATCGCTATCCGTAATATGATTAGATACACTCAGTTCTGGCCTTTTTCATATGTGAATTATTATGGATATATTTAAACGTGGTAGCCAAGTAAGTTAATATCGTATTATATAAATTGTCCGTCTTTGTTAAAATTTAATTAAAAATGAGATATTTTTTAAAAGTATCCAAAAATGTGTGTATTTTGTAAGTAGAAAAAAAGTATTTTATATTTCGTTCTTTCTAATTTTTTACACCGTCTATTACATTAAATAACATTTGCAATTACCAGGCATCTTCAATGCACATAACACAGCTTCAGTTGATACATGTCTAATCAACAACTATTAGAGCTGTTGTAAATATTCAAAACACAAACTAAATTATTTAAAATGGAACTTATCATAAACGAAACCTTGATTATAAATAAAAATAATCCAAGATTAAAACAACCCTGTTTTTCGGTTACCGAAATATTTAATAAAAACTATTTTCTAAAATGGCGGCCGCCCGCCCCGACATGAATTTATATTCATGGGCCTTGCAAACTATTTATAATTCGCAAACCTGACTTAAACTATATTGTTTAACGGAAATTTATAAACTGATCCCTAACTGCTGGAATAGAACTTGACAATGAAACACAAAATCAAAGTTTTAGAAAATTACATTCACGTGCTCTTTGAATTACTTTTTAAAAGTCCATAAAGTTGGACAAATATATTTATTAACCATTATAATTCATACTATGAACTTACCTATTAATGTCGAAAATTAACGGTACATATTCAATTAACACTATATTAGGATATAAATATATATAATTTTTAACTCTGTGAATTAAATATTAGCAAACATTTTGTTTTGCCTGACGAACTATATAGGAAAAGTCAATATAGTTATTATTTTTATTATATATCTATATACTACTACAGTAACTACTCAAAATAAGTTCATTAAGTATATACTACTCAAAATAAGTTTATTACAAGTACCCTTTATCCACAAATTAATTACATTAATTTTAATGAAAAACAAGAGCATATGTATGGAGTGAGTCTAAACGTGTTTCGTCAGCATCGAGCGATGTGACATTCAATCACTGCTGTTTCGAAACGGTGCGATAACGTAACTTGGTGGATATAAATTACACGCAATAATTAACGTTACCTCGAACAGTTAATGGACTCACTTAAGTTGAATTTGCTGCAATGACTGGCGGATTAATCACCAGGTAAAGCGGTAGATCTGATACGGTTTAGAGCCGATCAATAAGTGGTGGTAAAACAAGCATATAGCTGATTGACTGTTTTGATGTTACACCGCCAATATTTGAGAGATTCATTTTAGTAAATAAATATTAAATTGTCTTTTTGAAAGGGTTTATTTGAAATATTTTTAAATGTATTTTGCTGCATAGGCGTGATATGTTATGATTGAAAGTTGAGAGCGGTCTATTATTAGGATTCTTAGCTACAAGTCTTGTGTAACTTAACGTTCTTATACTTTTAATAACATTGTTTACGCTTTAATTTTGGTAATAATTTATCTTTCAGTGTTAATAATATTCTTCAATTAGTTTCTTTTCCCTTAAGGTAGCCTGAGTTCATTTAACATATTATGTTATTTATCTTCAAAATCACAATTACGATGAAATTGTATAAAAATTAAATTTTTTTTCTGTATAAGATTAAATGACAGCAAAGTAAAAAGGTTAATAAAAATTTAATGTTGGTTTAAATCAGGGATATTTTTGACCTGAAACTGAACTTATACAGTATTTTTCTAGTTCGTCCTCATAACAGAAAATTTAATAGACAAGTATTAATTTCTTGATGCCGCTGAAGAAAAATTAGACAAGCAATTTTAAATTTTTTGTCGTGGACTATGCAATCTTTACTAATTTTTAAATTTTACCTAGTTGCTAATGTGGCCACTAAGAGAATGATTGAAATTATTGCCAAGTTTTTTATCCATAAAAAAAGGTATGGCTAGATAAACATTGCTTATAAAATATATTTATTCTGTGTGGCTTTTTTTTTAATACTTTCTGTCTGAATTTGATTTAAATGATTACTAGCTGTATTCGCAACTTTGTTCGCATGTGGATCGTCAGAAAATTTTATTAAGATAATTTTAAAATTAATACACTTGATACCACTTAATAGTTATAAAAGTATGTTTTTAAGTCACTTACTTGTACGTTTTATATCAATATGTCAAATTGCCATATCGTCTTTTTTCAATAATCGATCGTAATAACAGCCCACATGTTTTCCAAGATTCAGTAAAATTCATAAGTAAAAACAATATAAAAATCCTTTCATCTTACTCGTGATACGAAAATAAGTAAACAAATTTGCAGACAAATGGATAAATATTATATATATAATAACCTTGAGTTTCATTGATCTACTGTTTTTATGTTAGTATCATAGGCCTCAAGCATAGATTTTCTTATTGGACTTCGAGTTCCAAGCCCTTAGCCACAATTATATAAAGTTACTGCCTGATTAAACCATGAGACTTGAGAACTTATTATTTTCAAATTAGTATTGTTGGTCCTAAGTATTTACTCTATCATAAAACTCTGCATTCCCACTCCTCACACCTGATACTGAAGGGATATTGTCCGCCTAAATCATGTGACTTGAAGTTATGCTGTTTTGATTAGTACTTGTTGTCTCAAGCACAGATTTTTCACGGAACTTCGGATTCCAATTTCTCAGCCTAATGCTGCAATGATAACTGTAGTTTTTACACGACTAAAAGCATAAATTTGTTCTTTAGCAAAATCAGGTTACAATGATGAAGCCTGGAGGTGGTGTTAGGAAATGTTCTCCTAAAAGTAGTAATCTCATCGAGTTTGGACTCGTTCCACTTGTCGTGACATAAGCCAGAATATAAGGAAATAAATATGTAGATAAGTTTACACAGGTACACGCAAAGATATGAATAAATTAATATATATTAGCAGGGAAGCAAGTAAATAAGTACAGATGTAAACAAATGCATGAATTGACTAAACACTAGTACGTAGACAGGTAGGTAAGTAAGTATAAACGGGTATAAACAAAAATAAATAGCAACTAGAATATCAGTGGCCAGGTCCATATGTGCACGTATGTACAGGCTTGAAGTACTAACTACCAAAGATGAAGCCAAAAGGGTGAATGTGATGTATTTGTATATGTATGTATGTGTGTATGTATTTACGTATGTATATGTGAATACAGGCATGATGTATATATGAGTATATTTATGTACTTTAAATGTTGCAAACAAATGTTTGGAAAACAGTTTAAACTTTTTTCCAAAAAAAACCCGAATAAACTTCAAACAACCACCGAATAAGAAGCGCAAAGGTAAGTATAAAATAATGGAAACATGAGTACAAGTTGGTGCCAAGTGAAATGTAGCACTCGTCTTTGTTGGTTTATGTATGTGTGCATGTACTTGAGAGAGGAGAGACGGGTCGACTTGGTGCCGATTTCAAAAATCTCTAGCAGTATCGGTATTTTGCAAATTCATTTATGTTAAGAAACGATATCGTATCGTAAAATATAATATCGTTCTTCAACTAGGTACTCGTATTTTATTACTTTATACTTTTTAGTTCATTCCTTATTAGGTGATCGAACTTGATCAATTTTTTGGTAAACAAGTTTGATTTGTATTTTCGCGGTATCTGACAATGTATTCATTACCGATTTTAATATCTTTTTTACGTTTTATAAAACGATTAAAATGTGCTTTCATTTTGTTCGTCTATCTTCTAGTAAACAATTTCATGTGCTAACGACGAATAAAAACAACGTCTGTCCTTATACATTTACCCGCATTCGAGTTCCTTACGATAGCACCTACCCTCCTCACACTACTTCATATCTGACGACTCTCATTTGGTCGATGTATACCGGGGTAAAAACTTCATTGCGCGATTTTAAATATACGTAGTGCCATCTCTTGATGTAAAAAAGGCTGTAGACTTAAAAGTAATAATATTAGAAATATTAATAAAGAATTAAAATTTTGCTCGACACAGGGTGGGTAATTTAAAATGTAATAACTTTTGCATAAATTTGCAAGAATTAATTTGTCCAATTTAGTCTAGCGCAAGGATACTTATTTTAAAATAGTTATACTCATAGATAAAGTATCAAATATGTTAACAAATAAAATATATTTTAATTACCAGAAGTCAAATCTTTTTATTTTTGGTTATTTTGCTGCCGTATTTTTATAGCACATATAGTTGACAATGAAATGAATAATCATCAATCACTTCTTTGTTTGTAAACAAAATTATAACAATAGGAAGAAACAAAGCCATATAATAATCTAACTAATCTGACAGATTCGACATTTTGCAAATTTAAAGAATATTGAAATGGTTTAATAACAATGTTTTCTAGCCTAAAAAATTATAAGAAAAATTACTAAAAATATATAATTAACTGCAATTTCTAGCAAAGTTAAAAAAAACGACAGTTTTTGTTTTGATTATTCTGTTTTTTAACGACGACAGAACGGAGGTAATATGCATTTAGGGTGAGAAGTTGTTTGTGCGTGCAATCCAATGTTCCTATTTATCTCCAAAACGAACTTTCTTCAGCACGCAACATGTTCCTCAAGCGCTCTAATTCTTTCAATTGCTGTGGATTGTTGAAGAGTTTTCTTTGATTTAGATCAGTAATTACTAGGCCGTCTAAAGATCGTATTCTACTAAGAGCCACATAAGCTTACCCTTTAGCGAATGTTTTTAGAAGCCTATTTATTAAGACTAATAATAAATAGTAAAATTAATACTTTGATTAAGCCCACGACAGAAGTAAACGTTTGAAAACATTTTTGAAAAATCCACGATGCATGTAGTCATTATAATTGAAAAAAAACGATTAAATACATTATAACCCCCCCCCCCTCCCTCTTACTAAATGACAGTAAGAACCTATTAATATAATTACAAACCCAAGAAAATCCTTCGGTGCTGCCATGCCCTGCTTATGCCTAAAATTTTGAAATTTTGTCAGGTATGGCTAATTAAAATTCTCTGAGGTGCACAGATAGATTATATATAATTCTCTAAATTAGCAAAGATCTTCGCTAATTACCCACCTGAGGATGTTGTCATATAAGAAAACCTAGGTCGTGGTAAAGAATTTAAATAAACTAGAAATAATACTAAAAAGAAAATGTAATTTTGGAAATATAAATTGTGTAACAATTAGTTATTAGTAATAAAAAAATTGTATGGGAGTCCTGTAATATTTGTTTCAATTCAGCAATTTCATTATATGTGAGATTTAAATATAGTACTCAAAAAAGTCTCCAATTATTTTGCCACTTATTCAAATTTACTCAGTTTATTTTGGGCGATTAATCATGTGACAGACATTGTGAAAATTATATTTTTTCTTTTAAATATTTCTATGAATTTTTCGAAAAGTCAGAGTTCCTTAAAAAGTTTTATTGCAATTATTTATGTAACCAAAGTTTTTGATTTTTTGTAAACATTTATTTTGACAATTTCAGAAGTAACCGCAGCTTAAGCCGCCAACGAATCACATCAAATAATCGACGCTGAGCTATAAATTTATAATGAGTTGAGAGAGCAGGCGTTTCTACGTGTAGAAGTTTACCACTATTCAATTAATAGAGTCGGCTCGATGTTATTCTGAGGTGAACCGTAATGCCAAAATTATGCTAAACAGAATAATTGATCCGCAGAATAGGTAAGTTTCTGGAATTTATTTCACAGATTCAATATCGATGGTTTATTTGAAAATATTGTGCTAAAGTCTGCTATTCTTTTTATTTTATAATTAAATACAAATAATGAAAATTAGTCACAATGATTTATTACATTTTTATTTGCTTGTCTAGAGAAAAATAGTTTAGCTATGCTAATAACTAACAAATTAACAAAAAAATATTCTTACATTTCCCGGTATGACCTAAAAAAAACTTTTTATTAGGTGAAAATTCATTATAGATATTCATTATATATATTCCGATACGATTAAGGATAAAATTTAATTACTTTTATTGTGAGACAAACCCAAAATTGAAAATAATTTCAAGAAAAAATTGTCTCTTTTTTGTATTTCTTTATTTTATCAGACAAAATTCATTTCAATTTTATATCACAAGTACGGTAAACTAAAACCTGTTAAGTACTAGTAGAACTTGCGCTGTTTGATTTTCGTACATACTTAAGTACACATAAAAGCCTAAATTATATTTCTTTCGTAGACTTCGACATATATAAAAGCAAAATATGAAATTAATTGAATTTCACTATCAAGAAATCGGTATCAATAAACCCAATTAAAATTTCATTGCATCTTAAATCTAAAATCGTTTTAATTTTCATTTTTGTGTTTTGTTTTTTTGAGCTTTTTCGAATTAACATAATTCATATTTGTGTGGATTTATATTTCCTTAGTTCTTCCGGGTACTGCAAAAAATATAAAAGCTTTTTAATTTTTCCATATTTTTCCGATAATCTCCCAATGCATCTGCGAAAGTATTAAAATTATAGATTTAATGAGTGAAATTTCATATGATAATAGTAAACCTTAAAATACTTCCCCATACATATTAAGTAGAAGAAAACGATTTTTTTCTGACATCCTACCAAGCATAATTTTCTAAAATATTAAGGATCAAAGCAATGTGCGATGTGTTTTCATTCTTTTTAATTTTTCAGCAATATGTGTGAAAATTCTGAAAATTTTTTTTTTTTTTTTTAACACTTCACTAAAATTTAAACAAAATCACCAGATATAATTTTAAAATATTTAACCCACTTTATGTGTATTCCGACACGCCTTCGCTAGTTTTCCCTTCCTATACTCGTTTATTACTCTCGTATACGGGTTACACGTCTATATTAGAAAATGCGCTACAAGTACCCTCGTGGCGCTTTACGTGGTATAATTGTAGTAATGTCACTCGACATTACTTGAATTTACATTATTGGAATTTCTTTATAAATTACATTTTTTTTATCTGAAATATAATGCATCTTGAAATGAATATTAATTAAAATTAATATATTGTTAAATATACTCGTATTTTCATTGACGTAATATTTCTTAATTTTAAATTCATGCATACTTTTAAATCGATTTGCCCATAAAATAATCTAATTTTTATATATTCATTCTACTAGGTAGTAACTTTATGTTATCCTCATATTCGAGGGTTCATGAAACGAATTTTTTTCTTCTTCTTACTACAAAATAATTAAACAAATATTAATTAAATATGCAAAACCTACACCTCATGTTATTGTCCGAAAATCAGTCCTATTTCATATTTCAAAGTACGATGTTCGGCATTCTTTTAATGAAACCCAAAATATAAAATATTCATACATTCCTTTTATGAAAACCAATTGTATTTTTCCATTTCCTCCAAAATTATTGAATTAATATTAAAATAACATTTAGGGGTTATACAACATGTTACTGTAAGAAAATTAGTTTTATTTAATACCTCTGAAGCTTTTGAGAAAATCGGAAGAAGAATTAATAAATTCCGAGCCAAGTAAGTGAAAAAAATTTTCTATATGATTTTATGTTAGCTCAGAACATATTTACAAGTTAATGCAAACATGTTTTAAAAGACGTTAATGTTTAGCTTGTGTAAATTCGTTAATTTCATGTTAGTATTTGCTTAATTTTCTATTGATTTAATGTGTAATTCACTCAACCAATCTTGTAACTACTAACGAAAAATATATAACTATAAAAATCTAAAACGTGTCTATATAATATGGCTTTACAGGATGCCAGTTGGAAAGCACGGTTTAGTTGACTTGCAAATATTGGGGTCAAAGTGAATCAATCTCAGGATTGTGTTCCAAAAGACGATATAAGTTAGTGTTTGCCTAATTCCTCCTGGTGAATTACTTTCAAATGGCTTATTTTTTAAAAAAGAATAGTAGGATAATTTTCAAAAATCGGCCAAGTATGATACTGACTCTGGTATCGAAGACTCCGTACCTAGTTCGAACTAAAATTACTTATCATAAGTCATCACGAATATGGACTTAAGAGCGCGATTAATATTTAATAGTACCTAATATACTTAAGTGAGGGGTGGAAGGACATAAATTTCACCGTCAAAATATCAATACCATGACATATAAAGTCCTCTTTATGGTTTTCCTGCAATATTTGTGTAGACTTATAAAAAGCCAATTTTTTTCATAATTTTAAGTTCAGTAATTTTGAAAACAATAATTGAAAATACTTTTTTGAACTCTGGCCAGTTAGGTTACACTCTGAATAGAGTGGTCATCGTCATCGGTAATTTTACTGTGCTACAGATGAGTATGACGTCACGAAATATGACGCTATTCCACTCTGACAGTTGCTCTCCGTATGCATACGTGTAGTGTACATCCGTGACTACCTTAACCTGATCCATCTATCTCATCGTTGCTCTCCCGTGCGATCTAATACATTCTCTTTTACCCAGTGCCATCAGACACTCAAAACTATAATTATTACGCCACGACACAGATACCAAAATTATTATACGACTTTGTATAATATCGAACAATTGCTGCCTGATACCGGGTTCTTATAGTTTGAATGCATTTGCATAAAACTCAGTCCACGATATCTATTCTACTCCATAATTGGCCCCCGATACCCCTCAACTATTCTACTCCATAATTGGCCCCCGATACCCCTCTCTTATCGATATTCTTCTCAAACACCACATTTTAACCCTTAAATACATAATATATATAGTTTATATTTTTCCTAATAATACAGTTTATATTTTTCCTCTCGCTTTCATGTAGCATTCTCGTTTATGATTGTTAAAATAAGTTTACTGCAAACAAGCACATAGCCTACAATATGCGAGCCAGACTTGGATTTGGCTACTTTACTGATCATTGTGCCGTTATCTTTTCTATTGTTATTTCTCATTAAACGAACCCACCATTATAAGGGTATAACCAGTGAAAATATTGAGATTTATAAATTTTAAGAATGGTTTTCGAAATCTGGTTTTCACCTCATTATATTCACTTATTGGGTATAAATATTTAAATCGATATTATGATATAATACTCGTAAACCAACTATATATCGTCAATTGTAAATGTGTATAACTAATAAAAATAACGGAGGTATAAAAATTGCAATAGCCATTTTTGAAAATTAATATTTACTCCGTTATTTTACTCACTTCTTCGTTAAATATATTTTCACCGACAGCACTAAATAATACTTGTATATCAACAATGTCTTGTCATTTGTGCCTAAACAAAGGCCGAATTCTAAATATGTATAATATAAAAATAATAACATGTAGAAATTTTAAGCGCCATTTTCAAAAAGTAATATTTACCTCATCATTACATTCACTTATTGGGAAAAAATATTTAAAATGACATGACTAAATAATACTAACCTACCAATGACATTTCGTTAATAACAGTTAAAAAAGACCGCATTCAAAAACCAATGAAAATAATGATGATGAAAAATTTTAAGAGCCATTTTTCGAAACTAATATTAATTTTATAATTATGCTCACTTATTCGTTAAAAATATTTTTGAAATTTTAAAACTGAATAATACTTGTACAAAAATGATATCCTGTCGGTTGTCTTTAAATGGAGTCCACATTCTAAACGTGTATAATTATAAAAATCTAAACGTGTATGATGTAAAAATATCAATAGCCATTTTTGCAAAATAGTATTTACCTCATCATGGTACTTATTTATTCGATAAACCTATTTAAAATGACACGACTAAATAATAATTGTGTACCAATGATATATTGTCAGTTGATATACTAATAAAAAATAAAAAAATTATTGTCAGTTGATATACTCTGAGCATATATAGCTAATAAAAAAATAATAATGAAAAAATTTTAAGAGTTATTCTTAAAAACTTACATTTACCTCATCTTTACACTCACTTATTCAGTAAAATTATTTACATCATTAGAACTATTTAATAGTTATATACCAATGGTATCTTGTCAGTTGTCTTTGAACGAAGAACGTATTCTAAATTTGCGTAACTGATGTACATAATGATGATAACAAAATATTAAAAGTTATTTTTGAAAACTAATATTGATATCGTTATGATAATCACTTATTGGGTAAAAATATTTACAATGAAATGACTAAGTAACACTTGTATGCCATGAATCCTCTGTTTATATATTGGTTTAGTTGTTTAAATATTACTTCAGAAATATAAAAACAAACGTTTCGATAAAAAAAGGTATATATATATATAATAAAAAAAGCCTTTTGAGAAATTAAAAATAATTAAGTTACAAAATCGATTTTTTACGCGTAAAGGTGGATATTATGTATATAGTAAATTAATTAATATACATAATGTAATTTAAGTATGCGTTATTTATATATATGCAAGAACCCCTTTACAGGTAAAGGCCTCCTCCAAAGATAGCCAATCGTCTCTAGATTGGGCTAAACTAATCCAGTTTGAGCCTGCTATTCTTGTAATGTATTCGTCCTATCTAGTATAAGGTCTTCCCCTCTTCCTTTTTCCTTGAGAGCCCTTCCATGTTGCTACTTTTTTCGTCCATCTCTGGTCTTGAAGGCGTGCTACATGTCCAACCCATTTCCATTTTGCTTTGCAAGCTTGTGCTATTGCGTCAATTGATTTGGTAGTTTGTCTAATTTTAGAGTGTCCAATTTTTTGTAATTTCCTTATCTGTAGCATACTGCGCTCTATTCCTCTCTGGCATGTGATTATCCCATTTTTATATGGTTGTTGAATTTCCATGTTTGACACCCATATGTTAGGAAAGTTAGTAGACTGGAGTTTAAAATTTTAGTTTTGAGCTTAGTAGGTATGTTGCTCTTAAATATGTCCTTTAAACTCCAGTATTTGTTACAAGTAAGTCGTACTCTACAAGATACTTCCAGGTAGTTGCAATTTCGGTCGAACCCTATTTGTTTGCCAAGGTATATATATGTTTCTTTATATTTTAGAGGTTCATTCTCAACTAATATTGGTGTCTTGGTGCTGTTAGTCATTAGCATGGTTTTAGAGAGGTTCATTTCTAGACCTAGTTTTTTGCTGGCCTCGTTTAAGGATTCTATCATTATTTGTAGGTGAAATCTAGTTTCCGAAATTAATATGATGTCGTCTGCGAATCGCAGGTGGTTTAAATATTCGTTTTTAACCTGTATTCCATATTCTCTTCAGCGAGTTGATTATGGATTCTAGTGTAGCTATAAATAGCTTTGGTGATAAGGGGTCGCCTTGTATTACTCCTCTTTTCACGGGAAACCACGGGCCATTAGTCAGTTTAACTCTATTTCTACTATTATTATATATGTTTTTAATTACTTGTATATATGTTTCTTCTACTTTTTGACACCTTAAAGTTTACCATATGCTGTCGTGGCATATAGTATCGAAAGCCTTCTGGTATTCGATGAATACAAGATATAGCGATCTTTGCTTTTCTTGGTATTTTTCTATAAGAAGTTCTATCGTGTGGATGTAGTCAATAATAGAGTATCCTTTTCTGAAGCCCGCTTGTTCCACTGGTTGACTTTCTTCGATTTTGACGCTTATTCTCTCGTTAATAATTGAGAAGAAAAGTTTGTAGATTCAGGGCAGTAAGCTAATTGGTCGATAATTTCCGACTTCTTTTGGGTCTCCATTTTTGTAGATTATAATGATGTTTGATTCTGACCACTGAGCGGGTGTTTCTCCGGTTGCTAGGATGAGGTTAAAGAGCTTTGCTAGCGGTGAGACTAATATGAGTGTAGCTTACTTTAGTGGTGAGACTAATATGAGTAAACTTTAGGGTTTCGTTTGTAATATTATCAGAATCTGGACTTTGTCTAATTTCAGTTTTTTGATTGCTTTTTGAGACGGAGTTACGTCAAAAATAATTATTTGCATAAATGCAATAATTTGTTTAGCACATGTACAGAATGTTTTCTCCACAAAACGTAGCATACTATTATTATAAATATAATTTAATGAAACCCAACATCTCTCGCAAAATGATTGTTGATAATAATAAGGAATACAATCTAATCCTAACATCTTACGCACTTACTTTATAGCAAACTCTTTAAGTTTTCACATGAATATAAACTTATATAATTTTGTTATATCCATCCGTCAGATGGCCTGTCCTACACAACCTTTGAATTTTCGTAGCTTCAAACCTATGGCCAAGTTTTTCCAATAACTTGTGCAAAGACCTCGACGAATTGCCAAAAATATTTTTTTTTTCCTTTTAGACCGAGCCAAATGTTTTTTGGTTATTACATTGCATGGGGGCAAACCGTTTATAATGAAATTATTCTCGTATACCGCTGGTTTATTGCTGATATTCAATGAAATTCTTCCTTTGCTTTATATGTTCAATGAATTTTGTGTGTATGTGTGTGTATTAAGCTTAAACGGACGATACTTTGCTGAAACCGACATAATTGACTTTTTTTCATTACAGTCTGAAAAACAACTGGATCAGTAGTTTAAACAAATATAAATAAAGGTTTATTTCCATTTTCAAATCTTAAATATTACTGCATAAAAAGTATCGGGTTGATAACACAACTAAATTAATTACTATAATTTTTTTGTGTAAATTGCCACATATCGACGGAAAAAGCTTCATGGGAAAACTTCTATCCTAAACGTTTTGCCAATAATTGAGATATTTGTAAACCGACTTCTTGAAGATAATACACTTCTAGCACGTGTGTATATTAACAAAGATACTTGTAACTGACGTCCGTAAGGATAAATACATTTATGATGCATGTGCGTAACGATAAAAATATTTATAATGCGAGTACGTAATGATAAACATTTCTAACCTACGTGCTTAACGACAAATAAGTTTATAACACATCCGTAACGCTAAAGATAATTGTAGTCATTGAAATCAGAAACATACTATAACATGTTATATGTAAAAAGGTTGTAATAATTAAATAGAATAATATCAAAAAATCTTCTCACTCGCTCTAAAGATATACCTATTGATTTTGAGTAGAGAGTAATAGAATAAAAAATAGCCATACCTTTGAATTGAAACATGTAGGTTAAAAGTTGGTACAAGGAATTTACACTTAGGTACGATTTTATTCAAATTTATTTTATATACCTTAAATAAATCTTGATCTTTGCTGTTTTTAGGCATGCACACTATCTACCATCATTTGTTATAAGTTAAAGAATATCATTATAAAATTTAATTTGATAAGCATTAAGGCAACATTGCTCTATTAGATTTAGAAAATTGAGTTAACAAATTATATTTTTTGTAAATAGTGGGGCCACAACTTTATTACAGATTTTGGAGAAACGCGTGGGAAAGAAATTTAGTAAGTAATTGGAAAACCGATTGCATCTTTAAAATAAGTACCGAGTTCATATCATTACTAGGGGACTGAGATGAAGAGATCACTACCGAAATGAAACCTCGTTCTAGCGAATGAGATGGAAAGTCAACCTGTTAAGTACGAGTGGAAGTGAAATTTTAAGTTTCTACGTCAAACCGTTTTTGATAAAAACACTTGTGAGGAACAAACAGACGGAGATAAACATGTAATCCTAAAAGAACTCTTTTTTTCATTTCAAGGTAAAAGACCTTAAAAATGTATAAAAGTAGAGTACGGGTTTTTTCAAAGCTTTTTTCTTTAAGCTTTTTGATCCTGTTCTAAATTCGATTTCTTATTTACATTTTTGCTTTTGTATGTTTAACACCCTTTTGTCACTTGGGCTAGGTAAGTGGTTAAATAAGACATCATGGACCTGGATACATATTTCTTTTGTTTTGTCCACTCTTAGACTTCCTACTTGCTCTTATATTTTTATTGCTATATTTTAAAATAACTTCAAGCTTTTTCAAGCAACTTTTCCTTTGAAATAATTTCTTACAGGATTTTCCTTTTATTCTTTTTTTGCAATGTGTTGCTTTTTGTTATGTAAGTTCCAACCTTGTGTTATGTAAGTTCCAAGCAAAGGGAATGTGATAATAAATCTATGATTAGTGTAAACTTTATAAGGACATAATTATGAGAGCGCTTTGAAAATTGATTCAAACGATTAGCGTAGCTAAAATGAAACATGTCTTAAAGAGTTAACATTTATATAAATTATGGTAATGTTTGAGCGCCAGAAAATATTTCCTTAAACGAAGATATATTTTTCTACATTAACCGCCGTAGTTTTTCATCATTTGTGTTTTAAAGATTGCATCTAATGAAATGAAGAAAAAATTATGGAATCACTGTGGAATCACTAGTTGTCGGTTCGTCCGCCCGAACTACTCTCAAAATCTATTTTTTTCAGAAAAGACTTTAGACATTAAGTTGAATATCGTACATGTATCAGGCCTAAATGCAAAAATTTTTTGGCTCAAGCAACAAACGGATATAATCCTTAATGGTGATAAGTAGGATCATCAAAGCCTATAGAGGTCATCCTGGTCCACCCACAATTTTGAAAATCGACACAATGGAAAGTCTTATATAATAAGTAAAGTTAAAAAATCCGAAAGGCAGTGATTTTTAATCCCATGTGAATTTATACATTATTATAATTTGTTTTTACGCCATTAAAAATTACAGTAGAAAATGTATTTACGTTTGTAAAATTAATATTTGCAAATAGTTTAATTAGAAATGCTATGTAACCTTAAATGTTTAAAAGTACCTAAATACGTAGAGAAAACACATGTGTTTTTGTTGAGTAATATCATTTTAGTACTGCAACATACCAATAGATAGCGCAACGTGTATATATCAAAGATTTATCATTATTAATAGGTAGATGTTTTGATGGTGTCATTGGGCTAGAGACAAATCCTACCATCTTAATCAAAAATCCACACAAAAGATGCGCAAATAGCAGGTAATATATATTTTTAAGTTACGTCACGTCAGATATAATGTTGGCCCAAAAATAATTTCTATTATTAAGTCAGTCTACACTGTGGATGTGACCGTTTGATATTAAATGAATCCACACATATCACATGGTGTTCCTCAAACATACACGAAGAGTTAGCTTATTCCTTAATTTCAAGGAAAAAGTAAAATAATTCTTACGCCTACATGAGTCATAACAGGACTTCCGTGAAAGCAAAACACTTACTTGCAAAAGCGACTCTGCCACATTCCCGTAATGATAAATCTAATAATTGTAAAATGGCGAGAAGTAGTCCACTTGTTACTATTTAATTTCAGATCGCTACGCTATGAAGCAAAGGCATTTATCGTACTAGCCTTTTGGTAGGTCGTTCACCGGAAAGACGTTTCTTATGTTACCATAAAATAGGCTTGTCGTTGCTAGCCTTCTCATGCGCTGTTCAGAATTCTTTATTTAAAATTTTCATCGTTTTTAAAATATTGTGAATATAAATTTTTAAATAATTTTAAGGATTGCGTTGCTAAGACACGTAACTTGGAATAAGTGAAATATTTTTATTCTGAATAGGTAATATCCATAATACCTCGTATAAATTTTAAAATTTGGTATTCATTATACCTGGTATAAATTTCATGGCTTTAGAATGAGCTGATATGGTTTTGATTTAAGAAGAATATCATGGAAACGCGGCTTAAGCTATACGAACATATTGATAGAGATATTAATATAGCGACGTAACTCCTCCAAATCCTCGCACCATTATTCAAATAGTCCAAAAAACATGAAAAAATAGGCCTATAACCCTACATCAGAAATGGGTCCATCCACGAGAAATGCTAGTAGCACTTGAGGAACGAATAATTGGTCATTTTGTTCGTGACCAAATATTAAGTCTGCGTTGAGCCATTCACAGTTTCGGCATAAATGTAGAAAAGTTTAAGTCCTTTTGGCGGGAGATATGCCATTCAGAGAAGTTTGTTGTCAATGGTTACTGAATAAAGTAGATAAAGTGATCCTATTTGCTATTCAATATTATATGGACAGATTAAAACACTTTCACACTTAATGGCATTTGGAATCGACAAAACTTTTGATACTGAAGCCAAGATAATCACCTGTTCGGGGAGTCTGCGTACTAGTACCGATTATCCACCCACAGAAACCAAATAGTCGATCCAGTTTTCATTGAGGCCACCTTAAATACAAAAACATTTATGGAATGCATTAGCGGTCTTATTGCAGAATACATCGACCGACTGTCCTTAGAAGTGTATCGACGATTGTGATACCAGCTAGATTGAGTACCTGCACATTTAGGGGGGTCTGCCAGAGAGCGGCTCATTAAAATATTCGGATTGGATGATTCGGTCCAATGAGGATGCCACCACGGTCACCAGTCCTTATATCTCTGTATATTTTTATGGGGATATTGACCATTATTGACCAACCAGCGCTGGATGCGGGAACGGTAAGGCGGGAATAGTAAATATGAGCAAACAATTTTCTTGAAAAAATAACCTTAGAGGTTAAAGGCCAACTAAACCCTTATCTATACCGTACATACTTGTTAGTTATTCAATTTAACCAAAATACAATTTGTATTCCTATTACTTAGTAAACACAAAAAATAATAGAACCTTCATTATTGTACATAAATCAGTTAGTATTGAGGTTTGTTTAATTACATAAAAACATCCCACTTATATCTCATTTATGATCATAGGAATCAACATGAATTATATTTATTTTTCCTTTTCATAATTTGGCCTTCTGTTTCAGTATTTTTATAGAATATTCTCAAATTAACGCTTAGTGAGTAAAAACTCCCAAATTATAATAATTTGTCCTTTTACTCTTTGTTACAGTCGAATCAAAAACGACTTAATAGTTAATGTTTGTTAAGCAATATTATTGATCGCATATGATTGCTTATTATACGCGATAAAAGGATTTTTAATCGACGGTAAGTAAAATTTAGTTCTACCAAATAAACGCATACAGAATTTCTTTACACGTCTTTATAGTGCGTGTGCGCTAACTTCAGATTCAACAGAATGGCAATAGTAACAGAAAGTATATAAAGATTATATGTACAGATGTATCATATTACTAAAATTCTGAAAAGTTTACAAAACTAATTAGAAAAATCATTTGGCAAAAAGAAATTCTGCTGCAAATTTAAAGTGTTTTCCGTAAATAATCGAATTTGTAAATCGACCTCTAATTTTATGTGATGTATTTTATTATGATTCAACATATTTTAATGTATTTAGTGTTTTTTTATATTTTGTTAGGTTCCTTCATTCTAGTTTTATTTATCCTTATCTTGTCCTTCTGATTTCTCGTTCAACTTAAAGAACCTTGTCAGAATCTCAAAGTGATGTGAAACAAAACTAATAGTACTGAAAATCCCTCAATATAAACCCTCGTAAAAGAATCTGTCTGTATATAGGTAATATAAATATTTTATTTATTGTGACTTTATGCAAAGTGTTATAAATCTAATCAGTTTATGAAACGAAGTTGTGAAAGAACTAATGTTCATAGAAGAAAAGAACAATTTGTATGAAAAGGACGAAAAAAATTGCTTGAATCGCTAAAAAAATAATATAAATTAATAATTTTATTAGATTTCAGTTTTATAAAAAAAATAAACAAAATTGTTTAAGCAACTTAACAACAGATATAAGTTTATTGACATACGAAGCTGAAAGGATCGCGATTCTATTTAAGTTTTTTGACCCTAATTTTGTAAAAACGTCTTATAATCTGTTTGTCAAAATTGGCTGAGTAGTTTAAACATTACAAGGGAACGAACATATTTAAAGGGAAATATACATAAACACATAAGCAACTCATTTCATAATGCTGTAATAATAAGCAACTAATTTCATAAAGCTTGCCATATCAAGAAAAAAGAAATAGAATTTAGTTCAGAAAAATTTTAAAAAAGGAAATATTAAAAATTGTGCTTGCGTGTGTGCGTAGAAGCCTTCGTGGATGCATGCGAGTGTACATGCACACGTGTGTACGTGTTAACTTTTACCTATCTGTTGATAGGCTGTCTTTACGGTGATATCACCATAAAGTTGTTGACTAATTTTTTTAATTGTCTTCTTCGGCTCTCGAAATAACCAATTATTGGAACACATGTAGTGATTATATAACAAAAAATAATTAGAATAAGAAGATTGATTGCTCTACTTTGGAATTATTTCATTTCGCACAATCATATACTGGAGCAATACAAACAAGGAAAAACATAGCGGAATGCAGAACAATACTTTTAAATGGGGTATGGAAATATGGAAATTCTCTGACATGAGCATATTCGCTGAAGGTTACTTTATTTTCTTTCAAGTTACTGAAATATCACAAGGCTTTCCTTTACTTTTCCCTAAGTTTCATCATTAAACTTTTAATGAGTCTGGCTTTTGAAATGTTTGATAAGTTGTTTATTCAAATTCATTACAGGAATAATTAACCGTAGTATCGGAGCGTTCGGCTTTCTCCTCAGATATTTTGTACGCTTCATTTATAAGAATATATCAACTTTAATTTCCTTAACTTTATATTTTGATTATTCTCTATTACAAATTTTAAGGTATTTCATGTTTTTTTTTCATTTGCCATATAGTCTTTTTCATCGGAGATGACGAATAAGATATATAATACAAACAAAAACAAAATCTAAGATAAACCGTTACACTCCAACTCAAGGACCTAATAATAATAATTTTACGTCTTTCATATGTGGATGAAAAACTCAAGTATATTAAAATTACCAATGAATTTAATGAAATCGATTTCCACTCGCTCTCTGTATATATATATATATATATATATATATATACATGTCTATATATATATATATATATATATATATATATATATATATATATATATAAAAATTCATATGCATATATACACAAATACATACATTTGTACGTGCACACACTCATGTACATATAAATCTAGAAATGACAGCATGGATAGAAGGAATTGGACGTGGAAAGGAAAAAAAGAAAATTAGATATTAAAGAAATTACGAAAATTAAAAATTTTTAAGATAATTCTTAAATTCCTATATATATATGTAGTATATCGGAATGTAACTGATTCCATAGCATAGTAGCGTATATTGTCAATAGCCCTTTATAGAAGCTAAAATGATGATTGGGGAAGAGAAAGGGTAAAGAGTCGTTCAGAATACGAACCAAGGATATGAACAGCTAAGGAAACATATTTTGATTTAACATGTGAAGGACTACTAGAAATATTCAAAATTCTAAATTGAATCAAAGGCAATGAAAACGTCGGTCCCGAAATAGAAACTGCTTGAAAAGTGATCAAAACTAGGAAATATAATCATATTTTCTTAGGCCGAAGATATAGAAGATGCATAAATTTTGAAGACAAAATTTTTTAGGATATTTTAATATTTTGGGTGTGAAAACTTAAAAAGAAATTAAATGTTTCAAAATTACATTAAATTTGTATTTAACCTAAAATATTCATTTTGGAACAATTACAAATGCATAAAATGATGTTTTATGCGATAACTTTAAATATCTTATATTAGATACTACCCTTATGTACAGAAAAAAAACAGATTATATATCGATACGTACAATTGAACTAAATTTGTCGATTGTTTCAGGCATTTCTAACAAATTTTAGATGCCATAGAATTAAATCAGATAAATTGAACTCAACCCACTTATATAATGGATCATTAATTTTGCTTTTCAGTTTGAGAAACGGAAATTAGAATGATGTCTTCCAGGAAAATTAGTGTATGATGACGAAAATACAGTTAACTTCAAGTAGTTCAACGGAATATAGATAATAGGTTTTTCAAAAGTCCACATGTAGATCTCATTATCCACGATCATAAAACCTTTTATCAATATAACTTACATTCACATACATAAGTAGAAATGATCAAATCATGTATCTTTTGCAGAAATGAATGTAATAATATTTGTCTAGAGACTAAGGAAAACTCTACCAGGAAATTAAAAAAAACAATCCAATTGAGAATAATGAAAAAGAAAAAACCTCCATTCATATAGAAGTCTCATTTCCTTGAAATTTGGTTAAATCTTTCCCTAAATACTATTTAATTCAACCTAAACCAAAAACAATTTCAATGTATTTTCTTACCGAAAAGATAACAGAAAATATTTCCATTCCAAACAAAGAGCCACATGCGAATACGGTGATTATTTAAATGAAGAGCAGGTGACGCTTTTCTTTTGCAATGGATCACGAGAAAGTTTTAAATTGTGCGAAAGCTACGCACAAAATGAAAGAAGTTTAGCTTCGCTACTTTCTCGAATGTTTTATTGACGATTAGTTGTGCAGATGTTCAGCACACAATTTAATGTGAGTCATGGAGACAAAGACTAGTAAATAGAGTCTAGGGAATTTAATTTCAGTTAGAAATTCCATGATATTTCATTACTGTTAGAACATTATTCTTGCCAGAAAATAATTAAAACCTAAGCGCATTCTTGGAGTGAAATTCTTTACTGCGCGCCTTTGCATGAAAAAGATATGCGAGAATAAATTGGGGAGAGATACACGGCTGAGTGTCGTAACAAACCTTTAGTCATTGGTAGTCTCCGTGCGCCTTTATAATTTAAGGTCATTTATTTTATATAGAAAGAAGTTATAAATAAAAATGAAATCAGTCGAAATAGCGAACATAAAGATTAGGAAATAATGTTTTTTGAATTCTCAAAGTTTTAACTTATGGTAAGCTAGCTGCCCATTCAAGCTTTGTCCTGGCAAAAAGGGATGCGTTTTGTTTTATCCACTTTTGACGTTCTGGTATCACTCCGCAGGATAGTTCATGACTCCGCAGGATAGTAGATGTTCAAAAATTTGCGAAAAATACCTTTTTCTACCATCGACTGTTCTCGGAAACTATGAATGATACATAGAATATCTTTACATCATTATGTAGTTTAAGACCAGATCTAAAGGTTACAATATGAAAACAATGCCGGAAAATAGTATTTTGTCAAAACCAAAGGAAAAACCAATATGTCTATGCATGTAATGAAAATGTGTTAATGGTGTGTTTGTATATTAAAATTACTTATGTAAAAGTGATTTAAGGGGAGAGGGCATAACAAAAGTAACAGCATAAAAATGTATTTTCTGTAATATTTGTCTGCCTGTTTTTTGAGTACCCATCATGCAAAATTACTTAACCAGGCTCAACCTAAAAAATCCAGTGAAACTCAATCTACTCCAAATTACTCTAAACCAATCAAACCCAATCAAACCCAAACTAACCTTACTCAACCAAACCTAAATTAGTAGAATCAGACAGTAGACAATACAACCCAACCTAACCCCCACCCCAAGTCAACCCAAAGCAAACTCAAGTCAATCTAAATCATAGTACATCGAATCTGAAGCAATCGCAACTCAAATCAACCCACTCTCAGCCCAACCCAGTCCCACTAAAAGTAAGCCAAGTAAACGCAACCTAACCAAAAAAAAACAAAGACACTATATACTACAGTCCTACCTAATACAGCCAAAAACAAAGTCAACCCAGTTCAACCCAAATCAAAGACAACCCTACCTATTCTGACCCATGGCAAACCAAACTCAATCCAACCCATTCCAAAGCAAACCAAACCCAACCGAAAGCAAACACAATTCAAGTCAACTCAAAGCAAACCCAACCTAACATATCTCAAAGGTAAACCCAACCCAACCCAATATAACCCAATTCAAAATAAATCCAACCCATTTCAACTTAACCCAACACAAGGCATACTAATTCAATCCAAACCCAATCGGATCCAACTGACCAACCGACCGTGGGTCTAGTGAGATCTCAATCCCAATCTCACTAGCCCCAATAAAAACCCAATCCAATTCAGCCTAACCCGACGTAATCAAACTTAATCCAACCAAACTATCCCGATCCAACTTAAAGCAAACTCAACCCAATACAACTAAAACCAACCCAACATAATTAAACCCAGCCCAGTCCAATTCAACCTAACACAAAACAAATCCAACCCAATCCAAACCCAACTCAATTCAACTGAATCCAACGCAACCGAATCTAACCCAACTGAACCCAACATAACTCAACCCCACTCAATCCAATCAAACCCAACTCAACTAAAACCAAAGTAAATACAACCCACCTCAACCCAACTCAATCCAAAGTTAACCCCACCTATCTCGATCCAAAGCAAACTTAAATGAAATAAGATGTTCAAATTTTTTAATGTACGAAATGAACTTAAATTTTAATAAAAATACACAATAGTATATTTCAAAACAATTTTTTTCTTTTATGAAAAACTGTGAAATGAGTTGAGTTTAAAAAACTTGAAGCTCAGTGTTTGGATAATATATTAATTGTAACCATCTAGAAAAATATTGCCAGATATTCTCAGTTTTAATTAGTTCAGCACAAAATGATAACAAGTGAAAAAGTTCTTATTAAATGTATCTTTATAAGTAAATATATTGTAACTAGGTGATAATCTCGACATGAATGTTTTTTCTTCTTTTTTAAGCGAAAATAAAATAAAAAAATACTTTGATCTATCTTCTTATCAAATAGAACCAAAAAAAATCAATTACCTTTTTTTAAAACTATTCAAAACAAGAGCGTCCTTTTTTTAAGCGTCATCCATGTCTCGAAAGAATTAATAATGTATTTCAAAGAGCATTTGTACTTGTAAAATAAATAACATATTGGGAAACTTTTTGTGATATTCGGTCAGTAATCGTTTCTTAATGTAATAAAATCATGAATTTATCTGTCCTTCAAATATTTCTGTACGGACTGTAGAGAAAAATTGATTATGCTAAAATATACACAGATAACATTGCGTTAATATCATATGGCTAATCACTGATGAGATGGTCAGTCTTATTAAAAATTATTGACACAATGTTCAATGGATGAGCAATTCTAAAGGTTCTCATAATGCAAACAATTGAGTTGTTAAAGAAGAAATAAAGATGAATCGTAAAAATAGCTATATTATCTAGCTGCCATAATTCACAATCACTGGAACAAAAATATTTGACTGAGAAAAATCACGATTTGTACTTTCTGAACCGTTATGCTAAAAAAATAATAAAATGCTAATATATAAATACAACTCTAAAAGTAATAAATAAAATATATAAATTAACACACGACGGAGCGAATGATTTTAGTTTGTGAGTAGGCGTAGATAACTGGCGGCTTTTATGGGAGAGAGAAAGGCCAACTTTCCACCAACTTACTGCGTAAGTCAAACAAAATACGCCGCTGCTGACTGAACGTATGTACTCTTCATTAGTGTGTATTCAGTCTTATGTTTTATTCTTTTCTCCATTTACGTGTTTAGATCAGAAAGAGTTTTTATTTTGTATTTGCCGATTATTGTTGAGTATTTTATTCAAAATTTCACATGCTCTACCTTTCTTACCACACATGTCACGTGAAACAAAGACAAAGCAAACAGATATTACTTATATCGATGTATGCCATGTACCTCAAGGAAAAAAAGATCAAATTTTAGTTTTAATATTATTTTACTCGTAATGCTCTTAGTTTTCCTTCCGACCTCGATAATGTATTAATAGAAAGTGATATAAAAGAAAGTAAATGCATAGTTTCCGCCTATAAGACGGTTCATTTAACTAACCGTAATTAGCCAATAAAGCGGCCTCGCAGCATTAAAACAAACTACCTCCAACCACGCACGGAAATACACTTCAATATAAGTGACCGCGCGTTCAACATTCCATATTAAGGACGTAATTATCGTAAACCTTAGAACGAAATGTACTTCCAGGAATTACATACACATTGTTGAGACGGATTTATTCTGAGATCGTAATATTTTTTTGATATCTTGTTCTTGTTTAATTTAAACCTGAATGGAAAAATATCAAATACAAAAATAGCAGATTGTAAACAACTGTTAATCAATTAATTTTACGAAAAACGTGTGGAATCAGCTCTAAATATTCTCATAATATTTCTGTAAAATTAAATTCAAATTTAATTCGTATAACTTTGTTTTAAGCAACTTTTAAATAATACTTGTTATTACGTTTGATATTTGACGAAAACAAAAAAAGAACATTTTCAAACATCGTTAAAAATGATATTTCAAAAAATAATTTGAAAAAAATCTGGAAAAAATAAAAATGGTTAGGACTCATAAACAATTATCAACATCGCTTTAACAAGTAAGCATTTTTTATAAATAATAAGTTACTTTAATTTTATTTACAAAAGAAGTACCAAAGATAACGAGAAAATAATAATTTATATAAATTTATCATTATTAGCGATGTAAAAATTATCAGTCATATGTTGCATTATTTATAAAATTATTACAAATTTAACAAAACATAGTGTTTAGGAACGCTGTAAAAGCAAAAATTGGGCCCGCGTTGTACCGTGAGTGGCGCAGTTCTGGATAATTGCTATATATTATCATATAATTATAAAAAAAAATTTAATCCGCTGCAGGATTAGCAGCACAAGAAAAAATTTTTGTAGATGAAATTTTGAAGCATAAATTGTGATATGTGAGGACAATTAAAATAATAAAAAAGAACTCATAAGCAAATTTCAATGACAAAAGAGTGGGGAGTTCAATCTGTCTTATTTTCTTGAAAGAAAAAAAAATATATTCTTCATACATAAGAAGAATAAGCTAATACAGATACTAATAAAGCCAATATTATATGCTATTATAATTTCACGAAAGGCAGCATTGATGAGATTGACAAGAAATGCTCTGTTTAATGGAGTAACCGTTGGAAAAGGAAAGGGTATATAGTGTTATTTTATTAAATTTCAGACTTTCATGGCATGAATGACGGAGGAGATTTTCTCAAAAGTTTAGCTCGTTTGCTCGTGGTACTTCATGTGCAAAAACGTGTAACCAAGACAAATTTGCTGAGAAATCTGAGGTCGACAATGACTCGAGTTTCGGGTAATGATGTGATTACAGTAAGTGTCCAGACATAAGTTATCAGTCAAGAAACTAGAAGAGATGCAGAAATTTTCCCACAGAGAAGCATTGAATCACTGCCTATATTGGTATTGGAAACAGTCTGCATGGTTTAACTATATTAAAAAAACCGTGGAATACTAAATTTGACCGAAATAGCTCCATGAATTTAGTCGTTATGCTGCTAAGTGCATACACAAGTGCGTCCAAGTAAACACACAATCGTACGAAAAAAATCGATAATCGACCTGTAGAAAGGCGCTAACAGAGACCGTATGATCGCACAAAAACAACAATTTTTTTAGCTTTTGAGTTAGGGAATAAGTTTTTTACGATTTTTTTTTTAATTTTGAGAGGAATTATAAACTATTTAATTCAAATATTATAAGTTTTAGAATATTTGTATATGGCACGCCTATAGCCGGTCATCGCAGCTTCCCTCAATCACACATCAAAGGCATCTGCGCTCTATTCTTATTTTTAAAAAAACTTATGTGTATAACTTACACTATGAGAGTTCCGTATACATTTTGGTGTATATAAACATTTAGTCTTGCGAATCATGTATACATAGTATTTCAATTAAACAATTTACAAATAATAATATTAATTCGCACTATGTTCACAGATAATAAATGTACATTTAAACATACAAAGCTATTCTCCTAATCATATTCCTTCGTCGGAAGTGTTATGTTATGACTACTTTTTAGATACAGGAATTTTTGAAAGACCTATTAAAAGATAACCAATATAATGGGTTACGCAAATAAAACAAAATTTCACCCCCACTTTACTTGCACAGGATGTACCAAATGCAATTTTTATAAATTATTTTACATTTTGCCAGATTTCAGCTTTATAGCACTAATAGTTTACGAGTAAAACAGCTGTGATATATAGATGACAATAGTGTGATATACAAATGGACATGCGAAACTATAAAGGTTTCTTGTTTAGTTACGAAACCTCAAAAAGAGCTCCGCTATCATCTAAATATGATGTATCCATTAATGTTCATCGCACTTTTATTATTTAGGTGATTTAGTGAAAAATGTAGTAGTTATAAATTATTCCATTTGAATATTTTTGGTTGATTTCCCTTGATTCATCATTGGTGTATTAATTATTGTGTGCTCATATAATTTCTACATTATTCTAAATATTTTTGTAGCTTTTACTACATAGCTATCGATTTGAATAATGGTATTTAATAAACTTGAAACTGAATTATATTTTATATGAGTGAATTATCGTGGCAGAATCACCAGAGAATTTAGGTAATTTTACAAACAGTCAACTTTAAACATAAAATTAAAGTGATACCACCCCACTTGCCCCTTCTCTCTGCTTTATAATGCGTTTTTTTTAATTTTTGACTTTCTCTTAATATTGCTTATTTAATCAACCATAAAAAACTCTGGGGTATGCGCACATTTGACTTTATCAATGATTTTTTAATATTAAAGTGGAAATGGATATTGATGTAGGATTTTCAATTTTTATCCTAAATTAATATATAATAAATATTATTAATATATAACAAATATACAACAAATTAATTGCTAGTAACGAGTAACCTCCAAGTTATTTTGTTAGAATTTAGAATTAAATTATATAATCTTATATAATATTATTAATCATATTATTGATAGTAATAATGATATTTTTTTAATAATATTGGCGAGTCAAGATTTATGTACACACATAAAGAAAAGGGAATATAAGAATGCCTAAGAAGAACAGTAAAATGAAAATGAAATAAATGAACGGAAATGAAAGATGGATGATTATGTATGAAAAATATAAGGAAATTCGACTAAATGCTTTTCTGTGACAGTATTTTCTATTCAACCACTTTGTACTGTTTGGTAAAATGTTAAAAAATGAAAGCTTGTTATAGTTTTAAACTCATTATTTATATTAGCAGAATTTGAAGTAAATTACCGATCGCATCTGTTGTATATTTATATGTTCGGAGCACAAATTGTCGTCTCATCGAAGAAGTTAGATAATTACCACACTAATTTTCTCTGTCGACCTTGGTACAGACGTTGTTCTTTTTGAGATTTAAACACATTAATGAAGAATTCAATACAAATTACTTGGAAGAAAAAAGTATTTTTTGAGAATGATAAATTTATGAATTAATTTAATGGCCGTTTTTCCCGACTGCGGTATTTCATTAGTTATTTTTCTGAGCTACTGGGGCAAAATAATTATTCAGCTCGTTTACCAATTCAAAATTATTACTTTGCGACTCCGTGTCGAAGTTAATATCTTTCCCATTTACGGCCCCAATAACATTTGCATTGGTCTTTATTTTAATGTTAGATTGATATAATTATTTTCTCTCTTCTATTTGCAAAGGTTTTCAGAACACTTTCTATTTTCTTTACAAACACATTAAAATGTTCGGGAGATATGTAAACCGATACAGCGATAGCAAATGAAAACCATTAGAATTTCTATTTTTACTGATGAGGCTCTTCTATCCAGATGGATTTTTAACTTAATGAAATTTTGAACTGTGAACCATGTCTCGTCCCGTATATAAAGAGTTCTAATAAAGTTGGTCACGGTTTTATAACCACTACCAATAACTTGTTATTCAAGTTGAAGCCAGTTTCGTTTGCACAAAAGATATCAATATTGTCTTTTTCGAAAAAGTTTGGGTAATTTTTATAAACATTTTACATTTCAATAGGTTATTTCAGTTATATACTCCTCATAAATTATATCTGATAAAAGGTCGCGTTGTAAACAGAAAATTTATTTTTCTCATCTTCTCTAGATATCAGCTTAAATATTTCAATTTTTTTTTGGAAGCTTTGTTCTTTTTAATTGGTAATTAATTATAATATATAAGCACTCCTTCCTAGACTATTTTGATTCTAAAATATTAAATCAGTAAACTCATTAAAAGTAGTCTCGAAAATTCCATTTTCATACTAAAAAGGAACGTTTCAAGTGAAAATTTCAAAATATGGGAAATGTTCATATCCATAACATTTTTTTCTATCATTTAATAATTAGTAAACTCATTTAAAGCAGAGGCTTAACATTTCGAATTTAATACTAACACAGAAAGTCTCGAGAGAAAATTTCAAAATATGCCAAATGTTCATAATCATAAAAAAAATTTCTATCGTTTAATAGTTATGTTGTTAACTTTTACATGCACTGACTTAATAATAACTGAACTATGTTGAAATTATAACAGAACTTTACGGCGTTTAATGGACCTGAATATGTTCATACGTATTTCCATAAATACATGCATGCGATGTGTGTGTACACACATACACACACATGTATATACATACGTACGTTGACAGTCACTGCTGAAAGCCCATAATACAAATTTAAAAACAGTAGATCCTCAAGTCTCACGATTTAAGCAGGAGTCAGATCAAGGAGTTGGAATATGGAGTCCAATGGCAGAGTTTCTTCTTGAGAACCATAATAATAATTTAAAAACAGTAGACCCTCAAGTCTCATGATTTAAGCAGGCGTCAGACTCAAGAGCTGGGATATGTAGTGCAATTTCAGAATTTCTACTTGAGAACCATAATGATAATTTAAAAACAGTGGATACTCAAGTGTCATGATTTAAGCAGGCGTCAGACCAAGGAGCTGGAATCTGAAGTTCAATTGCAGACTTTCTACTTGAGAACCATAATAATAATTTAAAAACAATAGATCCTCAAGTCTCATGATTTAAGCAGGCGTGAGACCAAGGAGCTGGAATCTGGAGTCCAATTGCAGAGTTTCTACTTGAGAACCATAATGATAATTTAAAAACAGCAGATTCTCAAGTCTCATGATTTAAGCAGGCGGCAGACCAAGGAGCTGGAATCTGAAGTCCAATGGCAGAGTTTCTACTTAATTACCATAATGATAATTTAAAAACAGTAGACCCTCAAGTCTCATGATTTTGAGCAGGCGTGAGACCAAGGAGCTGGAATCTGGAGTCCAATTGCATAGTTTCTACTTGAGAACCATAATGATAATTTAAAAACAGCAGATTCTCAAGTCTCATGATTTAAGCAGGCGGCAGACCAAAGAGCTGAAATCTGAAGTCCAATGGCAGAGTTTCTACTTGATTACCATAATGATAATTTAAAAACAGTAGACCCTCAAGTCTCATGATTTAAGCAGGCGTCAGACCAAGGAGCTGACATCTGAAGTCATATTGCAGAGTTTCTACTTGAGAACCATAATGATAATTTAAAAACAGTAGATCCTCAAGTCTAATAATTTAAGCAGGCGTGAGACCAAGGAGCTGGAATCTGGAGTCCAATTGCAGAGTTTCTACTTGAGAACCATAATGATAATTTAAAAACAGCAGATTCTCAAGTCTCATGATTTAAGCAGGCGGCAGACCAAGGAGCTGAAATCTGAAGTCCAATGGCAGAGTTTCTACTTGATTACCATAATGATAATTTAAAAACAGTAGACCCTCAAGTCTCATGATTTAAGCAGGCGTCAGACCAAGGAGCTGACATCTGAAGTCATATTGCAGAGTTTCTACTTGAGAACCATAATGATAATTTAAAAACAGCATATTCTCAAGTCATATGGTTTAGCCAGGACATACCCTGTAGCACTACGACTGAGAAGTTGGAAACCAAAGTTCAATGATAGTCGTCATTGAAACCCGCAATACTAATTTAAAAACGGCAGAGTCTCAAGTCTTACTATTTAGGCGGGTAGTACCCCCCACAGCATCAGGATTGATTAACTGGAATCCGGAGTTCAATTATAGAATCTTACCTTAGATCCTCAGTACTAATTTAAAAACAGTAGATCTTTAAATCTTACGGATTAGGTAGGTGGTATATTTGCAGTATCAGTGCTGAGGAATTGGAACCCGAATTTCAATGACAGTTTCTGCTTGAGACCCAAAATACTGATATCAAATTAACAGATCTTCGAAGCTTTCGGTATGGGCAAGAAGTACACCTGCAGCATCAGGTCTCATTTAGAGATTAAAGGTTGAAATTATATTACATGCACCTGTAAAAATTATGAATAAATATCACAATAACTTTCGATTATTTGAAATATTTTATTTCTATAGTTTCCCATCACTTTTATAAAGAAGTAAAATATGAAAGGTAATAAGTCAGAAGACATATACATAAAGAAACGCCGTTAAGAAAAAATGTTTAATTTCAATGTCAAATCTAATATGATCAGAATATCGGAGATATTATTTTTTCCTTCCTGTAATGTACAGAAGGAAAGTTTTTAGAGTAATAATGGAGGTAGTTGGTACAACTTTATAGAAATGATTTACAAAGAAGTCGTTAATTTTTCGTATTATCAATGAAAACGTTTATGGTGACGTTTTGCATGATAAGGTAATTAAGTAGGGCATTTTTAGTTGAGCTACGAATTTAAATTGTTCGTTTTATTTTTGCATTTGAATAGTATATGAGTTGTTAATATGTAAAAAATTCGTTGCTAGTTTTGTTTTTGTTATTTAATTAATCTAAAATTAGAACAATTGGAAAAGTAAAAATACAAGTAGTAATATATTTTTATTTTACTACTTCTACAAGTGGCGACATTGGCATAGCAGTAAAGTACAGGATTCTAAATTGAATCGAGGTTCTGGGTTCGAATCGAGGACAAATATTTTTTTCGTGATATAATTATTCACGCACTTGTAAGTAGTGTCTTTTTCATTTTTAGTAGTAATGCGATCTTCCAAAGAAAGATAATATTATTTTATTATATATAAACTGTCTGTTCCTCAGTTATCGTGGAAAAAGTGACCACTTTTTTACATAGTTCATTTAAATCGTTGTTGCTCATTACTTGCAGGTTCAAAACAAATATTATATATCCTACATTCATATAAAAACTATACATTATAAGTGTAATTCAATTAGTTTTAATGCTCAATTATACAAAAAAGAAAAACAAACAAACTAACCTTTACTTTTAGCAAAATCAATTGATACATAATTATTAACAGTGTATTAAAGTGAAAACAAATGCATATTTTGATTGAAACAAAATAATTAAATATAATAATATTAACATTCTAAACGTATTCTAAACGTATACGTGTATATATATGTGGTGTGTTTAGTATTGGAATATCATGACGAAAAGTTAGCAAAAAAAGGATTTATTTAAGTAGAAGACTTATTTATAGATACTCACACTTATATATTGCAAATCAAACATAGTATAATAATTTTAATACAATATCATATATAATAGCAGAGTGAATTCTGTGCATGGAAAATATTTAAAAAAAGTGTTTTATTTAGCGTGTAGAATGATACTTTTCCCGTAAACTATTAGGAATCTTCTAAAACTAGCTAGTAACTGCACAACTTCTTATTTCACGGCACGTTTCTCAATATTACTTTTTAGATACGTTGTTTGAAATCAATTTTAAGTCTCTTCAAACGATACCCCATACGACACAAGAAATAAAAAAGTTTGAATACTGAATTTACAGCCTCTGAAATTAGTTTACAAATATTTTTGATGCGATTTAAAGTTCGTTCTCTCTGTAGATAAAAGCCCTTATTTACAATAGAGTAGCAAATTAAAGTTAATAGTGTACATAATTGAAATTTTGCGATCGATTAGTTACAAGTTCTCAATCAGTTGAAGGACGTTATACATATGAACGAACGTCGCGAACGAACGAAAGAATGGGAATATGCCTAGTCACTAAATATGTAATTAGTATGCCTCACTTGAAATTAATGCGGTTATGATTATATTACCAAAAACATTATCATTTAGTTTAGTTTCTACGCTTTAAAAGGTTAGGTTAAAGAAGCGTACGAGGAAAATAGCCCATCTTTGGTAAGAATTTATAAAATTTTCAATGAATTACTTTATTTCCTATCTCTTACTGTTTAAACTATTTATGTTTTTTTTAAACTTATAGAAATACGCTTATTGTTGCCATTAGTTGGTAATGAAAAATAGACCTCTCATTTTTAAGGGGTCACATGGACGAAAAATTTCGTCCATAAATTAGAATCAAGAATAAAAAAATTTTAAAATATGGACACCTTTTCTAAAATAACGAACATAAGATGTTATAGGATAAAAAATGCGAAATAAAGGTTTTTAACTGAAACGTTTATAGTTAAATTAAAATTACGTCTTTCTCATATTTCTGTGTAAAACAATGTTTTAAAAATGACATTGAAATTTCAAGAGAATTGGTAAAGATTTGACCCGTTTTCCTGCTGATCTAGAAAGCTCGGTTTCGTGAAAAGAGCGTTTAAACCTTTTGTACAAGGCCCTTTGTGCAGTAAGCTTTAATTCATCAAATAATTTAGTCTTGCAAATTTTCACGCGTTTAATTACAAGTTATATGCTGTGTACAAAAATTATAGTCTTTTGAAATTTTGTTGTGATTATGTGATAAGGTTTAAATAAAACACATCTACATACTATATGTCGGTGTACATTTCCTTATACGCTTTCATTCAAATCATACTTGCAAGTTATTTCGTGAAACATAAAATTACTACAATAATTTTTTTTATGTTTCGTTCTATTCTAGAAAAATTTCTATAAAAATTAAAAATTATAATTAAGTGTGAACTTATACTAGCTCATAGCCAAGTATATAAGATCCTTGTCAGAAAATTTTCTTTTCAATTGAGCAGAAGGAAATGGTTTACATTTGCGCATAGAGTTGTCGTCATATTTCGTAACAGTTTGGTTTAGAGTAGTTTATGCATGTAGTCATAAATAAATTCTCCGATGTATTTAGCGAAATATGAAAATTGTTCACGATGAATACAAGCCGAAAAAGTGTTTTATTGAATTTGACTATTACATCTGAAAAAGTTTTAAGTGAAGTTTTTTCGTTAGTCAAAGAGTTTCCTAAAATAATTCATAGAGGCGATTTTTGATACTATAAAAAAAATTAAAAGTGGCATTTCTTTGTGTGGAAATGTCTTCTCGTACAAATAAATGAAAAAAAAGCAATTTTGAATATTAGTTGAGTACTTTCTGCGAAAATTTATGCAGTAAAATGCAGCGAATTTCGGCTCTTTTCAATTAAATAATAATTGAAATGAAAAGTTATGAAAAATGTTAATTATAATTATTATTATAATTATGGTTATTATTCATTATCTACATATCTATTAAAAAATTATAAACTCCATATCCATTTGAATGCTGTAAATAATACAATTTTGATTATCATAACAATCATAAGGGTGTAATATATTAATAGGATAAACCATTTTTATATCATACCCCAAAATATGAAAAAAATGTCCAAAAAAAATTAAAAATTTGATCGTTTCAAAAATATGGTAACTCCCTCAATTTTATCATCGTTATACTAAAAATTAAGGACTTGCGTGGCTTGTACGTTATTTTTCATTACGAGATATTTTTTTAACTAAAATCCTTCGGGACGGGCTATTAGCAAAGATCATCTGAAAATATTGTAATACAATGAAACCTAGGTCGTGATAAAGAACTTGAAGGAAGAAGAAATATTACTACTTCACATAGTTTCATTCAATTGTGAATATTCTTTCGAAGAATCTTTTCGTTCACGCAAGTTTTATACACACAGGCTTATAATTTCCCTTACGACAATGCTTCCAGGACTGCTTCTTGTTCTTCGTTCTGAACGTGAAATATTTCACGTGATTGTACAAATGCTAACCCCATAATAATTTTTGAAGCTCAAAATTTTTAAAAAATTGTTCTTTTTTCATAAAACCATTTTAATACAGTTGTTACACTAAATCTAACTGTCTAAACAAATAAGACTTTAAAAACTACCTTTTTTTAAAACTAAACATCACACAGTGATTATTTGCAATATTGACATAAAGTTTAAATTTTCATTATGCTGCGATTCATTATTCTGAATAACAAGATGTAAAAAAAATTAACGTTTGAAAACTTTAAGTTTTCTAAAGTGTTTCTTCTGCGTACGCAAAAACAATGTATTTAGATAAGTTCATTGAAAACTGCAAAAAAGTTTGAAATGCAAAAAAGACCATTAGGCTGTACAATGCAATGATGGACAAGAGGTATCACAGACGTTTCTACGTTGCCTAGAGGTGAGCAAGTAATCCTATTTCATGTTTTTAATAGATAACTTCCTGAATTTTTGTCTGTTCGATTTATGTCAAACAAATGATTGTTCTGAATCGGAAGCGTTCTTGGATACATACTCGTTTATATCTTCCTAATATTTCGATATTATTTTTACTCATCGTATTGTTCCACCGAGTTTCCAATTTAAAACAATTTTTTTAAAGTATGCAAAAAAACAAATGATTTTTTTGCCCTATAGTGTATTAGGATTATAAAAAGCTTCAAATGGAGGTAATAATGTGTGAAAATTATTATGATTATTTCGTTAAATATTTTATTTAAAAGATAGCAAATTTTTGAGCAGATAATGAGTTCTTAAATTAAATTGTCTCCATAAAAACTTTTAATATGTATATGATTCCTTATTACTATTTTTTTAATATATTCATTCGTAAGTTTTTCTATTTGGTTATATCTGAAATTAGGTAAAGCGTAAGATAAGTAACAAAACTATTCAGAATATCGTCAATAAGTTAAACAGAGAAGTGTATAAATTATTAAAGATAACATTGAAAACACTAAAAATTATTTTTCAATCCAACATAGAGAAAATGAAAAATAATCTAAACTAAATTGGAACACTTTCACCCATAATTCATAGAGCATCTTAATACAATATCATTTACAAAGTATTTCTTTGTAAAATATTGCACTTGACTGTATATTATAATGAATTAATTAACCAAAATCTTGATTACTATTTAACTAATTTTATTTTTCTCATTTGGCCTAAGTAGGTACGTTATTTAAATTAGTTGCGTAAATAACGTCATACAATAAAACTAATCATTCTAAATCAAATTTCTTCTAGACGTTTATGGAAGAGAATTTAAGAAATATGATTAAAGAAACCAATTAAAATTCTAATGGAAATTAACTAGATAGCTCTGCTTTATTTTAGATAAATAATTTTTATGAATTTTTTTTGCAGATCAAAGTACTAATTTAAAAGTGGGTTTTTAAAACAAGATACGTTTTTCTTCTACACTGTTTTTAACAATGAAAATAATATAAGTAACCAAAAATCATATGACATTTACTCTTCCGGCTGGTACTTGGCATCAGTGTTATTATATATGAAAAAGCAATTAATATAAAATGTAGTCATTGCCTCGTTTTACCTGGGCAAAACTGTCAGAATCTAGTTATTAATAAAAACAGAAAACAACATATAATGTCACTACTTATCATAAAAGAAATCACAGGAATATCTATGAATTTAAAATAATTCTAGAATTATATAAAGATATTCTCCTTGCATTGACCTATATGTACCGACCTAACTTACCACAATGTTAAGCTAACCTTACTGGTTCATTAAGATGCTAATTTCCAACCTCAGATAAATAGTACATTCTTTAAGCTAAAATAAAAATCTACACAGAAATATTTAAAAAAAAAAACCCTTATATTTCCAATTTACCACATCAACGGTTTCAAAGCATTTTTTTAATGTTTTGACGCAATTTAAGATATTACTTGTATTATAATTTCATAATTAAATGAATGAATGAATCTTTGCTAATAGCCCACCTGAAGATGTAATACAACGAAACCTAGGTCGTGGTAAAGAAATTAAAGAAATAGAAATAATACTACATCACTTAGTTTCATTTAAGAAATATGTACTTGTTCTATTTGGACGGAATCATTGGCATCGTAAAGTATGTTGACTTAGAAAAAGTGGAAAAAAAAAGTACTATGTAAGGTTTAAAAAATTTACTGGCATTCCGAGGAAGATTGTAATAAATGGTATGTGAAATGATATAGATTAATAAGACAAATTTTGTTCGTTTAATTCATGTTCGTCATGTTGTATTATGAATTGTAGAATGTCCACAAAAATGTTTAATAAAATAAAACATGACATAAAGAAAAAATAATGGATAACATTGAGAAAAATCTAAAACATTTCTCATGTTGTCCCACAAAGTCACTATAATAGAAAATCACATATGAGAACTGGTAGAAAGATTATTACAATATTTATTACAAGAACAGAGTGCAGGTCCATCTTGCTTCTTGTTTTGATTACATGAGAGGTAGCTTGATTGGATAAATCGTTTCGTCATTGTTCTGTCTGAGTACCATTTAACTCCTCGAGGGCGCAGACCACATTTATGTAATAGCGGCGCTTGCACCATGTCAAAAATATTGATTCCATTATAATGCATTTTATTACATATGCAAAAAGATATACAGGCACAATAAAATTAAACAATTACATCTTATTTATATAGTTAAGAGTATAAACAAAAAATTTCCACATTTGTGTAAGAAACTAAAGTTTATAAAAGAAAAGTCTTTTCAAAACCTAGTTTTCGTTATTACCATAAAAACTTTAATTAAACAAAAACATAACTAAGAAGCCATTTATCCTAACAAAAATGGACATTAAATCTAACTTTTTGATGAGCAATCTCAATTATGTTTGCAAAATATCACAGTTGAAAGCCATAAACGGAAGAGGCCTCTGTTAAGATCAATGGAGCAATGTTAAGATATAATTCAATAGCTTTTTTAAAAAATCCTGAGTCCTTTGTGTAATTTAAATTTAAAAAGTTAATGCTGTTAAGTATTCTAAAAATTGAAAAATGTTTGGCATATATCAAACAATATTAAAAACTACTGTAAACTAAATAAAACAGATTTTCATAAAGTAATAGAAGAAATATTACGCAGCACAAAAAATAAACAAAATAACAAACTAAAACGGGTGTAATTCCATTCACAATTAGGAAAAAGTATTGCATATTTCAAATTAATATTTAAAAATATCAAGTAAAGTAGTTAATAAATAAATTATTTTCTTCTGTCTATTCAGTTAATATAATAGCATCATTGATTGAATATATTTGACGTTAATTTTGTAGAAATTCATTATTCACAATTAAATGAAACTACGTGATGTAATGTTATTTCTACTTTCTTTAAGTTATTTATCACAACCTAGATTTCGTTGCATTACAACATCTTTAGTATCTAAATATTTTGCAATTGAAAGTGACGTTTTATCATCACTGAATCTTTCGTAATTGAAAGTGACGTTTTATGCCCTTGCCATATAATTATTTAGAGCTTCTCTGTCAAGAAGCTGATTACTTGTAAAATTACCAGATTTATAGTTTATATCCCATAAAAACTCGAGCCTGACGAGCTAGTAGATAATAAAGCACACATACACGGGATACGTCATAATAATGAAATCGTGGAATTCGGAACATGTGTGAAATCAATAAAATTCCCGCAGTTCATAAAACCTATTTGAAGACCGAATCTTTTGAACAAGATAAAGCTTTGCAAGTTTCGTCGCGCTAAGCTTAAGCACTTCGCTTAACGACAAATTTTCACCTTCAGACGAATTTACGTCCTTTGAACCTAGCTTTGACCCAGTTCGATAATACCGTATGAGATATAGCAGCGAATTTAATTTGTTTCATGTATTACTGATAATTCATGGATATTCTATAAATGATATTTTTTAGTATAATTGTTTAATTAAAGTCTACTACACTCTTAGTGTGTAAGGTTATAAAGATTTAAAATTAAAAAAAAAATCAATATTTATGTAATATTTCATTGGAAAAAATGTAAAATTCGTTATTTCCTGAATATTAGAACATTCACATAAAGAAATTAATTAAAATGTTGATCGTCGAATTGAAAAGTTAAAAAATATTTCTGTAACATTATACTCGAATACCTATGAAACATGTAACTACTTATGCAGTTATCGAAAATTTGAGTGTTTATTTCTCAAATACCCCTTAAAAGCTGAACCGATTCTAGAGACTTGTTTATGATTAAGCTTAACGTATCAGTTATATTTTAAATTAATAAATAGTATCAGTGCTGTAGTTTAAAACACAGTGGATTTATATAATAACAAAAATTTAGTACTGAAACATATCGACATTTATCGGAAATCCACGCAAACAAAACTGCTGATAACATTAGATTTAAATAGATACAAAAACAATTATGTATTAAATTTCTTATTAAATTGACAAAAATTCACCTAATACTTGTATAAAATGTTGTCTGGAAGCTAAAAATAGCTAAAAATATTGGTTTAAAATTGTAATGATCTGTTTCTGCTATTAGGAATATAGTAATATTGTAAATGTAGTAATTACGATCTAGTATATAATAATGCAACTTTTTAAGTTTTATCTAACCGAAGATTTCAATTTGAAAATTTACTCATATTTACAACAAATTTATTAATCTGTACGATTCTTGAAGGGAAAACATTGAAAATGAAAAGAAAAAATTAGATTAATTCATTCTTGTTTGAAGTGCAACGATATTACTTGAGATTAACTTAAATAATGAAAATATTATTCAAGTGAATCACTTAATTGAGTTATGTAGGAGCAGGATGGTAGATGCACTCATGCAAAAAAATACGATTTTTTTTCTAATCATCTTATCCATATACGTATTGTAAAACAAAGTCTCCCACCGCTTATACTACTCAGTAACTACTTCTGGTTTTCATTAGCTGATAGATTGATCGCAAGCGAAGTTTGTGTATATGAGTAATTTGATAATATTGTTTGAGAATTATTCAACCTGTCACGATGAATGTAGGTGAAGTCGGAAAATTGACATGGAACATACCAGATGTGATAGGGAAAAATAACATTGAGCATACCATACATTAACCATAAATGGTCAATGGCCGACTGGCCTGCATAATGAAAGTGATTGATTGGATTGATACCTATGCGATGTCCCACTTTAATATTTTTAACGTGATTTATAAATAAGTAATAGTTTGGAAAAAATCTTTGCCTGCCCGTAAGAATCCAAGGTGGGATGCTAGTATAACTATAAAAAAAATTATTAATTCTTATTTTAATAGCTGAGGCTTACTAATCGATCAAAATTTTAGTTAATAATCTCAAATAAGCAATATTATTTGTCCTATTTTCAATGAAGGATTACTGATAAACGATACTAGCCATCGCATTTTCAACGAAATATTACTCACCGAAATATGTGCAATTTTATACAGTCTAGAACAAGAATCGACCGTTACTATAATACTTTCTGCATTGACTGGCTATGAAGCTGTCTTAACCGCAATTCTGCGAAAATCATTTTAAGGAATTTTTTTTCCATTCACAATTTATGTATTTTTTAGTTTTTTTTAATTAAATTAATATTAATACATTTGATAACACCCGTTTCAAATTAAATGACTACTAATTCGTGATTGAGATAACTCATATATTCATGCTTTTTTTTAGTTTACAAGCTACAGTGTCTAAATAATTGCATTAAAAAATTCAAAGATTTTACTCATTTTACTATGTATTCCAATATTGAATATATTTGGCGTTAATTCTTTATTCACAATTAAATATAACTACGACCTTTGCTAATTACAATCATGGTCAGGAACTTAAATAAAATAGAAATAATACTACATAATTTCGTTTATTACATATTCCAAAGTAAACTCCTACATTGACTAAAGTCTTTTTCGGGCTAACTTTCCAAATTTTTGAATTTTTTGAGTCCAAGTGTTCATCTAAACTTTGTTACCAATTTGATTTTTTCCTAAAAAATAAAAGTTTTCATATTAGTTCCAGGTGTAATTTACCTTAAGTCAGAATATCTCACAAATACACACATGAGAGAGCTATACTGTGGACAATATTTTGCTAAGTGAGCATGCACACACGACCTTTGTTAAAAAAAATATCATTTACTTAGTGAATTAAATATAAACATTTGTATAAACTAGCATTATATGTACGCATGTGTATAAAATCATATGCATTGTAAATACCCTATGACTTTTAAATAGGTCTTTGCTAATGACTCTGAGGCACTCAAATAACGCTTTAATTTCAACCGTAAGTCTCAGAAACGTGAACTTTAGGAGATTTGATAATAATTGCTTTTAGAAATTTAACTAAATACCCACGAGAATGAAGTTATGATGGACATGACGATCCAATTTTAAAAAAATATAATAAATCGCTTACGATTAAACGTAAATAATTACGCTTGATAAGCCGTAAGAAAAAACTAGCATCTCAAAATTCCTAACACGTGACAAATAAATTTCTCGGATACTTCCATTGAGAATTAATTTACGCAATACATTTTGTCAACAAATACTTGATATATTATTGTTTAGCAAATCACTGACAACCTAACATTAACCACTATATTCATATGAAATAAACGTCTGTAATTTATTAATTTCAAAATTATTTATTTATTATCATCTATGGAGAAAAATAGATACAAGACATAGTGAGATACAAGAAGCGAGTTTTTCAAGTATTAGGCTAACTTGTATACCAACATTCCCACATATAATACAAAATAATATTCTACGTACATATATCCTTAGTCTTATAATATATTAAATATTCAGAAATTTTATAATACATTAAATTAAATTAGAAAACATTTAATATTAGTAAACAAACAATAGAAGCTTTTCATTCAAAATTAACTATAAACGTTATCAGTAATAGAATTAATAGTAATAATCATCCTGTTTGTAATAATGACGATTTAAAAAAAAAGAAAGTGTAGAGTCTTGGTTATATATCCGTTTAATTGACTACTTGTATTGAAGTAATGAGCTAGCAAATATGTCCAGAGAATGAAATATTCTATCGCGATTATCACAAAGCCTACGCGAGCAACATTAGTGCAAGCAGTAGGTAGATGAAAAATCACGGAGATACAGGTCGCTCTCCCTGGCATACGAAACTGCAACTAATTCACTGTATCTGCGCAATCATAATGGCTATGGCAGATATGATAAAGTACAACTGCTCCGAGTTCGATGAGCTTTTCGTGTAGACTATGGTATTTGAATGCGTACAATGCATTACAATAGTCTATTTTGGGCGTATTGAAGCGATATTGCAATGTACGTATAAATCGTTTTTGCACCCCTTTGATTTATTTTCATTTTAAATACGACTCGTACTTGCAATTAATGTTGATAAGACTGATGTTCCATAAGGAAGTAATTTGGGATCAGTTTTCTATTTGCTTTATGTTAATTATGTGCCAACTAAACTGTACAGTACCACAACCACGTATGTAGACGACACAGCTATTATTATTGTAAAAAATAATATATTGTTATCTCAACTAGGAAATAGTTAACTATTCCATTCTTAAAAGGCAAAAAGTAAAATTTCAAAGAGCCATTAGAAAGTATCTTTAGAGAATATGACGGTACTAAACTGATCGAATTGCAAGAGCCAATAAAATTTACTACCATTATAGTAAATCCATTTTTACATTGATCAAAACAAAACTCTATACACCAATATTTTGTCATCGAATGTATATAAATTTCTATTTTATGAAAACCTGAATTTGATTTTTCCTGTAAAACATTAAATTAACAATCGAGAGGAATTGTAGTGAAGGTTTGATATCAAGTTTATGTTTAATGTTTTAATATTTTCATTGGATAAAATATTGTAAATTAATTTCACAATATAAAAAAAGTATAAAACTTTTCGAATGACGGATTATAATGGGATGGCAGATGCTCTACGTGGTAATGACTTATTAAGCTAACAATCACGTTAAAATTTGTGCGTATAATTTTTTTGTTAAAAAATTTTATTCAATATTTTAGGCAATAGCTATTTCGATTTAAACGTTTGTATAGTTACTTACACATTTCAAATGGCTATACCATTAAAAGTTTAACGTCATTTTCTATTTTTAATAACCTAACCTAGCCTCAGCTTAGTCCATTATTACAGACTATTACAATCCATGGTTTGCCACATGTAAAATTCCTTTACAATTTTAGCTTCATTTATCGATAACGACTAAATATAGCACTTGTATAATAAATACACTTCCAGCGAACATGACGGTACTAAACTGATCACTTTAATTGATGTAAATTCCAGTACTTATGCCAATTAAAGTAATATGTGCAAGACATATTATTAATGCATTAAACATAAGTATTTAGAATTAACCAAGTAAAGTAAAGAAGTAAAAAAAACACCATATTCTTCGTAATTAAAATGACTGAATTTAATCTTTAGTCGGAAGGTGCCATGAATCACTCTTTAGAAAATGTCGTGCAGTCATTAATTTTCAATACGTCAGATTAGATAGGTGGATGATGCCGAATCGTAGTATCTTAATGGTGTATTTGGCGATTGTTAGTTCAGTCGTGGTGGCCCAGTTTCAAGGCCAGCCCGAATCCCTGATGTGACACCTATAGACTTTTATTTGTGGTTGGAGATAAGTCGGTACTTTTATTTGTGTTTAAAATTAAGGCGGTTAGTATACACAGAAGATGTGCGAAGTATATATTTTCTGTTTCTGATCTATATTAAAAACCGCGTAGTCACAGTCGGGGCAATTATGACACTTTTTGACACTTCAGCCTACTCCGAACTTGTAAGATATGTAATAAGACACTCCCGAAGTGAGAGAATCTATCAGATCCGAGATCTGTTTACATGCCAGCTGACAATTAGGTTACTTTGTGAAGATCCCATATCGGAGAAAACTTCATATCTACGAATGAAATACACATTTTACAACCAAAAGATTCCATATTCCACTGCCTTATATATTGACTGCAATCTGGCGATAGTTGAGTTACAATTTTAATATCGTATTTTCGATTTACAAATTTAAATTTAAAACGTTGGTGAAATATTTTATCTATATGAGATTAAAAAAACCCGCATTTTTATCAAATACCGAACTCTTATAATTACGTTATGTCGGTGTGTGTGTTCGTCTATCTGTCATATCCTCCTAATTTCTATAGCTTTTGAAATGTGTGAAATGTTTTATCGTGATCATCATAAATTATATGGAATCATGTGTGGGTACCCATATGAATGCGAGCTGCGGCAGGTAAAAGAACCCAGAGCTGTGAGTCCCTCCCTTGCTCACGAAACTACAACTAACTCCCTATGTCAGCGCAATCGTAATGACTATGAGAGATATGACTCAACACGCCTGTCATGTAGAGTGCGGTATTTATATGAGATGATTACATTAAAATAGTTTGTTTTTGGGCATATTAAAGTGTAGTGGTAAGGACCGTATAAATCGTTTGTACGCTTGTTCAACCATATCGGAGTATGGCATAGTATGAATTCCAGACTTCAACAGCATATTCAAATTGAAATCGTGCAATAGTTAGGTAGACGATACGAATGCCCAACAAAACATTAACTCAAAATTTAATGTGCTCAACAAAGTCGAAATGGAAGCATATTTTTTGTTTACGTTCACTTGTCCATTTACGTTTTCAAATATTTATATTAATATTATTCGTACGTCCAGGTATTGTTTAAGTTTTATAATGTTTATTAAGGATGTATTTTTTAAATATGCAATTATATTTGAGAGTACCTCATCCATTGCTATAATAAGAACATTTAAATAGTTATAAGATAACAAATAAAATTTTATGTGACCTACAAATTATCCACAGATTTTAAGATCAATATAAACTTGATACACACATACATCAAATAACCAAAGAGATAAAATTGTCTTTTACAAAATTTAGACTATAGATGTAACACAAATAAAATTAGACTTAAGGGAAATATTAACGCTCCATTTACGCAATATTCTGGGCGGCTTTTATCAATTAGTGAGAGACCAAGATTGAGTGATCAAGGCACTCTGCCCCACGCCTCATCAAAAACGAGGGCCTCATTTTCAAGAAAAAAATAAGGACGTTACAAAATTATTACCTACCGCACTATAATTAATTTCTAGCCAGTAAAATATTGACGTACAATATATATTTAATTATAATAAAAACTGTAAAGTTTAATTATAATAAAAAGTGTAAAAAAAATTAAACACTTCAAAAGTAAATATGTATTTTCTTTGAAGGCAATCAATTCAAGTGGTCTTCTAAAAGATAGTTAAAAAGAAGTGTTTAACAACTTTTTTAATTAGATTAATGGCTAACTAACCACCTGATAAAATGACATCGTTACAAAACAATCTAGTCAAGTACAATAAAATGACATTAAGTATTCAAGGCTAAAAGAGCAAAGTAATCGAAATAAAGATCACGTTCCGACGTATAACCTACAAAAAAATTCTAACAACCACAGGATATGAATAAACTACTGTAATCGGGTGAATAAAGTACTATAGAATAATAGAAAGGGAAATATTTAGGGAAATTCAAATGATAAATAAAGACAGTGAATTAAAAACCGATGTCCTTCTACGAAATCAAGAACGGGTGTTAGTTCTGTGAAATTCAATAGGGAAACCTATCTTTGGATTAAATGGAGACTTCTTTTATTCTGAAGGTAGGTCATATACCAGATCCTATCCGACACGAAATCTTCAAGCAGAGTAATGTTACATATTAACATAACGAGGGACTTATTTCTAAGGAAAGGCTGGTGTTTCCTCTAAAGGATCATTTTTTTTATTTATTGTCTTTATAGTTTTTCTTAGCGTTTTCAAGTGAAAAAATATACATTCGAAAGTGGATGGAATATTTGGAAATGAGTTATATTGCTTTTGTTGCTGACTGTCTAACGACGATACGAAAATTGTTTTTCTGATTTCCAAAATGTTGGAAATTAATTCAAAAATTTGTCAACAGCAATATTTCTCTGAATAATCAACAATTCTCTTAAATTTGAAAACCCTTGTAATTCGTATTAAATTTTAATATTTATTTAAAACTTCAATTAAATTATGTCTTCCTGAATAACGTAATTTAAATGTAATCCTGCGTTTGAATCAAAAGCGTTTGAAAGTTTAAATGTAAGGTTTTGTTTTACAGAAAACGTTTTTGTTTAAGAATGTTGTAGACGTGCATTATTTTGAGACGATTAATTTTTATTCCTATAAATAAATAACACAAAACATTCATTCAACCTAAACAATAAGTACTAATTGATCTGTCACAAAGAGGTTGTGATATCCTAATGTACTTATATATTAGGGAGCGTGTGGAACTTTAACGAAGTAATTAACTCATGTATTTATATACATAAGTTAATTGTTAATGATAATTTGACATTTATTCTTGTACTGAGACGTTGCATACAGCATTTAGCCAACTTTTAGCCAACTTATAAAAACATTTGCCTGCATCTAACTTCGTGTTCCTCCTTTATATTGATAGTAAGTAAGTATAATACTAAAGCATTAATATCGCATTTACCTAAACACAGTATGGTTTTTGCGGTAGAAATATTGAAATGGGTTGTTATTTTGTCGAGGTGTGAACGTTAATCTGACTTCAAAATCACTGAATGTTGTATTTCAAAACGGTTGCCGCCTATATAAAAACGTTTACGAGTAAAACTAGCTCTATAAGAGCCAGTTAGACGTTTAGATGTACATAAACATTTAAAGGTACATAATATTTTTAGGATTTGGTACCTCAAAAGAAAAAAAGAAACCCTTACAGGATAACTTTGTTGTCCATCTGTCGGTCTGTCAAGACCGCTTTTTTTAGAAACACGTGGAAGTGTCAAATTGAAATTAATACTAAATGTTTAGGTTTACGTTCCCTTGGAGCTGTAAAAAATCAAGCTTCTAAGTCAACGTAATAAAGAAGATTCCTAAAAATAAGACCATTTATGCCGTATTTTTAGGAAATATTATGATATATTTTGATGCTCACAAATAAAGCAAAACCTATAGGGTATTTCCCGTTGACTTAGAATCATAATATTTGGCAAGAAGCAAGGTCTCAGAGCACAAGTAAAGGAAAAATCCGAAATCGCTTATTTGTAGATATATCGTTTAAAACAAAATTGATATATTAGACAATATACAATATTTTCGATCCAGAAAATCAAAATTTTGGAAATAGTTTAAAATAATCGAAATGCGTACACATTCCTAGTCCCTCAATAACCCTCGTAGTCCTTTACAGGTTTTTTTTCTTTTAAGAAAGAGGAAGATAATACATTATCCTTGCCACGGTGTGTTGGGTTGATCACAAGACATAAGGCCTTTAACACCGCGGCGTACTTTTTTTTTAAACGGATCAAAATTTTGAAAGTGGTTGGGGGAGGATATATTAAAGATAATCTTATAGCTAACCTTGTTTACTTCGGAACATCGTGTGACATTTTTATGGTGTGTATGTAATCAGAATTATCGCTAATAAGACTAGATGACGATTCGCAAAGTGTTCACATGCCGTTCTTACCATAATTTATGCTATGAGTGTAATCCGTCACATTATTCTGAACAGAAAAATAGTATGGATATTAATTTATTTTGTTAATGTTTCTTAAAATATTTTAAATATTTTATTCTGCTTTTGTCATTCAGAATTAAGGACCGAACTAGCCCATGAAAATGTGTATAAAGTTGTAATATTCTTTATACATACTACTTCAATTAAAAAAAAACATTCCCTCTAAAATTTATGGACGCATATATATATATATATATATATATATATACGTATGTATTTATTGAATATAAATTTTAGGACAATTATAATAAACCGTTTCAAATGATATCCCACACTAAATTTGGAATTTAAAAATATTTTTTTGATTGCTCAAGTTTTATGCTCTAATATTTAAATTTGAGTATTATTTTTTTGAAATATATGCAGGATAATATGCTTACTATTGTGCTAAAGTTCAACTTTCTTCCCCTCGAGGGTTTGTGTGAAAAACGGCTGTGACAAACGAACAGACAAGAATGTGATTGGTATCATTAGGAAAATAAAAATAACTGTAATGAATTATTTTCACCTGCTTTATCTTTTAGGGTACGAAATAAGATAAAAAGACGGTTTTGAAAAAAACCAGCAATTTATATTAGACTAGCAATTGCATCTACTCTACGCACGGTTCAAGCTCTTCCTTGGGATGCACAACGTGCTTCATTGTCTGATAGTTACTGCAATTCCAAATGTATAAAATGTAAATGCATTATTCAATTTAAAACATTTATTAAATATATGTTTATATATATATACACACACGCGCGCGCACACACACACACACACACAAATTATTACGTGTATTCATAAAAATTACTTCTTCAGTCATTGTACCTTAATATTATATTTTAATTTTATTCGTGACAAAATATTTTTGAAATAGTCATTCAAATTATTTTGTAGGTTTGTTCTTTCAATAATGTTTTTTTTAAATATCGTTTTTTCTTTTATTTCGATAATCCCAATTAAAGATGTTTTTTATGAGCAACTAAAATTAATTTTAAATAAATAATAGATAAAACGACTAAAAATAATTTTATTGATTATATATTAAATATGTTTCGTAGGTTTTACCCAACTAATATATTGTAATTTATTGCCAGAAAATGAGTTCAGATGTCTACAAATGTTTTAATGAAAGCTCGAAATATAAAAATTTATTTAAATTTGATGCTTTTTTCATTGCTACTAAGGTAGCTTTATATTTCTGTGCATAGTGAAGTAAAAGTACAATGAAAAATAAAATCAGGAAATCCGTCGAAGTTTCAAAAGTGAAGAGAATTCGATCTATCGACTTCAATATTAATTATATCGCCGAATTATAGCCACGATAAATGTACTTTGAATAATCAAAGGGCGTTTTATTTAAATTAGGGTTTGTTGATTTATCAAATAATTTTTATAAATAATTTTGCAATAAAACCTTTTATTAATATTACTTTTAATCTATGATATTGTGATTCGGCCAAGTCTGTTTAATTATTTGAAAATATAATGCGGCATATATGTATTTTAAAAATGACAAATTAGAAAAAATTAGGAGCTTTTCTAGAATTCCTGGCATGCGTGTCTTTACATACATGTGCATGTACGTACGTAAACCATAAAAAGAAACGGACAAAAAGGTAACTAATTTCGAATTCAATTTTTAAACCCCAACCAAATATTCATTTGGAAGCGAAAAATTAAATTTCCTTTACAAAAAAGATAACATATATTTAATATACATTCTTCATAAAATAAAAGCTGAAAAGAATTCAATCGAAGACGTAAAGCCTTCGATTGAACTATTTTCTGCTTGAAAATGATACAGTAGACCTCGGACTTTTTTCGAGTATGCAATGGTATAAAAACTACGCGCAGCAGCACATTAGGTCACTTAATATGAAAGTTCTACAGAACACCCTCATATTTCTTCACCAGTAATTGCTCCATGCATCAAGCTCTTTTCCGAGCAAAAACCTTTCCTCCTTTTTCAGTTCCCCGCCCAAACGATTTCTCCGAAAGCCGTGTCATTTATTAACGTTAAGGAAAACATCTTGATAGTAAATATTTAGGTTATTTAAGTATTTCTATTTTCTCGCAGGAAAATTATTCAAGCTGGAGATTTTATTTTACCTTTTTAAGACTGCAAAAATAAAATTTTATACGGAATTGAAGGTACCAGGCTCTGTTACATATTTTTGCTCAAATTAAATAATAATGAATTAGATCAAACCCAAATGAAAAGTGATACACTTATGTAGACAAAAGGCTAACTTACACCAAAAATATATTTTAATAAAATGTTGACAGTAATACTAGTTAAACCGCGTTGTAAATAAATAAACCGAAAAGCATAGGTGAGATGGCTGTACTAGAAAACCTTCAAAAAACCTTCTTCAAACCTTTAAAAAGACTTCAAAATGTCAGCGGAAATCGTCCCCCAAATACAAGTACACTTTGTATGCAAATATATTTGTTTATAATACTAATTGAATTTTCAAAAAATATTCAAAAAGTAGTTAAAAATTGAGTCCTTATCTACAATAATGCTATTGAAAAATCTCGAAAAAACAGAATTGGTAAAATATGACTAGAAAACTACAATAAAACTATAAGGATTATATCCTAGATCTAATTTTTGAAAGATGTATCTTGTTTGAAAGCTGTATCTTGTTTATGTCTGTTTGCTGTATTTTGTAAACCTGTGAAAGATATTACGTTGCAATATATTTACATTGTGAAAAATTAATATTTTTAAGTAATTTAATAGAAATGCTAGGATAGCCTTAAATGTTTATAAGTGTCTAAACATATGCGAAACTTTTGTAGTACGAGTTCTACTCGTGGTTGATGGCTTTTTTATATTTATATCCTAGTTGGCTTTCATTTCGCTGTCATGCTATCGATATATGTAAGCCTCCATTTAGGATTTATCAGGCGACTTTTCTGAGAATACCATAACATCAATTACAATACGGTTTTAGAAAATGCTCTCGTGCGTAGAAAATTGGAAACAAATTCATAAAAAAAAATTACTTTGAAGGAAATACAGAAACAATTTATTTAATTATTAGATTTTAAAAATTATGACTACTATCATCATATGTACACTTTTGGTAGAGTATAGTAACTTTCTGCTAGTGACCAGATAGTTGCATCTAGTCTTGTATTTATTCAAAATTGAACGATTACATTAATAATGCTTCAGTGTGGAGATTTTCCTCATTTTTTATATCGGACTGTTACACGCGAGCACAGTCACCCATCATATCGCGTGCACATACATCCGCCTGTAAACCCCGACTGTCGTGGTGCTTAATTTTCTGTTGGAGTTTTCTCCCTATCTAATTTTCATCACGACTTTTAGATTGAGACGATGGAGTGTTTAATTGGTTTATGGTTGACTTATTATTTCAACTATTTTAAACTTGTTTGTAGCAATCGTATTTTAGTCATTAAGTTCGTGTACTTACCTCGTAGGTCACATATTTTTTTGTTTTTCAATAACTTGTCTATATTCTAAGCTGCTAACTAGCAGGTTTTTTATAGGAAGGAGATTCTTATAAAAAAAAAATTAAAATGAAATAAAATAGATATATAAACACCAACATTTTTATACGGCAGATTTAGTGCCATAAAAGTTATCTCATTCGAGGAACTAAAACAAAGTAAATCGATGAATTAGTTCATCAGCTCAGGTATGTGTCTATATGTAGGCTTCATGAAACATTTTTAATTTGTAAGCTCCAATATTAGACTTTAAAGTGGCATGCAATACATTTGCCAATTTTTTATTTTTCAACCAAGGGTTTGACGAATTCAAATATTCATGGACCTAAAATTCTAAACTAAACAAATTTAAGCAATTCTTCTAAAAATTCTGGACTAAAATTCAAGACGAATTCAGAAAATTTATTAGAACTTTCCATTCGTCAATTCATATAAATTTCTAGAGATATAGACAACTACCCAATATTACTTCATACGCGGTTTGTTTCATATTGTATCCTAGATATCATATAATTTTTCTTCAGTAAAATTTGTACGGTAATACGTAGGTTTCTGAACATTTTCATAATACCACCAACAAGACCACATAGTACGCTTGCATGCACACGCCTATGCTTACACATTAATATAAAAAATTATTTCAAATTAGGGACATCTTAAATTAAATATATTTAAAGAACTTGATATAATTTCCTTGTTTGTTAATATACACATAATGGCAGAAATATTGCTAAGGTTTGATAATAATAATTAGCAACCATCTTTAACTTTGCTATCTACAAAAGTCAATATAGATTGTTATTTAAATATTTGCAATTGATCTTAACGGTAATAATTTTCAGCAATTTAAATATTGATCTCTATTCAAAACCTGTAACTATAGGCAATACAGTTTTCTGACGTGGAATCAGAGTGCAAACGACTAGATAATAGAAAAATATTATTGTGGTGGTGTCTAAATAGCTAAACAAAATGGAATTAAATTAAAATAAAACTTAAAAATTCTGGGCAATTTTCATTAACAAAAACTGTAATTACTTCCATCTACAGCCTAGCTTTGAATAGTTGTGAGCTAGCAGAATCTCCAACTAACAAATTTCTATTTGTTTAATTTGATGTCACTATGATAAAAATCGGGTAAAGTTAAATTAAACCCCGCGCAATGCGTGTGCCGTTTCAAAGTATATAATTATACATTTTTAGAATTATTGAATCCCCGTGTAATTGAATTTTTACTAACAAACTTGTCAGTATACGTAACGAGCATACTAACAACATGTGATCCGTTCATAACCTTTGGATTTTAAGAGTAAACTGCTTTAGATTAATATTGTGTTAATTAGATTAATAATAACAACATGATTAAAAACCAATAAATTTGTTAATGTATTTTAATATTTGGAATTGAAATAAATTATTTTTCGCTATCCTCAAGATTTTAATTGTTTATGACAAATGCGTGGTGAATTTTAATAAGTAAATTAGTAACGACAAGCATACCGTAAATTATGAGGAGTTGTCCACAATTTTCAATCAACGTCAGAGTTATAATGTTAAATGAGATTTTTGTATAACTGATGCTTCAAAAATAAAAACTGGTGAAATCGTACTTATTCATCGAATGTCCCTTGCTTAATGACACATTATATAGATATTATATTATTGTATATCTCAGAACTAACATTTATATTATATTTTTAAAATTATTTAATAAAAGGATGACATGAAAATATGTACCAATAAAACGGTGAAATTACATATAATTTTAATTGTTCGAATAAAACTAACCCTTTTTAAAACTTTTTTCACTTAAACGGTAAATTTTAGAGTAAAATTTTTCTTTAACTCAATATTTCATTAATCAAAATAATTTCCTTTGTTTTTCAAAGGAACACAAAAAAATAATGTGAAAATACTCAACAATATCTTCTAATGTAACTTTCACCAATTTATTTATTCCCGTGAGTTTTTCTCTTTTATTTCAATGATGCTACAAAAAGATGAACTTTCGGGCACAGTAATGGAAAATTGCATTATTTTTAAATAAACTTTCAAATGCGTCATGAGCTTAAAGGGAACATCGACTATTTTAGGGCGCTCCAAGTTTTGTTATTTAATTCCTATTATTTTCTCTCAAATTACTTTCTAAGTTTTTTTCATAAAATCACTTCCCTTTTCTGTCTCCTACATATTTTTTCTCTAAAAATCCATTTTATCCAGTAAAATCCTATAATACAATTATTTTTATTTAATTTGAATACCTAGCAATCACGTTTCATTAGCATAATTAATTATTGATTTTATTATTACAAAGTGCCAGTAATTTCAAAATAAATCGGTCCCGCATATTTTGCATCTCATCTCCTGGTTTTGTGTTATTATTTTCAAAAATTTTATATGTTAATATTTTTAAGAAAGGCATCATTTTAACTGAAAAAAAAGTGAAACGTTAATATACCAACCATAGATTTAATATACGATGAATAGACGAATATATTCTACTTTTCCCGCATCACGGAAGTTGAAATATCCTTGTGTGCGTAAACGTATGCACGTATGAGTGATTTTAAGTGATGGCTTTGCATATTGATACTCGATATATCGATAACGTGAAAATAATATAACACTTAGTAGTCGAATTATATTTGGAATTTATTTAACGGGGTTCATAATTAGGCACTCAACTGCAATTTAACTTATGTGTATTTTTGAGGATCATTTAAATTTACGGCTTACAAAAATTAATTATTGATTGAATTCTCATGCAATACCTAATGTGTAGTTTTTCTAATTATTATATTTTCCATTGTGTATAATCTCAAATATTTTATATGTATGATATTTTTTTATAGTTTTTTTCTTCTTAACATCCTTGTTAAATAATTTTCTATTGTATATTTTATAAATAGACATCCGTGGCCGTACTGGTATAAATAGATTGCCTATGTGAAATGAAAATCAGTATACTGATATAACTAATTCCATGTAACTAATATCTATGTTATATGTAACTAATAGCTGTGTTAGGCTATGTAGATCTTAATCTACTCTTTTGCAATAGATGTGACGAAAAATGTCTTTTACGCGAGTGCCAGATCTGCAAGAACAAAGGATTCTAGTACAAGGAATTTGACCACTTTGTTTCAATGTGATATATATAAAGTGATGATTTGTATATGAAAATACAGTTGATTCCATAAATAATAAAACACAAAAGGTAAGCAAATGCTTCAAAAGTAATGAAAATACATTCACGTGCGTTTTGCACTTGAAGGCAAAATTGAAAACAAATGTCTCCTCCACGAGTTAAACATGAGGGAATTGTTATGAATTTCAGTCAGAAATACAAAATTAAGTGTGGTCATAAATTCAGACCTTCTATTTTGAAGTATTCAGGCTATTTAGTCCCTATACGGTTTTCATATAAATTAAACGTCGTCGCTGTGGTGTGTTGTGTTGATTACAAGACATGCGGTCTTTGACAGCGCAGTGCACTGTGGAGACCCGAGTTAAATTCCCGGCCGCTCGTTGAGCGGGGTCGGACTAGTGTTCTGGTTGGCTAAAAGAGATCGCTCCCGTAGCAATAAGTCCGCTATATGTATCAGTTTTATACATTAAAGTACATAAATAAATAAATAAATACCAGAAAAGCAGATACCAGTTTTTCTTCTATGTTAATGTGGTTTTTCTTCTATATTAATGTGGTTTTCAACCCTATCTATTAATTAAGTGTACGATTTTTTTCATTTAAATTCAATTAATAAATTAAATCTATTATAAATTAATCGCACCTAGTAAATTTCTTTCCGCCGACAGAAAAGAAAGGAACTGAAATGATAAATAAAACTAACTTTAATAAAACTTAAAATGTTGACGGTAATTTCGTTATAGTATATACAAATTTTCATCCCATCATGGGTGGAGTTTAATATAGTTTTGTTTTAGTTTACAACAGGTGAATACAACAGTTTTCTCACGAGATGTTTCTGGATTTATTGTGAGTTGGTTTCTTCAGAGGGTTTAACTTAATCTTTTATATTCAAAAGATTATGACCATCCGAATATGAAGTTATTTTTTGCTAAAAATAATTTAATTAACACGAAAAACGAAGTTTCATATTAACGGAAGTAAGTTTAACGTAAAGTACTCCAGTTCAAAGCTGTCTCAATACATTTTGTTTGAATTAATAATTTTTAATGCTTCAAACATTAAGACATACAAACTTAGAATTTATTTTGAATCTTTTTCGATTTCTCCAAACATGAGCTATTAATTTGAGAAAATAAACTAAGTTTATTTTTTCAAATTTTAGAAGTCAATACTGTCGATGATAGGTGCAATATTTAATTTTAAAAAATACGAAACTAAAATACTTTTAAATATTTAAAAATTGGATTCAATGTATAATAAAACATCTTTTACTTTTTTAAGTAGAAATCTCTTCTCCTTTTTGGAACGTCTCACCTGATTCAGATATCTGATATCAGTCTCTGTTTAAACATTTACATGTTCGAAAATATCATTAATTGGAGCATAAGAAAAATACTACAGTTAAAAATATGTTAATATTACAAAAATAATTAGAACACGTAGATACTATTTGTAGATTAGCATTATTTCTAATTGAGTTTTACACATGTAACCAAAATATCCATCAGAATCTGGAATTTTATAACCTATGAAATAATTTCTTACACATATAAATTATGATATTCATTATTATATTTAATATTATTAGTATTTTCATTATAATACGACAATAATAATATGCGCAAGTATTCTATTAAGCACAACCACACATTCAGTTAAATTCTGAGATCATTACAACAAACTCGCAAAGAGACCAAATAAATTTAAAACAACTTTTTTCGTTCTCCTCTAAATATAATATTTTATATTGGTACCATACTTTTATATATTGATCTCGTGTACCTTATTATTTATTTTTTTGTATTTATGGGGTTCTCTACCTCTAGAGGAATCCTAGAAATATAAATTTGCAGGAGCTTCCAATCTACAATATGTCGTAATAACTGGAAAAATCTTCATATGATCCGAAAATAGAAGTCAGTGCGCAGTTTTAACAACATTGGCTGTATCATTAACCAGAATAATAGCCCGAGATTTGAACCCTTGCTGACTCTTAGTCGCATGAAATAAGAATTAGACACGCAATTATACAATAATACGTAAGAGTCGAAGAAACAATTCGGCGTCGCCAGGATGATTCAATAAAATACAATTATTCAAGGGATCAACTTCTTTCTGGTTATCGAATAAAGACTTGAAAACTGAGATCAAGCTAATAGGAGGCGTAATCTATGAACCAGGGAAATACGTGTAAACTTTCGATCATTCAACTCGAAATTTGTATTGCTCTTCACAAATTTGGTTTCTATAGCTCAACTCAACTAAATTTTGGGATGTAACGCAAAATCAAATAATTTACATGACCTCTGCGCGTCATCGCAATTGGCTTAAATTTAGTTATTTTATATGTGGTGCTGCCCTGAAGCGCAGACAGAATATAAATATGAAGGTATTTTTGTTTGTTACCTAATTACTCTTAAGGGATCGTACAAATTCCCATCATATTTGTGTACCAAAATATAAGATATAACGGACAAATATAAAGGCTTCATATAGTAAAAAGGAATATTCTCCAAGGAATAAAAAGAAAAAAAAATTGTTTCGTACAAAATTTCACGTATTCTTAAAGCTAAATTTCATTTATGTAAAAAAATACTGAAAACAAATCACAAATTTGAAAGTCAGTGTTTATAAATCTGATATTCTCGAAAGTATTGTTAAATTTCAACGAACAGTGAATTGTATTTACATAAGCCTTTTTTCCAGGAGACAATATTTTGTACATGTTTTAATATTTTGTGAGGAGCTTTTAAAAGTTTTCCGTACAGTTTCTTCATTGCGAAAACTTTTGATGTCATAGAAGGTGTAAAACCTGAGAGGAACATTTCTCTCGGAAGCATTATAACTGTTAAATTATACAAAATCGGTTGCAAAGTTTATCTTACTTCATTTCTTCTTCCTAGCATTATTTTTGTGCTCGAATGAAAATAGCTATTCAGATAAGAGTTTATATTTGATAACCTGCATATATGGGTAAATTTGATACCTGATTTTCTTCTTAAGTCCATTGCTTGCTCCACAATTTTCTTCACTTATTCAAGCGATCATTTTTCACTAATTTTCTTCTAATTACTTTCTAAAATAATAAAATATCCTTTAGTATTTGATTGCATATAATATGTAGACAAAATGGTCACAATACTTTTTTTTGCGATATAAGTAACATACATTTTTGAATTTAAAATTCATTAACATCTTCAAAGGTATATTTAAAATAAAGCCAACAAAAATAAACGTGACAAGAATTAGTTGAATAAATAACGCAATTAATTATCTCAATAAAATTTTGAACAAGATTTAAAATAGACAATATTTCATTACGATATCCCAGAAGTATCATTTAGTTAAATTACGTTTGCAAAATTCTAATGACTTTATTATAGGGTTGAAAGTTTTGTTTAACGCCAGTTTCCTATTTCTGATTAGATAGTAGCTTAAAAACTTCCTAGGTTGAATTTAAGAGCGAGGAACGCGTTAGGAATTGATTGGTAGTAATTAAGTAAATACGCTTTCGGGTCAAAAAGGACTTTATAAAATGTAATAAGTCTATTTACTTATAATAATATTTAGCATTCACAACATAAATTTATCTATTTATTAAGAAAATGTTGAACATGGGAAAAATGTTTAATGAATTTTTGATATGTTGCTACAGAAGCAATATCTGTTAATCAACCAAAATAATTTATTCTGTAGCAAAATGTACAATTTTTGATGAATATTTATAAATATACAGAAAATATAAAAATACAATAAGGAAGAAAATACTATTTATTTATTTTGAATTTATTTATTTTTTTACAGTATTTGTAAAAAATTAAGTAATACCAAAAATAGAGTTCTAAAATAGAAATATCTGAAATAGAAATATCGGAAGTAGAAAGATTAAAACACTTCTCAAGCAAAAGTATGACATAAGTACGTGATTATTTTCGTGCACATTAAGGCACTTATAAACATTTAAGGGTACATAACAGTTCTATTACACTATTTGAAAATAACAATTTTTTGCAACGGAAATATATATATATATATATATATATATATATATATATTTATATATGTATGTATATATATATATATATATATATATATATATATATATATTATATCTGTCGCAAGCATAAAGACATTTGGTATATTTAAAAAAATACAATATCAAGAATAATCGCTATACATTTTCTGTAAACTTCTAATCTGGTTCGACCGCCCTATTTTTCTCGTGATTTCTGGTTCGAGAATTTCGGAAATAACTAGAGAAATTGCTCTATTTTCCAATATTTTGAGAATATTTTTTTAGATATGCAATTTAAAATTATGAAAAATTATTTTTTATTCCTCTTAAGAAACCGTTTCAAATTATATTCCATATGATATACACAATTAAGCAATAATTGTTTCTAAACCTTGTGTATTTTATGCTTATATGAACACTTTCAAAAAATTAAGTGGTGCAAAATATGTGAGTAATAAAATATATTATTATACCTAATTTCAAGTTTCTACGTCGGATGGTTTCTGAGAAAATCAGCTATGAATATGGAAGAATGTAAATACATAGTATTTGTTATCTTCAATAAGCGTAAACAAATGGTGCATGTTTAAAAAATTGTGACATTTAGGATCATCCCTGTAGTTTTGATACAACTTTTGCCTAGGTTTCTAAAAATCCATATTTTTAAGTCAAGTAATTTCGAAAATAAGGGAAAGCATATTACAATAGACAAACACACAAACACACAATACACAAACAATACCTAAAATATGAAAAAAAAAATTTTGAAATCCCTTTTAAATAGTCGTTTCGAAGCCCAACTCACAGTACATAAGAAATATTAAAAGAGTTTTCGGGAGATTCATTTATCTCAACCCCCTAAATTTTCCAAATGACAAAGTTTGTGCCCATAGAAGCTATTGTAATTTTTACAAGATTCTACTTTGAAACCTAAATCGTTCATAGCTGTAAATTTAATCAAAATCAATAAAAATATTTTGTAAATTAGAAATTAAAAAAAAAATAAATTTTCTCAAAGACATATTTTGAAATATAAGGTTAGCACTTGCTTAGTTTTATCATTTGTGTTTTATATAATTGTATTTTCGTTTAATTAATAACGAATTAAGACATTAATTACGTTAACAGAAGTTTTAATTATACTAGAAGTATTTATGAATGATTTAATAATTATACCAGAGACATTTTAATAGAAATTAATTATTTATGGAATTATTTATGGAATATTATTTTATAAATTATTTATGGAATCTTATGTTAAGGGGCCAGTTTAAATAGAACAATTTTATAACTTCTATTAGGTGTTTTATAAAGTCGGCAAATAATTTATTTTATCATATTCTTACATTATTCAAATTTATTGTACTTTTTTTTCACAAAGCCTCCGTAACATTACATGTATACTATTCCAACTCACACGCTTTGATGCAATGCATTGAACATTGCATCAAAGCTTATCTGGCAACCGACATTGATTTTGAAATTTCGACAATATTCCGGAGACTGGCTCACTATGGTGGACTATGATTTTTCTACATTTTATAGAATTCCGTTCCTCAAAATAAAAATAAAACAGAAACATCATAGGATCAATTGGTTGTTCATCCATCTGTCTGTCTGTCAAACCCTTTTTTTCTGAAATGGCTTGAGATAACAAATTGAATGTCACGTATTGAGACCTATATATTTAGATTTGCTTTAAAAATGTTAAGTTTATTGGTTCACGTATCAAAAAGATACGGTCTTTTACCGTTTATCTTTTTTATTCATACAACAATATTACTTACTGGTCATTAAAACCTATAGGGTAATAAACTACCATCTTGAAAGTTGATATAATTGGAGGTCTTATAACACATGTAAAGAGAAAAATAAAAGAATTAATGAGTTTGAATTCTATGGGGTACATATTTATAATTATTTGGTTCTTACACCTGTCAAATGTACAGTAGGCAATATATTTACTCTGTGGAAAGTTGATGGTTTTAAATAGTTTAGTTAGAAATACGATGTATCCTTAAATGTTTATAATTTCCAGATGATGTACGAAACCTTTATATTACGAGTTCTACTTGTACTTGATAGATTTTTTATTACGACACTGGTTTGTTTTTTCCAAAGTAATGAATATCTCACCCGGTTTAAATCGGTGATACTTTTGTCAAAAAACTACCAAATTTAATTCCTTTATTTTCAAGGCGTTATTTTACTTAAAACAATAATTAATGTAGGCTGAATATTAGAAGTACTTAAATAAAAATACAAGTATTAGGTGTAATATTACTAATCCGTCATTAACTATCTACGAATGAATGTAAGAAATTCAAAGTAAATACGTGCATACATGTTCTAAAACATATGTTTTACTAAAACTTACTATTGAATATCTCATTCATTTTTCTTAATTCCAGTAAGTACTAGACTGAATAAATTTATCAATCATGTTTCAAGTTAAAAAAAAATAAATATTAATCTTATTTTATACAAAAGGAGATGTCTAACAACAAATCGCTGGTCGGCAAATTCATACGTAGAGTTACTCGAAAAGTTATGAAATAAAAGTAAACCTGTATACGTACTTTTACATGTGTTTAATTTTTGTCATAGATGAAATGTCTAATAACTGGTAAAAGTAAATTATTGGTGACTTTGGTAAAGTTACCAAACTGACTTTCAAATCTTTAGCTCTATTATAAGTACTAAATAGCATGAATAGATAACCGTGCAAACCGTGGCCATAAATATTTAAAACTTGAATGTGTATAAACTAATATAAATCCGAGAAAATTTTTTAAATTTTTATGTACAAATTATGCAGGATATCATGTACTCAAGGACGGAAATTGGTAAGGAAAAATTCCCCAATATACAAATTCTTACTATATTAATGTGCATCATGAGGGAGAACTCAATCTGACGAGGATCTGATAAAGTTGTGAATAAATATATCAAAAATATAACTTACTATCAAGTATCGAAACAGTTATCTAAAATCCATTCCTTAATTTTATTAATTTATATATTCATAATTAAAAATTTACATTGTACATTTTTTTATGTTAAATTGATGTTAATATTAATAGAAAAAAGGAACTGTTGGAAATTTATATTTTCTTAAAATAATAAAAGTAATTTAAAAAAAAATTAAATGTTAACCGATTCTACATAAAACAAAACTTTGAGCGCAAATATCATGACGTAATCAAAGAATTTGCAAACACTAATTTATAAAACAAATGGTTATATAAATGAAATTAAGTTTTATTCATTATATTTCAAATGAAATATTATTTTATAAAACCGTATATATATTTTTCTTTTTTTTTTCAAACGTATCTCACGTTTGAAAAAAAAAAGAAAAATATATATAAAACGTTCCATTCGCTTTTTGAGTGAAATTCAAATATGATAGTTTTTTGTTCTAGATTAATATTCTCGAAAATTTTTAAATACTTTGGAAAAAAAGAAAGTAGGTTTTGAGGAAATTTTTTGTTTTTTCAAGTGGTTCATGTTCTCAAAAATCTTCACATCACATCTTCACATCGATACTTACAAAATAATACGCAGCATTGTATAAGTCACTCGAGTCATTTTTTTTTTTTTCTTTGGTTACATGTTTATTGAGTTTCAAATAAAAATATTTAAGATTCATATATTGGTAAAAGTACAGAACGAATTTGAACGACACATACGATACCAAAACGAAATTATACTTGCCATACTAATTTGTAAGTCCAAAATATATAATACTAATTCGTAATTCTAAGACTTACAACAATAATTCATGATTCTAAGACGCACGATATGACTTCGTAATAATTAAACATAGGATACGTATTTCTAATACGTAATTCTAATATAAAGGATACAATATTAGAATTACGTATTATAAATACGTATCCTATGTTTAATTATTACGCATTCTATACAATATAATATATACGGATACGTAATTCTAATATAAAGGATACAAGTTCGTAACTGAAAGACGTATGATACGAATTCGTAATAACATGCGACACGAATTCGTAATTTTATGACACGAGTATATGTTTCACATATCTTGAAATCCGAAATAATTTTGTGACAGTTTCCTGTAACGTAAACTACAGGTACATTGTAATAACTTGAAAGAAAATTATTTTTCGCAACATTCAATGTGTGTGAGTAAAATTTTCATTAAAACGTTTAAAATTTTTAATCTCTCAAGCTGCTCATTAAAATTTTTAATGTTAATTAAATATAATTAAATTCAGGTTAAAATATTTAACTTCGATCTTTCCTCTTTTCCCCATTGTTCATAGTCCAATTGAAGTTTTTCCGACATGCGAAAAATTATTAATATTAATAATCTAATTAAAATGGAGTGACCCACATGACTTTATCAATGACAGAGAGTTGGGTAATTAATTATATTTCACGTGTTTGGATTTATATAAAAAAAATGATCATGTAAAATCGAATTGAAACCGGGCAAAACACCATTAATTAAATAGGAACTTTCCGTAAATTTCAAATGCAAATTCTTATCTTAATTTGCTTAAAGAAAACAATATATCCTTCGTTTATTTTAAACATGTTTTGAACTGTGTAAGATAATCTTTAAAATGAGCACATAAATTGGCGAAAACAATATTCAAATGAGTAAAGAATATATAGTGTCAACCGGTATATTCTCTCTTTTGAAAAGTATGAAACCGCATGCTAATTTTATAGAATATTTTACATAGTTTCAAACATATGTTTCAAATAATACGAAGAATGAAATTTTGTTTTCTTTCGGCAAATTCAAATGAGAATTTGCATTTCAAATTTACGGAAAGTTCCTATTTAATCCATACTGTTTGACCTAGTTCCAATTCGATTTTATAATTAAAATATCATTTGATATTTATTAGAAATCCGAACACGTAAAATAGAATTAATTTAAGGAACCCTCTGCGATTAATAAAGACACGTGGGCCACTCCATTTTAATTGCGTTATTTTCGCATGTCGGAATGACTGCAATCGAACTACGAGCAAACAGGCGAGAGCAGAAAAAAAGATGAAAGAAAAAAAAATTAATATTTACACTTCGCTTGCATTATATTTTATTACCGGTAACAATTACATTTGGTACAATTTTATTTATTTCTTTAGCTGTTGGCTTGATATTTCATAATAACTTTGAGGACATTATAAGAAATGAAATCGTGCTCAAATAAATAGCCATGTTTTCAAAATTATGGGCCTCATTAGGCTGATATATAGCGTTTGTATATCAATTTGTTTTAATGTTTGAGAAAAAATGTAAAAACTTTATGTACTATTATATTCAATAATGCCATGAAAATAAGACATACGTCTTTTTGAAACACGTATTTTGAATCAATTTAATATTTGAAATCTAAATAGCGTACTGCAATAAGTAGTTTGTATGTAAATTTTTTCACGAATATAAGCTTTGCAATATAATAATTTAACGACTTTAATTATGGTTTTAATTTATCATAACAATATAAATTACCCATTATTACAAAAATTTAAGTATATTGTTAGAGTTTTGGGGTTGCTTATTAGAACAATAATATTTAGCAGTCAATTGCAATGTAGGAAGTCTAAAATATTACATTGAATATCGATTGTACGGTGGATTTTATATAACTGTTAAAAATGATTAATTATTCAGGTGGTAAGCGATTTGTAGAAACATAATAATTGTTATGAGTTCGTTTTTAAAGTAGAAGAAGCCGGGCATTACATTGTTTATTACATGTTATTGGAACTATAAAAAAAAATAAAATGTATACGTAAAAAATGGCCGGTTTGTTGAAACAGCAAAGGTTTTTTAAATTAAAAATAGCAAAATTGTGAGACGGAATCTGTGTTATGAATGTTTTACTGAAAATTTTGCCCACAGAATGAAAGATGGTAGCGAATATTGCAAAAAATAATACTCTATGCATTAATTGATTGCAAGTATGTGTATAGTTTACATTATAAGAAAGCGATATTAAATTATTTCGGGATATATTAAACCATATTTGCATCTTAGAATTACGAATTCGTAATGCCAGTCTTGGAATTACGAATTCGTATTGTTTGTCTTGGAATTACGAATTTGTATCGAACATTTTAGGGTAACGAATACGTACATGTTTAAGAATTATGAGTTGTATCGTGCGATTTAGAATTAGGAATTATTATTGTATGTCTTCGAATTACGAAAAAATTTTCTTTTACTTCATTTACTTATTTAATGTAACGTATGATTTTTAAGTATCGGCATGAAAATTTTGAGAATGTAAACTACCTGAATAAACCAAAATTTATTTTAAAATATATGTTTTTTTCCAAATTATTCAAAAGCTGTCGAATAAATGATTCAAAGATAAAAAGTTATCACATTAGAATTTCACTTAAAGAGTCTATTGAACACCTAAACTGCATGACTGAAAACGAAGAAACAAAAAATTTTACAGTTGCATTAAACAATTATATAACATTATCTCATTTGTAATGTTATAAATAAAAGTTCAGTGTAACTTTGCACAGAACTTGATAATAACCCTCACCTTTAATATTCAGGAAAGTTACAAAAAGACATTTGAAATTACTATCGCCATATTCTATACATATTTTGAGCCCGATCAATTCTGGCTCGATATATGGATGGCAATCAAATTGTTCGGCGCTAATCTAATTTAAAGGAATGACAGTATGAATAAAGCTGTTTCCAAATATGCAGGTAAACATTTAAAAACATTAATATTTGTAAAACGAAGTAGTATATGATCTAAATCTATTTTCATAAAGTTTAAAAAATATAAGTACATATGGTGCATACGGAGATTTGCATTGGTGAAAGATTTAATTATACAAATCAAGACCACACATAGCGGGATCATAAAATTGGAAAAACATCTTTTAAAAATCCAGTTGTCAAAGATTCCTAGAATGATTTAAATAGTCTTGGACCCCACGGGTATATTAATTTTGGGCATGTAATATGATCGTTACTATATCATTTCTAATAGATATGTAGCTGAAGAAGGGATGCAGGTAGGAACCTATCTTTCCTGCATCGCTCATTCAACGAGAAACACGAAGTCTGTGGGATACATACGATATCACCCCTTGTAAGGTGTACACATGCACAGATATAAAATAATTTTAATCTCAAAAAATAACTTAAAATTTTATACTTACTATTCAGTGTTATCCGTCAGAGCTGCGTTTCTAATACAATGCTGATATAGGTAAATTCCTATTGGATCTCCAGTCCATACCCTTTCTCAAGAAAAGCAGTGCTGAAACACATTTCTGTGCCATTTACTAGTTTTCCCAAGGAGCAGGTATTCTGTGCACTTGGATAAGTTTAATTTTTTCAAGGAAAATGTAGAAAAACTATTTTATTTAGCTTATATTATAAGACATTTTAATTGTGATTATTTAATTATGATTATTTAATTATTTAATTATGATAGTAACTCGAGTAGAGTTACTATTTAAATTAACTTCTAAATAAGTAGCTATACATTTTAATTGGTTTGGTTTCATCGATTTTTTTAAGTAAATTTACTATTATGTTTTGATTATATTTAAATTCAATTTCTACACAAATGATTTTTATTATTGTATTGGCTGTTAGTTTCGCAAATTTTAATCTTAAGGCTAAGCTGCTAAATACAAGATTCCAATAGAAAAGTTTGTTAATTGTATTATAATCTATAGTCTAATAAAAATAAAAATATTATTTCAAAGTTTAAAGAATATGTAATATTCGAATTTTATTTGTTTAACAATGTTTATAATTTAATTGTTTTTAATTATTTATTGTATTGCTATTTTTCAAAACAAATATTGTTATTGAGTTTTTGTAGTGATAAGATTGCTACTGTATTTAAAGACTATGAAACATTTCACTAATTTTTTTTTTAATTTGTTAATACGAGTGGTTCTAGGTAATGTGTTTAAATAACTTTTTACTAATTAATTACTCAACCTGACTGACCAACCATAAGTTTAATGGAAATAAACTGTATTTCAGGGCATAATTTAAATTTTAACATATCTCAAATAGTTTTGGTTTCGTTTTCGGTTCACTGAGCGACTTAACTTAATACTATGAGGCTGAAATTTAGTTTAAAAGTGTTTACACTACGTTACGCATTAATATTTAGCGCAAATATATCTTTGAAAATGTTTATTTTTTAACATTTATTTTTACTTTATAAAATATTAATGTTATATTTGATTAAACTTGAAGGTACGAAAGAATTTCATTTCAAGCAGAAATACTTGAAAAATTTAGAATACATTTAATAGGTATTAATACTTTTTATCTTTGAACTCAAAATGTATACTTTTTTTAACGGGAATCCAATAAACAGAAGTCACAATAGAAAAACAGGAATTTCAATAAGAAAATAGTCTTAAATTATCAAATATTGGTGATTGATGGCATTTTACATTTATACATTTTTAGTATCATAAACACGCTGCTGATATAAATATTTTTCGTTGGTTTTTTTTAAAGCTTTACTTGGTTCTGTACTTGTATTTCATTTAAAAAATTACTCATTCCCAACCTCATAATTTCCTTTCACTAAAACTTATTTACTAATGATGCCTGAAAAGATAATAATCAGATGAAAATTTGGGATAAATATTTGTAAAAATCGTCTAAAACTCCACTATATTCCAAAAAAAATTTATCGCAATTTAGATATTGTATGTTAAGATATACGATGAAAAACATGGAAAAAATATGCCCCCTCCCTTATTTCAGAAAATAATTAACCTAAAATTACGAAAAAATAGGGCGTTTCAGAAACTAACTCAAAAGTGGTGGAAACACCATAAAGACGATTCTGGATATCATAATTTTTAAATACTAGCGTGACCCGTGCGAAGTCTTCGCATTATTTATTCCATTATGAAGCTCAGATGACAGATCAAACAAATATTTTACTAAAATTGACATATAGAGGCGCAAGTATCAAAAGCATTGAGCTAAAGCGCCACTTTATTTATACGTGAGTGGATTTGAAATTAAACAAAAATTTTACCGACCGTCAATCATATTGACGTTGAGCCGTTAGATGGCAGCATTGCTGTTTTGTGTATATAATTTTAATAATTAATTAATTTGCAAAAACAATAGCAATAATAATTTTTTTAGTTGTGGATGCCGGTAGAGCAAGCAATAAATATATAGCATACAAGCTATAAAATGATATATAATTTATGTGGATTAGTTGTGAGGTTTTTTCTAAAAAGGTAGAGTAACATCTTAACCTTAGCGTATTAATATGTGTAATGATGATACACCAAGTGCTTACGCTTATTTAATTATATGCATTTATTAATAAATATAATGTATTTACGTTATTTCATATTCACAGCCGATTATCTTAGAAACCACCAACCTAAAAGATTGACATTTGACATAATAATACAAGATGTATTAACCCACGTATTTTGCATCAGCTAACTTTGAAAAAGTATCGACATAAGTGTTAAAAGTGCAAAGGTTTTAGAAACAATTTTTTTAATTGTATGTATCAAATGGAATATCATTTGAAATGGCTTGTCATGAGATATAGAAAATAATTTTTTTATGTATAAATTGAATATTTTTTCAAAAAAAGTTTCACAAATAAAGAATTCTCCTCCCGTGTCTCTGAAGCTGTCGAGCCAGAAATCATGGGAATAACAAGAGTGGTAAAATCGGGTAATAAAATTACCAAAAGTGTATGGCAATTATTCTAGATCTTATAATTTTTCATGCCTGCACAATGTTTTTACCCTCGCGAAAGATATAATGGCCATATATTTGGGTTGCGAAGAATTATTTGTAAATAGTTTAATAGATCCGCCATGCACCCTTAATTGTTTGTGAGTGTCTTAATGTATACGAAATTCTCGTAGTGCGAATTTCACTTGGGCTTGATGGGTTTTCTAAATGTGTCTAATTCCAAAATAGGGTATTTCTTTTTCGAAACTATATTGGAAATTATTTTGTGTTTTTATGAATACTTTTGTTTGATTTGAAAATATTGCTTTAGTGGCAATAAACCCATAAGTCGTTAAAAACTTTTTCTGGTGTACATCAAAATTTCCTTAATGACTAGGTCAATTTATATCGTAAATACTAAACAGTATAGTAGATAAATCGACTAACTAGATTCCTAAAGCGCTCCTCTTCAATTCTTAAAGCGCTCCTCGCTACTAACGACAAACTAGCAAGACCGTCGAAGCTACTATCCAATTAAAGATAGGAAATTGCTGTTTTACCAAACGCTCAAATTGATAGTAACTACACCAGAATTTTTCAAACATAACTTCGCGAATTGGTACTTCCAGGATATCACAATTCATTCCTGTCTGTATTGAGTTTTGTTCAAAACTTTAAGATATTTAAAGGCGTATTAGTTCAACTAATTCTCATCACACTTATTATTTTTAGTCGTCTCATTTTAACGATACTTTTGAAGATATTGATAAATTTTAAATACAGATACTTTATTCATATTACAAAACAGTACTTTTTTCTATGATATTTATAACCAAGCTCTGATAAATATTTTATTATATTTTTGGAGATAATTTTAAAAAAATAATGGAAAACCGTGCAAATTTTAGCTTTAACAAATCAAGAAGTTAATTAAATATCCTAAAAAAATTTTGTAGAACATGTCATGACTTTATTATCCCTAATGCCCATATAGAGAAGATAGCGTGAGCAATGGACTCAAACAATTAAAGTTACATCAAACTAAACCCTTTTCTGAATAGCAATTCTCATTTCAGCACCAAAATAATGCCACGGTGAAGAGATAAGATATGATCAACTTTGTAGCCGTTTCATATAATGTGACTATTACATCGCTTCCGGTAAAAAAATAATTTTATAATCTAAAGTTTTCGCAAAACAGCACCTGTACGGAAAATATTTAAAAGTACCTCATAATTTTTCGACGATACGACAATATATATATACATATATAAATATATACATATATATATATATATATATATATAAATATATATATATATATATATATATATATATATATATATATATATATATATATATATATATATTGACTTCCCAATTTGTGAATTGTTTCTGCTAGTTTTTTCTATATAGGTCGAATTTAACTATGGCAGTATGTGAAAGTAAACATTTATTTAAACTACTTTTGAATATATAGTCAAATTGTGTATACTTCGAAAAATATCCTTTTGTTATTCCTTAAAACATATATTTTTGCTTATGAAGTTTAGATCTGTTATATTTTAACGCAAAAATTGAACGGAAATCTGTACTACCTCTAAAAAATAATTACGCAACAAAGAAACAGAAATATTTTCATATTTATATCTACCACATTTTGAAATAACTCTCTTTCGACTATTCCCAATCGTCTCTACGCTATGCAAAGTATTCAATTTTGCGATATTTCTTTGAGCCATAAAAGTCAAATTTGTGATGAGCATCACGGATTTCGTGTTTAATATTCGATAGTAACCAATCTTGCCTGTTTAATCGACTATGTCTCCTATCAAGTTGATCTCGGCTTTCAAAAGCCAAAATTGTTTATTTCAACAAGCAAAAAGCTTGTGATAACATCTCATTAAACCGCCCTAACGACACGGAATTATCTCTTCTACTCCTACGTATGAATGAATAATTTTATATCTGACTCTTACGTCACGTGATCAGGAGTAAGCTAGAGTTCAAATCTTGAGCCATTAACCTGCAAATAATATCGGCCATGTTGTCATAACTGCATACTGCCTTCTATTTGCGGACCATATGAAGATTTTTTAGTTATTAGGTGTATTGCAGATTGCAAGCTCCTGCAAATGTTGACACAGTTCTCGAATGGAGCTTACGAGTGGCTTGTGGTGCTATTCAAGCAATGATGTGTTAAACTACAGTTCAATGTACTCTCCTGTCGATTATGAATACATAATTTTCAGGACGCTCATTGGCCGACGTATTAGAATAGTCCATGTAGCAGTTAAATATGATTCGCACCTGATTTTTTTTGGTCATTTAGCGAAGTTAGCGAAAACTTAATTTTGAAAGCTGGGATCTATGTTGCAAAATTGTTGAGGAGTTTTGTCCATTAATTTATTTTATATGACTCTAGTACCAAGCAATTTAGAAGCCAGCTTTGTTATTCGAATTCTGCTTGAAATAAAAATTCAGTCTATTTATTTAACGAGTCAAATAAATATTCCTTCCATATTTATGCCTAAGACGATATGATACCTCCTTTTTCTCTTTTTACCGATTTTCAATTGGGTATGCTGGATTACGATATGTGGCAACACAGGATAGAAGTTTCATTAGTGAAATCTGTTTTTGGATTCTTAAGTGGAATCAGTTTGTGATCTAATTTATGGGAAACATTCTCGTTCTTCGTACTTAGCACCTACTTGCGACCGTGTGGGATACAGCATGTAGGTAGTAAAAATGTAGACTAATTTGATGCAAATTAATGTATATTAACAAATATCACAAAGTAGGAAGTAAGAAAAATACATGAAAATGAAACTTTTTTTGAATTTGTTAAAAATTATTTAATGTCATCAATAAAAAATTAATAATTTTATATGTTTTCAAAGTATTCCTGGCTATTATTTTGTATATGCCTTGTCGTGATCAAAATGATAATAAGTATAGCGAAAGTAATTCATGTGATGCCTCCTGTTGTTTGTCTATCATTTCAAGGAACTTAATGTCACTAGCAGAAGGACTGCTAAAGCTCTCAAAGAAAGGAGAATCCATATACAGACATTTATAAAAATGCATTTTTCGTAACAGTTTTAGACAAGAATTACTATACAGAAATCTAATTAAAAATTAAGAATTCAAACTATTGCATTAAAACAAATGCTTTATCACATTAAGATAGAAAAACATATTTGAGTAACCGCAAAGAGTCTCATAACTACCAAGTGTGTTATATTGAATTAAATATAATTTTAATATATAACTAATTTTAGTAAAATTTTAGCATCCTGTTTTTGCATAAGTTTTATTATAAAAATGTTGATTTGACAGAAATCTTCATTTAAAAGAAGGTAATTAAAAATTTGAAAAAAAGAAGATAATCAAAATTTAGAAACAGTGACGACAGAAATATGAAAAAAATTATGACAAATTTATATCACAAGTGAAACGAAATTATAATTAAAATGTCGATTTAAAAATAAAAACGAAGAATGTTGTCTGTAATAACTGATATTGTCTCGATTGCTTTTAGATTACGGCAGGATTTTAGATTACAGTATTACTGGCAATCAGATGATGTTAGGAGACAAATACTGTAATCGCAAGTAATAATTTCTAGTACTTGTAAAAGTTGAAATGACTAGAAAAAATAGTTTTAATACTAAAAAATAACGTGACTTCTTGTTGACATTTAGAAAATATTATTAAATTGACGTAACACAATTATTATGATATTAAGAAAATAATTTTTTTTAAAAATACACTTTGTGTAAAAAGGCTAAATTGCTTTATCTTTTTTTTAATGGTCTATTGCAATAAAACATGACCTACATATTAACTCTAGACCCAACATAATCCAATAGAGAAAATTTCATGGCAAAAAAATTAACAGGCGCATAGACAAAGGGATAAATATTTCAAAAATAATTTTTTTATAACTTGTTTTCACTTTTGTTACGTTCCGTAAATATTTTTCTTGATATCTTTCACAATAACGCTAATGCTATATTTTTATTACATACGTGAACAATTAAGTACTTTCGAACCAAATTTACACAGCCTAATATTAAACCTACGGATGCACAAAAATATATTCAACACAGATTAAAATTTTAAGGTAATTAAAAAGAAAGTAAGCTTACATCGAATATACACTATTAAAATTTTACGTGCGGAAGATGACTAATAACGACGTCAACCCTCATGTATCTGCCGTATTCGGGTTGCTTGCTCGAATGTTACACTTTCCGTAACACTTCACAATTTGCCTCTGGCCGCGCCCATTTCACCAATGTAAGTCGAGGTGGAATATATATATATATATATATATATATATATATATATATATATATATATATAAATTATACGCGCCGAGTAGCTAAGCATTAGTTATTTGTTTTTCCACTAATGCCATGTCAATAAATTTATGAAAATATTTTAAATGCGGACTTTTTGAACTTTTCGAATCGATCGTGAATCCGGTTGTCTACATTTCAGAGAAACGTTCTTTTCTTATGGCATTTGTTCCAGGGTAACTCTTAATAAAGTATATAACGAATACTTTGCTGCAATTCATCGGATCAAGAAAGCCAACGAAAACTTCACACTTACTGGTATCAAAAATAATATAGCTTGAAGAATTATAGAAAATATGTACAGAATATTTGTTGACATATACATTTTAACTTCAGTTTTTAGTCGAAGTATTTCCACAAAACTTGTCATGAGTTTTAAAACTTTTATTGGATGTCATAAATTAGTTGGAAACACACTTGGTTCATGAACTCATGAGTGCATTGCATCAAATAAAATGGAATTAAATAATAATTGAATACGGAATCTCTAACAGAGAAATTATCTGACTAGACAGAGCTATACCTAGATATTATTAGCTAATTTCTTCAAATGCAAACCATCTTTAATGCTTTCACCAAGATTGAGAAACGAGTAAAGGAAAAAACAACGAAGTATATTCATTTCTAACTGACGCTTGCCAGTTGCAAAGAGTATTTTGCTGAGTTTTTGGTTTATTATCCGTATTACTTGTGCTTTTAATAAAAATATTACAAATAGAAACAATGTATGAGGGACAAATACTACAACACATACATTCAAATATTGAATATATTTGGCGTTAATTTTGTAAAAATTCATTATTCACAATTAAATGAAACTACGTGATGTAGTATTATTTCTACTTTCTTTAATTTCTTTACCACGACCTAGGTTTCGTTGTAGTACATCTTCAGGTGGGATATTAGCAAAGTTTAGGTGGGATATTAGCAATCTTTGCTAATAACCCACCTGAAGATGTTGTAATACAACGAAACCTAGGTCGTGGTAAAGAAATTAAAGAAAGTGGAAATAATACTACGTCGCGTAGTTTCATTTAATTGCATTTAATTGTACATACATTCAAATTATTCTAAAATTCAAGTTTGAATTAGTACTTTGATTTTGGAAAAAAATTTCTGGAAAACAGTTTCTCATTTCTTTCCAAATAATATAGCGCTATCTAGTTCATTTCTGGTAGAAACTTTTTATATTTAATATTATTATAGGACATTATTTGGGTATTTGTTGTTTGGTTTGTAATTAATTCTCCAGATTTTAATATATATGTATATTTATATATATATATATATATATATGTATATATATATATATATATATATATATATATATATATATATATATATATATATATATATATGTATATATATATATATATATATATATATATACATATGTATGTACATAATAAGTGAGGGGAAAACATTTTCATACAAATATTACAGTATTTTAAAAGTACTTTTCACGATATGTCATTTGTATAATGTATTTTTGTTCTACGACGAATTTTCGCAACATTAACATTTTGCATTTTTTTTATATTTACAAGTTAGGTGTATGGAGGTTTGTTAGTATGAAATTCTACTAGTTGACATTTGTTCAGACTTAAGTCGTGTAAAGTAAAAAGGAAGTAAACAAAACATCGTTTATAAATAACTGATCAGAATTTATAATTTTCATATAAATACTGTTTTTCTTTAAGAATCTCACAAGAAAGAGAAAGTCCATTATTAACATTTATAAACATCAAATTATTCAAGAAAAGGCTTCATTTCAAATTCAATTACCTCAACATTTGACAAAGCTTTCGACGCCCTTATATTGTGATGCGGATTTATTGCACGAGAAATGAGTTTTCATTCATTGACATGGTTCACCGACTTCGTAATACCGCGGAAGCTTCAAGCAAGAGCTTTATTGAAGCTGCTGAGAATTTCATTAAATATCCTTTCATATTATCATGTACACTGTATTCAATCAAGATTTGTATAGTGTTATATATTTGAAGTTACTCAAACAGTAGTGTGATAGGAGCATAGGAATTAAACTAATATAACTTATTTCTATTTATTATTTATTTACTTTAATTTATCTAATTGATACAAATGGCGAATTTATTGCTACGAGAGCAATCTCTTACAGCCAACCAGAAAACCAGTCCAACCCTGCTCTTTGAGTGACCGGGAATCGAACCCGGGTCCCCGTGGTTTGTTGTGCAGTCAAAGGCCGTATGCCTTGTGATGAACCCAACACACCATGGCGACGACGTTTAGTGTAAGCCTGAGCCGTATAAGGTCTAATTGTTCAGGTTAGTATATTTTAATTTACTTTTGAACCACTTAATTATCTTCTTTATTTTGTTAGTTTTGGGACCAACCGTATTTTCTTTAAGAGATTGTCACCTTTTTTATTACATTGAAATACCGTTACCAAATTCCATATCCGCGAGTTCATTATCCTTGCAGGTCTTTTACCTGCGTGAAAGACTTTTCTCATTATATCCGTAGCAACATTATTTGATCAAAGAAACACAGATAGCTAAACATAGTTATTTTCTTAGCTTGGTGTAAAATATTCCAGTTTAAATTCATGTTTCAGTGTCTTACGCAGAGGCAAGTATCGCTTTCGTCACTTCTAGCTATATAAAAGTGCTCGAATTATAAAGCAGAGAATAAGAAAATGCAATATGGATTTCTCTACGAAAGCATTTTTAAAGTAACGATCCCATTTCGGTTTTTCGATTTGTAGTCTCTTTTCTAGCACATACTCTGCTCGGAGAATCTCTTTCCGAGAGACTTGTGAAATCGAGAGAGTTTGTGACACTCTTCTTCAATTTCCCATTATTTCGTTTAACAATTCGTTTATCAAAATTTAAATTAGGTCTAGGTTATGTTTACAGGTAATTTGACATTAATAGGTAAATGTCTATAATTTTCGAAAAGCTCTCGGTATAGTTCAAGGGACGTTATAACCAAAGAGTGGAGAACATTTTGGCTGCTAAACAATATCGCATTTGTAAATTTTCCAATTGAAATCATAGAGACAGCGAGGTTGTTTCTAAAGTGTTTAGAATAGAATTTAATTTTGTTTCGACTCTTATTTGATCCAATATGAGGGACTTATACTTTATACTTTCCGAGAGCTCGTCGGTTACAGTTTAATTGATCTTCATTATTTTTAGTAATTGCGTGATCTTACTAAAATTTGACAATCATGATGTTGTCACCAAAATATTTAATTTAATTAGTGAGGTTACCCTTTTCATATCATTTTTACAACTTTGATAGCATCATTGTATCTAATAGCATCGTCTTTGTTTAATGTTCTGAAGATATGTGTTAAGATAAGTCTATTGCGCAAACCAAACTCCGGTTTGGTATAGTGCAATAGACTTGTTTGTACTTGTGTTCTAATAGGTGAGATAATGATTCAGGTTCCTTAAGGATTTCATAGTACCTGACTGTAAGAGAATTCAGTGTGTTATCGTATTCATAGATATTACTTATTTTACAGTGCTAACATATGGATTTTACCTTATATAAAATTGAATTGATGTCATCAATATGTGGATATATGTATCAGATGTCTAATGGGATTATCATGTTAAGGATTCCGTTGCTTATTCTTAAATTACCGATAAAATCAAAATATATGCCTGGGCTTGTAATAATGCTCTGGACATAGTTCGAGTTTGCTACACATATACTTAAGTCGTGATGCTGGAATAAAATTACAATTGTTTAGAGTAATAAATTTAATAACAATTTTTAAAATTATGCTAATTAATTAATCGTATATATTTTACTTTACTAGTATCCATATTTATAACGAAGTTTAAAAAAAAGTATTACGTATTAATATTATACTTAGGAGTATGCAATATTATAAATTTAAACCAATACATATTTGATGTGATATTATTCCTGCTAACTTTAATTCATCTTAATAATACATGAAGTGTCGTCTATTAATTGACATTATTCTAGTATTGTTGTCATTAACTTTAATTATTTTATAGGACCCTTCCCAAAAGAGCGACGAGGCTTTTCACAGCCGTAAGTGATTTTTTCAAAAATAGTCACCCATGTTATAATTAGCAGGGCGACTTTGCGTGTCATTATAAGTCTTACATTTTTCTTTAGATTTGTTAATATTCTCAACTGCACCCTCCCTCGAGTATTTTAGTCTATGCTGTAACACATTCGTGTATTCAGGATTTGTTGCATCGGGAAGTGGATAGATTGAATCAGGAATGTATGGCTTTTGACCGAACAGAAGTTCATAGATTGTGAAGTGTGTTGTACAGTCAACACTAGTATTATATGCTAACATACCTATGTATATATAGCGGGGACAATTATCTTGATCCTGGTTAACGAACGACCTAAGGTATTCTTTGAGCGTCAAGTGACTGTGTTCAAGTGCACCTTGGGTTTGGGGGTGATAGGGTGAAGACCATAATTGTTTGATCTTAAAGAATTTACATGTCTTTTCGAATGGGTCCGTGAAATTGGTTCCTTGCTCGCGTAGTGTGGAGTATGCCGAATATAGAAATAAAATGAATGAGACATTCACTTGTATCTTTTGATTAAACACCGTGCTTCAGATAGACGGTGGAAATTTTTGCGAGGTCGTCTTGTATCGTCAGTATGTATTTTAGTTTGGCCGTACCGGACTCTGGTAAGGGGCTGACAATATCAAGTGAAATGCGTTTGAAGGGAGTTGAGTATGTGGTTGTTATCTGCATAGGGATTCTATTTATTTTTTGCAAGGTTTTATTTTCTTGATAGGATGTATATTGCCTGACATAATACTCAATATCATTGCGCATGTCCTACCAATAATATTTTTTGCAGATTCTATTGAGCATTTTTACTGATCCTAAGTGCCCAGCAACAGATAAGTCATGATTTTAGTGCATTATTTTCTGTATTTCTTTTATCGATGGGCACATTATATTATTGTGATAAATTCACGGTTATATCGGTAACATGGATCATGTTATATCATTTTATGGACGAGAGCTTCATGAAACGATTTTTAAAATCTGAAGTCGCTATCTTATTGATGTTTTCAGTCTTACATAGTTAATTGGTGGCCGATTTTAGCGTTTCAAAAATTTGTGGATATGATGATTGGTCAAAGTGATGGACCTTGATAAAGGATAGGAAAATGGTTTTGTCTTTTATATCAGTTGCTTAAATGAACATAATTTCTTTTTACATTCTATTAGTTCATCTCGGTTTTCAATATTGTTTAAAATGTTGACTACATAAGGGATAAAATCATCGAAACCAATTTAAATTGGGAGAATAATATATTTGCGGTGAGTTTTCATAAAATTTTCATTCTATTCCTTGGCGTAAGTGTGTAAAAGTCGATTTTTATCTTGATAGAATTTCAGGAATTAGGAATGATAGTCATTATTTTCGATTTGATCGCTTCTGAGTGAGGGTTGAGGATTCACATTCGTATCGATTGAGGGTTGGATATTCGATGGATTAATATTTTCAGGGATTTTAGGAGGGGATGGAATATCTAAGGTGTCAACATTTAGGTTTAGAACTTCAAAATGATGACTAAAGTCTATGGGACCAAGATCTATTAAGTTTTCTTCGGGATTTTGGTCTTCAAGAAGTACCGGATTTACTGGATATCGGGAAAGAACGTCTGCAGCGGTACTGACTTTCCTTTCCGGTGCAGGATCTCAAAGTCAAATTCCTCTAATTTAAAGCACCAACGCTGCAGTTTGGAGTTGGGATCTTTGTGATTGAACAGCCACCTTAGGGACTGATGATCGGAAATGAATTACAATTTGCGTCCAAATAAATACGGACGGAAGGTACCAAAGGCATAATTATATGGGTCACAGGTGAGAATAAATAATTTTGTAAAATCGGTGTAGCAAAGCATGGGCACTGAAGAAAATTTATGTTTCAAAGTATCATAACTAGTTGTTGTTGGTTTTCCCATTTAAATGGTATAAGTTTTTTCAGAATATGGGTTAAAGGTTTAGTAATTTTAGAAAATTCGAGAATAAATCTTCTGTAGTAGGAAATTGGGCCCAGGAAAGGCTTGAATCTCTTTAGAGAATCGGAAATTGAAAAAGCTGTGACGGCTTTAATTTTCTCGCGGTTCGGTTTGGCAACTTCTTGTGTTATAAGACGGCCAAGATACGCGACTTACTGTCTTAGAAATTCACACTCGTCGGGTTGAAGTTTTAAACTGTATTCTCTTAATTTTAGAAAAACATATTGAACATGTTATCAATGTAAGATTTTACCAATATCTTTGAGATATATGAAACAGCGAATGCCTTGCAAGCCGGATAAGGTCGTGATCATAAGGCGTTGGAAAGTAACGGGAGAGCTTTTCAGCCCGAATGGCGTCTAGTAAATTGAAAGTATCCTTCGGGTACACTGGAAACTTTTGGAGCATCTACTTCGTTGATAGAAATTTGATGGAACCCTGATGGGGATCTCATCAGGTATTTCAGCGATTTGCGGAACGGGGTATGTGTCACCTATCGTTCGGGTTACGTCGTGAAGTTTGCGATAATCGATTATGACCCGCCATTTCCTTTCCCCGGAAGCATCTAGCTTCTTGGAAGTAACCCAGATGAGTAAAAACCACGGAGCTATGGACGGTTTTATTATATCGTGTTCGAGCATTTGATTGATTTGTTTCTTCACTTCCACCTTATGAATTTCAGGGAATCTATATGTTTGTATATGTACAGAAAAATCTTGATTTCATATTGTATGGCGTTCGTGTGCATCAAATTATCTCCAAGAATGTGAAAGATATCTAAAAAGTTAGCGCATATACCGTACAGGGCATTTGCTTGTCCAGTATTTAAGCGTAAAGTTCTAAGTTCGAGAATAATTTGGATGCGATATATGGAGTTACAATTTTCACGGATAGGAGTTGTTGCATGATTCAGTCGTCTAAGGATGATTTACGGAATCGAACAGTGTTAGCTCTAAATTCAGGTTTGTTTTAATAGATATAGTGTGTCGAGATGTGTTTACCACTGATATATTAATTCGTTTATTATTTTTTATACTAATCACAAAGTTTGCTATTAATAAATGGTCGGAGTAATATTGTTCAATAAGGATGCCTCCTTTAACCTCGGGGTTAAGTACTGTGCATTCATTAACTTTTTCGGTTCTAGGTGGAATTATGTAAGTTGGATCCGAGAAATTTAGTTTTAGATCTGAATTTTTGATTTTCAGAACATTGCGCATATAGCCCATTTTTCAGTCGAAAGATTTTATTACATCATCACCTATGATGCCATCATATGACAAATTAATCTCCTTTATAATATGAAATTTATGGTGTATGGCGGTTGTGTATCTGTTAGATATGTTTTCATTTTAAAATGGCCTAATGTTGAGGTACATTCTTTTATAGGGTCGATACATTTAAGTTAAATAAGTTCGTTTTTAGGATAGGATTTAGTGTTAGGGATGTTTGTTTAAGTAAGCTTATAGAAGAGCCAGAGTACTAATGGGATTAATGGGATATCAGAAAAGGGACTATCAATAAGGACGTGTGGTAGGGATTTATTTGTTGGATTAGTGATCTCGAAAACATCAACTGACTTTGAGAATTTTTCAGTGTTTATTTGACATGATGCCATCTATTAATCACAAAAAAACTGCAAAAAAAAACTGAATACGTACAAAACAATTAATACACGAAAAGTTCAAATCAATAAATTTGTCTTAATATAAGACAATCGACGCCAATATTTTAAACATCGGTAGCTGTTCCTTGAAATCTGTTTGCTGCATATGCAATTTGACGCAATGTTTTATAGTAAATTATACTTTACTACCAACGTTTAGCACTTTGTGTCCCGAGTTCAAGCTTTGTTGGTCATCTGTACCCTCTACACAAATATTGTACGATCTCAGTTTGAATATGTTATTGCACTTTGGAATTCATGTTAGGTCACATATTCCTATATGATTGAACGAATGTAAAAACGATGTATACGCTCCTTGTAATATCCTTTAATATGCCAAAAAATGAACTATTATAATGAAATATTCACATGCAAATACCGCAATCTCCATGACAGGAGTGTTGAATAATATTTCTAATAGTGATTACGATTGCTCCCATTTAGGGAGCTAGTTGCAGTTTCGTATGCCAGAAAGAGGAACTCGCAACTCTCCACTCAACTACCCATTCGCAACTTGACCTGCACGTGTCGTGATCAGCACAGAAATTGCGATAATTACAACAAAGTATTTCACTCTCTTGACATATTTGCTAGTTCATTATCTCCATACGAAGTGTCGATTACGCCGATGCTATACGAATATCATGGCATGGAAGTATTAATTTTTCTGAAAATTATATTTCTATTGAATTATTTATAAACATTACTATTATTTGTAGCCACCTAAATATATTGGCTAATACCATTTCCAAGGTTTTAAGACATTTAACAAGGTTACTCATTTTTATTTCATTTATCAACGCGCGGAATAATAGAAATAATAAGGGAAAAATACTTTTGAATTGAATTGGTTACAAAATGCCGTTATGCTGATCTTTTTGTCAGATTTTTGTTATGCGTAACAAAACGGTTAAATATTGAATATATTTGGCGCTAATTTTGTAGAAATTCTTCTTTAAAACTTTCTTTAAGTTCTTTACCACGACCTAGGTTTCGTTGTATTACAACATCTTTAGGTGGGCTGTTAGCAAAGATCAACAGAATCTTTGCTAAGGTCGTGGTAAAGAACTTAAAGAAAGTAGAAATAATACTACATCACGTAGTTTCATTTAATTGTGGAAACGGTTAAAGATTAGACGGACACACAAACACAATGCAAAAGGTTTGGAGTATGGAGGAATATGTCGCAATGAAGACTCCGTATCAAAAATAGTATTAGATATATTCCATTAAATTTTAAATGACGTCTACAATTACATACTATTGCCCATGTAAAAAACATTTTTTACCTTCAAGTTGAATATGCGGAGAAATACTTAAAAGCAATTTAAATTTATATATTTTTCTTTATTTCTATGTGTCGCATTTATCTTAGATTTTATCATGACTATGCTCTGATTCAAAAAGGAATGGACAAAGAGATAATTGGTCTATTATAAATTATTATGTCGTTCTCATATGTATCCTTTCAGCTCTACAGAAGTTAAATCAGGATTCATTCCACATCAGTTGAATTTGCTATTGTTATTCGAATTTTATATTTCTTTTCAAATGATACAATTCAAGTATATTTCAAAAGTTTATGTTGTTTTATTTAAAATTCAAATTCAGTCGTCCAATAATTTACATCATTTCCGTTTCCACGTTATTTCCGCGTAATCGAGGGAAATACGTATATAGTTCACAATCTAATGAATTTTATTATTGAATATAACTTGATTTTAGAATAGTTATCAAAACCTGCTTCCAGGATATTTCATCAAATTTTCACGTAGTCTGGGTCAGAAATGGGCGAAGGGAGATAAAGGGCTGCATATGATTTTGAAACTTAATATTTTTTAAACCGGACTAAAAAGATAAAAGTACTAAATAGATACTAGACTTCGCTTTAAAATATCCGTTTACCAGTATTCCATTCAAGAGGGTACGCAAAATTTTTTTTCATTTCCATTTCTTAATTAATATCTTAAAAATAAAAAAAAATAAAAAATGATAATTAGATCCGTAGCCTATACTTGCAAAATGTCATACGTGCAGGTCGAATGCCATAGAAGGGTGTGACTGATAGATGGATACACACATAGACATGACGAAGTTATAATAGTTCGTTGTTTGATGACTGAAACCTAAAAATTCAGGTTTATAACTTAGCTGGAGAAGACATTTCATCAAGGTTTTAAATCTAAATTTGTAAATTGAAAATACGATATAACTATTGAGTTACAACCATCACCAGACTGCGATTAATCATACTGCAGAGGAATATGGGATATTTTTCTAAACAAATGTCCATTCTATTGCAGGATATGAAGTTTTCTCTGCATCTTATATATATAAAGTCCTATTATCTAGCTTACCAATGTGAATTAGGCCGTAGTGGCAGAAAATACTGTAAGTATTTTTTTTTGCTGAAACGTATAATTGATCTAACTGTGATCATAAGGTCAGAGGTTTAATTACGTAGGAGGTTTATATATCGACGAAACACGAGACTTAAATGTATTCAGGATTATATTAAATGTTTACCGTTATTAGATTAAATGTTGCAGGTTTTTATCAATTTAGATATCATAGATAAAGCAGTCATTCGAACCGAAGCCATCGACAGGAGAGAGAAATAAAGAAAATTTTATAACTATTACTGCCTAATTGTTATTGCTCACTGAAATTGTTACCTTATATTTGAATTCACCTGTAAATTATATTCGCACTCTTGTGATTGTTTCTCATCGGAGTCGCGTGATTTCAAGCAATAATCATTTTAATCCAAATTTAGATTAAATTTTCGTCAATCAGAAAATAAACGACAAAAGAAATTGTGTCGGATAGAAAGATATAATATTTTTATTAGAGTTAACGCAATATCGTCAAGATGGGTCAGATCCTCCATTTATTGTTTGTTGAAGGCAGCCAGCGAAATTTGATAGACAATGGAACTTAAACTTCGGATTTCCATTGTGGCATTGTGGTTTCCTCTGAATAATACATTATGATTATTTGTCTGCCAAGACTAAATATTGAAAATGTAATAAACCATTTTTAAAATGCAAAATTATTTTAGAGTTAGATGTTAAACTTTGATGACTTCCAACAAAATGGAAGTTTGGATACTATTTATATAAATGAAGCAGTGAATTCCATTGTATTTGTTTTTGTTTTCTTGTATGCATTTTCATAATTATAATTTTATGAATAATGTTGATGTTTATTAAATTTATGAATTTACTTTGTTTGCGCCTTTTTTCTTTACGAAATGAGAATGTTGATAGGTGCATTTCTTTTAGGTGTACAAAAAAAATTATATGTTTTTTTTGTAATAAGCATAGATTTTTTTGAGAAAAGTATTATATTTCTCAATTATAAAAAAAAATTCTGTTTTCTTTAATCATTGAAAACAAATTTCCGTCATAATTAATTGCTTAATCAAACTTAATCTTGCTTTGTAAATTAACAAACTCGTGAATATTATCCTTTCATTAGAAATTATTGATGTCTAATATTTAACAAAACGTCATTTCTAGAAATTATTCCAAAACAAATAACCCATATTTTTAAATAAAATTTTAATAGATAGAGAGATTTACAATAGGAAAGTTTTACGTTACACAGAAGAACGTATTACGCATAACTGGATCAATTGAGAATATTGTTAAATGCATGTAATGTAGGATTCTTGAAAAGCTTGTGAAGGAAAATTTTACGTCATTAAGGAAATTGTGTCAATGAATTGTCGGGCGTGATACAAATTTTCTTACCGCGGTCATAAATTTAAGTCTTTGTTTTTGGTGAATATACCACACATGTCAATACTTTTGTCTTCAAGACAAAGAATTACAAAGAAATTCGATGTAAACTTCTAACTTATATTTATAGGATGTTATTTAAATTATTTATTAATCGGCGACCTGAAAGTTATAAATTTATTAAAATTTTTCTCACTCACTCTTATCTCACTAGCTGCCCGTCTACGCTCTATTTGGGAAAAAAAGGACCATTACTGTATTTTATTTTATTCGATTTTTTGTACAACAATTCATTATTACAATTAATTACAAATTTTCCAAAAAAAGTTGAATCGATGAATATCTATTCGTGACGAAAGTCTAAATGCAAACTTTTATGTATTTAAATTTACTTAATTCGAAATCTCTGCTATATTTCACGTCAATTTTTCTCGCTCCTTTAGAGATTGAAATTTAAAAAAAAATTTTTATCGAGAACCGACGAATCAATCCGTAATTTGATTTGATTCTTATCAATGCATACTATCATCATATAAATTGGGAAATCTAGTTTTCTATAGTAGTTTTTCTCTTTCCCAAACAAAATATGCATCTAAAATGTTATCAGATTAAGTGAATTTTATTTGATCTCGAATTTTCAGAGGGTTTTCACCAATTTGCCCACACTTCTATTAATATGCTAAAGTGTTGCCACAGGTCGTTGTATGTATCTTTTCGCAGAACTACTACTGCATGTCTATCAGTGTTATGACTGGCGCTATTTAGTGTTACGACTTCGTCATTATAAATCTTTAATTATAATATTATTTGAGTTAATACACGAGTTGAAAACTAAAATTATTTTATTCATATTCCCTAGCAGTTTATTTAAATATTTTTCATGAAACGCCCATGTTAAAGCAAAATTTCGCATTAGAAACTTATATGCAGACGGTTTGAAGAGCGGGTAAAGTTTCTAGTAAATGTTAAAGATTGCGGGAAAACTCACTGTGGAGTAGGACAAAGTTTAATGGAAAGGTATATTGGCAACTGTAAACTTTCAGTTGCGCTGATACTTTGTCCAGTTTAAGCGGTTATTTTATTAACATATGTAACTTTCACCGGTTTGGTGAGGAACTAAGTTTAGGTGAGGTGGTTTTTTAAATAATTTTGATTCAAAACACTGTTCAGTTAAGAACACTGTTATCTTTTTTTACGTATTTATCTACAACGTGTTGAGCTCAAAAGTCCTAATATTTAGTGTCTGTCAGTGAGCAAATAGCTATGACACATAAATGACTAAATTAAAACTTCCTTTTAGCACTTGAACACCGTTGGATGTTCCATACACGGCTGGACTTCTATGTTCTTATAGTCGTTTAATAGTGTCAATACGGTTGGCAAAATTTTAAAGAGCATTTAAATCTAAAGATATCCAGAAGTTTTCTTTTACCCGGACTTGTCAAAATATGTTTATATTTAATATATCCATGTTTTATCCAAATTAGAAATAGATGCAATTTTCATTGTTTGGGGTCTAAGTGGAGATTGCGGTTTTACTATTATATATAAATAAGAAGATAGGCTGCAAAACTTTATTTATATATGAAAGTTAAAGCGAAGGAGTTTGGAAGTTGATAGGAGCAGGAGTTACAGTATCAGACACTGCTATATTCATTTTCGTGAAAACGTCTGTCGTGTATAAAGCACATTCAAATTAAATATTCCTTTTTCTTTTGAATCCTTAATTAGTTTACAATTCATCTTTTATCAAATGACTTTATTTATTGCCGGAATAAATAGCCGGTTATAATTATCTTTGCTGTGAAATTTCTTTAATATCTCTAATATTAATATAAATGTGCGATCTTACCCGCAACACTATTCTTGAAATGTGGCAAGAGTTAGATATAAACTGCGACTAATAATCACTCCAATTTGAATGGAGATGCACCCATGCAACCATTGAAAACTAGATAAAACATCTTTTTCATAGTTTTGGAAGAAATAGTGCTTTGCACGGAAAAAAAATAAACAAAATAACAAAAGTAAAACGTGCGTAATTCCTTTGATAATCTGGGAAAAATGTTGCCCAATTCAAATAAATATTTTAAAATATCGAGAATTACTTATTCAGTAAATAAATAAATTGATTAATCGTATTCTTGAAATTATTTATTTTTGTATGTATAATTCAGTAATTTTACTAATATATTTCGTAAATGAAAGTGGCACTTTTTGACAGTTTTAGAAAATAAATTGCATATATATATATATATATATATATATATATATATATATATATATATATATATATATATATATACACATATATTCCTATAACATATTATATTCCTATATTACAAAAATATAGGAATAAATTAAAAGTAAATATCGCGATATTAATAATTATATCCCAAATAAAAGACAAACTCGTACACTGGTTTCATATCACAAAGCTTTCTATCAAAAGCTTTCTATCACTGGTTTCATATCTAGGCTTTCATAACAAAAGACAATCACATGCAAATTGCAAAAATTCGTAGCGGCAAAAATAATTATATGCACCAGAGAAATGTATTACTTTTGATTCATTATTTCGTTCTTTTTCTTATGATATACCGTTTACTTACTTTTATCCCATATTGACCAAAATAAAATATACCGTTATGAAAACATATATTTTCGTAACGGTATATTTTATTTTAATCATTGGTAAAACCATAATAATTTTTTTTTGTTTCGTATCATGTTTTTTAATGTATATTAAATAAACAATTACAAAACACAAAAATAGAGAAATAGTTAAAAACACAAGGGCGCGCAGAAAGAATGGGACAAGAAGATCCACGTAACATAAAGATCCAGAAGAGTCGACGGCATAAAAGGAGAGCGTTTTTACAGAAAATTGTTTACGAAATTTAAAGTGGTTTACAAAACACTATGAAAATCAAAAAACTTTTATTCTCATAGCGACCTTTTGATAGAAAAAAGAGTCACCAAAGTCGAAAAGAATTGTGACCTGTAGCGTTTTCGTATCCATACATATAATTTTTCAAAGACAATTTTTGATCATAATAGATATTATTATCAAAAAGATCCTTTCTTTGCAGAAAATTGTTTACCAAATTTAAATTGTTTTACAAAATACCATGAAAATCAAAAAGCTTTTATTCTGATAGCGAACCATTTGATAGAAAAAATAATTGTGACTTGTAGGGTGTTCGTATCCATACATTTAATTTTTCAAACACAATTTTTGGTCATAATAAATATTATGATCAAAAAGATCTTTCCTTTCAAAATGCTGATTACTTCTAAAAATATCTTAATTATAATCTTTTATCTCGTCAAAACTCAAGGCTAGCGAGCAATCGACAACAAAGCCTACACCGGCAAAGTATGTCATAATAATGAAGTTATGGAATTCGGAACATTTGTTAACTCTAATACCAGTTCAAAAACTTAATCTAAATTTAATGAAAAGAATGAATTTCCCGCAGTCTAAAAAACTTGTTTGTAGACAGAAGCTTTTGAATAAGATAAAGCTTCGCAGGTTCGTCGCGCTAAGCTAAAACGCTTCGATTAACGACAACTCTTTACTTTTCAAATGGATTCATGTCCTCTGAATTTAACTTTTACCCAGTTCGATAATACCGTATGAAATACAGCACTAAAATTCACTTGTTTCAAATATTATCAGCAATTCCTGGGTATTCCACAAATTAATTTTTTAGTAAATATTTTAAACAATTATGCAAAAATTAATCTTAAGGATTTTTATACATAATTCACTGTCTCCTAAGCACTCGAACATTCACATAAAAAAATTATTAAAATTGTGATCATCAAATTGTCAAATTAAAAAATTATTATTACCACATTATACTCGAATATCCATGAAACGTGTAACTACTTACGTAGATATCGAAAGTTTGAATGTATGTTACTCAATTACGCCTTAAGTGCTGAATCTTTGCTATAGATTTGTTTAGGATTAAAATTTATACGTAAGTTAAATTTAAATTAACAAATAGTATAAGCCTGTAGAATGAAACACAGTGTTGTCATTCAATGAAACAATTTAGGTAAAGTAGAAAAAAATACTACATCACGTAGTTTCATTTAATCTTTCATTATTGCTGCGTTTCATCACATCGGTGAATCGCAGTAAAAATATTTTTTGGCAAAGTTGTTATATTCTAAATGAATTGTGAACTTTAATAATTATTTATTAACGATATTCTGAACGGTTATTATGTTAGTTATATAGTTATTTATTATATTTTAATTAAATACGGGTCTGTATACCCGAACAATATAATATAAATTTGCTTATACTAATAAAAATTATAGCAAGGAACCATATATATATCGGAGTTTTTTTTTCTGTAGGAAATGTAGTTTTAGAATTTGTGATCTATTCATGAATATAGCGTCTCTTAGCAATTTAGCAAACATTTATTGAAATCATTACAATAATGTTCATACATTTTACCTACATCTAGGGAATCTTTATCTTTTATTATAAATAAAGATTCTTGGTAAAAATGCATAGAAGCCAGGGACAATCTATGACTAAAACGTGTCGTCACTTTTTTGCGTATCTTCGAAGTATTTTTAAAATAGAAACTCTGTATATAAATATAACAAGTAATCTCAAAATATTAGAAACATTTGTGTAGTGAAGACATCTTCTAGTTTAAAACAATCATTTGTTTGACGTGAATAATAAAATCAGGAGGGAATCGGTTAAAAACATGGAACAGGATTGCTTGCTTTCCTCATTTATTGATAGCACAGAAACGTCTTCGTCACATCTTCTTTATCGTTATGGTCTACAGCGTAATAGGATTTTCAGTTCAACATAAAATATTTTCATTGAATATGTCTAGACACATAGGTTATATTTTTCCTTATGACAATACTTTAAGTGTTTTTTTATGCACTCACTTGTTTACTTCTTCTTATTCAGAATAATATGATGAACCACAGTAATAAAGAAAATTGAAACGTTATGTCAGTATTATGAATCGTAAACTGGTAACTGGTAAAATTTTCTGCTAGTTTTTAAAGCTTTATTTGTCTAGACAGTAGAATTTATTGTGACAAATTAGTTGAAAAGGTTTTGTGAAAATAATGGAATTTTCCTACATTTCGAATTATAAAATAAATTATGTAATTTTCAGAATTTGTGGATGATGAGTAATAATTATTTAAATGAAAAAAGTTCGAGTATGTCGTGCATATTATTTATATTGAGGTTAAGTTTGTAGCATGAGCTAAGGTAATGGGTCAGTATATAAAGATTAATAAAAAGAAATTGCATTGTCGATTACTACTGCGCTTGATTTTCATTAAAATATTGATAATGACGTGCAATGAAATTAAAGAAAATATTTGTTTTGAGTTATTTTATTAATTTGTAACTTATGTTATTTATCGAGCATGAGATTTGGGAAGTAGTATACATATTCCTAAATTATTTGTATACACTTTACAAATGTTAAATTTGTCGGTCCGAAATAGTGGGTTCAATTTATACATAGGCGTTACACGATGTCAGACCGCCGTGAATATTGAAGTGGTTCTGACGCAAACTTTGACTCTTTTCCTTTAAAGAAGAAAATGGCAGTGCTATGTTTATATTTAGCCAAGTTATTGAAGTTTGAAATTACTTTGATCGAAACTGTCGCTTATTTGGGTGCGATTGCCTCTCCACACCCAGCTTCTATTTTAGTGAGTTTTTTCACGTCAGGAAGGTCAATTATGTTCATATTTAATTGTTACAGATTGTTTGTTATGATCCGTTTTTGTACTACTATATTCACAATATTTTTAACAGCTTATTAAAAGAAAAGGGATATAACTGAATTGTTATAGATGTATCAAAATAATGTTCAAAAAATTGTACACGATATTGAAATGTACAGAAAATTCAATGGTGAATCAATGAAAATTGTTATTAGCGTTTTACATTACAATATTTGGTCGTGCAGATCTGTACTCAACTAAAACACAGAATAAATATCTATACCTTTGAGAATACCGTTAAAGTCATTGTGATATAAAAAAAACAAATAAAACAAAATATAGTTATATTTTTCTGCCCAGACAAAGTCGAAATGGTTAGCTAGTTATCTAAAATGATGTAATTAAATTACTAAATTTACTTTTTTCCTTTATGATGTTTCCTGACCTTAAATCATGACAGTCAATCTTTACCTCAATTATGACAACCATCTACAGCTCGTTGTTTGTGAAATATTGGAGATATTTCAGTTATGTGGTCGGATTGTCAATATGAGCTTTAATCTTCTAAAACTTTTTATTTATATTTATATATGTCTGACTTAACCGATTTTACTCCGAATGAATACAAGAAGTTCCGGAGAATAAATCTTTAAGCAATGTAGGCACTGATAAAGATTTAAAGGTATATAGTGTTGTTATTAAAATATTTACAAACATAAATTCTGCACAATGCAAATAGATTGTCTTTTTTTTCACGGGAGTTAAATATGATACACGTCAAAAATTACAGAATATAATATTACTGCAATAGTTTTTTGCAATTTTTGCGTAGATTAAAAAAAAAACACATTTTTCGTAATTGTGATTAATTTCGGAAATGAGATGAAGACATATCCCTTGCGTATTTTTCAATAGAGTACAGGGCCTAAAATATATTTAAAATTATAAGTAAATTTTAGAATATATTTAAAATTATAAGTATACTTTATTTCTCCTTCTTAAAATTTTCACACAAATACTTTTGAGTGCCAGCTGCTGATCTAAACGTGGAAGAATATTTTTTATTACTAAATAACTATGCAAAATTTCATGTTTCTACATTAAGCAACTGTGACAGATAAATAAACAGATACACGAGTGATTTTATATTGTTTGAAATGGCACTCATTCCAATACTCCAATAGGCTCAGCCTTATCCTTTGTGATAAACCAAATTCTCTCATGTGGCCACCCGTGGAAGTAAATATTACATCGTTTGTCCAATTCCCCTATTCAACATTTTAGAAAGTTATAGTTGAACCTCTCGAACACTCTAGAATATTTTCCGATCAAATTATACAGAAAAAATTATCTAATAGAATAAAAAAAAAATCCGATCGATCATTCTCCTCAAAACGCTTAAGTGAATAGCTCGCTTCTAAATACGAATACAATTCACTTGCCCGTAGTAGAAGTGTAAGTCGAGGTCACTTTGTTTTTGTTTGTATATTGCGAGTAAAACAAACCGGGTCAGAGAGTTAAAACGATAAACTTTCCGTACATTTGCATACTTCCGTAAGGTAAATATTTCACTTTATAATATTCAATGTTTTAAATTTAATGTATAAAATTATTTTACTTCATCCACGTGAAAAAGTTTTAATTATGTGATTTTTTAATTTTTATGTTCCAAAAGAAAAATAATGCAACCCTTAAGAAATTTTCAAAAACCATGGACGTGTTCATTCGCCTATCTGAGCCGTTTTTCTCAAAATCCGTTCGACCTAAAAACTTGGAATTTAGCATAAGTTGAAGCACTAACCGGCCTCAAAAACATTTGTAAAGTTTTATAGTAGTTAATTAAGTAAACAAACTTTTTTTACTTCGTATGAAGTGTGAGGTGTTGTCTGAAAAGGGAATAATTTTAAGAAACCTATATAAAGAGGTATATTGGAAAACATGAGGTGAAATACACAGTTATGCAGCTACTGAAATTAAAATAACAGAGTTTTCAGAAGACTTCCGACATTTTACATGAAAACTATGGCAATCATCATAGGTTATAGGGTTTCAAAGACAATTCACGGTATTTTTATTCGCGTCAGAGATATAGTAGGCCATATGTTTTCACGGAGAAAAATAAATTGATATTGTTCAATAATTTGATGGAAATACAACGCAGTCTTAGTTTCTAAATTTTGTAATTGTTAAAATATAGTATGAAACCTTCATACTGCGTATTTTACTCATAATTAGCAAGTATATTGTGTAATTATATTATATTTAAAATTATTCCGCTATGTTTGATCGCTGATATATAAGTATACATATCTATGTTTATATGTTTTATGTACACTATAAATATTTGTGATGATAATACGAAAAATTTATAACTTCTTTTTAACTTATTTCTACTTTTTTCATCAAAGCAAGATGAGGAAAACACAAAATTTAACTAAACCTTTAACAACAGTCAAGAGACGTGGACGCTAAATTGAAGATCATGAAATTTCTCGGATTGTGATATTTTTAATTAGCGTTATTTACCTTAGATAAGACTTACCTTAACTGAAGTACAGCATAATAGTTTATAGGTAATGGAAAACCAAAAAAATATTACAATAGTGTGAGTGGATTGTTAAATACGAGTATATGTAAACACACATACACACACACACAAACATACACACACACAAACACACACATGTGCGTGTGTCTGTGTGTGTGTGTGTGTGCGTGTAGCGAGATCATTCCGTACATATCATTTTCAATTGATTTCATGCCATGCAGGAGGTTTTTCGAAATCTGTGGAGAATCATTCTATTCTGGCTTTACAATAGGAGCCAGAAAATTTCTTTGTTGCAATATTAATTTTAGGTTAACATGACGAAAAGTGGAAATAAAGCCTTTGCTTTCGATTCCATAGTCGACCTAGTGGCATTGTGCGACCAACGATAATTTAATTCCAATAAATTTCTACAAATTGGAAGAAAGCAGTCCAAGCTGGAAAAGACATATATATATTTCCTTTGTAACAAAATATATTTGTAACACATGTAACGTGACGTTATAACCAGATGAACCCGGAGCGTGGGGTCCACTTAAAAAGAAATGTTTAGCCCTCATCGAGATCTGAAAAATATTAACTCTGTCAATTCTGTTTAATTTGTGAAATAAATTCCAATTACCTTTGAAAGTGTATGGTTATGTGCCATAAAGCTAGAATGATAGCGTTATATGTGTATATCATTTGATTTATTTTTTTTTTATTTATGGGCGCTGTCATATTTCTTCATTTTAATTTCATATTAAACTATATAAGGAACAGATGTTATTTATGTAATTATTCTAATTGAAATTTTTAATACTGAAAATATGTAATAAAATGATGACAAATCATCATGAAAATTCCAAAACTTTTTCAGCATAACATAATAAATAAAAAAGAAGTGTTACCGTCGCGTGTCGCTCTCTACCCACTCTCTCTATCATTATTTCTCTCTTCACTACATTTACAATGAACGTTTTCTTTGTTTTCCCTAAAAAAGTTTATGCCATTAATTTTATTACACGGTTATTCTTACACACATATATGGGTATGGGCAAACTTGCAATTTAATTTACTTACATATCAACACACTTGAGTAAATACCCATACACATATTCTAGTGGGAAGTTTCACTGATGACCACAAATCAATATAAATTGTGACTTCATAAGGTGGATATGTCGTCCAGATTGCAGGAAAAATGGTAAAAAAGAAATTAATTAAACTTAATGAGCCATAACGAGGTAGAGTTCTACATAAGGATGAAGAATTCAAAATACTGGTGAAACAAATTATACATCTGCGTGATTATAAGAGTGACAAACTGGCTTTGAAAATATAAAAAGTATTTATGAAAAAGTTAGGATAGACTTCATCATAAATATATGCTTTTCATGAAATTAATCATGTCTAGATAATTGTTTCAGATCATTTTCACTTTTATCAGCTGAATCAGACACGCTCGGCTCGGCAGGATATCGCAATGCTAACCAATGTTTAACTAAAACCACAATTCCGAGAACAGACCGCAAACAGCCGATCAATTTTGTCCCCGATGCATACCTGTATCTATTTATTCATAATTAACTGCGTATATATATATAGATATATATATATATATATATATATATATATATATATATATATATATATATATATATATATTTATTTATTTATTTATACGAGAAAACGAGATGTTTTTTTATAATTGGAAGAGTAATTAATGAATAATTTAATACATACTTGAAAATTCTTTCAACTGCCAATTTAGCGCAAGAATGCATAACATTTGGTATCGTACGGAGTGCTTGGATCTTTCTTCAGAAGTAAATATAACGTCGATAATTTAACAAGTAATATATTTTTGATGATTTAGAAAAGAGAATATTCTCGTCCGAAAATAATGTTGTTTGTTAATATCTTAAAGTGATTATTATGATCTAAATATGCTTTTGATAAATTATACGCATCTTCGTCAGTTCATCTCTACATATGAAATAATTATGTACGAGGACATCTTCCTAATTATTTTACTAATAGCTCACCTGAAAATGTTGTAATACAACGAAATATCTACTAGATCTTTGCTAACAGCCCACCTGAAGATGTAATACAACGAAACCTAAGTCGTGGTAAAGAACTTTAAGAAATTAAAAATAATACTACATTACGTAGTTTAATTTAATTGGAAATAATAAATTTCTACAAAATTAACGCCAAATATATTTAACGTATGAGGACATGTTGCAGGTCGCAATTTTTATCCGATTTTAATGATTTTTTTTATATTGTTTGATTAGTTTAATTTTTATAAATAATTATTATAAAAATTATCGTTTCTCCTGTTCATTAATAGTTCTTGGCATTCGTTTTATGCCGATAAACTTGTGGTGGAAAGAAATTTTCTTTCCTGCTGTTTTTCATTTTTCCTTACAATTCTTTATTTTCTGAAAAAATTAAACCCACAGTACACACTTACGGTTATAATAATGATCTTTTCAGTGGGTTTGAGAAACCATTTCATAATTTTATTTTTCCTCTAGTCTTCTTTAGGTTTTCTTTGTTTTCTTGGCTTTTTAATAGGAAATAATTACACTTAAATAATTACTGTTTACATACTTTAATGCATATATAATGTTCAAAAAGTTTTATCGATAATTGTGTAATTTCATAGTTCTATGCTTATTTTACATATCACTATGTATTAAACTAACACTTTATCATAATATTTCGGCACTTAGGAACATTTATATAGGAGGAGAAGTGTAAGAAATCATGTAGAATTAATGAATTTTAAAATTTGTAAAAAATAATTTAATGCAATTTAACATTAGTTTTGTATGAATTTTTGTTGAATTAGTAATGTTTACATTAGGTCAAATTTGTATAAAAATATGACTAATTAAATTACCAGCATGAAATGTTGAAAGTGTCTTCAAATTGAACTAATAAATTATCAGCTACGTTTGCGAGGAATTCGACAAAAGAAGTCTTTAGGAATTTTTTTATGTTTTTTGAACTTTTTTCTCTCAAAGCTCTATGATCATACATTTTACTAAAAATTCTAATAAATGGCTTTGAATGTACCATATGGTAAAATATCTGTACGCGTAAAGATTACTAAAAAGGTTACAAATAGAAACAGTATCAATATCATAATATTCACCAAGTTAAGGTGTTTTTTCATATCCATTATATCTGAATATAAAGTATGCATGTTGCTCAAAGATATAAACAATTACCTTACTAAATTTTAACAAAATCCGCGAAGTAGATTTCATGTAACTAAAGAACAAATTAACAGATAAGAACAAACTGATAGAGAGAAATTCGCAGACAGACAAAAATTCTAAAAACAGGTTTCGTGGCTTCTACTATCATTCTCTAAACTAAATCAATCGCTCTTTTTAAAAAATTGACAAAAACCAAAAAAACTCTTTTGGCATATTCATTTTCTGCCGAAAATTCATACTTTTCCTCCAGAAAGTTAAATGGACACAAGATTTGTGAAAGTTATCAAGAATACCTGTAATATTGAATCTATTACTTCACATGATAGGAAAATTCAAAATTGTTAATCCAGAATTAGGTTACACAAAATGCACTTAAGAATCTTTATCAATCAAAATCAATGGTCATCAATGTCAAGAAAAGGACTTTAAAGCTAAAAGCTCTGTATTTCATGTTAAGCTTTCAAGACGCGTCACTAAGGGTACTTCTCGACTCCTGTCAATATTGTTAATAGCTTAAACCACGAGCGACCGTTAGTGAGGGCTAGACATAATTGAAGTTGCTTTGAGGAAAGACATTTTAATAACAGCACTGGAGATAGCTATTCATACGAGTTACATCGAGTTCGGTGAGAAACTTTTTGAACAAAGTGTAAGCTTGTCTTAAAAAATATTCATGTGAAGAAAATAATTTAATGTTCCTCAATATATGTTTATTTTATTATTTTACATTATCCCCGTAATATAACTGCTTATAATGAACCTGCTCTACAAAGATTTTGGCGAAGATTCGTAATAAGTAGCATAGTTCGCGATAAGCACCAAGCGATTAGTATAGGATAAGAAGGAGATCTGCAAAAAGGCTTAGCCTTGGTATGTATGAAGAGGGTGGTTCTCTATTTGTTCTACGTAGATTTACATGTTATCTGATTTGAGGGATGTTTGTTAAAAAAATTAAAAATAAAGAGACTTTTGAACAGTTACAAACCATTAATTAATTCTTCACTACTTTTTTTACAGCCATATTCTATACCTTAAAATGCTGCAATTTGAATTATGTTGATAATTTAATGCTATTCATGATATGTATTTAAAGGTATGTATTATTTTTACTTGACTAAAAACTATCGTAAGTTCCTTTTGTCCAAAGCTATGTTAATTTACATGGGAAAAGCTAGATGATAAAAAATTACCTAAAAGGAACTATTTAGTATTTGTAATACACTTAAAGAGAAACAATTTTAGTAACTTATGTAATCGTACGTTTAAATGTATGTATATATTTATTGATAACATCCTTCGCTCGCCACAACATTGCAATTTAAAAATTAGCAATATGAATTCCACGAACCATGACAGTTTCATTATTAATAAAAATAGTTTTTAGAGGCCATAAATTATAATTTAATTATTTACTGTTTAATAATTATACTTTTTTCATTTTTTCATGATAGTATAATATATTACTTGCGTTTAAGGTTTCTACGTAAGAAATAAAAAAAATATTGTCGAAGATAATATAAATTTTCCAATAAAAGATAGCATTATTTGTACATTAAAGTTTTGAAATAAATTTTATCATTTCATCTCTTATAAAAGAATTTTCCGAAAAAACAATTTTGCAAAATATTGTTCCACCTATGAAAGCTTTATTTTTTATTACCATTACCACATTTTGTAAAAAATTAGACTATAGCTAAACTATTTTATTGAGATATATAAATAATAGTTCGAATACCAAGTATTACGATCGTGTGTGTAACTAGCAATACTTCTGAATAATTAGAATTGACAAATGAAACACCGCTTATTACATTGAAGTGGACCTCATTTTTTTGCTTTGCACTAAATAATCAACAGTTGAAAAACAGAATATACTCCACTTAAGTGATTAAAATTTTGTCATTTTATTACAAAAAAAAATGATGCTACTAAGTATGAGTAAAAATCGTACTTAGCAGCAATCGCCACGCGGTTCTATATAAACTTAACAGGTAAACATTTAAATATAAATCCTCTGTATCTCTAAATATTAAGTAATAAATTAAACATTAAAGTATAAATGTTATTATTGTTTTTCACCATGTAAATATGCTGTTTATTTCACAACTGAAAACATCTTAAATAACACCGATGGCAAGAGCCAGTCGAAAAAGTGAATATCAGAGTTTTTAAACTTTTTTTAAATTCATTACCTGCCTGATTGTGTGCATATATCTATTAGTACGCACGCAAGAAAAATACGGGATGAACTATAAGAGTTGTTCAATATTTTACGATTTTGTATACGAGAAGTAAAATAAGGCAGTGATCATTTTTATAAAATGTTAAGAACATGACTTTTTTTTACTTTTTTATCTCTTTGTACCCATATCACATAAAATAATTGTCAATTGGAATGTATTTCTGATTAACTGGGTTAGAGGAAAAAATCTGAAATATACATTATTACTTAAAAAATTTTGAATATATTTGGCGTTAATTTTGTAGAAATTCATTATTAACAATTAAATGAAACTACGTGATGTAGTATTACTTCTACTTTATTTAATTTCTTTACCACGACCTAGGTTTCGTTGTATTACAACATCTTCAAGTGGGATATTAGCAAAGATCTTCGCTAATATCCCACCTGAAGATGTTGTAATACAACGAAACTTAGATCGTGGTAAAGAAATTAAAGAAAGTAGAAATAATACTACATCACATAGTTTAATTTAATTGTTAGTAAAAAATGTTCTTTAGGTAACAATATAACATAAAAATAAAAAATAAATATACCTAGTGAATACTGCGACATGGTAATCACAAATTACCGAACAGGGCGAAGAAAAAAATTAGACGAGCTAAGTTAACAGAATTTTTTTTTGCTATATCTTTTATTTGTTTTCGTAATTTTGTATTAAATAGTCTAAGCGGAATCCGAGCGGTAGCGGAATCGGAAATTTTAAATAGTCTAAGCGGAATCCTATTAGTCACGTCTCATTCTGTATATATTTGTTCTTTTCTCTGTATACGAAAGAAGTTATTTACATACATTAATTAAAAAACTTTTTTGTCAATAAATCAAGGATCGAGTTCACTTTTAGCGAGACATATCAATGAAATCACCACATTAATAAAAGTAAGGTTTATTGAATATAAAAGAAAATCGTAATGTTTCTCACGTTAATTAAAGTCTAAACACTTCGTATATTTCATTCTCGTGAATACTGACGAATGTTCCGGTAATCAAATATACACATACCTCTCATACAAGAGACTTCCTCATATTCCAAGTATTAAATATATCATCGACAAGAATAATCTAATATCTAGTCATTAATCATATTTCTCATAGCAATAGATTCATTTTTAGGTTGTAAAATCATAAAATTATAAATCAAACTTAGTAAAGTAATCATACCAATTGTAAATATTCATTATCCAATCTAGGAACCTTTCTACCATTACAACGATTGAATTTCATCCTATTTTGACATCTAGTAATAAATGGTATTCTCTTCCAACTTTTGGCTGCTTTTCCGGAGTTTGAAGGATTTTAAAGGATTTCAATGGAAATCGAGGTCCGTTAAGCAGATTTTTTTATATCATCAAGTTATTATAACGGTCAATTTGATTCGTTGTAATCTTCGTCTTCTTCAAAAGAGTTTTTTGTATCCAACAATTTCTACCATCAATATAATTGTAGAAAGAAGCTACACATGTGGCAATAGCATGATTTTCTTTTCAAATATGTCTACAATTCCCACATGTTTTACATGGTTTAAACATAACATAATCTCCCTAGGGCTTTCTCTTTCAAATTTCTTTATTACGTTTGGGATATCACTGGTGGTTCCCACAATATTTTTTTTTTAAATCCCATTGAAATCATTAGTTTCGCATTACTTAGATATATAAACCAATCCTTCCGTTCACACCACGCATATACAAATCAAACTTCTTATGATTTAAAATCAAAGGCTGAAAAATGCGATTGTATACCAAAAACGATACAATTTTTAAATGTCAGAATAATTTTTTCTCTATTTTCTTTATAGCAATATGATTTTCATGGCTTCAGTTTCGGCAACAGGGATTTTGTAACCTCTCTGCGTTATAAATTCATGAATGAATGGGCTTTCTGTGATGGTCCGCGTTGTCAATCTTTGCCATCAAGGGGGAGTTTAGTTGAGATAAAGACTTATTGCAACCAACCCTGTTATTACAGATTGCTTTTATCTTTTTAATTTTTTATTTCGATTCCTTTTCGCAAGATTTCTCATCCTATATAACTAATTTCGATTATTTTGGCTAATTGGTAAGATGTTTTGGACACTTTAAAGTACCTGCTAATACCGGTGAAATAAATTCAACCAGTTTCATGGCTTTTATTAGATAAAATGATGAGAGTGCTATTGATTTATTTATTTTTATATAATATTTCCACGCTATTTCTTTATCTCTTATATTAAATGAATTGAATTTTATTTAAGTTGTTTGACGATCTATAGCAATAATAATAATAATTCAAAATAAATTGTATAACTTTATTCTATATTGAGCATCACTATCATATCAGTTAATTTTAAAATAACAAATTTCAACCCATATAAACATCTGACTGAAGTATAGAAAACTTTCAGTATTTTTTTTAATCGTCATGAGATGAGCATCCTCTCCAAAAGAACTTCCCTATCGCAACACTCGCATCTAAGGTCTGACACTGAGCTGGTTGAAAGAATTTTAGCAATTTTTAATAAACGAAATTTTCATTGGCATAATTTGAACTTTAGTGCCAAATTTAGTTAATTTGGAAAAGTAAAATAAAAAAAAAAACTGTCTCTTCGTGGAGAAAGATTCTTCAAAGAAACTTTAGAAAAACATTTGTATTTAGTTGTGATTATATTTAGCTCTGTTATTTGCACTTGGTATTTTCCTGATTGGATTTCCATAAATTAATAAGAATATATCAGAAATGTTTTACGAATATCGTCTCATCTCAAAAAAATCTGTCTCAACAATATGTATGTAACCCCTACTAGTAAATTCCGTTCAAAGGTTTACGGTAACAATATCGTTAATAAATAATGTTAAACGCGCGGTCACACGTCGTGAACCTAATCCCTGCGTGTTTGGAAGTCGTTTGTTTTAACGCTGTGAGGCCGCTTTATTGACCAATTACGGTTAGTTAAATGAACCATATTATAGGCGGAAACTACGTATTTACTTTCTTTTATTTCACTTTCTATTAATGTATTGCTGTGACTGGAAGAAAAACAAAAGCCATCTCGGGTAGAAAACAAATACTACAATTACCTTTTTTCTTTACTTGAGGCACACCGTCTTCGCGTTATAAGTATTACCTATTATCTTCACTTTTATTTCATATGATATTTTCAATGGCGAAGCACGTGAAATTTAGAATAAAACTAGACGTAAGGAGAGTGATATCAGTAGCGTATCGTAGTTAGATATCCCAGGTTTCCTACGCATACACTTTTGTCACATTTCACTTTAAGACAATTCTTATTACTTGTTTCAAATAGATATTAAACAAGATAGTGACTTTTTCACAATTAATATTGTCAATAACTGTTATGAAACCTATGAACGAAATATATAAAAGAGTGTTGATTTCCTATAATCTTTGGCTTATTCTGACGAAAGTGTACTTTTTCCACAAACTGAGTGTTGATTACATTAATGAAATCATTGAATAAGTATCATTTTATATTATTGATTCTGCAAGTACAAATGATACTAAAATTAAAATATACCTTGACATGAAAATGTATTCACTCCTTGAATAGTTTTCATGATAATATTTGATTTTTGCTTTCCTATAAATATATCTATATATATATATATATATATATATATATATATATATATATATATATATACATACACATATATATTTATAGTAAAATGATTAAGGTTTGGAAATTATACCAGCGAAATAACATTTTGAAACAAATAAGTTTACTAGTAGTGCCTGGTAATGACCACAAATTTAAAATAAATACTTAAAAAACTAAAAATTGTATAAGTTATCGAATTAATTATTTACATGAAATGAAAAAGGATTGTTTTAGCTATGATTTTTCTCTTTTAGGTTACTTGCATGTTATTTTATTTTGGCGTTCCATTCAACGCATGAAAAGTAAGCCGAATATTGTAGTGTTGGATATTCTCGTATTAAAATGATGTAAATTTGTGTTTACACTGGGTTGTGTGTTACTCATGACGCAATGTGAAATAATAACTTTGACGGTAACTGGCAAATTGCAGCGAACGTCGGTTTACATTTGAATTTTTGCAGTATAAATAGTAATATATATGTGTATGTATATATATATATATATATATATATATACATATATATATATATATATATATATATATATATATATATATATATATATATATATATATATATATATATAGTGAAATTATTAAATATATTGTTGCCTCATTTTTTATGAATAACATAAACGCTTAAACGTATTTTTATTTAAACAATGACTACTTTCTCAATATTATAAATATATATCACTGAACAATTCAAATGCATTATAATAGAACTGTGCTGATAGGTGTATTGAAAGTTATATTGAAAGTTGATACGCTACCAGAAACAGCAACTGATGACACTTCGTTGCGCTTCTGTTTGTTTTGTACTGTGTTATTTTTTATTCTGTTTTCTAGTATTTTTATTATCGTTTGACGTCACAGGACTGTTTATAATTAAAGACTTAAGAATTTGACAAAGTGCATAACATTTATTAAGCAAATTAATGTTCCTCGAACATGGTATTTACATATTATTGAATTATATATGCCTGTGATTTTAAGAGAGAAAACATTTAAAATATAATATTGACTGTGTAATAAACACGACCATTTTTATTAGAATTTCTATTCATTACTTACATTAAAATATTTTTATTAGAATTTCTATTCATTACTATTTTTATTAGAATTTCTATTCATTACTTACATTTAAAATATAATATTGACTGTGTAATAAACACGACTCTATTTTTATTAGAATTTCTATTCATTACTTACATTAAAATAAATTTGAAAATTTCAATGCAGCACTATTTAATTTGAGTTAGCTTTGGATTTAGTTGGTTTGGGTTGGGTTTGCTTTTTATTGCAATGGGTTGTGTTGTGTTTGCCTTGGGTTGAGTTGGACTGGGTTGGGCTGGGCTTGATTGGGGTGTATTTGCCTTAGATTGAGTTCGATTGGGTTGGGTTGGGTTTGGTTGGGGTGTATTTGTTTGTATTCTGCTTGACTAAGTTGTGTTGGTTTGGGTTTGTTTGGGTTGGGTGAAATTGGTTTGGGATGGGTTGAGTTTGGTTTGCATAGAATTGATTTGGAACAGGTTACATTGAATTGTTTTCGATTTAGTCTGGTTGGATTTAGTTGGGTTAGTTTGAGATTGCATTGGGTTATCTTGGTTTCGGTCGGGTAGGATTAAGACTTTCTTAGGCCAGGTTTGGTTGATTAGACTTGTTTTGAGTTGGATTATTTTAAGTTGAGTTGGGTTGGTTTGGGTTAGGTTGTGCTTGCTTTAGATTGGGTTCGGTAGAGTTTAGTTTGTTTGGATTTATTGAATTGTATTAGGTTTTCTTGGTATGGTTTAGGAAGAGCTGGGTTGAGCTTAGTTCAATATTTTCTTATGATGCTTGTTTACAAAAACATGCAAATAGTAAAAATTACAAAAACTATTTTTTGTGCTCTGTTATTTTTAATACGTCTCCTAGATCACTTTGTGGTAAATAACTTCAATGTATAGACACGCCACTTCTACAGTTTCATTACATGGACAGATATATTGATTTTATAACTTATATCAGATATATTGGATTTTTTGATAACGTTTAGCTTTATTGTAGAATTATATCAGGCCATAAACTATATAATGATATGAAGATATTGTATACATTACTTATAGTTTCCTAGAAATAGCCGATGATAGAAAAAGTAATTTATGCAAATTTTTAAAAAGCTAGATTAACCTGTATAGTGAGACATTGCCACATCAAAAGCGAATAAAACAAAATGCAGTTATCATCCTTTTGCCAGGATAAAGCTAGAACGGGGGAACATGAATAAACATTTCTAGAATTTAAAAAACATTATTTCTAAATTCTTGTAACGTTAGCTAGACCGACTATTATGGATTTTCTTTATATATGAGACGAATGACCCGAAATAGTAAAGAAGCATGGAAAATCCCAACCACTAACGGTACGTCTTGACACTCGCTAATGTCTCTCTCCTCCGTTTACTTCTTCTTATATTTCTTTTTCACTTCAAGAATACGTTTACGTATTAATTATATTTTCTAGTGAGAATAATGTTTTAACTGAAATGAAACTTGATGGTATTTCTAACTGAAATGAAATTTTCTGCACCCAATTTACTAGACTATGCTTTGTCCCAATAATACAAATATTATACTACATACCAAACATCTGTACGAATAATCGTTGTCATATAAAACCTTCGGTAAAGTAGCAACACAAAACTTATTTCATTTTACGCTGTAGCTTTTCCACAACTTAAAACTTTCCCATGAACCAATATAAAAGAAAAGCGTCACCTGCTCCCCATTTAAATAATCATCATACGCCCACGTGGCTTCCTGTTTGGAACATAAATATTTTGTTTTAACTTTTATGTTTCTTGAAAAGAAAATTTTCAAAATTGCGATTTCATTGAAAAAGAAATAGATTTCTTACAAAAGCATGCTTCGATTATACTCTGATTCATGCTCAGTGTCATCTGTATAATCATTTGTTACACATTGTATACATATCAGACTGTAACAAGCAAATGTCTATTATTCATATTCTTGAAAAGAAAATTTTCAAAATTGCGATTTCAATGAAAAAGAAATAGATTTCTTACAAAAGCAAGCTTCAATTATACTCTGGTTCATGCACAGTGTCATCTGTATAATCATTTTTTACACATTGTATACATATCAGGTTGTAACAAGCATATGTCTATTATTCATACATGTGATTCTGCGTATAAAATTGAATAGTAAATATTGGGAAATTCATTGAGAATTTTCAACATTTTCTGAAAAATTACACTTGTATACTGAATTTTGCCACAAATATACTCAGTTTAATTTATAAAGTGCACCTTTAGAATCTCTGTTTAAAAGTTTTTTAAAATGGTACCACTTGACATAATCTGAGTAGAAATCCTTTTTATACCTCTTACTTTATCATAATCTTCCTAGCTCTTTTTTATGTCGGACCTGTAGCTAGGTTTTTTTAACCATATGTTATTTGTACTCGTGATACAAGTATATATAAATATATTTATATATATTTTTTGTTTATTGTTATTAAATAGCTTTTATAAATCATTTGATAATGATAACACTAATATTTCTCATACTCTACTATCCGGTTAATATTTCTTTCTACCTTTTTAATTTCATTTATCATGGTGATCATGCACGGCTTATAAAGCCGTGCATGTTAATGGTGGATTAAAGTAATAGTACCGCTGTATTAAAATTCATAACCCAATGTACAGATATGCGGAAAAAAATGTTTCATACGTTATTAGTGTTTTAATTTCTTTCATCAATCTTTTTTGTCCAAAATTTTCAAGTCTTCAGCAAGCGTGAAGAAAAATGAAAATCAAACAATCTTGTAAATTGTATTGAAATAAAATTTTAATATGGCCGTAATTAAAAATGTTTTTATTTGAACCTAAAACTTGTTATGGTTTTTATAAGGTTTTTCTCTTTTAACGCTATTTCTGTCTCAGAAAGGAAAATATAACAGTAGCCCGGCTAATATATCTTATATTAAAGCAGTAAAGAAAGTATTTATATTTGTTAATACAAGTTGTGGACACTTGTGAGCGTCATCTCACAGTCCTAAATTCCTCCAACAATTACCTTTATAACTTTACTTCCTCACATTTGCTGTGTTGATTTAATATTTGCGCTGGTTTTAGTATAATCTAAACAATACATGTTTGAAAATTAAATATATTCTAACTATTTTTTATCATTAAAGAATGGATATCTTATTTTTTTTATATTTAACTACTTTTATTTTTGGAATATACTTATATAGAAAACATATTTTTCATGAAATTTATTCATTCGTTTTATAGCTAATATTGGAATATTTGAAATTCTTTAATATATTTTATTTGTCCAGTTATAAAACTTCAGAAAGCTAAGGACAAAGAGGATGCTCATATCGCTACGAGAGCGATCTCTAACAAGTATTTCTTGTTAGAGATCGCTCTCGTAGCGAATAGGTCAAATGTGCATAGATTATATGTGTGTGTGTTTACGTGTGTATGTGCGTGCGTGCTTGCGTGCGCGGGCTGGTGCGTATACCGCGCGCGCGCCTCTTTGTTTGCTGTGTATACATGTGAGTGTATGTGTGTGAGACACACACAGTGTCTGTGACCGTGTGTGTGGCTGTGTCTGTGCTGAGTGTGTCTGTATGTATGTGTGTGTGTGTCTGTGTGTGTGTGTTTATAGATTTATATCAAAGATATAGTAATTTATAAATTAATTTCAAGAGAACTGGACCATGGGTTGTGGTAGTTGATACGAGTTTAGATGACTTGTAGGCGCAGACAAAGAAGATACATTTTGAATATGTAAATTTAGTTTATTACGTAATCAAATTGTATTCCTATGATCAATTCTGTTGTTTAAGTTTATTTTGTTGTTAAGATACATTTCGAATATGTAAATTTAGTTTATTCCGTAATCAAATTGTATTACTATGATCAATTCTGTTGTTTAAGTTTAGTGCTCAACAAGTATGGTATTATTTATATATTTAAAACATAGATGAAAACTGTAAACTGGGTGGGATGAAAATTTATATTACAAGAATGATGGAGTTAATTGTTTAAATTTTATCTCAATTCTGTATAAAAGTACAAAAGATATAAAGTTGTCAGAAAAAATTGTGGTTTTTTGGCCGCTTTTTGAGACCAAACATTGGTGATTAAATCGTGGCTTGTGATGAGACACGAATTACAAAAAGCTTTGAAGATTAGTGTATGAACTATTCCAGAGATATAAAGGACGAAAACAATAAAAATCGACCTATGCATCACAAAGTTGGTAAAAAAAACTTAAAATATACAACTTTTAAAATCCAAATGGTCAACAATTTACAAAACTCAAACTAAACTCAAAAAAAACTCAAGGAACGTTATTTACAATATATTTCCGATTATTATCCGATAATTATCATAAGCAACAGCTATTTTGATATCTGCAAGATACGCTTTTTTTGCTAAAAAATAAATCAGAATATTGTCAATGTACTTATACAATTTTAGTAACAAGCATATTTGTAACAAAATTTTGAGGCAAAGAAATTTAAAGTGAATATTTTTTCATAAATATGAAATGGGAATTTAAGAATTTAAGTAATTTATGAACATTTCAAAAATAACTCTTATGCGTAGAATATTTTCTTATTTACTAAGTTACACTGCAAGGATTCCTTTGTACTCTTTGTATCTTTTATATTTCTGAAACGATGTCTGATATGCTCATCATATTTTTGTAGTGTTTACAGTCTGGTATTGTGTTAATTATATTTCAAGATAATTTGTTCGCTAAAAAACGGGTTATTCTTAAGGTCACCCTTTTGCCGGTCATGAATCTAATTAAATAGGATCCCCCTAAGATGTTCTCATTTAATACGTCACTAAAAAAAATTATATTTAGTAAATAATTTTATAAAAACTTTTATTCGATCATCCCGCTAATAATGCCATCAATTATATTGCAAAATTTGCCTCTATCAAAGGCAATTAAAGAAGAAGAAGAAGCTTATGAAGTGGACTTAGCACCGATATTAACAAATGCTACGGCATTGTCAGTTGTCAATGAGTTAATGTATTTTTTCCTCAGTCGTTTTCAAAATGACCTAAAAAATTTAATTCTACTATAAAAACGATCATTTCGAATTTTTTCAAATTTTGTGACAATAAATTGTTTACTTTAGGTACAAGCGACTTTCTTTGTTTACTAAATTTGTAAAACTTATATTATGTGCTTTTAGTTTTAGTTAGAAATGTGTACGAATTTACGGCTCTCTCGGGTAAGAAAATTGTTTTCAGTTGCTTCTACTGTATTTTAGTCACGATTGACGCTCAGCTATGTAATTATATTTTTGAAGCCGAAAATGAGTTTAATATACGAGTTTCAAAGAAAGGTTTAAGTTATATGTAAGTTATGATAACTATAAACACAAAATATTGTTCCAGGAATTCGACACGATAAAAGCGTATTATAAATCTTTTTAGGCCATTCGAAATGCTACTCGTTTATTGATCAAAGCTTGGTTGTGCCAATAAAAATAAAAATGTAGTAAATATTTTCGTGGCCCTATCTAAACTTATTTTCATCTTGTCACGTAGTAAGAAATTTCATTTGAATTACAATTAAGATATGACACAAAACGCGTTTGAGATTAACTTGAATAAACCAAATTTAAATTGGGTCCTTGCCACGAAATTAGCTAAATCTTCTAATTTCTTATTAAGTGCACAAGTCACTTCAAGTCTGGAGATGATACAGTACAGGTTATTTGAAGGAGGGATTTCGAAGTCGATAATGAATATAAATATAGATACAGTATAATATACTTATCCAATATTTATATAAATAGATATGCTTTATAAGTTATAAACGTTGTTATGATATGAATTCTTAAGTGTTTGAATATCGAAATGTATTGTGCAATGTGCGTTTAGTCCATGCACAATTTTAACCCGCATTAATCCACCTACACGTTTATATCCTGATGGGTTTGCAGCGTGCACGTGTGGAAAAATTCAATGATTTGACAAATTTCTAATTAACTTTTTGATTTCAGTCTTTTCATATAATTTTAACATCGTTCAAATTAATTCGATCGTATTTTAAATAGTTTTCTTATTTCTTTTTGTCTACCACGACTTATACACCTGATATCACCTAAGTTGAAAAATATATTAATTTACGCATTACGAAATAATATTTTGAATATCCTAACAGGATGACGGTGGCTGGCATATTTTTATTAAGCTAGTTGGTTTTGTTTGTGCATTGACCAGGCTTCTCTTTAACTCGAATTTGGCGTGCTGGTTTGGTTTGTCCGTTGGTCAGATTTTCTGCAAATGAACTTTATCTTACTTCAATCGGCATGGTTTGTATGTTGGTCAGCCTTTCCACAATCGACTATTTCTCTTAGAGTTCTCGTTATTTTTTCGCCTGTAATGTGTCAAGTACTCGACTCAATAGAGTTCGGATATCTACTTTACCCATGTCTCCTGCCGTGCCCTTTAATATGGATTGACTATAATATCACTAAAATGTATTTATAGGTTGGTCTTAATTTAAGATTAACTCCCTTTTTCATTTACATTTTCATTTTTCTCCTCATCACCCAATTTTTTTTGCTTCTTCGTACAATTTTAGATTGAAGATCGTTTATTATTAACTCGTTTTAGAAGGTATTACGGCCAGGTTTTACAAATAAATGATTGAAAATCTGACGAAAAGATCAGACAATCAACATATTCTCTTTCTTTTAAAGTTTATAACTTTTTTTCAATTCGAAATAAATAATGATGACTGGGAACCTCAGTATGATTTTGAACGTCAATTGGATGATTCCCAAATAAATAAGGCCCAATTATAACCTAATAAACAAAGAGTACAAAAATTTCCCCTTTTTTTATACATCTTCTTCCAAATTTATTAAGATATTTATGGACATATTAATATATACCCATTAATTTAAGGATTAATACTGTTCAAACAAGAATTAGAAATGATAAATCATGTATTAAGAATTAGAAATAATAATCATCTCAATGCGATTTTGAAAGTTAAATCCAATGTTACCTAAATAAATAAAAAGTACAAAAAATTCACATTTTTTTAAATATCTTGCTGTAAATTTATATAGATGCATATCTGAAACACACTTAAATTTAGTGCAGATAGGTTTAAAATTGTGGATAATGTGAAAGCGAAAGACGAACAGATGGACGGACATAATGAAGTTTCAAAGGTTTCTTGTTGGACTACAGAATCCAAGGAAAATGCACAAATACTGACTGTAGTATATTTTCATGTAAACTTGCATAATTATATCATCTAATTCATACCGTTTAATAATTACGAAGATCAAGGCAGTAGTCAATGGGTATACAGGACAATAGCAGTAGTATTCTGTAATTTACTCTCAGTATCATATGCTGGATTTTTTATTTATGTATTTAAGGAACCTAAAGAATACCCAACAATTTATTATGATTTATCTTTGTATAAAGTGTGGTGATTAAATCATTTGAAACATACTTTCATATAATTAGAAATATCAAGACAATTAATTGTTCATTTACTTAATATTAGAAATATCAAGTAAATGAACATATAGGATAACAATAGCAGGGTTCTCTAATTTACTTAAAATACTGTATGCTAAACCTATGTATTTATGTACCACTAACAACTGCCTGTGGCATATGTCACCTTATAATTCATCTCGATTTACTAAGCATATTTAGAAATAAGAACATTTACAGGAGCTTTTAAATACTGAGTCGAAACTTATTAAAGGGCTAAACTAGCAACAATATATGAGATGTTACAGATTAGGTTTATAATTATATATAATTTAGGTTAAGGATAATTCATTATGCAGTTATATGTAGAAATACCAACATTTCATTGATTCATTTCCTTTCACTTTGTATCATTTATATACAAAGGGAAGTTAATGTATTAAGTAAACTTCTTCTTTCTCACTTGGTGTTATTTAACATAGAGTTAAATGCTTTCAAAACTCTTTCTTTTCTCCTTGCAAAAATTTATATGAATTTTATAGTAGGTTTTTATTCTTGATTCACTTTATTTCATCTACATAATCACAATTAAAACTGTTTTTAGATTTCCGTACGTCAAAAGGCCAAAACCTAATATTTATAGTGAGACTTTGTTTTGGGCACTTAGAAGAAATGTTTTATTTCTATTTTTATTAAATTTAATAATCTAGGAATATAACAAAAACTTAATTTCCAATATAAGCAATAAAATAAGTTGAGTCCGATTTATATCTTATTTGTTTTGTTGGTGCAAATACTCATGAAGTTAAATGCAAAAATAAGACGCATTTTCATTATAACACAAAATGAATTAATTTTTTTGGTATATGTTTTGAATAACTTAAAAAATCGTATCGTTTCTACCATACGATTTTTTAAGTTATTCAAAATATATACCATACTATATAAGTTATTCAAAATGTATTCAAAATATATTTTTAAGTTATACAAAATATATAAAAATCGTATCGAGAGCTACGAAAGCACTACATACTACTAGTTACAGTACAAATATTTAAGTTGCATAAATTTAACAGCAAGGTTACTAAGTTGATACGACAATAATATAAAAACCTAAAAAGTCTAGAGACAAAGAATGTGAGAGCTACGAAAGCACTACACACTACATGGGTTTGTGGTGACTGCCGTAACACCCTCCGTTGTCGTTCGTGCATTGATGATTGACATTGATAATACGACCATAACATGATGATAACACGGTAATTACAACACGTACTCGTCTGGCGCTGTCACATTGCCATCGATCCCTATATTATCACTGTTTTTTTATGCCTGGATGTTTGGACAGTCACTGGACGCTGTATGTATCGATGGTCCAGTTACGAAATAGCTTTGCGTCGTTTTTTCATTTTCTTTTCGACGCTTTCGTAGCTCTCGCAATTCTTTGGCTCTAGACGTTTTAGGGTTTTTATATTATTATCATATCAACTTAATAACCTTGCTGTTAAATTTATGCAACTTAAATATTTGTACTGTAGCTAGTAGTGTGTAGTGCTTTCGTATCTCTCGCATTCTTTGACTCTAGACTTTTTAGGTTTTTATATTATTGTCGTATCAACTTAATAACCTTGCTGTTAAATTTATGCAACTTAAATATTTGTACTGTAACTAGTAGTGTGTAGTGCTTTCGTAGCTCTCGCATTCTTTGACTCTAGACTTTTTAGGTTTTTATATTATTGTCGTATCAACTTAATAACCTTGCTGTTAAATTTATGCAACTTAAATATTTGTACTGTAGCTAGTAGTGTGTAGTGCTTTCGTAGCTCTCGCATTCTTTGACTCTAGACTTTTTAGGTTTTTATACTATTGTCGTATCAACTTAATAACCTTGCTGTTAAATTTATGCAACTTAAATATTTGTACTGTAACTAGTAGTGTGTAGTGCTTTCGTAGCTCTCGCATTCTTTGACTCTAGACTTTTTAGGTTTTTATATTATTGTCGTATCAACTTAATAACCTTGCTGTTAAATTTATGCAACTTAAATATTTGTACTGTAACTAGTAATGTGTAGTGCTATCGTAGCTCTCGCATGTATTTGGCTTGAGACTTTTTAGGTTTTTATATTATTGTCGTATCAACTTAATAACCTTGCTGTTAAATTTATGCAACTTAAATATTTGTACTGTAGCTAGTAGTGTGTAGTGCTTTCGTAGCTCTCGCATTCTTTGACTCTAGACTTTTTAGGTTTTTATATTATTGTCGTATCAACTTAATAACCTTGCTGTTAAATTTATGCAACTTAAATATTTGTACTGTAACTAGTAGTGTGTAGTGCTTTCGTAGCTCTCGCATTCTTTGACTCTAGACTTTTTAGGTTTTTATATTATTGTCGTATCAACTTAATAACCTTGCTGTTAAATTTATGCAACTTAAATATTTGTACTGTAACTAGTAATGTGTAGTGCTATCGTAGCTCTCGCATGTATTTGGCTTTAGACTTTTTAGGTTTTTATATTATTGCCGTATCAACATAATAACCTCGTATATTATATATTGCAAAATCATAAATGTGCGTACCTCTGATGGTGGATGGTGAAAACACGTGTTCTACGATCACGGATGTTTAAAACCTTAACAAAATTGACTTTTGTTCATGTTCTCTAATCAGTTTATTTAGAATATGAACGTAAAAGAAGACTTGATTTCGTAACATTAAATTATTTTCGCTCAGATAGAATTTGACCGAAAATATTAAAATTGATCTCGAACAAATGTGCATATAATTGGGGAAATTGTTCAACCTACTCTGGTTGTGGGAACCGGAAACTTTTCATATTTTGTAAAACAACTTTTGATGTGCGCATATTTTGCTTTACAAATAATCTATATTTTATATGATTACATACGTACAAATGTAAAGTACTACGTAGTACATGTGGTGCTTAAACATGAAACTTTTGAGAAACATTTAAAACGGTTTTATGCAAGATTATACAGTTAAGATCGAAATAAATATTTTTTATTCATAACTGAATATAAACTACGATGTCACACGATTATGCAATATTGTATCCAATGTTGCACGGGTATGATTTTTACGCCGTGCGGATGAGTTGATTTTATTATTACTGTTGGAATATTTTGAAACCAAAGGAAAAATTGTAAGAAAAAAATTTAATTTTTATCGTATATCTATTTTTCAATATTGAGGAAAATATTATCGTTACATTTCTCTCACATCTAGCTATAATAAAATTATAGAGGCAAAAGAGCTAATACATTTGATTTATTTTTATACATTAAGTATGCAGTTGACACACAGTGTGGACTTATTGTTACGAGACCAAATCTCATACAAGCAAACAAAATAACAATAAAAGTAAAGTATATTTAGGCAGACTGCAACGCATTGAAAAATATTAATTATGAAATATATACACTTGAGTACTTGTATGCATATACATATTTCTATACACATGCACGTATACATCCCAATACACACATGCAAACATACACACATGCTCTCGTGCGCTCACACACACACACACACACACATATATATATATATATATATATATATATATATGTATATATACATATATGTGCATACTCTTATATACAAACGTACAAATAATTTGGGAGGAAGGAAGGAATCAGGATATGAAAGGAACAAGGAAGTTATATTATTAGAATTTACAAGAGATATAATTTTGTTTCATCATTCTTAAGTGCATTTGCAGAGAACGCATTGCATATATCTGATTGTAATTTATTTCTCCACTTTTTTATTTTATAAATAAGTGAGTTTAGGGCTTATAAATAAGCTATAGAGCTGAACGCCATAGTTTTTGGAATTTTTGCCCGTACGTCTGTCTGTTTCTTTGATCACGCATTGTGTAAAATCTACTTGATAGAATTACATGAGGGTTTCATTGATACTCTTTAGGCGCTGAGAAGGATATAAGAAATTAAATGTTTTTAGTATATCCGATTGCCTGTCAGTACGTTTTGTTTATTTAATTTATATATACTGGAAATATTAAGGAACAACTATAGTAAAATGAAAGAAAGAAGAAGTTTCCTAAATACATTAAATTTACTTCGCCTATCAGTACGTTTTGAATATTTAATTTATTTATAATGGGTATATTAAGGAATAACTGAGAAATCTACTATACTTCACGTAAGCCTACTATAACTTCACGTTCAAATATTAATCATATTTCAGTAACTACAAGATTGAGGATATCAAGATCCTTGTGGTTTTCTTGGAACGTTTCCATAAGCCCAATTTTTTTTAAATTTTAAGTTAAGTTGTTTAGATAATAGGACGGGAATTTTATGTATTTTCGTCGGTTTATCTCGAAAGATTTAATATATGAAATTGAGAAAAAAAGTTTTATAATCCTCATAACTAGCCCTTTTTAACTATACTCCACGCTATGTATGGAAAGAGACTTTTTTTATATAATCAGGTAAATTTTCCTAATCTTTTGTGAATACCTCTGCGGAATTCTCTACATCAAGTAGATGAAATAAAGTGCATATTGTGTCACGTCGTTCACCATACATATTATATTTTAGTGATGTCCATATTTTTGTAAAAATGTTTTACAATGAAAAAAATAATACATATAATAAATAATTAATTGAAACTTCTAAATAGGAAAAGTATACAGTTTTTGGGTCATTAAATTGAAAGAGTTAACATAAATTTAGTTTCCGCACAAAAGAATGAGAAAATTATAATATGCAATTTATAACTTAAACCCAATATTTAACGAGATGCTAAAAATATTTAATAAACTCTCTTATAATGAATGCTAAATAGAGGGCTAGTCACGTCATAAGACAGTCGTGTCTTGTACGGGGTGTTTTCGCGCGAATTATAGTTCGTCAGTTTTTAAGCCGTTATAACTTTTTAATGAAAAGTTCTCGGTACAATATATTTATTTTAACCGTTTTTAATATTATTACTTATTCTATTCCAGTAATAAAACAAATAAAGTCAAATAAACAATACAAATATAGTCAAATAAAACAAATATAGTCAAATGGGAAACAAGCTATGAAAATAGACCCGAAAAGGTCAGCGAAAAAGCTATATAGTGTTACACAAAGAGCGAAAATTTGTATCTTGACAACAACATAGCAAATATAATATCAGCTTACAGTTTATTTTAATTAATTTAGGTAATGGCCACAATTTAAAAAAAAAGCAAAAGGTGTTCATTGTTTTTTGTAATTAATTCTTAATAGTTTTTATATATTTCGCTAGATTTTTATTGTTTTCATTTCTTCTTAACCATTTGTAAAATATATGCGTTTTTTATATATTTTTTTATTTTACATTATAACTACAATTGTTGTGTTATTTTTTAATATTTGTCATCAATTTATGAGTTTTTAAAAATGATATCTCATTGTCGCCTGTTTCTTTTAATAAAAAAATATATAGTTTTTGTGCTAGCAAATAATTATTTATTTGCTAGCTAGCAATTAAGGCGCTTTTTATTTTGCATTATGGTTATAATTTTTGTTATTTTTTAATCTTCATCGTCAATTTATGAGTTTTTTTAATGTTTCTTTATTTGTAACATTCAGGCCTGTTTTTGTCTGTTTACCTTAAACAAAATGTATAAAGTTTTTTGTGCTTGCAAGTATATATTTTTAGAAATATATCATTATGTTATTTTTAGAAATATATAATTATGTAACAAAGTAATAAATGTAAATCAAATAAATGTTTTGTGAAATAAAATAAATATTCATTAAAAAAACCAAAGTATTTTTGGAAACAGGAACTACCGTTGACGTGAGCATATTTAGACATAATGACAAACGTATCACTAGCATATTTCTGTCTACTACAAACAAAATATTAAAGATTTTTTGCTGCAAAAAGTGGAACTTGCCGCTATCTTGGCGGTAAGTTATTTTCTCTTTCTTCTCTTCTATCGTTGAAGAAACATAAGAACTAATTTTATTTTTTTATATTTCATTCATATCATCATTGATAAGGGATAAAGGATACCAGTTTAAATCCATTTGGCTCATTAGTATAACGCGGGTTTATGGGTTAAAAAATAAGTTATTAAATCGTTCATGGGAAAGAATAAAGAAGATATAGCAACAAGAATTTCGTTATATGGTAAAATCTAGTAAAAGGAAAAATTGCAAAAAGTTCATTTAATCAAATTAATAAATGTATATTTGTTACCGAGATCTATACGAGAAAAATGATCCTTATCTATAACTTAAATATGCAATGCGGACCATTAAACCCCAATTCAGCATGTATGAGTGATAGAAAATGTCCAAAAAAATACTCAAAACCATGATGAATTGGATGACATATTAAAATGAAAAAAAATAAACCAGTATTGTAAATAGTTAGAATAGGTTTTCATTAAAAATTGTTTGCCTCTTATATTTTAAAGTTATCCTTTTGTTCCAAACACAAAACAATCTCATATCAACTTCCTGAGCCAAGCCGGGTATCCCAGCCAGTAAATAAATAAGTAAAATCTAGTAAAAGGAAAAATTACAAAAAATTCACTTAATAAAATAATAAAAGTATATCTGTTACCGAGATCTATACGAGAAAAATGATCTTTATCTATAACTTAAATATGCAATGCGGGCCATTAAACCCCAATTCAGCATGTGTGAGTGATAGAAAAGTCCAAAAAATACTCAAAACCATGCTTGGATGACATATTAAAATGAAAAAAATAAACCAGTATTGTAAATAGTTAGAATAGGTTTTCATTAAAAATTGTTTGCCTCTTATATTTTAAAGTTATCCTTTTGTTCCAACCACCAAACAATCTCATATCAACTTCCTGAGCCAAGCCGGGTATCCCAGCTAGTAAATAAATAAGTATAATCTGAAATATTTTATCGCATCGAGCTATGTACAAAATCATAAAAAACTTAGCACCCACATTGTCATTAACTTAGAACTTTATTCCATAATGCTATAATTTAATTTAATTTTTTCCATGATTTAATGATAAACGATTTCATTTTGTAATTAATTGTTGCTAACAAATTATATATATTTTTGTGAAAATAAGTGTACTCAATAAAGTTATTGAAATTGCTCCTTCAAAGTAGCTGTGACGAATTATATCCAGCTTAAAATAATTAGTGGCCCTTGTGGTCTGCGTTGTAATATTACTGGGACCGGACAGGCGAATTTAAATACACGGTGTGACAGCTTAATAACAAATAAGAAGCTTTTAGCTTCAAAGTGTTTTTGACGAAGTTGATAACTTTTAAAATTGTGAGTTTACTTTTAAATACATTTTCCGCAACCTAGTTACTTTATATTATTATTTTACTTGATAGCGTACTGATATTTTATTTATTATAACGGTATCATGAGCGAAGAAACTGTTTACGCTAAATAATAATTTTTCCATTTTTGTGGTACATATTTTACAAAAACTGCACTATGTCTAGATAATAAATACAACAGAGTAATTAAAAATGACGTCCAAACGTGCTTTCAAAGAAAACTTTGGTAAACTTTTAATTGTTAGAGGAAAAAAATTGCAATTAAATTTTTATCTATTAAATGGTACATTTGTAGTGCTCTCCAACCTTTGGCGTATAATTTCCTTACAAAAATTTTAGCATATTAAAAGCATCGCAATTATGATAACACATATTGAAATCATTTTTTCTTATTTTCGCATTGTTCTATATTTCATTTTGTGAGTTGAAATTGTGCACATCTATTTTTTATAGCAGTTCAATAGAGTAATTCTATTCTATTATGTTATGTATCTTTGGTGTTAAACAGGTTCCGGCCACCGCCTTAGTTAGCAATATATCTATTCATTCTTGTTGTTGGACAGATTTTGCTTATCGCTTTAGAAAATCGACACGTTTATCCCTTACTGGCATTACACTTATTGGATTTATATTTATTTAGCACGCCGCACGCCTTCAATATACTTGGTTTCTAAATTTTTGAGTATTTAATAGATATTTCTATTCGATGATAAATATGTAGATCGTACTAGAAATTACTAGTGGGTTCAGCACACAAGGATACAAAAATCGTTAAGAGTATGGTTGACAACAGATACCATCATTGTCGTGTTGTTGTCCGAAAGTTCCACAGTACATTTTGGCGTTGTGATTATTTCTTACGATATATTGTTCTCTGTAATTGTAATACGTTTATTTTAATTATAACGACTAGTTAATTTTTAAGGAACCCGACAAGGTCCAGAATCCATAACAATACAAACGTATATTTAAATATAAAACCCTCCCAACAATATTTTCTACCACTTTGCTTTTTTTCATTCATATAATAGTTTATTTTCTAGGGTTCAAAAAATTTTCTCTAACATTAAATTCCTATCATACATAGTTCCGTCTTACTTTATTATATATTCTTTTTCTAGGTCTCTTAATTAATAAATCCTAGAATCACCAATAAATGCAAACTATCATAAAACAGTCTTACTGCCCTCAATTCCACTTTTCTTTTCATACATAATTATTTTTAATGGCAATATATTTAAACTATTAATGACAAAATAATTTTTGTCGTGAATAGTTTAAATATATTGTCATTAAATGCTTCAGGAATAAATACAAATTTATTTTACCTGCAAATGATTAAACATAATTTAAGGTGTGCAATCCGACCAGAAGAAATTTGTTTTTTCGATTTTCATCGTTATATTTAAAAAAAGTGTTTTTTATATAAAAATATATATATAGTTTAATAGTATTAAATAATATAGTATTTAGAAAAAAAATTTGGACTTCCTATTTAAATAATCTGAAAGGATAAAATGAAATAGATACACAAAATCTATATGTAAATGTAGCTTTTAATTGACGGATTTTACAAAATATTGATTGAATACCAAATCACTACCGATGAAATGAAAAACTGCGATTTTCATAGAAAAATGTATTCGCTGAAGTTAATGAAAAAATTTTGCACAGAAAATAAAAAATCTTCAACCAAAAACTAGTTCGTGACATAATTAGAGTCAGATTTTTTTGGTTGTGAAATTTAACAACCAGTTTTCAATGAGATAGCCAATTAATTTTTATGAGCGTCATCTATTCCTGCAAGAAGTATTCCTATCAGCAAGAAATTATGATTTGAAGGGTATAGAGATCACAACAATTTTAAATCTTAAATATTTATTATGTGTAATACATAATACACTTAATATTTACCGAAACTTGAAGCTGTAGCGATTACAGTATTAAAACGTTATATTTTATAATCAAGTAAGTAATTTTTCTCTCAAACATCTTCATATCAAAACACGTTTTCCTTTTAGGAAATTATGACCATTTTAAAAACTAAAGAGAAAGGCTATTAAAAGCTAAAAATGGTCTAATCTGTATGTTTAAAAATAAAAACAAACAAAATTACATACAGACAAGTTACTTACTTGTTATACTGCGGAATTAACATTTTTATGACCAAAGACGCCATTTGAATCTTATTATAGGTAATATTTATTTTATGTATTCTTCCATAAATTATTTATTACTACTTACTTTCTACTTATTCATCAATAGATCATTAAGTCACCTACATGATCACATTGAAGGTAAAAAGGTAAAATTTTCTACCTTACGGTCGGTAAGTAATATAAATAACATTTTCAGCGCTAGCCACAACCGCAGCGCAACTGCAAAACTTTCTAACTAGATAAATACTCCAGCATGGATAGTTAAAGAGGGCGGTGGACGATACTTTCAGTGGACTCGAGCAGAAGTTCTAAATTGTACGAAAGTTTGAATTAAGTACTAGAAAAGAAGAGCTTATTGAAGTCTTTGTTTGTACAAGTATGAGATGTAGTTTGAATAGTTGGCTAAATTTGAAATATTTGAATAAGTTATTACAGATTGATGTAGAAGTAACAAAGAAATTTTGCAAAAATGTTATTAATTTATTACAAACCTATCAATTATGCCAGATAAGAAACGGTAACAACAAAGGGAAAAGAAGTAATTAAACCAAAACGTAAGAAATACTCATATAATCTTAACTAATATTTTATTTAAACAATTTTAAATATCAAAAATATCTCCTAATATTGGAAAAGATATTTGGAAAAGTTAATATAATTTTCTCAGTAGGTTTAATTTAGAGGCTATAAAATATCTTTAAAAAAGCCACTACAAAAAAAGAAGATAATAGAAAAAAAGAAATAATTTACTCAAAGTAAAAACGTTATTAAGTTTAAATTTACATTATAAATTAAATTCAATCATAATTTTTTTTTCAGTTGATAGATAGTGCTGACACAGATTTAAAAAATAAGTAACTTAGTTATTTGTTGCGAATAAATAGGTACTCAGTCTGAGTTAATTATTTTTTACTTTTTAGTATCTACTTTTTTTGTGGTCGATTTTTTAAAATATATCTTATTTATGACCTTTTAGTGATCAATATATTAATATTAATCATCATACTATACCTAACATTCAAATATTTTGTTTCTTAGAATATTGTATATTTACTGAAAGTCACAGGTAAAAGCTAGTATATAGATAATTTTCTCTTTAGGGGTTTCATTCTCCAAATCCAAAACTCAATATTAGATTTTCCAAAATAATAACAAAAGTAACAATTAACTAGTAGAAAATATATTGAAACACAATTGATTTACCAGAATCCCTTAAGGAGTTGGATTATTTATCTTCAGAACTCATCAGCAGACTTCGATCTGGTCAAAGATGCAGTTATTTTGGAAAGTAAAAACTACTAGTGGAAAATATCTTGAATTACATTTGATTACCATACGATAAAGAGTTTCATTGTTCATCTCCAGAATGAATCTCCAAACTCTGACATGATCGTTAGCATAGTTAATTTGCAAAGTAACTACTAGTAGCAAATATTTAAAATCACGTTGAATTTACTACCATCCGTTAAGTCATTCCATTATTAATCTTCAGAACTCATAATTAGATCCTAATCTGGTCGTCGGTGTAGTTATTTTGCAAACTAACACTACTAGTAGCAAATATCTTTAATCACTGTTAATTTATATATCCGTTAAGAAATTCCATTATTCATCTCCAGAACTTATCATCAGACCCTGCCCTGGTAAGTAGTGTAGTTATTTTGCGAAGTAGCAAATACTCATAATGAATATCTTGAATCATACTTGATTTGCTGCCATTCGGTAAAAAAATCCATCATTCATTTCCAGACCTCATCATCAGATCAGCATTATATTTATTTGGAGCCACCCCTCTAGTACCCTAAAGCTGAGCCACTCGGTAAAGAATTGCCGTTGCACATACTTAAAAAAAGATTCCGATGAATTGAGAACCTCCTCCTTTTTTTGAAGACGGTTAAAAACACCCAAATTTCCATTCCATTACAGAAGTGCTCTTTTATATCCCTTTAGATTCTAAAATAATTTTAAGCTATTAATATTTTGATACGTGAAGTCTCAACGTATGATTAATTACGTAATTAAACAACAACAAAAGGCGTAGACGCCAAAAAAGGGTAGTAGTATTGTAAAGCAAACCCCCCTGGCCGCTATCTTTACCTTGCAGCACCACGCTATTAACGACGAAATAACTGACATCGGACTATCCGACATAATTGGTTTTACCTTTCATCGTATAATTGAAGAAAGTTTAATTTTAATTTATAAATTAATTCGATTAGGATTAAAATTTTTGACGGATTTTTTTTTTGGAAAAAGTAAACACATGTACTCTTGTCAATGAATGCAAATAAATATTTAAATAATTGAATAGGCAAAGAATTTTTATTAATACATAATATACACGTTTATATATCTATATACATAAAACACAAAATCCGCTTCTCTGTCTCTTTGCTTATGACGAATTTCACTAGATGGTATTTGGTGCAGTCTTCACTGTCATAGAGATTATTTATGCAGAGGTTAAATGTGAAACATTACTATAAATTTACAAGCTATCAATCTGTGTTAATATCTGTGAGACGTATCCTTTTATGCGAATAAGCACGAAGCACTACTGACGGTGCCATGACATTTTTTCCAAGAAACGAAAATGAATTGTATATATTTTTTTTATTTTTATCTTTACGAAAATTGCAAATCATAATCAAAATGTATGTTGCGAATTAAAATTATTATCGGATAGCTGTCGCACTGAAGACATGGTTAATTGACTTTTTTTCTATTGAAAAATGGCAAAAAACGTATATTTTTTTGAAAAGAAAAATTCCTTGTAAGTTAAAAATCATTTCAAAAAAAGCAATCTTATTTTTTAATATCTTATCAGCAAGTAAATATTTGCGGGTACGGTGTTCGAGAAATTACTGCAGCGTGAAATTGATATTGGCGGCGAGCTCATTCCAATTCCGAAGTTGAAATTGCATTCGATTTAAATGAAAATTGTTGACAAATAGTCCATGTCCAAGCAATGTCAGAAGCCCGCGTACAATTTCTTAACCAGTGAAAATGTTCAACCAATTTAAAATTTACGAAAACGCTTGGCTCTATTAATCAAATTTGGAAGTGGTTTTTGTTAAATATGTAGTATAAGGCAACTTAGGTAACTTAGTGATTTTGCACACAATTTAATACGGCTTTGTTAACCGAGGTATTCATCGTTTTATTTTCGTTTCTAATTCTTTTATTTAATGAAAATGCAAATATTTTGCAATATGAACTGTAATATTTAAAATAGTTTTAAGTTTTATAACAACTAACAAAATGATGAAATGCATATGCTTATTTATATCACAATGACACATTTACAACAACTTTGAGGTCAAGCGATTTCTTAGCTTATAATACAAGCTTTTTGATGTACATTACAATTCTACTCGGTTTTAAACCTTTAACAATTAAATTTGTATCATTTTGAACACATCAACTATTTCTGGCCAACTTATTTTGATAGCAATTCAAATAGTTCGTAGTGAAGGAAACAATAAAATTATACACCACAGATATTAAACACCATCCATCATGCATGAGAAAGAATAAGAGACGCCGTAAAAAAAACGAGGAAAGACTAAGCGGTTTGTCTCTTTCGCTCCTACAGTAACGTGAGTATGCTCTCTCTCTCTCTCATTGATGGTCATGCCAGACGATTGGAGAGTTAAGTACTTTAGGTATTCTAACTAAATATATTATCATACCCAAAATTATGTAACTGTTATGTTGCTAATATTATAACCCTGAACATTTGGATACTTGTTTCTCAATCACGCCTAAACTTTTGTACAATATTTCATTACACTTGAGGCTCGGGAGTCAAATCCTCCAGGTAAATCCCGCCATTTTAATTAAAAATTGATGCCGGGAAAGTGACGGAAAAAGTAAATAATGTTGTAAATGCAAAAGTTAGTTTATTCGTTTATTAATCTCTTCTTTACTCCTCAGTAACTTAATCGATTTCGGTAAAATTTTGCGTACGTAAAGCTCGTATCACGAAAGTAAACACATGAAAACAATTTTTATCAAAGAATAAAAATTGTTTTTTTTTGTAATAAAAAAGTCACATTGTTAGAAATAATGATGTAATCGTAATATGACCCAAATTTTACAAATAATTTCTAAATCATAACACTCTTTTTTCCTTTCCACATATGAGTGTAGTCGTGGGTCAAACCTGGAAATTAGATAAACGTATCAAAGCCCGTTAAGTTTGCAAGGTGAAATTAAAGACTTTCTAAAGATATATAAGTATTTGAATATTATGATCTCGTACAACTTTCTTTAATTCGACCATTCTTCGACTTTACATGTGAAAATGAAGACACATCCTGATTTAGACAGTATTTCTGTTGATGAAGTGAAGAATTTGGTGAAGAATTAGAACAAAGTAAGATTAGTAAACCCACTTAATAAATATATTAATAGAATACATAACCAACCTAAGGTTTATTAACTTTACCTAATTAAATTCAATTTTCGAATTCGTTAACAGAATCACACACGCATTTTTAGTTCAATTTTTGACATCATTTATTAGATTATTTTTTCGTATGCCGCTCGCGGAAAAATTTAGTTCTGAATGTGTGTGTAAAATGTCTAATATACAAGTATATGAGACTATTTTGTAAAGTGGTTTATATTTTAATAATTTAGTATGAGTTTTAATAGAATGAATTTATTTAGATTAAACCTAATGGAAAATTTTAATAAAATTCACATTGCTGTCACCATTCATTGTCACTAGTGTCGAAAAATTGTAGTGCTTATCGATATTTTAATTTCTTAACGATGTATAGTATGAAACTTTTAAGAAAACTAAAAAATAAGAGGCGGTAATATGATATTCGATGTAAATGTAATTGTTATTAACAAAACTCACAAAATTTTCATTACGTTGAATTATATGTTTCGATGGGCAAACTTAAATTAAAATATTTTAATATTTTTTTTCAAATTTGAGAAAAATGATCGACTGTCCAAAAAATAAGAAATTAATTTGAGAAAAAAGTTTTTTGAATTTAATTTCAATCTTGACTCCAAAAAAATATTTTGGTATATTAACTACAAGCATATGCGAAGTTTAACGAATGCGAAATAGAGACGGCTTGTTTTTCTTTGAAATGCAGAATCCCAAAAAAATGTGTATTTTGATTTGTGAAAATTTACTGAAATCACTGCGTAGACTGCCGGCCAGTAACCAGTATTCAGTGTGGGTCTAAATACAAGCATTTAATATTCATTTCATTTAAATATTCACATTTAATGTTTAAAATTATATCGCACCACTCTGCATTCCTACTTTACGAAAAAAATATGTGCACTATTAATTTCATCACAAAAAAAATATTTAATTTTCTGCTTTGAAATTGTTTTCAAATTCTCGATAATTTACATTAGCAAATGATGTCAGAAGAACGTCATGTAATAAAAACTTAAAAAGTCTAAATTTATAACGATTATTTCTAGTTCCCATAATTCATTACTGGAACAAAATGTTGCTGAAGTTGTTAACAGTAAAATTTATTGCATTGTTTACTTTTCCTTTAAAATTCTATACTCGAAAGGTTTGAAGGGAACTATTTTGCGGTCACCCGGTTGTCTGTCAATCATCATTCTGTAGCTTCTAAACAATAAATACGTTGTGCAACAAATTATATAAAACGATAATCCAAGCATAAGCAAAAAGACTTCTAGTACTGAACACGGATCTCTCCCTTGGATTCCAATAAAGGTTAATCCCGTGCTGTTTAAATCAAACGACTTTCAGGTCATCTAACTGCCTAGCGAAGGACCGTCCCAATCTGCCTCTTCCAGTACGTAGTCGCTATACAAGAACCTTTCTTCTCAAGCAGTCCTCGGCTCTGGCCGATGCGACTTATATGCAGCGTACGACTTATATCGGTGATATTAGGTCTCCAACGGATCTCATCATTACGCATCATATATAGCCAATCTCGAGCATATCCTTTTTTAAAGCTTGCCTAGAGTCTTTTTACAAGATAACTTGGAGTCTTTTTATGAGGCTTTTTGTAGGGGAGTCACTTCCCAAAATTCAACATTTGGAAAACAAAAAGCCAAACTAAGTTCAAACATACAAATATTTAGTATTCCTTTCACTGGGTTAAATATCAATTGTTTGTTGGGTTATGATAATGGGACAAATATGTGTGGTGGACATAATGACCTCCAAAAAAGGCAGGTTCTAATAAATGTTGGGCCATTTTGAAATTTAATATCACAAATTAAATTTGAAAGCATTTTTGCGATACTCTGTGGTGTAGTACAATAAGAACTATAACTTCTCTAAAATATTATTTTGGAGAGGTTTCCGATGCTCTCTTTGAAATATTTGAAAATTATGGAAGGTGATAAATACAAAAACAAGTTCGTTTGTTTTGTTTATTCTTTATTCAGAGCACAATCGAAGAGCTAATACTCATAAAATTTTATATATCTATAACCTTTATTATACAGATAAATTTAGAACACCTTACATCTTGACAGGGTTAGATACTAGACAGAGAGCTGATTTTATGCACATTTCTAAATTTTTTGATAATATACAGTATAAAATAAATTTTGAATTGTATGCTTTGTTAAAGTCAATATTTGGCTATCACCGTTATTTCTCCATTATTAATAATATGTGAATTTTCCTGATAAATACATCCGCGTTAATGTATATAAGTTATTAATATATTTTGCGAATACTAAAAACTCGAAAAACTCATGAGAGGAAGTCAGCTATGCAAATATGGTAAACTTTGATTTGTAGGTGCAACAACGTCTTTTACGGAAATCACTTCGTTCTAAGAACGCAGTAGTATAAAAGATTTTGATTTCAACGAGTTTATTATTATAGATACCGATTCATAATTGATTATCAATGCTGTTAAGGCGGGCGAGAGTCAAAAACAAGATGTATCTCTAATTTTAGTTCAGATAAATATCAAATACGTAGTATATATACTTATAATTGCTTATTCAAAGTAATAATTACTTTTGAAAATATCGATGTATAAACAAATTGTTCGCCTGTGTATTATCATTATAGTTTATGTAAATTAATTATTAACTAAAGAATGAAGTATGTAGGAAAGAAAGAATCAAATGTTCTATTATTTTCAGATCAAAAGAATTCTCAATATTTTCTCATATTCTTTCTTCTTATTTAATATTTATTCATATTAAAATATTATGATAATTACGAAAAAGTTAAACTTTAAAAGTAAACACAATTCAATTTCATATATATTAAATTAAAGTCTCTTTTCGTGATTTTCCAATTTTCGGCTCTAAAATATTTTTTATTTGCATATATGATTATTCAAACTAATGCAATGTTAAAAAATTGTGTCCCCGCTTATCTCTCAGTTTGTCTTTATGAACGGACTTAACTAAAAACTATTTACTCATTTTACATAGTTTATAATAGATTATAACTCTGGTATTAACTTAGTTTTTTGTTTCATCGTGATATCTCAAATTATACCATGGTTTTGATGACTAAAAGAAGAAAATGTTGAGTGGAAAATTAAAGTAAGTCGCCCCTACACGTAGCAGTGGACTCTAGGAGCACGCGAAGGTGAGCGCGGAAACTAGGGGAGAGTGCAAGTCGGTCCGCACAGGGTTAAAACTAAATTAATTATTTGTGTTTAAAATCAAAGCTTAAAATGGACGTATTAAAATACTACACTTGCATTTCAGAACTCCATGTGGAAGAAGTCGCTAGGCACCGATAGTATTACAATAAATTTTAATGAAAGGAAATGATGTGTACTGAAGATAACTCTATCCTATTTGATATTGAATATATTTGGCGTTAATTCTGTAGAAATTCATTATTGATAATTAAATGAAAATAAGTGATGTAGTATTATTTCTACTTTCTTTAAATTCTTTACCTCTTTGCTAATAGCCTTTACGATCTTTGCTAATAGCCCACCTGAAGATGTTGTAATACAACGAAACCTAGGAAGAACTTAAAGAAACTAGAAATAATAGTACATCACGTAATTTCATTTATTTATCTATCCTACTTATTAATTTGTGATTGTTCAATATTCAATGATTTAGCTACTCTGTGACAATAGCATTTAATGTTGGTCTTGTATCACCTTATTCTATTATAATAGTTTTAATTAGTGTTTAATCGATGCTACTTAGTGACTCAAAATTTAAATGTCCTTCCTATCAGTTCGAATGTTACTTCATCATTGTTTTATCGCGATGAGAACAGTTTTTGGAAAATAATTCCAAGAACTTGATTTTATATTGTAATTGGATCATCATAAGTGATCATATTCAAATATAATGTAGTAGCATTTTATGATAAAAACAAAAATACCATAGAAATAATTATAATGTAGTCGCATTTTATGATAAAACAAAAATAGCGTAGAAATAATTTATCGCGATGAGAACATTTTTTGGAAAACAATTCCAAGAACTTGATTTTATATTGTAATTGGATCATCATAAGTGATCATATTCAAATATAATGTAGTCGCATTTTATGACAAAAACAAAAATATCATAGAAATAATTATAATGTAGTCGCGTTTTATGATAAAACAAAAATACCATAGAAATAATTTATCGCGATGAGAACAGTTTTTGGAAAATAATTCCAAGAACTTGATTTTATATTGTAATTGGATCATCATAAGTGATCATATTCAAATATAATGTAGTAGCATTTTATGATAAAAACAAAAATACCATAGAAATAATTATAATGTAGTCGCATTTTATGATAAAACAAAAATAGCATAGAAATAACTTATCGGGATGAGAACAGTTTTTGGAAAATAATTCCAAGAACTTGATTTTATATTGTAATTGGATCATCATAAGTGATCATATTCAAATATAATGTAGTCGCATTTTATGATAAAAACAAAAATACCATTAAAAAATACATTAGACTAATTTAAATTAATAGAACGCCAATGGTTTCGATTTAAATTTATTCACTTCCTATCCCTTTTGTTTAACAAGTTGTAAACATTTGCAAAAAAATTAGAATTAAAAATCTGAATTACAGTTTTGAAACTACAGGTAAAGTAAAAGTATAGACTTTCGAAACACAAACAAATTATCTATTGAAAATCTGTTCTGTACTTGTGGTCTGCTAAGAGCGTTTTGTACAACTGAAAAAGAAATAGAAAAACTAGAGAGGTTAGATAAAATTATTGACTGATTAATAAAATTATTTTATCATTTTTAAATTAAATTATTTTATTCTAAGAACAAAGAAAGTTCACTTTGGTTAAATCTACCGCAGTAAATGTTCGAGGCTCCAGCCGTACTTTACAGTGATTTAATATTTTAATGCATTTTACAGCAACCAACTTTCTTAAGCGTATTTCACCTTGCCTTCTAATTTATAAAAAATATAAATATGCGTCACGTTTGCAATCCAACGTCGTAACCGTATAAAAAGCTCCTTGTCTGTCTCCGAAGTTTCGCTGCATCTAAAATGAACTCTAACAGTTGCAGGGCAACTCACTATCTTCACTGCTCTTAAACACTCTAGGCAAAGCGTCATTGTGAATGTTTAAAGTGACAACCGCAACTAAGTCCGAAAAGCGAATATCACTCTCTTTGTCACTCTCAAGAACGTTCTATTCATAAAGTGAATGTCGGGCGATCTACTTGATTTGAATAGTATTCACTTTATCTGCGTAACTGTATTTTATTCTCGTCAAAAATTAAATAAAAGGTAACGTTCTTAACCTTAGTTTATTGTTTGTAATATCAACTTAAATCAAAATGAAAATTTAAATCCATTTAAAATAAAATCTAGACAAATAATATCCATTATTCACAATTAAATGAAAATACGTGATGTAGTATTGTTTCTTTAAGTTCTTTACCACGACCTAGGTTTCGTTGTATTACAACATCTTCAGGTAGGCTGTTAGCAAAGATAATTGAAGATGTTGTAAGACAACAAAACCTAGATCGTGATAAAGAACTTAAAGAAAGTAGAAATATTACTACAACACGTAGTTTCATTTAATTGTGAATAATGAATTTCTACAAAATTAACGCCAAATATATTCAACAATAGAAATTTCAAAAACGCTTTGTTATTCTTTCCTGAAATTTCAACCAAACCTATTTTGAATGACGCACAACTACTCAAGTTCTAAATTGTATGAGGCTCGACTAGCCCTCGTGGTGCTATTTAATTTATAATCAATAAACCGTAACATCTATCTATTTATATCGTAAATGTTTCAGTCAGTCATGGATTTTCTCTGTCTATCATCTAGGAATGCCTATCACTCTCCTTTAGCATCTGCGTCGGGGAATAATTATTAAAATTATTGTGCTGGTTTGAGTAAGATTTGAAACGAACTTTCGTCAAAATTTGTAATAATGCAAGCTTCTGTACCACTAAGTGTAGAAGCCATTTAAAGAATGTGGGCTACGATTCCATAAATACATTTATCGTGTACCTGGAATAAATTCACCAGCTTAGATCGGACATTTTAAAAAATCGTTTTCCACCATTCCAAGGTAATAGTAATAGGGAAATAAGGGACAACAAAGCGATCCTATTCAATTACATTTTGAACAAAAACTAATTAATATGAGCAAATAATTAAACATATAAGCGGTAGTGTAAAACAAAACTATAACGAGACGTAAAATGTGAACCTGAATAACTAAATATTTTATTTACTCGCCACTTAGCTGCTCAATACCAAGCTCTAATATCCCACAGTTTTTTTATAAAATACCATGCTTTAAAAATAAAATCTTTACAAGAATTACTCTAGAATTTTCATGTAATTCTATAAAATTTTCTACCCAGTTTTAGGCACAGAATCACCCGTAGAATGTTAAATATGTTTGGTTATATTTGCTTCCATTTAAATGGAATAAAATAAAAAAAGTGTCTTTTATTCATACAGGTTATTTTATGCATCAAACTGAATACATCTTAGGCGTATTTCTTTAACGTATTTCTTTTGTCTTGGTATTGCAATACCGAAAGCGATGTTTTTTTACAAATGTTTGAGAATTTTCATGTAGTTTCATGACTTTTGACACATAGTTTGGTGCGCAAAATCAGTTTTAAAAAAATAGACACATTTTTATTAAAATTTGTATATATGTATACAGGTGTAACATTAAATATGTCTGTTAATCACACAGGTAATTTAGTGTAACGTACTAGGTATATTTGAAGCGTTTTCTTACAAAAGAATTTCACTTTCTTTTTGTTAGAATCGCTACTTTGACTATGATTTTTCCAGAAACCGTTGAGAACTTTGATATACTTCTTTAACATTTTCTACTCAGTTTTATGGACAGGATTACTTGTATGAGTAACAAACACGTCTTGGTAATATGCTGTGCATTTATAAACAGGTGTGGCTAAGCAAATGTACATTATTCTCGTAGGTGATTTAGTGCATCAAAATGAGTATAAATATTTTTTGTTGCTATCAAAATTTGACTGTGATTTTTTCAGAAATGATTGAGAATTTTCATGTAAATATTTAGTATTGTCCATTCAGTTTCATGTACAGAATTATCGGCCTATATGTGAATAATAAACATGTTCATTTTAGATACTGTAATTTTAACCTTTTTGAATTTAGATACTGAAACTTCAAAATATTTTCTGCACGATACCGGAAGATAGAAATAAAGACACAAATAAAAAATCAGATAAAATATCTAAAGAAGAATATTTTTGTAGTCAAATATCTCCAAATTTATGATTCCACGCACATTTTCAAAAAGTGTACACACATACTCCCACTAACAGTAAGAAAAGTAAGTGCATATATTTAACAAACAAGGAGAATGAAACTATATGCTTCAAAAATTCAATAATTTTTTAGTTCCAAATTATTTTATTATCAGATAATAAACAATGTTTCAATTATTTTGAATAACTTTAACAAATCAGCACTTTAAGCCACTAAATGAGATAGTTCGACACGTATTTTTTCGATGTTTATTTCCATTTTTAATTTTGCGCCGTTGCTGAGCGCTATTCCATATTTTGAAGGTCGACAGAATTTATTTAATGTACATATTTCGTGTTCCAGTATTTTTTTTTATTATGGTTTATATCTTAATAACCAGTTAAAAATTAAAAATAGTTTTGAAAGCGAAAAATTAAAAATTAAAAATGAGTCAAATACGTGTAGAAAAACTTATGTGGTACAAAATAGGGTTCCATAGTGGTCTTCATCTCTTAAAATGTTTGATAAAAGTTATTCAAAATCATTTTAATTACAAACTCTGAATAAATGTTAATATACAGATCATTTTCAAAACCATGGCTGAAAACTTAGAAGATATTGTTTACTGTAATCTATGCTATGTTTACAGAGGATGGATGATTACCACAAAGCTTAATGTTTTTACAAACAGAATTTAAAATTATAAATGCTAATGAATCTTGAATTTTATTTCAAAATCTGTTTTACTAGTTGGGATGCGTGAACATGAAATATTAAATAAAATAGTCATAACTTATATCAATAGGTAGATTTATTAGGAACATCTTTTTTATATTTCTTTACAAATCTATTGAGTTCTGTATGTGAAATACTTACTTGCAACGTTTCATGAACCTAGGTCTAAAACTGCAGAATCTGTAAGTTTGTGAAAAACAGACGATCGTAGTGTATACGTTCTCACATCATTTAGCGACGCAATTATAACCCACTCCAGCTTCACTCGAAGAACAGTCGAGAATTGAATCCGGGGCCTCGTGGGGCCTCGGTGAAAAACTTGTGACCAACGTAAGGAGTCAACATGAATAAATAATATTAGTCCTTAAATTTTCAGCAATACACACACTATCAAATATCAAAAAGTAGTACTGCACAAAGTAAAATACTGTAGTCCTATCAATTAAAATGTCTCCATGCTAAACTTATTTTAATAAGAATGCGCAACATATTATAGCATGTCCTCAAAATGTATGCATTTTTTCTACTTATCAAAAATGCGCTTTTTACTCCTAATCATGGTTTGTGTCTTCATGGCAAAATATTCATGTTTGAAGTATCTTTTATAACTCTGGCTTCTCTTCGATATCTCTTTATTAAACATTAAAATTATTAAAAGTTTTTTCGCTCATGGCTCTGAAAGATATTCACTTGTTTATTCTAAAATTATAATATTATAAATAAAACAACTTTATTCTAAGTAAAAACAAAACCTTTTTGGAAGTGATTCCGTAAAATGTTCGATCTTCATACATCCTCTCTCTTCTTTGATATATCACTCGGAACATTGAGATAAAATTATCAGTATATTTTAGAAATTATTGATCATGGCTCCAAAAGTTACTCACTTGCATTCAATTTATTTCAATTTGTTTTCTTTCACGTACAAGTGAAATACCAATTGCTTTAATTTTATTATTATTGAAGCTGCAAATATTTCTGGAAATAATAATCAATAATGTGGTATTTTTAAAGGATAAATCAAAAAAAGGATCCGAATTACGTTCCTATAATTTAAATAAATATCTAAAAAACTTATGAAAACCAAGCGAGAAGCTGAAAAGTTACTACTTTGTAAGTGAAAAAGTTAAGTGTATATAAAGAGAACGTTAAAAGGTACTGTTCATACTCAGCAATCAATAGATTATGTTAAATGGCATGCTTTTAAGTTCCAGTACCACTTCTTGGTGTAAAATTTGCATTGCAAAAAAATGCATTAATTTGCTGTGTCACTTAAATTTCGTAGTTTTTGATACGAGTACATTGTCTCATTTCTGCTTGTTAGAATATTAGTAAAATAGCATTTTACAAAAATCCCTAATAACTTTTAATGTAAATGTTAATAGAATTTCTATATCCTGATAATATAAATAATGTAAATGGTCTTTGAGGACAAACAATTTTGAAATCAAATGCTATGCGTAGTTTACTCCTTTGTTTTACATTGTATGGTTTCAAGACAAATTGTATGTTTACAAACAGCCTAGGTAGAATTTGATGATTTGCACAATAGTTTCTCGTTTAACTGGCACTGAACTGTAAAATCTAACTCCAAAATGTTTATTTTCCTAGGATACCAAAATTTAGAACTAATGAACCCATTAATGGAACGCCGCCATTGCACTAAAAGGTCATAAGAGTATCTCTGCCATATAATGCCAACTTAACCGGGGATTTGTTTGAAAAATGCTTTATAATTTTTTTTCAATTGACGTTTTTAGGGATTTCGTATAAGACAGTTCATGAGAGATTGTGAAAAATGTCCACAAAACATATGTTAACACCGGGTCCCACCATTCTTTCCATGTTGTCGAAACTGTTAATGTCAAAATTGGGAAATGAACAGTTTTACTAGAAGTTTGCCTAAATTTTATTCGAAAATAATAGCAATTAAATGCAAATCATGCAGTTTTCGAGGAACACACGATATACTGTGCCTAAAAAGGGTAGACAAAGCAATATATTTACATGGTGAGAAATCATGTTAAAATTTTTATATGTGCCTAAGCATATACGAAAAGCTCTTAGTGAGAGTTTTGTTCGAAGGTAAAGGCCTTTAAATACTGCCTTAGCGTGTATATATCGATTTAAAATTCCTCATTGAAATCCACAGTGCCACCTCATCGTGACAACTTATTCTGTTCTAAAATTCAGCAAACATACCTTGAAGCATTTCCTTAATCTCTAAACAAAATGGACTTTTTTATTTATATTTTACAAATACTTTTGTTACTGAACTAAAGATAAAATAAATTATTTTAAAATATGTGCAATGTACCTTTGTACAAATGTATTTAACGATGTAATACAACGAAACCTAGGTCGTGGTAAAGAAATTAAAGAAAGTAGAAATAATACTACATCACGTAGTTTCATTTAATTGTAAATAAAATTTTGTAAATAGTTTAATAGAATTTTTCTTGTATATGCTATAAACCATCATCACGACGGATTGTATAATATATTCTACGGTATACTATAATCAAATGGCTACATGCGTATATCGTAACACAAACTATATATATATATATGTATATATATATGTATATATATATATATATATATATATATACATATATATATATATATATATATATATATATATGTATATATATATATATATACATATATTTCTTGTGGATGAATTCACGTAGGTTATCAATCTGAGGCTCTGCACAAACTTACCCCAACACGCCTTCGGCGCACCACAGCCTTCGCGTTCACTAATAATTAATAATGTTGAAATATGTCTCCCGTCTAACATTGCCATCGACCGATCTTGACAAAATGTCATTCAATCAATAATAATTTTACAATACGTCAGTCGGAAGGTCTGATGGTACTGAGCTAACACAAATTCCATTACCTAAAGCTACGAAAGCTCGAGAGTGCTTTAAATCAACGTCAAAAAGCTTTTTGTGCCGACGATAATCGTCATTAGAATAGAAAGTGGTGCCAGCTGATAATAGATTTACGAAGTTGACAAATAATTTATAATATGACGAAATAATATACTAGCGAAATGTTTGTCTTTTGTAATACTTTAGAAATGTCTATAGCGACATTGCACATTCCTTTTTTATATATATATATATATATATATATATATATATATATATATATATATATATATATATATATATATATATATATATATATATCAGTAATTATTAATATAATTAATATTCATTGAAATACTTTTAGCTATCTTTTCACCATGTGCGGTTAAAATATAAAAAGTAATGAACCTTATCACAGAGAAACGGACAAACTTATCAAACCAATATAGTTTTCTTCTATTACTCTGGTCATGTTTTTCTAAACATATTCTTTATGCAGAAGCGAAAATTTCATATTTTGTTAAATAAAAAATAAACTCCATTGATATCAAATGGAGTTTATTTTTTATTTAAGAAACTTTTACGTGCGAAAAGCTATTGATAACGATGTCTGTATTCATGCAGTTGTATAAGGACAGACATTTTTGTCATATACATTATCGAAAAACTTTTATTTGTGGAAGACGATCAGCGACGATGCGTTTGTCCGCCTTCGAGTTGTTCACTCAAGCATTTAAAATACCTAAAGCTCCATCTATTGATATACATATATACTCTTTATGTCTACGTAATTACAAAGCGTTGAGAAGCATTTCTTTATTAAATTATTCTAACGAAATGTAAATATTTTTGTTAAATATTAAGTTTGTACATCTCCTTATGGAGTAAGCCAATTGCGATGTACTAATAACTAAATGCTACTATAAGTCAACTCCTATATTTCAGTTTATCGAATCATTATATGTGTAGAAGGTGGCTAATAATAATGTCTGTCCGCATTCCGGTTATTTCACTCACGCATCTATATATATATATATATATATATATATATATATATATATATATATATATATATATATATATATATATAAAATATATATATATATATATATATATATATATAAATTACTTCGGTTTAGTGAGATAAAATTACTTTGCTTAATTTAATAATAATGACGATACTTGCTTTAGTATTGTCATTATTATTTTTATCTCAAAAAATATTTATTCTGATAAACCTATTGCTATATAATAGTTACTGTATATCCAATATTATAGATAGTCGTATATACAATATGTTATGTGCGATTAATATAATAAGTACTAAAATTTCAAATGAAAATCCACATTGGTAAACGGTAAGTGAAGAAATCTGAATTTTATTTTAAGACATTTGTAACACACAACAAATAAATCACCCAAGCGCTTGGAACACGCACAAAGTTGAATTCCTTACTTTTCATTTCTTGAAATTGTCCATACAAATAAACTAAAATAATTTTAGTTGAAAGTTATCAAGCGGTAGATTGTATTCCGATTTTTGTTTTTAAATTTTTAAAGTTATATTAACATTTTTAAATATATCCAAAAAACGGACTTTAGGGAAATAATAGAATAAAATACAAAAATATAGTTTTTGGAACATGTTTCCATTTGTTGGTTCATTTGAACACTCACACAATTAAGGTGGAATTTTTAAATATATTTGGGTCGACATAAGGTAATGTTTAGTTTTTATTTTATCGCAGTTGTCTTTATCAATCGAAAGATATTCCAAATTTAATATTTTTGTTTATTTATTTATTATATATATATATATATATATATATATATATATATATATATATATATATATATATATATTAAATACCAACACAAGAATGAGAGTCGAATAGACTAGAGAAGAAGTAAAACATATTATTTGACTGTTGGTAAAATAAAGTAATATTTCGCAAATCTTTAGAATGAACCGAAACCGCACATTTATGATACTAGTATTACATTAAGAATTCTATTTACTTCACTAAGTATGACGAATTACAGTTTACTCTTTATTCAATACTGACACATAAAATTTATATACCCAGAAATTTGCGCAGAATACTTCATTAACTGTTTTTCCTAACATTGCATTATTGTATTACAATGTTTTCCTTATACGTGACATTAAATGGTAATCAGCCTGTGTACGCATGTCTGTGTACACATGACGCACAAACTGGACGGATTTTAGTGACATCTTACGATTTTACACCTAAGAAATTTCTACAAAAAATAATAGAGATTGTTTTTTAAATCTCCTACAATTTAGTTATTTAACTTCTTTTTAAGTATGTAGGTTTTGTATTGATATACCAATTTATATGTTACCATAGACCCAAATAAATTCACTAGTAAAAACTTCATTGAAAAAAACAAACATAATTTTGTTATATACGATGTGGAGAACTAAGTGCAAAGAAAGACGTTATTTCTTAACTGAAAAACAGTTGAAAAACAGTTTAAAATCAAACTTAAAAAATAAACTCCGCACTCAGGGCAAGTATTGGGTGTGTTAAAACGAGTTATGTGTAATTTTTTTGCACTCAATGAGGAAAAGAGGGTGTTTTACATTTTATGTCAACGACAATTTATTCCTTTATATCCGAATAGCATCTTTCTTTGTCCGACATCTATTCTCGGATACCGCGTGTATATTTAAATACATATATTTATGATAACTTTATACACAATTAAATGAAACTACGTGATGTAGTATTATTTCTGGCTTATATTTAGGCTCTTAGCAAAGATGTTGTAATACAACGTAATCTGGGTCGTGGTAAAGAACTTAAAGAAAGTAGAAATAATACTACATTACGTAGTTTGATTTAATTGTGTTTAAAGAATTTCTACAAAATTAACGCCAAATATATTCAATAACTTTATAATAATATGTGTAACATAATGATTTGCATTGAAAAGGCGTTTTTCAATTAAATTTAAACTTAAAATTTCACAGGAAGACAAATTTTTAAAATTGTCCAAAAACAAATTCAATATTTCTCCACGTTATTGTTAATAATTCCCTAACTTACGTTACACGCTATGAGGAGCTTTTAATTTTGACTATTGGAATATACCTGTACGTATAAAAAGTTAACAAAGCAATGATTTCCAAATTTCCACACATATTTGAACACACGCTAAACATGGGTCAAGCCACATTAACTATTGTAAAGACTCACGGTTGGTTTAGTGATATTAACTGATTTGACTCAACCTAATAAAATAATTAAATTATAATTAATGACAACAGATTCAAATTTCCAATAAATTAAAGAAAAAAGCTCATATCTTACACATAGCGTGCTCTGTTGATATTCCTGGGTATACTATGTATTTTTGTAATTACAACGCGTCGAGTATCTAGAACTTCTCTATTACTCTTGTACTAATGAAATATAAATAAGTCTTTGAAGATATTAAATTTTCTTAATTTTTGACCATGTAAACTGCATATAATGAAATCAAAATTAGATTTTACTTCTAGTTTAAATGAATTAGTTTAGTACTTTTACGTGAGGTGCGCACAAAAAAACACTCAAACAAACAAAAATTCAAATTGCTCTTAATTAAGTCTGCCCCTTTTCCATTTTCCCTCATTTAATTTTTGCAAATATATTCCATTTACAAACATGCAAAGTTTTTAGTATTATTATATGTACCGATTGTAATATTATCACTGTCGGAATTTAGTCGGCAGTTAATATTCTGCTTCAAAATTTGTCAGTTTTGTCGACCCAACTGAAACGAGTAGGTAGTAAAAAAAATGGAAAACTCTTACGAAGTACTGGAAGAAAACTCGAGTTGGATTATTTACATGCCACGATTATTTTTATTACAACACGCCGATGTTTAATGTTAGGGCTAGCGGGGTTTCACGCGTAATTAATTAATACCTAAAAAGGACATTATTTCACATTTCTCCATATTTTAGAATCTGAATTATGTGAGCAAAATATTTTTTTTAAACTTGGTTTTATAGCATACTAGAGAAAAATAAACGAACTAATGAAAAATAAACTGTACAAACTACACAACCCATCCATGCAATTGAAAGCTTACGTCAAAGCTTTGAACAAAGTTTTTCTGTTTACTTTGTTCTATTGGACGACGAGTTTCTACGAAATCTTTAACGTTTACTAAAAGAGTCATCGGCTTTTCTAACTATTAGCGTTGGAGCTTTCCCTGTGAAAGTTTTGCTTCAAGACAGATATTTCATTTAGATGTGGGGACAATCTATTTACAACATACTTGAAAACCTTTTTAAAAAATTGGAAGCTTTTTACTTCCAAGGTCTAATATTACCTTTATTCAACATAAGCTTATATTTCTCTAGTTATCAATATTATAATTATACGTACTTTCTTAGTGTAGTAATGTATGCAGTTATGATGAGCATCTATATATTATTTATATACTCCATTTTTTATCATTAATCGGATTTAGAAGTCATATTTTTGATAGTTTTAAGAATTTTTGAAATAAAACCTTATATCTATCTGAAAAATAAAATATTTCATTGCCACATCTTATAAGATATGGTAATCAAAGTGGTGATTTTATACCACTGGAATATTTATAATGTACAAAAATTACATGCCTACGTTTACTGTAGTTTGAGAAAAGAAAGTTCCTTTTTAATTAAATGTTATTGTTTTTTGAATATGATGTTTGTTTTATAAGAATAATTGAAATCAAAATTTAACTCAACCAATCACAAAGTTTTCTCGTTAATACCTCATTATCTGTTCCAGGTTTTGTAACATTTTCAAGCTTTAACGTAAAATTATATTTCCAAATAAAAGGTATATTAATGAAACCGTGTCCTTACATGGACATTATTATACAGTTAATAGCGAGCTTAATTTTTAAAATACCATTCTTTATTATTGGAAAATACCTTGACTGCGTTCCATGTTGTGCATCCTTATTTACAGCGAGGATATTACGTTATAAATAAATTAGTTTTTCTAGGATTTAAACAGAAAACTTTTAATTTAAAGAATTCTCAAAAAAATCCTTCCATGTATAAAAAATAATCCATATCGTTCGACATCACTAAAACAAAGAGAATATAATCTAAATAAATAACTTTTATGAAAAATAAAATATCTTCATGTTATTCTAATAATTTAGATGCAAATAATAAAATTTAAAACGAAAAATCGCAACAATCGAGTTTTCAATTCAATAGAAAAACCAAAATTTTAATTATTTTTAAATCGTCTCATTGGAATAATATCTAATCATTATTATATTACATTACATTTTATAATTTATATGTTTTTATCACGCGTCTAGTGTATAAACTAATGAATTATTAATAATGTATTGTTAAGAGAAGGCCACGATCCCTCAATACGAACCCAAAGGATGATACGCGTTTTCCGTCAAACTCCGCTGGCTGCACTTGGTAAACAATACAACGCCGAAGCTGACTCACTCTGATGATATTACACTGTTCCTAATAAAAATATAGATATATCTCCCGAACGCAGTTGCTTTTATATTTTATTACGTAATTTAACAAAAATAAAATTGCAATTCAGAAAGGAGTTATTATTTGAAATCATGCAACGCCAAGACTAAATAATATCAGGTTCGCCATTTAGAATTTTAGTCACGTGGAAATTTGTTTTAAATATTTCCCTATTTTTATTACTTGTTTAATGTTTAATATAAGATCACATAATTTTATATAAAAAAAACGTCTTATCTTCGTATATTATATAATCGATACTTATCAATTAAAGTGGTAAGTGAACGACGTACGCAAATTGAAAAAGAACATAAAATAGGTTTTATATACTCTTTGGTAAAATTTGATCTTCATTACTGACATTATTAAGTAACACAAGGATAGACAATTGTGATTCCTTGTCTGCCTACGTATATTAATTTAAAACTTCTTAAATGACTTAAATATCATTTATATTGTGATAACGTTTGGAGACTGATTAACATTTACTTTATCTTTGATCCCGAACGAGTGATTAATAAAATTGTAAAAGCTATTAGAGCGATTCAAAAAAGATGCAGCTAAGATAAGTTATTTTTGTTTTGTTTACAGGGTACTTTGCAATGCACGATCATTTATCGAAAACTCCGTGTTTACAGTGAACCTTTCCTCTATCGATGTAGCATATTTTTGACATCAAACATAACTCTGACTCACTTTAGTATTTGTTGTAATCTAAGGACCGGTTACAATTTAAATGCGCTTTTTTTTCTAACTCAGAAATGTGATCGAAAATCATCGAATAAATTATTTGCTCATTTCATATAAGATAATCCATTTTTAAATTAAATAATGCTTCATAATTTATTTTTCATCTATATGCGCACGATTACATTGAATACTAAATTAAATTTTCATACAAACCGGATATGTATTAACAGTTTCTTTTTAATATTTTCTCAATTAATAAAACTGTTGTAATTAAAACGAAGTGTTTAATTAAAGGACATCGTTAAAATATTAGACTATGTTAATATTGTCCCTTTCTGCGTAATCACAACAGGACAGGCTAATAGATAGAGCGCATATAAAAGCCGTGACTCAGTCACCGGAATTCCTATTTACTTCTGCTCGGGGACACAAAGAGTTGCGCTGACTATTGGACATTCCCTTGCATTTGTCAACAAAAAATATCTTGTAAATCATCAACGTGTTTCTACCAACTAAAAATTAATTGAACAGGTTATAGGCCCAGTAGCCCTATCACGAAAATAGTTCAACAATTAAATACTATGAAAGCTGTCAAAACGGTATAATCCACAATCTTACAAGTGACAAACTACTAACTAACGAAGAAAGAGAGGTAAAATATCTTCAAATAATTCTTTCATTTTAATTGAAAAGTTAACCGCGTGAGTTATTCGGCATGGAAATTCACTGTAAGACTTAACTACAGCATGAATAACTGTAGAATTATGTTTGAAGAACAGACTATAAATTTGAAGAAAGTCTAAGTCTAGAGATAAAAATATCAATTATTTTACTAATCGATACAACGCTCCATATTCATATTCAAGAGGCTTAAAGAACGAAAAAGGTCTGGAATAATTTGGAACCTATTTTCGGTGATTCAGGACTAATACGCCGATAAAAAAGAACAACTGCTCTAATGTGATAGTTAGAAAGACGCGGTCGATAAAGAGAATAAAAATTTATGACAAAAAACTTATGGAAATAAAGGGCTTGGGTCAAGCGTGTCTGGATGTTTATAATAAGGGTTAAAGGTTATTTAATAAGAAATTTTATTTAACAAAAAGCATGAAAAATGAAATCGTGGCAACTACGAGTGTTATCAATGGCATTTACTGGTTAAATATGTTCAACAGTCACTGATACAAAATGCATTCCATAATCAAACAGGAAAAGCGTGAGACGCGGTCTTCTCAAATCCTTCGTTAAGAGGAATTATGTCCCGGTATACCTAACAGAGTGCAAACACGAGTCGCATATACCTGGCATTTCCGAGGGCTTGCGAAAGACATTAAGGTCAACTGACATAACCGCAGACTGCAAGTCTAAGGTAGAAGATATGCCTTAAGATGAGATTCTATCAATACAAAGCGCCTATTCGCCGAAAATTAATATGAAATTACCAAACCATTTCAACATAACGGTGAGACCAGGGAGCAAGCAAATGCATTCCAAGACAATCGCAGAGAACATAACTTATGTTAGAAAGAAGTTGTTTTTTTTTATTTTACACAGCTAAATTATCAATAAACAATGAAATAAAACTGATCTCCATATAATGCAGAAATAAGCACACGCTGACCTAAGAATACGGAAACTGTAACTGTGAGCAGAACACATATTATATTTTCTGTAAGGTATGTAAACAAATATATACATGGTTCCAATAAATTATAAATTTACAAATTTTAGTGAAGACTAATATCCGGTATTGTCTAGGTAAAAGTATATCGCACCCGTAACAAATACATAACAAATACGTACTCGTAACAAATACGCATCAAAAATGTAAAGGTCTTAAACATATACAAAATCAATTAATCAGCGATACAAATAAATGGTTAAGTATATAATCACCACACTATTTTTTTCATAATTTATTGGTTTTTTCACTATTAATATTTTTTTATATTTTTCTTTTTTACATTTACCCTTACAACATTTGCGTATATATTTTGTTTGCAGTCTTATTGTTTGGTCTATAAATGAATAAATTTTCAGTTTATCCAACTCGCGAGCATGCGACGTGTAATCGATGGAAAACATGATTCCTCTACGTTAAGGTCATAATATTGGAATGACCTAGCAATTTGTGATGGTCATAGTATAAGCCAACGATTGCAATACCCAATAAGGCATTGCAATCGTTTAAAACTGAATGGCAGATCGATTGAAAATAAAAGTATTCGTAGTATAAATACATTTTTCCCTTTTTATTTGCCGACCATTATACTGAATCCGATCACGTTATTCTGCAGTTGTTGAATGCAGAATCTTGTGCCATTACATTGTTTTGGAAAAATTAAATTTCGCAATAAAATTATTGCTGAACGAACTTTCAGTTTGAGGCAGAGTAGCGACATTTCTGAAACATTTAACGCATGTAAAAATTTAGTAGGATAATTCACAGTTTCATTTCCATCCACCATGGTCTCTATTGAATCATAAATTTTTTCCACCCTGAATAATCTCTTGGACGACCTTATTAAGATTGTTGCCAATATCATTTTTAGTCGCTAGAATAGCTCACTTGTGTAACCATTCTGCGTTGGGATAATTTTCGACAATATTCGGATATATTTCGTTAATGAGTTCTTCGGATGTTTCAATAGTTTTACATAACTTATTTGCAAGTACGATTTGGTCATAATTATCATCTGAAAATGCTTGTGATTATTCTCCGAGTTCTCATATTTGTTCTTAATTTGATTTCTTTTTCACGTACTGCCTGATGAACCAATTTTTTCAGCAAATGCTTATTTCGTCCATTGGTGTCGATCTCGTAATGACAGACGATGTTTTACGAAAATTGCCCGATGATATTAGTGAAGCACCTCCCATAGGATTCATGTTGTCTCAAAAGTCTTAAGGTGTTCTTTTTAATGCCTCAAAAGACTTGTTATTAGCCATTATGAATCCGTCCTTTATACTGCCTTGCACTATTTCAATATTTGTAAAATTATGAAGAAAATAATAAATACTCTTACAGAGAACAATATGAGGACGATATGATATGAATTCATTACATGTCTGGGTCTTTTCTGTCCTTTAACTAGTTTTTGTGGTAGATGTTGATGTAGTATATTTGTGTTGTCTCAATTATCAGGATGGAATCTCTAAGCTGAGGGCGAATACCAGGTGAATATTAGATCATAAGATGGCCGACACACAACGTGATTAATAGAGCTTAACTTTTAACTTGATTTGAATAGGGACTATGATACAACACCTGTATCGAATAAAACATTATAACATTTAATTATTACCGCAACTGAAAGTTTCTCTTACAGAAATTTCGTGAGTGATTTCGTACATTTTACCTAGACGTCAAAAATGTTACTTCCTCTTTGTGGGAAAATGTTGCTGGAAAAACTGGATGGATAATAAATTAATAGAAAATTGACGAAAAAAAATAAATGTTAAAATGAAATTATATATATTTCCAAAAAAATTATTTTTATGCCGGTTTTTAAGTTTCATGGAAGATTTTTATGATTACTTTGTCAACAGCTAAAATACTTCTGATTTGATTTGGCAGTACATGATAAATATTTCCTTCACGAAACGGAAATAACTTTTGTATTTTGATAAAAATTGTTTATCGTAAAAATTTAGGGGTCTAAACTAACCGCGGCCTACATTGGGTTTAGGCCCCTAAATTTTAACGACCTCTAATACTTTTGGTCGTAGATAAATGCAACAAAGAATATCGCTGCATATATTTCTACAGGTAGAAATGCTTTGTCAAAAACAAGCCAATTTCCTTTCAAACAACTGTAAACTCAATTATCGAAACTGTCACAGCGTGAAAGGATAAGAATGACAAAGGACAACGCGATGTTCCGGCGATGGGCCACATCAAAATACCTCATAACAGTGATACTACCTTACAACGTTTGATGAACATTTCGTGAACTGATCAAAAGTTCAAAGGAAAGTTTGGTTCATTGTCTAATTTTGTATTATTCATTAACCAAAAACCTGGTATTTGTGACCCAAATATAAATGAAAATGACAATGAGTCTTTCTTTATATATATAGTATTGCCAACTGACTTTGTTAAAATGTGTATAGTATAATTTCAAGGCACATTTTGAAACTCACTGTTTTGATATCAATTGTACCATTATAACGAAATCATAATATCCAACATAAACTGAGGACAAGATATAATTTTTCTTCTCTTAATTACTTTTATTGGCTGTAATTAAAACTACGTAGTGCCTTTCTTTGGAACTGGTATATATATGAATGCAGCCAAATTATATAGAAAGAGTTTTAATTCAATAAAAAACCTATAAATATTTTACTTACACTACAGATATTTAACCTATCTGCTACGTGATCGAAATTTCTATTGCCAAGATTTCTTTGGAATCGGTATTGAAATAAATGGTTTTCAAACCTATATACATAAAATGGTAGGTGTCTTCAAAGACGTTCATTTAGTATGGTATAAAAGAATAAAACATATAATAGTGAAAATAATAATTCCAATTCTACCTAGTCGCCGTTAGCAAAAAAGTTTACGTTTAGTTACGTGTAATTTTAAAATCTTCGCCTGAAATTGTCACATAAAAAAATAAAGAGACCTTTCAGTTAGATCGGTGTTCATGTTACCAGAGACCAGCATTCGATAATAACTTTAAAGAATAAAATAAATTTGGTTTACATTAAGTGTCAAAATAATCACGAAACTTTGTCAAGGATGATGCCTGTTGGCTAAATCTAAATGGCTGTTGTGTAATTTGGATGCGGATCTCTCTGTGGAAGTTTAGTTAAATCCAATACTATCGTTGGTGCTAACTTTTTGTAGTAGTTAAATAACATACAATATTTATACATTAGAGATGATAATACACAATTAAATGAAACTACGTGATGTAGTATTATTTCTACTTTCTTTAAGATCCTTACCACGACCTAGGTTTCATTGTATTACAACATCTTATTACCGTTTACGTTTACTATGACCTAGGTTTCGTTGTATTACAACATCTTCACGTGGGCTATTAGCAAAGATCTTGCTAATAGCCCACCTGAAGATGTTGTAATACAACGAAACCTAGGTCGTGTTAAACTTAAAGAAAGTAGAATTAATATTATATGATGTAGTTTTATTTAATTGTAAATGATGAATTGCTACAAAAGTGACGCCAAATATATTAAATAAGAGTATCATAAGTTAAATATAAGCCGCTAAGGAGCAAAATCTTCATTCTAAATATCTCAGTATTTTAATTTTTTCGAGAACAAATTGGTTCATAAAATATAGCACTCGTCTCACTCGAATAGTATTGTGGCGTACATTAACTCAAGCATTATAGTCGCGATAATTATATGTTGGTGATAGTGTAACGGCACGTTATCGCCTAATTTATTAAATATTTTGTACTGTATATGTTATTTTAATAATATAAAATTTTGTTGAAACTGTGAAAATATTAAGACTGTAATTAACTCTAATCCATTGTTTATTTACTGTAAGGATCTATTTCATAAACATTAAACTGACCCCCGACAGATGCGCCATTCGGAGAGCATTCTATCGTCGGTGCTCCGAATGGATCCGCGGAAAATATCGTTGCATTCACGTTACTATACTGCGCCCACTTTTTGTCACTCGTACGTAATTATTCTCGTAAAAGAATCACTCTGTGTATTTTTATCCATACAAGGTTCGATGTCGTTGGCAAAATAATTTCAATTGACTATAAATTTAGAATATAATTTGTGTGCCACATATCGATCGCGTCATTTAGCGTGAAGCAGTAGAATATGAGCGATAAATAAATCCATTGCGCCGCGCCATTCGGCAGAAGTTGGGGGTATTTTTTGATATTACATTTTTTACTTTTTATTAATTTTTGTGCAATGAAAATTAGCAAATTATTTTCTAAATGAATTGAAAGGGTTGAGAAAGTCTTTATTGATATTAGGAAATGCCTAGAGAAAATCACTTCATTCTACTATTCTACAGTCACCTATATTAATATTCACTTTAAATATTTTTTTAATATATATGTACGCTCATAAACCAGCTCCAAATTATATACATATTTTAGGTTTAAACTTTTTTAAATAAATAATTTCAAACTCTATATTTTCATTAAATATAGTAAAAGTTGAAATAAACTTTAAGTTTCTATGGGTCACTAAATATCGTTTCCGGTGTAGAGTACAGAGCTGAAGAACGTCTAAAACTTGCATTGAGGTTCAAATTTGTTTGATTTAAGTTAGAAATAACTTAAACCTAAATTGAAACAGTAACGGCAAAGATATTAAATTTCTTCACCGGTACAGAAGTTTAATAACTTTACCATTATATTTTTGGAAATATGTGTCGATTAAAATAAAAATAATAGTTAAGTCCTTAATATGTTTTACTTTTGATAATCTTGGAAATAAATATTTGTTACAATATAGAGTGTTAAACAAGCCTTTACAATAAACAAAATAATGTCAATTCAGTAACATTACTGTAATTAAATTTTATATAAATTTTAAAATGAAAGTAATTAATTATTGTTGTCTTATTATATCCAACATAAGAAATATGTGTAGAGGCCACTTTTGCACTTCTAGTCTCATTTACAAATACACAGACTCGAACTTAAATTACCATGTTCACTGCCATTGACATTATCAATATATATCTTCACTTAATCAATTAATGGGCTCGAAAATAAGTCTATTCATCCATTTTAGTTTTTTCAAGCTAGTATGTTAAAGTTTCTGCCCAAGAGTAGCAAACTAATTTTGGCACAGCTGACTTTAAATAGCGTCATAATTACTTACTCCTCAATCGTGAAAAATCTAGACCTCATAATTGATCAAAATCTCAGCTGGCAGACTCAGGCGATGACATCGGGCATCGAATTTTCATCAGATTGCAGTCTCTGAAGCGGTTTCCAATTTCTTTTAAATTAAAACCAAAATCGATATCAATTAAAGACGTTTACTTCCATTACCTAATTATGGCAATGCGTGCTATTTTATACTTACTGAGGACATTAATTAAATTGTACAGGAAATTTAACTTATAAGCGTGTACATATAAAAAAATTAATGACAATAAAATAAACTGCATTAAAATAATTACAAATATACAATTACGATATGTAATATATAGCAGTAAACTAACATACTATACTCCTCTTCCTCCAAAGACTCGGAAAATTCTTTGATTTTGAGTTTTTCGACAGAGTTTGTTAAAGTTGAAAGTGATCCATCACTCTCCGCTGAAGCCTCGCACCTAGCAGCTAACGATAACTAAAACAAACCTACTTATATGCCAAATAAAGTCTTTAGTAATAAGTTAACCATTACCTTGGCCTTTGTGTTTGAATTTTATGAAGTTAGAGTACTCTGAAATCCGTAATATTATTTATACGAGAATGAATTATTCAATTATCTATATTTTTTAGTTTTAAGTTTGCCTTTTAAGACCCTATTAAGTCCGAAGTACGCTATTATTTAAGACATAAGATATTGTTACTCGTTCTACCCCATAAGTAATTATAATAACACGATGACACCTCATTAACCCACGAGTGCCTTATTTTAGTAGATTCGTCATTCAGATTCATTAGTACTACGTTCCTCTACGATAAAGGTCCTAAAATCGGATTAAATTATAAATAAATAATTATGAAAAACAAAAATGTTTGATCCAAGTAAGATTTGAATGCAAACATATTTCACCTATTGCCTCAGTTATTATTCTCAAATGTTTTTCATAATTATATATCGAAACAATTGTATCTCAATTGAATATCCGAATATCATAGACATTTATTTATTTATTTATTTAAGCTTTTATTTTTCAATAAAAGAGCATAACAAAAAAGAGTTTAGAATATTTGTGTAAATAAATTGCACTCACATTTAATTGAACATTAATATTAAAATAAAATACTTAACAATGATGTTTTTGTATTAGTGGAAAAAAATTAAATAAAAATAAACTTAATTTAAATAACTAAATAATTGTTTGATAGTAAATAATATTTATATTCAAGTCGTTGGGGCACCGTCATAGTCGGATGAAGACCTCGACCATGTCTTCCATTCCTTTCTGTCCTTTGCGATCGTAGTTCATGTGCGGCCTGCGATACGTACAATATCGTCATTCCAATTACTATGGGGATGCCAGCGGCCACGATGTTCGCCGCGCGGCCGCCAGTACAGTACACGGTCGCTCCAGCGTCCATCTATAGCACGTGCCACATGACCCCCAGTTCCACTTTAAATTACAGGCTACTTCTAACACATCGGTTAAATCTGTACGTATCCTTAAGTCACTATTTCTTACTCTGTCTTTCACACTAAGTCTCACCATGCTCCTTTCAGCGGCCCTCTGGAATCTTTGTAGTTTTTGGGTTATTTTCTTAGTCAGAGCCCAGCTTTGACAACCATATAATAAAGTTGGTGTAACAATAGTGTCAAATGCCTTTTTTTCTTCAGGGAAGTCGGTAATTTGGATTTGAATTTGTGTTTTAATGACTAATATTTTGACCACGCTATTATAATCATTCTGTTTACTTCGATGCTTGATTCATAAATAAGATTTGCTGTCTTAGTTACACGCAGTTTTCGACGTAGTCCAAAATATTTGATCCTCTTGTTACGGGTATTCTTTTTCTATTTGCCATTACGCATGTTTTGCTTTCGTTCATTTCTAAACCACATTTTTTACTCTACCTGTGAAATGATTGTAACATATATTATAGACAATGGACTAAAAAAGTCCGAGAGACATATCGTATGATAAAGTAATGTCTTTTGCTCTATAGCACAGGTAAAGCAAAATATATTATTTGGTTACAGGTCGCCACCTAACGTGGACTTTCTAGCGCAAACAATATTATGTTAATGCCTAATGTAATTAGATAGTTAACACGTTTATATATATATATATATATATATATATATATATATATATATATATATATATATATATATATATATATATATATACACATTAATTTTTTAGTAATTAGATAAACGCATTGATTAGAGATTGCGATATGGGTAGATAAATATTCCATATTACTCTACCTATTTGAGCGAACACCTGAGCAATCCTTTTGAGGTGAAAAACTACTAATTACTAGAAAAACTTATACTATGAAGGTACGATGCGTTAAAATTTAAAGTTACGTAATAACATTAATGAATTATTTAAAAATATTTACATTATTCCATTACTATATATTATTGTCAATCTAAATATATGGTCTACTGTAATTTTCACAGATGTAAGAAATTTGATTTATATGTGCAAATTGACCATAATAATTTTTCAGTCATCTTCATGTTTTTTTATAATGGCTTACACAAAAAGTTAGATGACGGTGACACTTCAAAGTATTTTAAAGATTTATCTATTGCACATTATGGAGCACCAAAAACATTTTGCAGGAATGTTTGATATCATTTTAAAAGATTCTTCAAAAATACGTTGGTGTCAGTGAGAAAACATTATCGTTCCAAAGTGCTACTTAGAAAAGTTTTTAAAAAAATATTCTCACTTGTTGCAAAAATGTAACAGTTTGAAAGTATTGTCGAAGTTTTAAAACATTTACTCATGGTAAAGGATTGACGTTATACATGTTTATATAAGAGTCACAGAAATGAGGTGTAATCGCTTCACAACTTGTGACAAATGTTACTTACAGACCTAGGTTTATAAGTTCAAAAATCCCAATAAGTTTCTACACCCTTAGCCCCTTGTATCAATGTGCCACCCGACGTAAGCACACAAGTCATACAGAAGTGTGACTTCTGTATCAAATATCCGTCTGTTTGGCTTGTGTGCTTTAGTCAGGTGGGCAGGTTGTTAAAAGACAGTAACTAAGGGTATAAAAATATATTGGAATTTTTTGTCGTATGTATTTAGGTCTGCCGGTACTTTTTATTAGTCTAGACTGTGTTATAAACACTCTGCAAATAAACTGTAAAACAACTTCCACTTTTTATTGGATTTAAGCGTAACCGTTTAAGATTTCAGAACAATTTTTACCTGTAACATAATTAATTGTATATCACTTATATTTAAGTAACACTGAAAACCTGAAACAAATTAATTATTGTAACCAAATTTACCTATTTCACTTATTAAGGTAACACACTTTTATAAAACGATGTTTAGGTCCGTAATTAATATTAGTCATCCACGTGTTTCTATAAAATTTTAATTTGAACGAGATAGGATGCAGCCACATATGGTTAATAGTGAGACATGATAAAATTAAGAAGATTTCATTTTCGCCATCTGCCTACGAAACTCTAAAATACGGTGAGGTAATAAATATGGCATAATTACAAATCAAGATGTACTCGATATCATTCAGATCTCATTAATAAAATAACTTGTGAACTCGATAACAGTCAACAAGAGAGCAAGTTCGACAGCTGCAATAGAGGATGACGTTGTACAGTACCATCTCGTACCTCCGTCCTTACGAAATTTGAAAAATATTCGAATATAACATTTTTGACAGAACAAGGGCTGCACAAAATGTTGGATACACTTCCATAATTTCCTTTATTTATTTTACTTATTAACTTTTTTATTCGTAGATATTTTTAAATAAAAAAAAATTCCGAACATACTCGATCTGCTGAGAATTTCTCTCCATGTATCATAAGGAGTAAACTCCTCATGTCGTTAACCTACACTCAGAAACAATTGGAAGGAAATTATGGGGTAGGAAGGGGCAAATTAATTACTCTTTAGTTAAATTTCAGAATTTAAATGTTTTTCATTATTTTAAGCAGTATAAAGATATACTAAAAAATATAAAAAATCGTGTTCACCCCTATTTCCTAAAACAGTTGCCCCGAAATTAGAAAGGGATTTTTAGGAGAGTAAGTAAAGTCTCTAGAAGAACTAATGACATCATGGTTTTGCAGCTATTCGCAATAATATATGTGTCTCACCTACTCAAATATATCAGGTATATTTAAATACTTATTGTGCTAGGAAGTTCAGATTAGTGATGATTTATAATAAAGTAATTTCACTGCGAACGTGGTATCCCTTGATGCTCTATGGGCGAAAACATTTGACTTCTTTCATTTTTAATTACCGTTTGTGAAACGATAATGTACAAAGTAGCAAGTAATGCACTCACTCCCCTCTGGGTTTAAAAGCTGCATTTAAAAAATCGATAATACTCTAAATACTCGAAATTACTTTATGCGTGTCATGTCTGACAAGAATTTAGCTAGCTTTTCAAGAAAACAAATGCATGTAAGTACGATGGCTAAAAATAACACAAATTTTTGGCGTTCATTTTAATGATTAATTTGGAAATGGGTTCCAGACGAGGATTATATTGCACATCGTTGGATATTAGGTTAACCGGAAACGCGTTTCCCCTACTTGTGCCGTGATATGTCAGCACGGGTCTAACGAATTCGGGTTGCGGAAATAACATTCTTTATTAACCAAGCAGAAATGATCTTAAAATCTTACCCTTAGTCGAATACATAAATTTAATCGAATGTTTTAGTAAAACACTTCTCTTGCTTTTGCTTCTTGGTATCATGGTATCGGGTTCTTTACGAATATAAAAATATAAAAAAATCTTTTCTACTTTGTGATCGTTACATCATTACTATGATTGTTTCTATTAAGCTAAACACTTTTGAATCAAAAGACTTTAAACCGACGTTAGCTTGTAAAGAAATCTCAAATATGATTTTCTTAAATATAATTATACAAAATCAAATTCCACCAAGTAATGACTGTTTATGCAAATTGTCAAAAGGTAAAAGTTTAAATATTATGAAAGACATTATCCAATTTTTCAAAATAAAATATCACTAACAAAATTAGGTTACTTTTTAACATTCAGCATAATTTTTTTATATTTGTGTGATTCTTCACAACATTTTGAATACGAAAATGTAAAAAAAGCACTTTGTGACACAAAATTCACTCAAAATATTTAATTTATCGTTATTTTCATTACATAGAAAAGTGGGCCGAATCACCTCAGTAGAAATATATCTTCAAGAAAATTATAATATTCTACATAATGTGTATATATATATATATATACATATATATATATATATATATATACACAAATCATCATGCCATATTTCATTTCAGTAGAACAGGCAGCGGTGACGGAATGTTGTACTCATCGCTTGTACTATTTACGGTATTCGGGTTTTTAATTTTTATATGGGTTTTAATATATATTTTGGTACCTTAATGAGATTTATTTTTTCTTATGAAGTAAAGGGTTTCAAATAATGCAAATTAAATTCTCTTAATTATACTTAACAATTTATTTCTTTTTAATAGATATATATTATGTTGTATTCGTTTGTATATTTCTTTGTCATCGCCGTGGTTTGTTGGGTTCATAATAGGCTTAGGGCTTTTGAAGACGCAGTGCATGGCTGGGCTGATGTTCTAGTTGGTTGTAAGAGATTGCATTCGTATCAATAAATTCGCCATATATATCAGTTGTGTATATTAAGGTCTGCAAATAAATAATTAAATACTATAAAATATGTAAAAGTTTCCGAGCCGGTTTAAAATTGTCCTGTATTGCTAATTATCCAATAAGTACATTATTCTATATAGTTATATCGTTGTAGCCCCATAATATGTTGAAAATCAGAAAATATTTTCAAATTTTCGTTATTATATAGTAAATAGATTTTAATTTAACTCTGCTTTTTATATATTTGCGCCAAATATCGTTTGCGCGAACAAAAAAAACTCAATTTAGCATGTTGTATGTAGTGTACAATTTTGCAAATGTAAAGTTTAATTGTAAGTAAAAATTTAAAGTTCAAAGTACGAAGATGCGGAGGCGCGCTCTGGATCATGCTGCCTCGTGTAGAGTCAAAAGTACAATTCGGTGGGTGTAAACTAAATTAAACCCGGAGAACCGTGCCATGCCTTTGATTGGCTGACTTAATCTCTGTTCGCACCTGCGTCATAGGCCTGGCCTGGCTCATTGTGCTACAAACCTCGTCCGCCCTTACAGCGCAGTAAGAAGAAGGCAAAATCGATTGAGAGACCTTCGCTTGATGTAGCTGCTAGTTTTGAAATTGGTGACTCTGCAACCATCTTGGCCGGGAAATAACTTGACGGCTCGTATCGTTCTCCATTTAAGTAGAAGGATGTTATAATCTTTAGGACCACCAGGTTGCCGATTCATAGCAAAAGCTTCTAACGACGCCACTTGCTGCAATGCCGCAGTTACCCAGGTATTCGCTACTCCATCTGAGCCAGAAATGTCGTCTTATTTCTTCAATGCGCACGTACCTGATTGGATGCTTGCGACGGGAGTAAAGTGAGAGGTCAGCCAATTAAGAAGGACTCCGGTGTTAAGACAGACAGGTAGTTAAGATCTGATGTTAAGGGAGTAAGTGAACGGGAATCAATGACAGTCCCTATCTGCACGAACAATATTTCTATCTCCTCTTAGGTTAAATTAGCATTACCCATAGTAAGTTAAATATTCTATCTAATTCAACATTTGCTGCCAGGAAATTAAGTCCATTATGGCAATGGGGTTTTCCTCGACGTGATATGAATCAAATACAATATGAATGCATCTAAATTGAGATCACTGACCAACTCCAAATGTATTGCCTTCGATAAAAAGCATATAAATAAATAAAGGTAACATTTTTATAATTTATTACTCCGTCATTTCTTACTTGATATCTGAAACTGCTCCGCAAAATCGACACCACATAGATGTAGTGGAAAACCTTGTCTATGCCTATCAGCTGGTAAGCTACCCATTAGCTCCATAACCTTACCCCGTAAACGCGTGCAAAGTAAATGCTGTTTTAATACTCTTCGTGCTAGAATTCTACCCTTTAAAGACTAATATTTTGCATGCATAGAACTCGGATTAAATTGTGGATTGGTATGCTTCAGTCGTATGGGTTCATATTCCATTGGCAGCCGCGTAAAATAATATTTATATCAAGAAGGACTGGATGCCTTTTATTGTATTCATAGTTTGTGTTGATAAGACGACCGAATGTAAATTGTTTTTTTATGTTCAAGTAACCATAATTTATTTGGATATAAGTATCTTTGAACTATTTTAATAATGTTTATTTCAGCCTGATGCATCTTATTGAGTGGCGAAATTGTTCTTACTTTAATTTTGATTTGGTTACAGTTGGTTACTAATAAGTAATGAATATTTAGGTAAACATTTAATCTAATGAATTTACATGTACTCGAATAGATTTTTCTATACCAAAGTTATATATAATTATGATGATTATTTAAGTTTAATTAAATGTTAATTTTCCTTTTTTTAATATTTATACTGATGTTTGACGTTTATGGGTTTACTAAAATTTGCGTCTAAATTTATAATTACAACACGACTCGCGTAATGTTTTGGATGACCCACGCAACGCTACACGAAATGGATCTCCAGCAACATTAAAGCGATTAGTTTTATTATTAAAGAAAAGTGAACGTGTTTCATATTTAGGTACGATAAGAATTTTTGAAAGAATTTTACTTATTTCTTTACAGAAATTACACTTAATGTTTTTTATTTAGTATCGCCGTCTCCTGATCCAACTACCAATCAACCAAGTTTCGAAGTTGGTATACATCAGCTCGTATTGACAGAGATTAAGATTCAGCTAAAGTATTTGGTACGTGACCTGATGATATTTTAGGGACTACCAAACATTAAATGATATAATTATATATATATATATATATATATATACACACACACATATATGTATATATATATATATATATATATATATAACGCTTTCTGAAATGTGTTTAAAGTCACTGAAATACAAACTGGTTCCATATCAAGTGGAATAAAGCCCAATTTGGTTTTAAATTTTCAGATGTAAAAGATGACTGCATCAAGCAACATAAGGTTTATTATTATATTTATCTTATATTTGACTAATGCTATACGAGAATGTACTTGTTTATTGTGATACATTGAAGTTGTAGCAGATAAGCACTGTATTCGTATGTTATTTGTATTGTCCCACGTTTCGTGCTTAGTATCGTTTAAATGTATTAATGTGTTATGTGTATGTTTACGTATTCGTTAAGATCCGAGGAGACAACATTCTAACGACTTAGGTTCCTTTGGAAAACAGTTTAATATAAATTTAATTCAGATACTTCACTATTTCCCTTTTCAATATCCACAGCTTTAAATTTATAACAATCGAATAGTCTGTAACTTTCCTTGCAAAATCGACAAACAGGGTTGTTGCAAAGTAATTTATTTTCACTTAATGATTCTGAAAAATATTTCATTGTTTTGCTTTTACATTATCTTTATTAAATTTAACATTATCCTGAAGCGTGTTGTTTGCGCTATTATCCTTACTAAAGTACAAAGTTTCAAGCAAATCTACTCGATTACGTAAGAACCCCTTTAAGGTCAAAGTGAAATTCTTTAAGGGAGGATATTCCTTCATGTTATATTTAACTCCTTCCCATTTGGAAAGGGTTACAGTATATCATTTAGTGAATTTAGTGAAATTATTAATGTGTCCCACTTTTCGATAGGTTGACCCAAAGAATTTAAAGAGCGTAATTTTTTTGTAATATGCTAAATAATGATTTCAAATGGTTATATATAAATACGTTAACATTATTATATCGTTCGTAAACGAGATTCCAAGCAATTTTATAAATTATTACTGTAAATTTACTTGATTGAATTACTCCACTCGCTCTCTATCCACGCTCCAATAACGATCTTAAATAATTAAATTTATTTATTGTCGGCAATAACGCGTTTGTATTATTTAATGAATCAAATATGACCCCAAATTCTAACCATGTAACATAATTATCATCTAATTTAGATTTTTTAATTTCAGGTAAGCGAATGCAAGTTCCCAAATTTTTTAAACTTTAGATTTCAAGGGATAGGTCTTCATTTTTAAGAAAATCATAGGGAGAAATTTTAACGATTCTTTTATAGTAATAGATAATAAACTATCGGAGAGTGTTTCAATAGAATCTCGTTGCGAAACTTGTTCGCCAATATTAGAATCCAAGATGTCAATCTGAGATTTAACTGAATTAAATTCTCCGTATATAATTTCAATAGTGTTATTTTTTCTATATATTCTGTATATATTTTGTATGGCAGAATCTTTTATTTAAGTTAAGTTAATCAAAGTTTTATAATACGCAAGAATTTATAAGTTTGTCAAAATGTATAAAACTTCATTAAATTAAAATTAACCCCAGTAAAGTATGAGTTTATCAAAATATACCAAACTTTATTGTATTTAAAATAACCACAGGAAAGTATAAGTTTATCAAAATATATCAAACTTTGTAATATTTAAATTAACTCCGGGAAAGTACATGTTTATCAAAACATACAAAACTTTATTATATTTAAATTAAACCTTCCTAGGTTTCCTAGGTTAGTATAAGTTGAACAAAATGCACAAAACTTTATTATATATAAATTAACCCTAGGAAAGTATAAGTTTATCAAAATATACCAAACTTTATTATATTTAAATTAACCCCAGGAATGCTGTTGACCGCATTTTAAAAAATGCAGTCGTATTAAGAATCTCCGGCTTTAAAGTGAATTGAAAACAAAATTCTTATTTTACGGATTTGAGTAGTACTTCGCCTAACTGTCCAATTTTAAGAAATAATTTTTTTTCGCATAAAGTTTGAGATGATCTGGTTTTACCTGCATTAAATTTTATATTATTCTTTTTGTAAGAATTAATTCCACATAAAATTGTCATTTAAAAATAGAATGGTGTACATTGCTTCATAACTCGAAGGAATAAAATGTATAACCATACAAGGAAATTAAAAGAAAAGTGGTCATATTTTCTTCTATATAGGTAACCAAAAATCGTTTTTAAACACCTTCTAGTATTATATAATATTGAATATATTTGGCGTTAATTTGGTAGAAATTCATTATTCGCAATTAAATGAAACTACGTGATGTAGTATATAATTTGTTAAATTTTATTCTTAAAGAAAGTAGAAATAATACTACATCACGTAGTTTCATTTAATTGTATTATATAATACTTAGCTTGAATATATTAACGTAACTATCTTTCTAGCGATCTTATAACGTAACTATCTTTCTAGTGTTATACTAACAATAGAAAGATAGTTATGTTATAAGATTGTATTTATCACGAGGAATAAATCTGAGAATAGGGAAGGTGACTCGATTGAGACATCTCACATTCAAATAGATTTTTCAGTTCTTCTATGCATCACATCGTTAAAGATAAAATTATTTTGAATGACAGAAATACGCCAATAATTAATCACTGAGCAATTACTGAATTAAGCTATAATTAAATTTTTGTACTCAATTTAACTATAGCATTTATGCGAATATGATACCATAGACTTATATGACCCGTAATGCTTTTTATTTTAGCTGAATATCGACGACATTTAAAAAAGAAACAGGATTTCTCGTCAACGGTTAGAAGCATACGGAGTTATAATAGGACGGAGTTATAATTTGTTTCATAGATAGAGTTATAATTATTCCAAGAGCGCGCATGAATATCTTTTACTTTTTATAAGTTTTTAGTGAAAGCTGCAGGATATTCGGGCGCTTCCATTGATATTTTTTGTGCTGAACTGACCGCTTTAGAAATGGGATCATGGAGTTGCTTGGTAGATTGAGTTTGAATCGTTAGTTTTATGTTCAATTTGAATTAATGGGTGTTTTCACTGTATTATTAATTACAATGTATGTTAAATGTTTTGGAGTAACCTTCAATTGAACATAATTTTTTTAGAAATAAATTAATTATTTGAATACCGTGTATTGGTTCTATTGCGTCAAAAGTAAAGAGTACTGGTGTTATTTTTTAATTTGTATGCTACCTGTATCCAAATCATTAAATTGTATTTTATAAATAATGCCAGTAGAACATATTGCCAGCAAGGTTTCACTTTGATCTTTTAGAGATGGAAAAGGAAATGATAGAAAGCCGATTTCTAATAATTTTGCTCGTCACATCGAAAGTTTTGACAAGCGTATTGACAAATTATTGTAACAATGATATAGAAAATTTCAACGGTTATTAACTTCGAAAGCGATTCTTAAACAATTTTGATTCATTTGGAAACAACTGTCTCTCATTTGTCGGAAATTGTGTATTATTACTTTGTTAAAGGGAAAAGACAAGAAAAAATAATGATGTATATTTAAGAGTCCTTTTAGTTTTTCTCTGGATGAATTCCAGTTCTTTATGCCACGTACTCTTTGCATGCATAATACTCTGTGCTTTTAAGCATAGCATATCCTGAAAGAGTCCAAAAGGATGTATTTGTGTATTTTACCAGTGTCAACATCTACCCCGACAGCAAGCCTCACCACAACCTCCAAGTCTCCTACATTTCAATCTTGAGTTTGCTCCACGTATATGTTATATTCAAGAAGAAATTCATTATTGATTTTCCATAATACCCGGTGAAAATATGCGCCCCAATTTCCGACCCGTACCTCGAATAAAATCTGAACTTTACCGCTCCATCAGAGATTAAGTTTTATACAATCGCGATATAGTTAAAAATGGTAGATGCGGCATGATTAATATTGAGTAAATATAAATACCTAATTGATATTTAAGATGGCCGCCTAGTTAGAAATTATACAAAGACAAGTAATTTAAAACTTTGTACATACAATTACGTTTTTTTTTATTTTTCATGTATTTAATTATACTTGTTTGTATTAACCGTTAAAGTATTAAGAGAATATCTAATTTTTGTATTCAAGATATTATAACATACTGTAGACTGAATATTTCATGAAAAAATAAAGTATATCATTAAATAATGTATTAAAATTATTGACGATATAAAATTTTCTTTGTGGTACGCTGCATATAACCGACTTCAAAAAAGGAGGTATTCGAATTCACTTTTTTTTTTAATTTTTTCCTGGGTACGTCACCTTAAATCTCTGGCAGATATTAACCGATTTCTATGATTTTATGCCAACTCGAATGGAACACTAATCTGTTTATGTGTGTGTGTGTAAGTGAGAGAGATAGAAAAGGATCGACTTGACACTAATTTCGAACTTGTGACTGATTCACAAATACTGCTACTACTCGAAAATCTTGAGTAGTAGCTATGTTTGTAAATTTATTTATGCTCAGAAACAATATTGTACCGCAAAAGTTCCAACTAGGCACACATATTATCTTATACAATTTGTTAGGTTTTTTATCAAGAGATAATTTGAAATTGCTTCAATATTTTTGACAAATATTTTATCTTAATTTTTTACCACTTACATTGAAAACAAAAGACAAAAAATCAAAATTTGTTGCTTAAATTTTCCGTCATCCCAAAATGATTTACAATATAATGAATATGACAAGCTTATATTTAAGAAAGAGTACTTTAATCAATGTAATGACACTAAATCAAAACTTTAATGTCGCGAAATATAACTTGAATCCATCATTAAATTTCAAAATTCGTTTGCTCTTTCCATTATTTGCTAATAAACCAATCGCAATCATCCTCCCAAGAGAGAAATATTTCATATTAACAATAAAATTAAAATGAAGCGTGTACACATAACTGAGTAAATTTTAAAGGCTTTTTTAACTAATTTTACTTTATGTATTCTGATTAGCATATAATAACTATTTGTCTTTTTATATAAAATATTTAAATTTAAAACAATTTGGAATCGTATCACAAAAAATAATTTTACCGAATTATTATAATAGTAATATATAATAAGCGTTCCCAGCTCAGTCGATAGCAATGTGCCGTATGCGCGGTGAGATGTTCTAAACATTTCTAAGCGCTTCCACTCTCTTCAATAAACCATTTTCCACTCTGTAATAAAAGTGGAAGAAAGAATGTTCGTCTAAAATATTTTTCTAAGAAATATCATTAATGGTTATCTGTGTCACTCTCTGTGGCATCAAATGTGGAATAATTATTGATATGTTTATTTCCTTCTGTACACCGTAAATATATTCTTAAGAAATAATTTTCCTAACATGTGGAAATTAATTATGGATAATGTGTTTATTTACAGATTGTTTTTCTTACAGATACAGTTTACAATTTTTTCACAGAATACAATCGAAACTATTTGGACTTCTCAATAAATCAACAGTACTAAATAAAGTGTCGATTGCTAATGACATTTGATGTTGTGATGTACTTCAGCGGTATTCCTTGCGAAGACGGGAGTAAATATTTGGAATCAGTATGATGACCTAAAGCAAGCAAAGTAAAACATATAAATAATAATATGAAATTAAAATTCTACCACATTTTATATCGCTTTGTATCAAATTGAAGCTTCAAATAAGTGATAACGAAAAAACACACCGAACGATTCCATGAATGTCACATATACTCGGATTTTCTGTGCATAATTGTTTACAGTCTAAATTTAATTACTAATGCTTGGTTTATTATTTTTATCTTTCTTTTACAAACTTTCAATATCATTCCAGTTTGTAAATATCATCGCATGTGAAACTATTTATTATTTTTAAAAACGTACTAAGTACGAGTATAACTTGCATAATGAAGGTTTTTTACATACTTATGCGTACTTATATATCACAGTTTCAACTTATATAGTTCCATTAAACTATTTACAAATATTAATGTTATTTCTCACCACATATATATATATATATATATGTATATATATATATATATATATATATATATATATATATATATATATGCATATGTATGTATATATATATATATATATATATATATATATATATACAGATATATATGTATATATATACTACTATTCACTTGCAACTAACAACAAATGTGAGAAATCACTTTTAATAAAACTTTTGTTATTTTGTTAAAATTTTTCAAGGAAACGCTAAGTTCTTCGTAAAAATACTCGTTAGCCCAACTTATATTCATAATATTATTATTCCTAAGTAATTTGATGTATTTTATCTTTACAAATTGGTTTTCAAATACGATGCCGCATATAAATTAATTTGAGTTTCGTAAAATTGTAGAATTAGAATTAATATATCTATTTAACATTAAAAAACCCAAAGATATTCCCATGTCAAACTTCGACCATAGTGCTGTGCATAGATAAATCTTTTATTTGATTATGTGACTGATCATGTGTACAAATTCAAAACATGCGACATACGTTTCGCTTTCTTACTTTAAATTTGGAAATATTCCCGATAGATTTCGTTTAATTCAGGATAATAAAATAATATTATTAACCGTCGTAAAACATTTTTTCCTTCAATAAATAATCAATTAACTTAAGCTCTCCATATTTCAAAATACTATTCGTTATATTTCTGCCACGAACCTCCCAATGACTGATGGGTTCAACCTACCTTACAATGTCAACTTTAATCTCCGCAAAGCGACTTCTGAAACACACAGAACGACGGGCGATGGGGAACAATACAAGGTAAACTGGAAATGATAAGATATATTTCTCGTGAATAAGACATGACAACAGCACGGAAGAGGTAGGCTGACATTAAATGGATTATTTGACTATTATGAAAGATAAAGCGAATAGAAGTGGCTGAACTTAAATTGTTATTGTTATAATAAAGAACAGGCAGGAATACAATTCAAGGAAGATATCGTTTCGCAGGAAGATAAATCTATATATTCAAATACTTCTGTACGAACAAAACACAAAAGCGGGCTTATTGATAAATGGGAAATTTCTTGCAGTCGATTTAAAACATGAATTATAAAGATACATTTTGAAGATTTGTGGTTTCAGGTAAAACAAGTTATTCAAAGTAAGTCGACCTAATAAATATTTAATTTAAAGCGTCTTTATATTTAGAAGAGTACAGTTAACTTATTTAAAAGCGTAAACTTTTTAAAAATATATTTTCTACATATATCGATATGTAGATTTGAATGATAATGTAAATTTTGATCAAGTTTTTAAACATTTTTAGGGCATTACAAATATGTAATTTAATTTAAAGAATTTTGAAGGAAAATAAAGAAAATAACCAAATATTGAATATCAGCCCTATTTTATTGTACTTAGGAATATATAGAATATGGGAGTATAATTCCTCAATATAACATTTTCACTGAGCAAATACGATAATGGTTATCATCTATCATCATTATCAAAGTTACAGGTACAATTTAATTTGATTAGAATATCAGTAATATTTGATCAGGTTAGAGAATCATTTTCAACAATGAATTAGGTAAGAAATCACTTGTAATCTATATATATAATAAAATTGTAAGAGAGTAAATCTGTACACTGAAAATATTTTTAAAAAGTGATTGATTTAGCGTATAGAATGATGATAGAAGCCAGAAAAACATTTTACAGAATTTTGGCTATCTATATGTTAATATGAGCGGGTATCAGGGAAAATCTACTGGACGGATTTTGATGAATTTTGATATGGTAATAATATAAACACAGGAGTAACATATGAAAGAAAGAAAGGAAAAAAAATGTTCTTACTTACACGCGAACGAAGTCGTAGGCACAGCTAGAAATGAACAAATTTAACCGTATATGAGGATAATAGGGATATTTTTAAAATGGTCTATTCGTATAAGTCCTTAATTTTAAACATATTTCTAATAGAAATCCTCAAATACACATACATAAGTTACCATCGTCAAAAAAGTTGGGCTTAAATTTTACGTCATATATTTTCATAATAATGATTTTGGATTCAGAAAATTAATATTAAACATTAACTATTTTATAAGAAATTAAAATTAAAATTAAAATGATGTAAGATTCTAAATTTGTCAGTTGCTTTAAAACCGAAATAAGATATTTCTCTTTTGCCACTTTAACAAAACCTTCATCTTGCAAATATGAAAAAAAATGCTTTAATTCTATATTAAAAATTCGTCGATTTAAGGAATTACAATTAAATAAAAGTTAAAACTCATGAAAAGCTTGCAAGTTTAATAAGGTCAACCGCTAATTAATTGGTCTTTCAAATCTTTACATTACTAAGTTGATATTTGATTAAGCTATTAGTATATCTCTCTATCATATATTAGTCATCTAATATTTACGAAAACGATTGATCAACTCTTCATATGATGAAGTAACAAATGTAAAAAAATTAATTGAAATACACAATTACATTAAAATTCTGTTAACTAAAAATTCACCACTATAACTCTGATAAACAGTTATCAGAAAGACCATCGGCTAAATATCAAACATTTAAAAAATAATTGAATAGATAAATCTCGAGATTATTGTTCTTTGAGATAATCGAGTTTACTTGTTACTTTCAACACAGGAAGCGGTCACGGTTAAGGCGAGGTTAAGCTCGGTTGCGATTAATAATATCCATTTTAATTAAGTTAATCCGTTTAACATAATTCCATTTCATTTTAGTCTTATGTACGTATTATGATAAGAAGTACAAGACGAAAGTAAATAAAAAAAAAGATGAGGCCATTAATATCGAAACTCATTGGTTATAGTTTTGTGTTGATATTAGTAGAAGTATTATGCATATATAGATTTATTTACTAGAAACTAAAGCTAGAGACATAGATATCACTGTAACATAAAAGACAGTTTGTTTGCAATTGTGATTTAAAGTAGTCTTTATTGTAACTAATTAATCGAAATTTCGAAATTGAATATTCTAAATTAATTGTATTTTCTAAGGAATTTTTATTTAATTGCTTCTTTTGAACCCATAAAAATGATAATATTGATGAAGAAAAGAAATAAATGTTAGAAAATTTTGTATTTAAGATGAAATATTCATTTTTTTTAGATTATTAAAGACTAGATACCCAGCCCGGGTATAATACTAAAGGTAATAAACTTAATATCCTAGAAACATTAGAAATAAATAGACATAAAAAAGATACCAAGGTTAATATATTAAATGAACAACTAAATATATCATCACCCATACTTAATATCTTCTGGATATAATATAATTATACAACATTGATACTACAGTACTTTGGAAATTGTTTCAGCACAAATACACATATAAATATAAGTATATATATAATAATAATAATAATAATAAAAAATTAAATAAAATAAAAGAAAAGAAATAAATAAATATATGAATACAAAAAACCGGAGATATTTAGAATTAGTGTATTACCTTGTCCTTACTTTCAAATACCCTTGCTTTTGTATAAATATATTACCGAGAATAACTTCCATTTAATTTTATTACATACACAGTAAAGTTTGCATTGTATAACTTCACATAATAACAACAATTGATTTTATTACCCTCACTAAAATACTGGTATATTGTATAACTCTCGGAAATATAATAAAACCTACACTGCGCCCCTGCAATAAACTCACTAACATAAACAATGGAAAAACTCGCACAAACCAGGCTTCCGCTATTATGCTTGAAACATATAAATGCTGTTGGATGTTCCTAAGAGTTAATCTTTGCTAATATCCCACCTAAAGATGTAATACAACGAAACCTAGGTCATGGTAAAAAAATTAAAGAAAGTGGAAATAATACTACATCACGTAGTTTCATTTAATTGTTACAAATTTGTATATTTCAAACTTGAATTATTTCGAAATGACCATATAATATTCCACTTCTTTATTCAGACATATTAGGAGTTTAATTTCAAAAAATTCTTTCTTATCGAGTGCTTATTAGCCAAAAGAAATATACATATTAAATTTCAATGGTTGTAGGTCCTGTGGTTCTCGAGATTTATTTTTAAGTCGAGCAGAGTTAGTGGTATTCAGTTTTTACATATTTTAGCCATACCTTTGGAAATTATAATAAATTTGAAACGTTTCTAACAAAATTGCATTGCCATATTTATGCACAAAATTTATTCAGTTCTTTTTAATAATGTTTATTTAGCTTAGGCTTTGTATTTAAATTATTTTTATAACCTCGACAGATAAAATAGACAGATTTTACAAAAAAAAACGACACGAAAAGGTTAGTGATAACATTTTCATCTTTCGATAAATGGAGCCCTGAAGACTGCCAAGCATTTTAATTTGGATGAACACTCTAATATTACAAATACTTAAATTTAGATAAATAGATGGATTACTGTTACTCTTTAACCGTGAAATTTCTAAATTAATTCATATCAATTCGATTATAGTTTGAATTAACGTGCAGAGGAGGAATTGTTCTTGAGGAACAATATCCATCTTTTATATTATTAATTAGGATCTTATTTGATTACGCAGTAGTTGGCAAGGAAAATTCTAGCTTGTATTCACTCAAACAGTTCATTCAAAATTTCCTAATCGCGGTTCATGTAGTTTAGTATACAAAATGTTATACATTTTATAACTCTATCACTATGAAAAAATTCAACGCGAATGGATTTTTAAAAATTGTGACAGATAATAATTATAGCCTCAATTAATTTAGTCCACGTGAACGAAGTCGTGAGCAGAAGCTGTTGTTGCGTCAATTTTTTCGAGATTTCGAATGTATTATTGTCTCTAGTACTTTATATTTCATAGGTAATTATTTTTTAAATATAGCGATATTATAGGAGATGTCACAAAATGACTTGTAAATTGAAATAACTACATAAACAAAATACAAAATACAAAAATAACTACATTGAATTGTTGTTTACACTCCTAATATTTTTTCTTCAATGTAAGCATATCATGTTTCGTCTTATTTTTTAAATATTATTTATATTATTACACGAGATAAAGGTATTGGGCAATAATTTTCATTTCCTAATTGAAATTTTATAGAGGATATTTTAATTATGACCACTATCCCACACGTTAGACAAAATAAATAAAAGTTTTCATTTGTCCCCTCAAAATGTCTTTGATTGTTTAAAACTAAGGCAGGTTAGTATTTATTGTTGTTAAAAATGTTAAGTTTTATGTTGAACGATATGAAAAAGAAACGACTGTGTTCGATAAATGGACGAACTCGTGAGCGATATTGTAATCCTTTTCCTTATAAAGGATGATAAGTTTACTAACTATTCATCCTAAAGGACGATAAGCTTATATTTACATTAAAAGGAGCATTGAAAATATACAAAAACTTTTATGCCATTTGTTAATTTGACTAAAAGTTCCTTGTGCAGAAAAACAAACAAAACTAGAACTTATAATATTTCCCTACTTTGAAAAAGAAAAATCATACGTATTATCGTAAAAGTAAACAAGTGAAGTTAAATATGAATAATAACGAGACCAATTTTGCCGCCATTCCAGAAAGGACAGATAAACGAATTTCATGCATAAATTAATCTTTCTCGAAGTTCCAATCGATGTCTTGTTAACCTTTCATTACATCCGAATTAATTAACGAATAACTTGAGTTAATCCGATTCCAATATTGCATGCCCTGTTGCATTGATTTCGTATTTGCCGTCGTCGCTGAAATTAAAGTATTTCTTTTTTAACTCTTTTTTTAGTTATGTCTCTAGGTATGAAGAAGATTAAATGGTGACGTTAAATTCGATCATTTTAACAGAATTTCAAACAGCAATGTTTATATCTTGTTTCATTACTCTCTTTGTATTTTGATGCATTATACCTCTGTTCAGTTGTCTTAGATCGCTGAAAAAACTGAAGTTTTATAGCTTCGTCAATCACTTTATCATAACACTTGAATTATTATGAGAAGACGAAGAAATTAACTGCAAAAATAGATAAAAATAAAAAGAAAAAATATTTTTAGACAAGATATCTTAAGTGATTAAATTCTATATAATTTTGGTTTATATTATAAAATTAACCGAAACGACAACCGCATTATTTTTCAAAATGTTATGTGAAGTTAAACAATATATTTGCAGAATGAAAATTAATACCTATAAATCGTACAATGGAAATTCTTTGTACGCTCAAAGTTTTAATATTTTTTGTGTTCCCAATTGCGTAACGAACTTTCGTAGTGGAAGTTCTACTCGTATTTAGGAAGTAATATTTTCTTTTTTCTTATCATCACGTGACTTGGCCGAGTTCCTGTAATTTGTACTGTATTCTTTTAAACGCACAAATTGAAGAAAATAATAAGATTTATACTGTAAATTAGGAAAGTCAGTAAATTAATTTTTGACCCGAATATTTTAGCCAGGATTTTGATTTTTAAATAGCAAACTTTACCACAAAATCAAATTCATCATTATGTCAATGTATCGGCTTGCGAAATTAGTTATTTATTGCTAAATTCTGGCTCCAAATTTGGCAGAATTATTTGCTTATTCGACTAAAAATAATTTTTTGAATGAAATTAAAGTTTATACCTGACACTTTGGCACTATATGTAGGCGTATGTATACACACACACACACATGCACACACACACACTTCGCAAACCGATACATTGATGTATAGTTTATGATAACGAATTTAATTTTGTGGTAAAGTTTCCTAAATAATCAAAATCCTGGCTAAATTATTCGAGGCAAAAATAACGTTTCTAGCTTTCCTAATTTACAGTGTAAATATTTTTCTTCAATTTGTTGGTTTAAAAAAATACAATAGAAATTATAGCCACTCCGCTAAGTCACGTGATGATAAAAAGAAAGGAAATATCGCTAAGTACGAGTAGAACTTTCACAACAAAAGTTCACTACTCAATTTGGAACACAAGAAATGTTGAAACTTTGAGCGTACATAGTATTTCTGTTCTATTATTTACAAATATTAATATTAATTTACATCGTACAAATATATTGCTTAATTTTAGATAGCTTTTAATAAAATAATGCGATTGTCGTTTCGGTTAATTTTGTAATATAACTTAATCAAAATTATAAATAGTTTAAGCTCTTAAGATACGTTGTTTAAAAGTGTTTTTTCTTTTTATTTTTATCTATGTTTTGCCTTTAATTTACATCTTTCCATAATAATTCGTCAAGTGTTATGATAAAGTGATTGACGAAGTTATAAAATTTCAGTTCTTGCAGCGGTCTAATGCAACTAACCAGACGTATAATGCATCATATTTTGATCAAAGAGAGTAATAAAATAAATATAAACATCGCTGTTAGAAATTCTGTTAAAATTATCGAAGTTATTAAGGGGTGAACCCCTTAATCTAACAGGATTAAGGGGTGAACCCCTTAATCTTGTTCAAACCTGGAAATATAAATAAAAAAAGAGTTAAAAAAGGAATACGTTAATTTTAGCAAGAACAACAAAAATAAAATCAATGCAACAGGGCATGCAATATTGAAATAGGATTAACTCAAGTTATTCGTTTATTAATTCGGATGTAATGAAATGTTAACAAGACATCGGTTGGAACTTCGAGAAAGATTAATTTATGCCTGAAATTCGTTTATCTGTCCTTTTATTGGCGGCAAAATTGGTCTCATTATTATTCATATTTAACTTCATTTTTTTACTTTTACGATTAATATTTTTAAGATAATTAAGTGTGATTTTTCTTTTATTAAATTTCTTTTATTTACTTAAAATATTTCCCTACTTTGAGTACGGAAATATTTTAAGTTCTAGTTTTGTTTGTTTTTCTGCACAAAGAACTTTTAGCCAAATTAACAAATGGCATAAAGTTTTTTGTATTTTTCAAAGCTCCTTTTGAGGCCTACATAAACTTATCGTCCTTTAGGATGAATAGTTAGTAAACTTATCATCCTCTATAAGGAAAAAGGAAACATTTACAATATCGCTCACGAGTTCGTCCATTTATCGATCACAGTCGTTTCTTTTTCATATTCTTCGACATAAAACTTAACATTTTCAACAGTAATAAAGCACATTGACATGCCTTAATTTTAAGCAAGGAAAGGACAAATGAAATTGGAGTGGACAAATGAATTTTTTTCTTTATTACGTCTAACGTGTGAGATAATGGTAGGAACACTGAATTAAAAGAATTTCTATCTTCTTTATTGTGAGTCAAGTGAGATACCTGATCTTTTTTTTATTTTTAAAACCACTGTGTTACGAAAAATTAACACATTCAGTCATAATTACAAATATCCTTTTATAAAATTTTCAATTAGAAAATAAAAATAAATGTCCTTCTTGTGTACATCTTGTGTAATTAATATAAATAATATTAAAAAAACAAGATGAAATTTGATATTGCTTACATCAAAGAAAAAAATATTAGCACTGCAAACAACAATTTATTCTAGTTATAGTAGTTACCACACTTATTATATTCTTTTATCATCGAATTTTGAAACTATTTATATAATTATAAAAATCAATGTAAAACTTCTAATTTTTTATTAATAAATTGTACTATATTTTTTATTTAGAAGCTGTGTTAGTAAAAGTCTCAATTGACATCAGTCATTTTGTAATATTTCCTATATTATATCTATATTTAAAAAATAATGACCTATAAAACAAAAAGTACTAGAGACAATGATACATTTTCAAATCTTGAAAAAATTGACGTAATGTAATTACTAACCTTTTTTTCTCATTCTTTTTTCTGTAAAATCAATATATTTTATCTGTGGGGGGTATACAAATAATTTAAATACAAGGCTTAAGTTAAATAAACATTATTAAAAAGAATTGTATAAATTTTGTACATAAATATGGCATGGAAATTTTGTTAGAAACGTTTCAAATTTATTATGATTCTAATGGTATGGATAAAATAAACAAGAACCAAATAACACTACCTCTGCTTGACTCCAAAATAAATCTCGAGAACCACAAGACTTACAACCATTGAAATTTAATACGTACATTTCTTTTGGATAATAAGCAATTGTTAAGAAAACAATTTTTGAAATTAAACTCCTAATTTGTGTGAATAGGGAAGTGGAATATTGTATGGTAATTTCGAAATAATGAAAGTTTGTTACATGAAAATTTGTATTTAAAGGTACAGATAAAAATATATTATAACTATTTAAGCGAAAGGAAACACATATTTAAGCATTTTTGAGAAATCATTAATCGTAATACAAAACATAATAAAAAACGAATAAAAATTGCAGCCATGCTCCCTATTGCCTGATCAAAAGGGAGCATGACTGCGACTGGGCAGCTAGTCCTTATTAATCTAAAAAATTGTAATATTTCATATTAAATTATAAAATTTCCTAATATTAATTTCTTTTTTTGCATTGTTATCATTTTAATGGGTTCAAAAGAATCAGTTGCTTAATTCTTAAATGGAAATTCTTTACAAAATACAATTATTTAAAATATTCCATTTTGGAATTTCGATTAATTAGATACAAAAAAGACCACTTTAAATTACAATTTCAAACGAACGGTCTTTTTTATAGTGATATCTATGTTCCTAGCTTTTGTTTGCAGTAAAAAATCGATATATACATAATACTTCTAATATCAACACAAAAATATAACCAATAAATTTCGATGTTAATGGCCTCATTTCGATCTTATTTACTTTCCTCTTCTACTTCTTATCACAATACGTATATAAGACTAAAACGAAATGGAATTATGTTAAATGGATTAAGTTAATTTAAAATGGATCTTATTAAACGCAACCGAGCTTAACCTCGCCTTAACCCTGACCGCAGAAAGTGTTGAAATTAACCGCAGTTTATCTCAAAGAGAGCCCATCTCGAGATTTATCTATTCAATTATTTTTTAAATGTTTCATATTTAACTGATGGTCTTTTTGATAACCGTTTCTCGGGGTTATAGCTGTGAATTTTTAGATAACATAATTTGAATATAATTACGAATTTCGATTACTTTTTTTACATACTTGTAATTTTGTAATTGTTTATCACATGAAGAGCTAATCAATCGTCCTAGTAAATATTGGATGATGAATCAATGACAGAGAGATATACTAATAGGCTAATCAGATATCAACTTACTAGTGTAAAGATTTAAAAGGCCATTTAATTAGCGGTTGGCCTTATTAAACTATCAAAGTTTTCATCAGTTTTAACTTTTGTTTAATTCTAATTCCGTAAATCGACAAATTTTGAGTGTCGACGAAAATAAAGGGAAAGATTAAAGCAATGCCTATTTGCTAGATGAAGGTCTTATTAAAGTGGCAAAAGAGAAATATCTTATTTCGGTTTTAAGGTGACTGAGAAATATAGAATCTTATGTCATTTTAATTTTAATTTCTTATAAAATAGTTAATCGCAATTAAATGAAACTACGTGATGTAGTATTATTTCTACTATCTTTAATTTCTTTACCACGACCTAGGTTTCGTTGTATTACAACATCTTCAGGTGGGATATTATCTTTGCTAATATCCCACCTGAAGATGTTGTAATACAACGAAACCTAGGTCGTGGTAAAGAAATTAAAGATAGTAGAAATAATACTACATCACGTAGTTTCATTTAATTGCGAATAATGAATTTCTACAAAATTAACGCCAAATATATTCAAAATAGTTAATATTTAATATTAGTGTACTGAATTTAAAATTATTATTATGAAAAATATATGACGTAAAATTTAAGTCCAACTTTTTTGACGAAGGTGACATATGTACGTATATTTGAGGATTTTTATTAGAAAGATATTTAAAATTAAGAACTTATATGAATAGAACATTTTAAATATATTCCTACTATCCTCATATACGGTTAAATTTATTCATTACTAGCTGTGTCTTCGACTTCGTTCGCGTGTAATTAGGACTTTTTTTGCTTTTTTGTCTCTGTTACTCTCCTAGGTTTATGTTATTATCGTACCAAATTTCATCAAAATCCGTCCAGTAGATTTTTCTTGATACCCGCTTATATTAACCTATAGGTAGCCGAAAAAGTTTTTCTGTCTTCTATCATCAATCACTTTTATAAAATATTTTCAATGCACAAGATACACTCTCTTAAAATTGTATTATATTCATAGATCACAAGTGATTTCTAACCCATTTCATTTTTACGGATAATCTTATTCATTGTTGAAAGTAATTCTCTAACCTGATCAAGTATTATTGATATTGTAATTAAATTAAATTCTATTTGCTAAGGATGATGGATGATAACCATTATAGTTTTTAGTAATTATACTCCCATATTCTGTATATGTCTATGTAAAATAAACCATGGCTTATATATAATATTTGGTTTGGTTCTTTATTTTGCTTCAAAATTCTTAAATCAAATTACATATTTTGTGATTACCTAAAAAAATGTTTCAAAAACTTGATCTAAGTTTATAATAGTCGAAAATATATTCTTAAATTTCTTTATACTTCTAAATAAATTAACCACACTCTTCTAAATATAAAGACGCTTTAAATTAAATATTTATTAGGACGGCTTACTTTGAATGACTTGTTTTACCTGAAACCACAAATCTTCAAAATTTATCTTCATAATTCATGTTTTAAATCGTCTGCAAGAAATTTCCCATTTATCAAGAAGCCTGCTTTTGTCTTTTGTTCCTATAGAAGTATTTGTATATATAGATTTATCTTCCTGCGAAACGATACCTTCCTTGGTTTTGACTTGTATTCCTACCTGTTCTTTATTATAACAATAACAATTTAAGTTCAGCCACTTCTATTTACTTTATCTTTCGTAATAGTCAAATAATCCGTTTAATGTCAGCCTACCTCTTCCGTGCCGTTGTCTTGTCTTATTCAAGAGAAATATATCTTATCATTTCCAGTTTACCTTGTATTGTTCCCCATCGCCCGTCGTTCTGTGTGTTTCCGAAGTCGCTTTGACGGAGATGAAACTTGACATTGAGAGGTAGGTCGAACCCATCAGTCATAGGGAGTTTCGTGGCAGTAATATAACGAATAGGGATTTAAAATATGGAGAGCTTAAGTTAATTGATTAGTTATTGAAGGCAAAAATGTTTTATGACGGTTAATAATATCAGTTTATTATCCTAAAATAAACGAAACCCATCGGCAAAATTTACATATTTAAAGTAAGAAAGCTAAACGTATGTCGCATGTTTTGAATTTGTACACATGATCAGTCACATAATCACACGAAAGATTTATCTATGCACGGCACTGTGGTCGAAATTTGACGTAGGAATACTTTTGGGTTTTCTTGAATGTTAAATATATATATTAATTCTAATTCTACAATTTTACGAAACGCAAATTAATTTATATGCGGCATAATATTTTAAAAACAATCTGTAAATAAACACATTCTCCATAAATAGTCTCCACACGTTAGGAAAATTATTTCTCAAGAATATGTTTATTTTGTGCAGAAGAAAATAAACATATCAATAATTATTCCACATTTGATGCCACAGAGAGTGACACAGATTATCATTAATGATATTTCTCAGAGAAATATTTTAGACAGACATTTTTTCTTCCAGTTTTATTACAAAGATTGGAAAGTGGTTTATTAGAGAGTGAGAGAGAAAGAGTGGAAGTGCTTATAGACCCTTAGACCACATCACCACGCATACCGCACATCGCTGCTGACTGAGCTGACAACGCTTATTATATATTATTATTACAATAATTCGGTTAAATATTATCATTAAAAATATAATAATTATTTTAACTTTTTGCCTAAAATTATTAATTGCCACAAGAAAGTTCTCAACAGGTTATTTGTTATACTTTAATAAATACATTGTTATATACGTTTGGAATCCTCTAAACAATCTTTTGACGATGAAGTCAATCATTCGACAAGTTTTGCTACATAAATACTTTATTCGTATTACAAATTTAATTATTACTGGGGCCGTTTTTCTTGTAATGTCATATACCTTAACGTCAGGATAATATACTGATGTTAACATTACCTCATTCATTAAAGTAGGTTGAGCCGTTTCATCTCTACGAGGAAATGAAGACACTTACATTGTTACATATGTAAGTACTGAGTGCATAATATTATTTATTGTAAAGTGGCGTAAAATGGTAATAACTTTTCCACAAAGAACATTTGACAGAAATTTGTTTAAATACAGAGACTAGTTGTTCTTGTTTAATTACTTTAATTTAAAAATTTTGTTTAATTCTGTTAAACTGTTCTTACAAATGTTCACTAGAAAATCACGCTCGCTTACGCACATGTATACACTACGTTATTTTTTGTTATATTTTCCCTTTAATAATGTAATTATACATAATTTTCTACAAATGAGAAACAGCTACTTCAAAATAGATCAAAAATATTTAAGAGCCGCCTTCGTAATTAATAATCGTTGAAATTTTTTTTGTTTGTTGCATTGTTACAATAATTTGTCAATACGCTTGTCAAAACTTACGATGTGATGAGCAAAATTATTAAAAATTGGCATTCAGGTGGGCTATTAGCTAATGGTCATTTTTGAAATGAAGCTTTAAAACCCAGAGGGGAGTGAGTGCATTACTTGCTACTTTGGACATTAACATTTCACCAATGGTAATTAAAAATAAAAGTAGTTAAATGTTTTTCCGCATAGAGTCATTAAGGGAACGTGGTATACGTTAGAACGTGGTATTTTCCCAGTGAATTATTTTATCGTAAATCAATACTAATCTGAACTTTCTAGCGCAATAAGTATTTAAATCTACTTTATATATTTGAGTAGGTGAGACATATGTTATTGCGAATACCTATAAAACCATAATGTCATTAGTTCTCCTAGAGAATTTATTTACCCTCTTAAAAATTCTTTTTTTCTAATTTCGGGGCGACTGTTTAGGAAATAGGGGTGAAACACCATTTTTTATATTTTTAGTATATCTTTGACCGATATACTGCTCAAAATAATGAAAAAGAAATTTAAATCCTAAAATGTAATTTAACTAAAAAGTAATTAATTTGCCCCTTCCACCCCATAATGTTCTTGTAAATGTTTCTTAGTGTTATCCAAGTGTAGGTTAACGACATGAGGAATTTACTCTTTATGATAGATGGAGAGAAATTCTCAGCAGACCGAGTGGTCTGCTAAGAATTTCTCTCCGAATTTTTTTTATATTTAAAAATGTCTACGAAAAAAAGTTAATAAGTACTCGTAAAATAAATAAAGGAAATTAAGGAATCGTATCCATAATCGTGTGCCGCACTTGTTCTGTCAAAAATGTTATAATCAAATATTTTTAAAATTTCGTAAGGACGGAGGTAGAAGATGTTAATGTACATTCTCTATCACAGCTGTCGAATTTGTTCACTTGTTGACTGTTGTCGAGTTCACAAATTATTTTGTTAATGAGATCTGAATGACATCGGCTTCAGCTTGATTTATAATTATGCGATATTCACTACCTCATAGTATTTTAGAGTTTCGTAGCCGGGGGGGGGGGGGGCAAAAATGAAACCTTCTTAATTTTATCGTGTCCCATTATCAGCCATAAGTAACTGCATCCTATCTAGTTCAAATTAAAATTTTATAGAAAGACATGGATGATTAACATGAATTAGAGACCTAAACACCGTTTTATAAAAGTGTGTCACCTTAATAAGTTATACAGATTAATTTGGGTAGAGTAATTAATTTGTTTCAAGTTTCAGTATTACACAAATATATGTATTACACTGTTAATTCCGTCACAGGTAAAATTATTGTGTAACCGCAAATTGTTGTTTACCGCTTATTGGCCGAATGTTTACAGCACAGTGCAGACTAATAAAAAGCGTCGACAGATCTAAACATATAAGACAAAAAAATTCAATATATTTGTAAACCTTTAGTAACTGTCTTTTATCAACCTGCCACCTGACTAAAGTAAACAAATCAACCCGATGGATATTTAATACAAAAAGTTACACCTCTGTCTAACTTGTATGTTCAGGTGGCACGTTGATACAAGCCAGTGGCTAAAGGTTTAAAAACGTATTGACATTTTTTAGCTTATATGCCTAGGTTTGTCGCTCCTTTTAAGTCTAACAAGTAAATAGTATTGGCAATAAAAAGCGCCGGTAAACCTAAACACATAAGACAAAATATTCCAATATATTTGTTTATCCTTAGTTACTCTTTTAACAACCTGCCCACCTGACTAAAGCACATGAGCCAAACAAACGGATATTTGATACAGAAGTCACACTTCTATTTGACTTCTGTGCTTAAGTGGTATATTGATACAAGTGGCTAAAGGTATAGAAACTTTTTGGGATTTTTGGACATATAAGCCTAGTTCTATAAGCCTAGGTCTGTGTTCCTGGTAAGTCTAACAAGTAAATAGTATTGGCAAAATTTTAATAAACAAAGAGATAAGTCACGCTACGCGAGCGTGACTTATCTCTTTGTTTATTAATCACACGTGTGTCGTTCAAATGTGTTTCTATTAAAATATTTGCAACAATGTATTGAAAAATTGTAACCCGTTCACTAACTCAAACATTTGTCACAGGTTGGGAAGCAGTTACACCTTATTTCTGTGACTCTTATATAAACACATATCACATCAATTCTGTACTATGAGTTAATGTTGTAAAATGTCAAAAATATTTCCAAACTGTTACATTTATATATCTGATGTGAATAAATGAGAAAAACTTTTTTTTTTCTGAGCATCACTTGGGAATAACAATTTTTCCGACTCACTAACGCCAAAGCCAGTGAAAAGAACAGTCTGGTTAACTGCTGTATATTTAAAAAGTTCTTTTAAAATTATATAAACAATTCCTGGAAAATGTTTTGATGCTCCATAATGTTATTGACAAACCTTTAAAACGCTAAAGTGTCGCCGTTACCTAACTTTTTGAATAAACCAATTAAAAATTGTAAAACATATTTAACTGCAAAATTATTACGGTCAATTTGCACAAATAAATCTAATTTCTTACATCTGTAAAAATACAGTAGGCTATATATTTAGATTGACAATAATATATAGTAATGGAATAATGTAAATATTTTTAAATATTTTGTAAAAAATATTATGTATCCTTAAATTTAAATCTATGGTCTCATAGTATAAGTTTTGATCGTAGTTAGTAGGTTGCTCACCTCAAAAGAAGAAACGGAACCCTTATAAGATTCCAAATATGTGTATATATATATATATATATATATATGTGTGTGTGTGCGTGTGTATATATATTTATATATATATATATATATATATATATATATATATATATATATATATATATATATATATATATATATATATATATATATATATATATATATATATATATATATATAAACGTCTTAACTATCTAAATATATTAGGCACTATCAATTACTAATTGCGCTAGGAAGTCCACGTTAGGTGACGACCTGTAACCAAATAATATAATATTGAATATATTTGGCGTTAATTTTGTAGAAATTCATTACTCATAATTAAACGAAACTATGTGATGTAGTATTATTTCTACTTTCTTTAAGTTCTTTACTACGACCTAGGTTTCGTTGTATTACAACATCTTCAGGGGAGCTGTTAGCAAAAAGCAACCTTTGCTAACAGCCCATCTGAAGTTTGAAGCACCTAGTTTCATTTAACTGCAAATAATATAATTTGCTGCACTTGTGCTGTAGAGCAAAAGATATTACTTTAGATAAATATATTACTTTATCATATGTCATATCTCTCAGACTTTTTCCAATCGTATATCTATAATATACGGTATGATTCTATATATCTACAACGTATGGCACGGAGAGTAAAAATGTGGTTTAAAAGTGAACAAAAACAAAATATCCGTAATAATAAAGGAAGAAAGTATACTCATAACAATAAGACAAAATAATTCGAACTACGTTAAAAACTACGTGTTGCTAAGACGGCCAATCTCATTTATAAATCAAACACTTACCAAAGTAAGGAGAAGAATTAAAATGGCCTGGTCAAAATATTGGTCATCAAAACATATTCAGATCCAAATAACTGACGTCTCTAAAGAAAAAAGCATTTGACACTATCGTTACACCAACTTTATTACATGGTTGTCAAAGCTGGGCTCGGAATAAGGAAATAATCTAAAAACAGCAAAGATTCCAGAGAACCACAGAGAGGAGCATTGTGGCACTTATTTTGAAAGACAGGGTAAGAAATAGTGACTTAAGGACACGTACGGATTTAACGGATGTGATAGAAGTATCCTGTAAATAAAAGTAGCGCTGGGCGGGGCATGTGGCACGTGCTACAGATGGACGCTGGAGCGACCGTATACTGTACTGGCGGCCGCGCGGCGAACATCGTGGCCGCTGACATCACCATTGTAATTGGAATGACGATATTGTACGTATCGCAGGCCGCACATGGACTACGATCGCAAAGGACAGAAAGGAATGGAAGACATGGAGGAGGTCTTCATCCGACTATGACGGTGCCCCAACGCTTGTTAAGTATTTTATTTTAATATTAATGTTCAATTAAATGTGACTGCAATTTATTCACATAAATATTCTACTCTTTTTTGTTTTGCTCTTTTATTGAGAAATAAAAGCTTAAATAAATAAATAAATGTCTATAATATTCGGATATTCAATTGAGATGCAATTGTTTCGATATATAATTATGAAAAACATTTGAGAATAATAACTGAGGCAATAGATGAAATATGTTTGCATTTAAATCATACTTGAATCAAAAATTTTCGTTTTTCATAATTATTTATTTATAATTTAATTCGATTCTAGAACCTTTATCGTAGAGGAACGTAGTACTAATGAATCTGAATGACAAATCTAATAAAATAAAGCACACGGTTAATGAGATGTCATCGTGTTATTATAATTACTTATGCAGTATAATGGATAGCAACATCGTTTGTTTGAATAATCGTGATCTTCAGACTTAATCAAATTTTAAAAGGCAAACTTAAAACCAAAAAATATACGTAACTGAATAATTCATTCGCGCATAAATTATATTATGGATTTTAGGGTACTCTAACTTCGTGAAATTGAAACACAAAGGCTAACGCAATAGTTAACATATTACCAGAGCCTTTTATTTGGCGTAAAAGTAGGTTTGTTTTAGTTATCGTTAGCTGCCAGGTGCGAGGCATCAGCGGAGAGTGATGGATCACTTCTCAACTTCAATAAACTCTGTCGAAAAACTCAAAATCAAGGAATTTTCCGAGTCTTGGAATGAATAGCGTCCCATTGTTTTTCCTGCGTGAGTATAGATGATAGTCTATTGTATTTAACACATATCGTATTTGTATATTTGCAATGATTTTAGTGCAATTTATTTTATGGTTATTAATATATACAATTTTATTTACTTTATCTTCAGTAAGTCATGGTTCAGTAAGCCACATGGTCATAATTAGGTAAAGAAAGTAAAAGTCTTTAACAGATATTGATTTTGGTTTCGATTTATAAAAAATTTCGAAATTACTTAAAAGAACGCATTCTCATGAAAATTCGATGCCGGATGTAATCGCCTGAGTCTGCCAGCTGAGATTTTGATCAATTATGAGGCCCAGATCTTGGAGGAGTAAGTAATTACGACGCCATTTAAAGTCAACTGTAACAAGTTTAGTTTGCTAATCTTGGACAGAAACCTTATCACACTAAGTTGAAAGAACTAGAATGGATAAATAGATCCATTGTTGAGCCCACTGATTGATCAAGTGGAGATATATGTTGATAATATCAATGACAGTGAACATAGTTATTTAAGTTTAGATCTATGACTTTGTAAAGGAGACCAGGAAAGCAAAAGTGGCCTCTATGCATATTTCTGATGTTGGGTATAATAAGACAAAAGACTACCTTCATTTAAATTTTATATAAAATCTAATTAAAGCAGTGTCACCGAATTATTTTGTATATTATAAAGGCTTGTTTAACGATGCAAAATTTAAACGTTCTTCAGCTCTATTACGCCGGAAACGATATTTAGGGAACTTAAAAGAAATAGAAACTTAAAGTTTATTTCAACTTTTACTACATTTAATTAAAACATAGTGTTTGGAATTATATACTTGTAAAAGTTTAGTCTTAAAATATGTAAATAATTTGAAGCTAGTTTATGAGCATATATAAATATTTTAAAACATTATTTAAAGTGAATATTAACATAAGTCACCATGGAAACTTAGATTGAAGTGATTTTCTCTCCCGGCATCTCCTAATATTAATAAAGATTTAACCCAACCCTTACAATTCATTTAAAAAATAATTTCCTAATTTTAATTACACGAAAATTCACAAAATTTTTAAAATTCATATCAAAAAATACCCCCAATTGCGGTCAAATGGCATGGCGCAATGGATTTATATATCGTTCAAATTCTATTGCTCCACGCCAAACGGCGCGATCGACATATGGCACACGTGTCGATTGCGCCGTTTCGCGTGGAGTATATTCTAAATTTATATTCAATAGAAACTATTTCACCATCGACATCGTATGGGCAAAATACATAAAGTGCTCCTTGTACGGGAATAAATACGTACAAGTGAATCTGGTGACAAGAGGTATGGCGCAGTAGAGCGACGTGAATGTAATCGATATTTTCCGCGGATCCGTTCGGAGCACCGCCGAAAGAATGCGTTCCGAATGCTGCATCTGTCGGTGGCCAGTTTAATGTTTATGAATAAGAAACCATGGCACTAAAACTATACTTAAAATAAATAAGCACTGAATTGGATTTAATTACATTCGTAATGTTTAGACAAGATTTTTTAATTAATAAAGTTATATATGTAGTTTAATAATTTTTAAATATTCAATAAATTAGGTGGTAACGTCCGTTATAATATCTTCAACATATAATTATCGCAATCATATTCCTTGTGTTAATGTACGCCACAATACTATTTGAGTGAGACGAGTGCTGCACTTTATGGAAAAACTTGTTTTCGTAAATATTACTATAATTAGGTATTTGAAATAAGATTTTACTTCTTAGCGGTATAAAGTCAATTTACGATACTTTCTTATGTATCAATAGTGTATGATATTTAACTACTACGAAGAGGGAGCACCAATGATCGTATGGGATTTAACTAAACTTCCCCAGAGAGATCCGCATCCATATTATACAACAGCCATTTAGATTTAGTCAACAGGCATCATCCTTGACGAAAGTGTTAAAAAAATGTAATTAAACAAACATGTAAATAAAAATTAAAAATTTCACGATTTTTTGGAAGATATGTGTGCTTAATACTATATATAAATCAAATTTACTTTATCCCTTTTACAGTTATTTTCGAATGTTAATATCTGGTAATATGAACAAGGACCTAATTGAAAGGACTCTCTATTTATTGTATGTGACTATTTCAGACGAAGCGTATACAATTATGATTAACTAAACGTATAGGTAAGTTAAAAATTGATATGCTGAGAGTGACTATATAGGACTGAACGTACCATTTTCCCTATTGTATTTTTAAATCTTTTATACCATACTGAATGGTCATGTTTAAAAACACCTTATTTTATGAATATTGGTTTGAAAAACATATTCCAAAGCAGATTCCAAAGAAATCTCGGCAATAGAAAGTTCAATCATGTAGTAGGTAGGTTAATATCTCTCACGGAGGAAAATATATATTCAAGAAAGTATTTAAATGGAAATGTGTACTAGTCCCAAAAACAAGCACTATGTACTTATAATTACAACAGGTAAAAGTAATTTAAAGGTAAAAAATCATGTCTTGTCCTAAGTTTATGTTATATTTGAGTTTCAAAATATGTTATGGATCAGTTTCAAAATATGCCTTGAAATTACACTATACACTTTTTAACAAAGTCAGTTCGCAATCCTCTTATATATAAAGAATGAATGAAAATGAATGAAAAATTAATGAAAATGACAATGAGTCCTCGCTCATTGTCATTTTCATTCACATTCAGGTCACAAATACCCGGTGTTTTGGTGATGAATAATACAAAATCAGACAATGAACCAAAGTTTCCTTTGAACTTTCGATCAGTTTGCGAAATTCTCATCAAACATTGGCAGGTAGTATCACTGTTATGAGGTCTTTTGATGTGATCCATCACCGGAACATCGCGTTGTCCTTTGTCATTCATATCTTTTCACGTTGTGAGAGTTTTGCTAATTGAGTTTAAAGTTGTTTGAGCTGAATTTAGCTTGTTTTTGACAAAGCATTTCTACCTGTAGAAATAGGTGGAAAGAAATGCTTTGTTGCATTTGTCTCGACTGAAAGTATTAGGGGTCGTATAAATTAAAGTGTCTAAACCTAAGGTAGAGTACGTTGGGTTTAGACCCCTAAATTCTTACGATAAACAATTTATATCAAAATAGAAAGATTATTTCGGTTTCTTGAAGGAAATATTTATTAGGTAACGCCAAATCAAATAAGAAGTATTTTGGCTATTAACGAAGAGAATTTTTTTTTAATCCTCAAAAAAAATTTCCATGAAACTTCATTAAGTATAAAATGTTTTTCATATTTCATACTTTTGAAGCAATGATCTGCTTTCGTAGTACTTTCTGTGCCATTATTTTGTATGTGCCACTAAGTGATTTATTGGATTAGTTATATTGGAGAACAAAAATTAAAAATGTGCTTAGCTACTCAAATCATATTAATTACACAAATGTACATTAGTAGATGGAACTAGGTGTATTTTAAATCACGCAATGAAATTTTCTACCCTAATACATATAGGCGAATTGGATAGGGTCACAGGTTGTATGTGGAAGTATGCTTATAAAAAACCAACATCTGTGCTATTTTCATTGGTGCAGCGCACATGGCTGCCGACAGGGCTATCATTGAATAAAAGTAATTCATTTAAAATTCCATATTTTATATTTTGGAGTGACTCAACAAAACTAAGAAAAATGTACCGAAAATTCAAAAGAAAAAATCCCTTCAAATTTTTTTACATATTTGCAGCAAAATATTTTGCTCTTAGCCCCAAAACTATACAATAGAAAATAATGATTTTGTCTTGAAATTATTTACACAAACGGGTAAATCTTTATGGTCTACTTATTGTGAACCAGATTTAGAATATTTCTAGAGATCTTTCAGCCTTTGAAGTGATTCATCGTTTCACCAATTCGGCGTAAGTTTTATTGAAGCTTCTTCTGTCTCTTCAGAAATTTTTTAAATAAATTCTCACATCGCATCTCATTCCATTGTGTTCTCTTCATATTGTGTATGCTGACGGAGATTATGATTGTCATTCGTATTGTGTATGCTGACGAAGATTATGTTTTATACACAAGTTTTACAAATTTTCATGTTGTATATAGATTTAATTTTCTTTTCTATTAACTTCCACCTATGTTTCCTCACGACTTTTAATACTAGGAATAACATTTTTTATAATTTTGATGATTTACTCCTTTGTTTACGTTACATTAATTTATGTCAATTAATTTTGGGTATAAATGCAGCATAACTTTAATTCCGTAAAGAATAGGGTTTTTAATTCTTTTTTGTGAAATATTTTTATAAATAATATCACTGATATAAATTTATATAAGCTTAGTTGTAGAATTATTTATTTGAAAATAACTGATTTTAAATGTTCAATAACTTCTGTGCCGTTGAAGTTGTTATTATTTATTATAATTTGAGCTTTAAGTCTACAAATTTTGATATGAAACCGCCTTATCATGTTTGTGATATAACATGAATTTGGCTAATTTAGTATTAATTTGTGAACATTACTGGTTTAAAATAGCTTTACCATCAAAGTCGTACGTATTTCATGTATATCTAGGTCTGTTAAAAAAGCGGCGAGTCATTTTTTAAGCTGTCATGTGTCGTTAGTACTCTCAGTGAGATATATACCAAACTTCAACTAGCTATGACACTTAGTTTGTAGCGAATGAATAAAAGATACTTCATTGTATTTATCGAATTATTGTGTGGTAAAATGTCTAATCGGAGGGTTTGTATGAAATTGTACGTCAGAAACGGAATTAAATAAAGCGAAGTATTCAAAAAACCTTTGGTGTGACACTTTATCCTAATTACGTATCTATGATGGCACAAACGTTTTCAAGAAGTTTTAGACGAATCGAAAATAACGCGAGGCCAAATCTTTCTATGTATATCGTCCATTGGTAATTAAAACGTGGAAAAGTTAAAACGAATGTGCTTTCTAATAAAAGAATTAACATTCGTGGTGTTGTTGGAGAAGAAAAAATATCATATTGCTTGTGTGAAGCGATTTCTATTAGTATTTGTATCATGAAACCATTGGCAGTAAATTTTGTTCCAAATCTGCCGAATTTTCAATAAAAATAGTATTGAACAATCATCGCCGAATAAATGTTGGCTGAAATAGCTGATGATCCAGATTTGCTCAAATCTCGAAAATTAGACTCGGTCGTCTTAATGGAAGTTTCTAAAAAGCCAAAACCGAAAAAAGCTCGTCAAGCCCTGTCAAGTGTAAAAGTTCTTCTAACCTTTTTCATCGATTATGGAGTTATAGTCCACTGCCTTATCGTATAGCGAAAAGGAGTACTATATATAAGTTCTGCGCGATTTTCGTCAAAAAATCGAAGGAAAACAATAAAAACTTTAGAGAAATTTTGCATTTTGTTCCACGACTTCGTGGATTTTGCACCACAATAACACACCAGCACATACCACTTTGCTATCCAACAATTTTTGGCGAAGTATAGTATGGTTATGATATAATAACTACATTCTCCTCCAGATATTACACCGTGTAACTATTTCCAATTTCCGTAATTTAAGAAAACACCTCAAGACTACATGTTTCCATGTAAATGATAAAAAGTCAAAATCACAGATGGAGGTTAAGTTGATGCTTAAAAAAGTGTTCTACTTGTGTTTCTCAAATTGGAAACTATGTTGACAGATTTATTAAATTTCCAAGGGACTACTTTGAAACAGATACGAGTAGGGTTGAAGATAAAATAAATACTTTCTGAGATTATTTCAAATTTCCATTACATTTTATCACGTATTATATAATTTATACAAAACATACGTAACGTCTTCACTCACTCAGAGATCGGTAATGATGAGTTATGAATACCAACAAGATCCTAGTTAAAATTCCGCCACTGGAAAAATGTTTTTCAATCACAGCTTGCAACGTCTACATCGAATGCACATTCCCATTGCTTGTACTCATTCAAACTTTACAAAATAAACAATCGAGGCAGATCAGAAACGCCAACGCCATGTTTCTAACGAGTTAAGAAATTTAGGACGAGGCATCAATATAATATGATGTTTAGTAATTATTCTAAATATTGCCTGCTTAACTTAGACAAATTATATTAATTTGTTAAATGTTTCACTTGTTTTTTGAGACATAAAAAGTTTCAAATTGTTTTTTTTTATTGTTGCGTCATTTTACTTTAAATATAAATTTTAAAATAGCTTTTTCTAATTTCATAGTCATATTTGAATGAAATTATATAAAGTAAAAATAAACGCATTGATTTTACATAAGTTTTAATTTTTTAAACAAAAAACTATCAAATTCGGTTAACTAAGGAACTTCTTTGATTTTGCAATAGTATTTTCGTTTCTTCATTTAACTGTACTTCTGGTTTTTTTAATTTTTCCAATATTATTTAAAATTTGCAATTTTAATTAGTTAAACCCTAATCATAAATACTAATAACTATGAGTTCAATAAAACGTAATATCGTAATGACAAGCTAAATAATTATCAATGACAAATTAAAAATTAACAAGTTAAAAATTATTATATAATGTATTACAAAAAAAATTGTGCATTTTAAGAGTTGACATATAATTCTTTTTTACTATGATAAAAACTTGATTAAAATTTTTATTTAAATTATTATTTGTTTTTTTTACAAATACATGGAAAATTTGGCAGAGCTCTCTATAATTTTCATTAGGTGTATTGTAATTTTATTATTTCAATTAAAATTTTTAAATGCTATATTTTAGTTTCCGGTCTTTTTTATAATAACGACATTTTACACTTTTATATGTTAGTGAGTATCTTAGTAAGTTCTAATATATGCTACTGATTTTTTTCATGAATGTCCTCCCAAACATAAACATAACAGTCAATTCCTGGAGATTCGGCTGTAGGGAGTAGATGACCGTGGAATATAAAATTAGCAACATCATTTTGACATTTCGCTTCATGGATAACTTGACATAACTTCGCGATAAAAAATTAATTTTTTCTGCGTTTTTCTTTTAAAAATTGCGTATAATCAATTATTTTCACAAGTATATATCTCTTCTTAGATATTCGCCTGAATTTTGATCCTATTTCTTGAAATATTATTATTATATATTTTTAATTAATTTAACATCGTAATTGTCTACATTTATTTTTTTTCTCTTTTCTAAATAGATTAATTTATTTAGCCAAGTCTACCAGATAGTCAGGATAAAAGTACAAAAGGAGGAAAAAAAGGAAAAAAAATATTTTTATACTCACAAGTGTTAAAATAATTTAACCCTTATATTTAAGGGAAAAAACTGGGTTTAGGCGTCATCTATAAAATATTAATAAAGATGTTATCAATATTAATATTGAGTTTTCAAGTATTTCATAATTATGTGGAACCTTTTGAACCAATATCGATATATGTATTATTTTATTATTCTCCTTTAATACAACGTTAATATATTTACAGCAGGCTTATTGCTACAAGAGCACTTTCTTTGATTCAACACTAAGGAATGCAAAAAAATTATTTCCGAGGTGGACTGCATAAGTTTACATTTCTTACTTAGATAGTAGTTTTTTTTAATACAATTATAAAGAAAAAAGACAGTATAATAAATGGTGAGCAAGAGTTAAAATAGGCTAAATTTATATTAATAAAGATTTAATCAATTACATAGTTAAAAAAATTACGTTTTTCATTTGAAGAGAGACAAATTTTGTTACAAATTCAAAGTGCGTTATGAAACTCTTCAGTAATAGGATATTAATTAAAATAAATTCTATAACTTAGGAAGTCAGAATAAAATTACATATTCCAAATATTAGTAGCCTTAGGTTTTTTCGTAACAATATAAAAACATTGGGACACAATATGACAATAAGTTTCACATGAGACTATTTGTAGGGTTTCTTTTCTCAAAATTAAAAAATAAATGCCTCATAAGATCATTCCCCCGTTAGTCTATTTGTCTGCTACAACTTTTTTTTCAAAAATTGTATGTTGTAGAAATTTGAATTTTTGTATAGTTTTCCTATACATGGAATTAACACTCAAAAATGTTTACATAGAAATTATGTAGACTAGAAATGAAGTAATCGATTTTTTTTGTTTAATTTCCTACGTCGTATGCTCCAAATTTCACCTCTGCTTACACCCATTTCGGTAAATGTATCCATTGCCTGATTTAAAATGTACATAGAGATATCCATTGATGTATAAAATATTGTACAGATTGTTATCGAGTTTAATCCACGTACCATTGCACAACTTACTTTTGGCTAGCCCATTTCTCCAATGCATATCCAAATGAAAAACTTCATTGCCCGATTTAAAATATCTTTGGCGCCATCTATTGATACACGGAAGTATTTTCAGATTTATGTAATTACTACGCACCCGGTTTTTTGTCATAGTTTTACTAAAGCAATGCAAATGGGTTTTTTAGAATATCAATTAACAAGTTTCTGATTGAATTGATTAATTAAGATAAAATAAAATTTAAATATTACCTCAAGTTGCTCATATATGCTTACTAAAAGTTATATGTGGATTAGGTAGGTACATAAAGAGGCAAAAAGACAAAAGGAGAGACAAAATTTTAAGTTTTATTGTATGTGTAGAAATGTGTCATATATGTACACAATACTCTATATGTATATAATATTCTAGTTCAAAGAGACCCCCAAGACTACTAAATTGGTTTTAATTAAATCTTACCTTTAATTTCATTAATTTAATGCAATTTCAAAATGAGAAATGGATGAATAACTCTACCAGTTGTTGGTGAAAATGTAACAAAATATTTAGAAAATTCTAGCATTTTTCCAATAAAAAAACAGTCATTACCTAACAAATTGAAAGAAATTTTGGAATGTACGTCGACTGATAAAACGTGATACGCGATAAAAGTTAATTTATGTCATTTAGTAAAGCCTGCATCTCTTCTTATTATTTCCCTAACGATTATATGTTCTGAAGTAAACCCCTTACAGGTACAAAACACAATTTTGTAATACTTTAATTTGTTCATATTGTTACAGGCTGAAATTAATTTGATATAACATTTTACTTACGTGATCAGAGTGTACGAAAAGTGAAATGTAATAAAAAATTATAATATTTTTGCTCATACACTGACATATACCATATTGTATGGGAGAAGTATTTGAACAGCTGACCATACAGAAATAACGCGTAATTTTTGTTACGCAAACTCAGCAAATCAATTGCAGCCAACAGTATAAGCCACGATATCTTTCGATAAGGGCCGGAACCATTCTTCACCTAAAGTTCTAGTCCTCTAAATTGTGACTTATAAAAATCCTGTGAATATAATTCTAGAATATTCGACGAGGTGACAAATAACCAACTGTCAACTTTAAACTCACGAGATTTCCCAAATCTACATTCAGAATAATTTATATTCAAAAGCCCGTTACCTATTTTTATTGACACGATGTCTAAATCCAAGCCCTCTAAGCACAAAATCTCCGGGAATTCTACGTCGTGAAGAATTATGAATCATATTAATTTCTGCAATACAAAGCATCTGTCTAAAATCCGAAGTCTGACTAGCTTAGTACAATAATTTCTGCATAAATCTAATAAATTCTCGAGATCTCTCCTTATTTCGCCTGTCTTTTCGAATCTTTCGGTGATCTTTCTTTAGACCACGCACTATCTTGTTAAACTTTCTCACACTCACTCTCACTCGCACTTATTGATCTGTAATGCGATTAAAATAAAAATTGTTCCAATATGAATTTACTCTATACCGATATTAATTTTTTTTTTAAATGTTGACAATATGTTTGGTGTTAATTTTGTAGAAATTCATTATTCACAATTAAATGAAACTACGTGATGTAGTATTACTACTTTCTTTAAGTTCTTTACCACGACCTAAGCTTCATTGTACTATAACATCTTCAGGTAGGCAATAGCAAAGATTTTTTTAATTTAATTTTCTATTTACTTATTTTCCATCCACTTTTTAAAACAACAATTTCCCACACAGACGAGGTAATATTATTGACGTCTAGATAAGACGTACGAAATCGCTCAGGAAATGTAAGAGAATCTTTCAATTGCGGTAATAATTAAATGTTATAATATTTTATTCGATACAGGTATTGAAATCATAGTCCCTATTCAAAATTGAGTTACAAAGTTCGGCTCAATTAAGCACGTTTTATTCCGGTTATTTTATGATTTGGTAATCTCCTGGAATTTGCCTTCAGGGTTCCATCCTGATAATTAAGACAACACACATATACTACACAAACTAGGTACACAAAGCAACCAGCCATGCAATGAATTCATATCGTCCTAATTAGAAGTATTTAATACTTTCTTTATACTTTTAAAAATATTGGAATAGTGCAAGACCAGACATATAAAACAAAGTCTTTCGAGGCACTGAATAGAACATCTCAAGACTTTTTAGACAACGTGAATCCAATAGGAGATGCTTTACTAATATCATCGGGAAATTTTCCTGAAACGCTGCCTGTCATTCCGAGATTGACACCGACGGACCAAATAGGTGATTGCTGAAAAAATTGGTTCATCTAGCAGCACGTGAAAAAATAAATTTGGGAACAAATATGAAAGAGCGAATCTCAGAGAAAAATCACAAGTATTTTCTGAAATACTCTTGAAAATAGGAGAAGGTATGGAAAATATCACGCACATAATAATTCTAACCAAATCGTACTTACAAATAAGTTATGTAATATTTTTGAAACATCCAAAGAACCCATTAGTGAAATATATCCGGATATTGTTGAAAATTATACCAACGCAGATTGGTTACATAAAAGAGCTATTCTAGCGACTAAAAATTACATTGCCAACGACGTTATAAGTTCAGACAAGAGATTATTTCTGGTAAAGAGAAAATTTATAGTTCAATTGACATCATGATAAATGGAAAAGAAAATTAAATTTTTCCTATTAAATTTTTAAATGCGTCATCAAAAGTTCGTTCGTCATGGAAGTTCGTTCGTCAGTAATTTTTTTGCAAAATTTAAATTTTCCAAAATGATATAATGGCACAAGGCTCTACATTCAACAACTGCGGAATAACTTCATTGATGCCAGTGTAATGGACGATGTACAAAAAGAGAAAAATGTATTTATACCAAGAATACCTCTAGTTTCGACCGATCTGCCAATCAGTTTTAAACGATTGTAATTGTCAGTAAAGTTCGCTCATACTACGACCAGCCCAAAATTATTCCAATAATACGGCATTAACGTAGACGAATCATACTTTTCATTCCATGGATTATAGGTCGCGTGCTCGCGAATTTGATCACCTGAAAATTGGTTCATTTATAGCCCAACAATAATATTATAAACATAATATTGTAACGGTAAAAGTAAAAAAGAAATTGTAATAAAAAATGGTAGTAAATAACCCAATAAAATATTTAAAACAAATTACTTGATGGTTGTTTTATTTAAACATTTATTTATATCGTTTATTAATTGATTTTGAATACCTGAAAGATTTTTTACATTTTTGATGTGTAGTCGTTACATTACTGGTGCGATATATTTTTAGCCGGACACATGGGATATAGCATAAAGCTAGCCTTTACTAAAATGCGTTAATTTGTAATTCATTGTAATCGTGTATATATATGTTTATATACATTACAGAGAACATAATATCCGTTCTATTCACAATTACAGTCTCCATATTCTTAGGTGCGCGTGTGCATATTTCTGTTTTACGTGGGGATCAGTTTCATTTCATTGTTTATTAATAATTTAGCGATACGAAGTAAAAAAAACGTCATTCTATCATAAGTAACTCTTCTCTGCAATTGTCTTGGAACGTATTTGCTTTTTCCTTGATCGAACCATCATGTTGAAAGGTGTCGGAAATGCAGTATTCATTTTCCGTGATTAGGCGCTTTGTTTTGATGAGATTTCATGTAAGACTCACAGTCTGCGGTTATGTCTGTGATCCTGACGTATTTTGCGAGTCCTCGAAAGTGCAAGGTTTATCCAACTCAGGTTTGGACTCTGTTAGATCTACCTGAACATAATTCCTCCTTACGAAGGATTTGAGAAGACCACGTCTTACGTTTTTCCTATTTGATTTTGGCATGCATTTTTTATCGATGACTGTTGAATGTATTTAACCGGTACATGCCATTGATCAGACTCGTAGTTGCCACGATTTCATTTTCCCTGCTCTTTATCAAATAACATTTCTTATTAAATAACACTTAAAAATAACGCTTATAATTATATTACTGCTAATAGCAAAATCATTGCCATATCTGGTATAATATATCCATTGCCATATCTGGTATGATATAACACCTTTTTAAGTTGATTTTTATCACACCGATCTTAAGTATTACAAACATTCAGGCACGCTTGATATAAGCCCTCCATTTCCAATGGTTTTTTGGCAGCAATTTTTATTGTCTTGATCAACCACTTCTTGCTAACTGTCACATTATAGCAACTATTCATTTTTCTGTGCAGAAGTTAACGTCATATGTATGTACGTAGACCCCCAAGCCTAAATATTATGCTTTAGTGTTATTTTTTAAGGCTGTCAAACTGCATATATTTCGTTCAAACATCTCCTTTGTTTTTCCTTTCTCATATTCCACTCACATATGGCCAAACCTATTGCAAGTAGAAATTATTTTTATTTCTTTCTCTTTTGAACTTTTTTTTGTAACGAAAGCCTTAGTAATACTGCCATTTAAATTCGCAAATATTTTCATACCAGAACTTCGAGTGCTATGATAATTACTACGTACTAGTACGATTTCCATTATCATTATCTATTTTGAATCCGAAGTTTAGGAGTTTATGCGCTGTCTTTAATGTTCTGCTAACGTAGACTTTTATATTATCTCATTCCCCAAAAGTTGTCGTACAAGATTCTAAATAAATCTACTCGACGTGTTAGTCCTAAATCGTCGAAAACAAGTGCCAAATTATTTCAAACCTCTTTTGTTCTATGAGCTTCTTGAATGTGAATATGGAACGTTATATGTATTAGCAAATTATTTTTTATTCTCGCGTCCAAGTCTGCCTTTCTTCGAATATAATTCCATAGTGTTTTAAGCTGAAGATAAGATTTGACGACAAAATTATATGTTGAATAATTCGCGTGATTACATTTTCAAATAAAATTGAAGAACTATTTAAATACACTTTACCTCACATGCTTCGTAGTTTGATAATTTCAGGTGTATAGATTATGCCATTTTGACAGCTTCCATAGTATTTAATTGTCAAACTAATTTGTGAAAGAGCTACTGGGCCTATAACCTGTTGAGTTAATATTGAATTGGTAGAAACACGTTCATTATTTTTAAGATATTATTTGATGAGAAATGCGGGCAAATATCCATTAGTCAGTGCAACATCTGGTATCCCCGAGCAAAAAAAGTAAAATAGTAAGTCCGGTAACTGAGTCACGGATGTTATATGCCGTGCTATAGACTATTAAAATTACACAGAAAGTGACAATATTAACATAGTCGAATACTTTAACAATTTCCTTTGATTAAAAATTTTCTTTTAGTTACAATAGTTTTCTTAAATAAGAAATTATTTCAAAAACCTATTAATACATATCCAGTTCGCATGAAAATTTAACTTAATAATCAACGTTTTCGTATATGTATAAATGGAAAATAAATTATGAAGCATTATTTAATTTAAAAGTGGGTTTTTATATAGAATGAGCAAACAATTTTCTCGGTGTTTTTCGTTCACATTTCTAAGTTAGAAAAAATAGTACATTTAAGTTTTAATCAGTTCTTAGATTAAAACAAATAATACAGTAAGTCATAAGATATGATCGATTTCAGAAATATGCCTCATCTATGGAGGAGAGGTTTACTCCGAATATGGAATTTTCGGAAAATGATCGTGCATTACAATGTACCCTCATAACCGAAACAAAAATAAGATATATCTAATAGCATTCACAACTTTATTAAACACTCGTTTGGAATCAACGGTAAATTAAAGGTTAATCGAAACTCCAAATATTAACACAATGTAAATGATATTTAAGTCATGTCAGAACTTTTAAAACAATTTACGTAGCCGGACAAAAAATGCAATTGCTTATTTTTATTTTGCTTAATAATGTCAGTAATAAAATCGAATCTTACCAAAGAATTTATAAAACCTATTTTATGTTCTTTATCGATTTGTATGCATCGTTCACTTACCATTTTAGTTTATAAATATTTATATAATTCACGAAGATGTGTGTTTACTTAATGTTTTTATATAAAATTATGTGATCACATATTTAACATTAAACACGTAATAAGAATGTAAGAAATATGCGAAGAAAACTTCTACGTACCAAACATGTTAAATAAGGAACCTGCTATTGTTTAGTATTGGCGTTGCATGATTTTAAATAATAATAAGCTTATTCTGAATTGGAATTCAATTTTTGTTAATTATGTAATAAAATATAAAAGCAACTGCGTTCGCTAGATAGATGAATATTTTTATTAGAAATAGCCTGACTCACCCTGATGATATTATTATCATCAGGATGAGTTAGCTTCGGCGTCATACTGGTTGCTGAGGGCAGCCAGTGGAGTTTGGCGGACAACGAATGTCGTCTTTGGGTTAGTATTGAGGCATCGTGACTCTATTAACAATACGATATTAAAAATTCATTGAATTTATACAGTAGAAGCGTGATAAAAAATATACAATATGTAAAATTAAGATCAGATATTATACCAATGAAAGAATTTACGAATATTTAAAATTTTTGTATTTTATACTGAATTAAACCCTGGATTGTTGCGATTTTTAATTTTAAATTTTCTTATTTGCATCTAAATTATTAGAATAATATAAAAATATTTCATTTTTAGTTAAAATCATGTAATTAGATTATATTCTTTTTGTTTAAGCGATGTCGAACGATATGGTTTATTTTTTTTAAATCGAAAGATTTTTTTGAGAATGATTTAAAGGAAAACTTTTCTGTTTCAATCATATAAAACTATTTTCTTTATAACGTAGTGTCCTCAAAAAATATTTCAAATCTTGTAAACCAATAATTATTATTATTTCCTCTAATATGACTGAAGTTAAATGTTAAACTATAATGTCAAGATATGATAACCATAAAGATAAACCTAAATGACGATGAAGTAACTTCATTTGAAAATAGTCGCTGTAAATAAGGTTGATAACACAGCCAAAGTATTTTCCGATGACAAAGAATGATATTTTGATTGTTAACCACACTATTAACTGTTTAAGAGTGTCCATGTAAGGACACGGTTTTAGTTTACATATGTTTATTTTGGAATATACCTTTTATTTGGAAATAAAATTTTACTTTAACTTACAATTAAAGCTTGAAAATGTTACAAAACTTATGAACAGAAAATATAGTGTTAGAGAGAAAACATTCTAATTGATTGGGTTTTTCAAATATTTTTATAAAATAAACACCGTACACAATATACTGTAACATTTAATTAAAAAGGAACTTTGTTTCTTCAAATTACAGTAAATTGAGCATTGTATTACGGCACGTAATTTTTGTATATTATAAATACTCCAGTGGTATAAAATCAACACTTTCATTACCATATCGTATAACATGTGGCAATGAAATTGGTTTATTTTTCAGATAGATATAATATTTTATTTTAAAAATTTCTAAAGCGAGCCAATATGTATATATAAATCCGAATATGAAGCGTATTTAATGATAAAAAATAGTGGATAGATATAATAGATAGATGCTCATGATAACTGCATACACAACTATACTATGAAAGTATTTTATCATATCCCTCTAATATTATTAATTAAATATAAGCTTATTTTAAATATAGGTAATGTTAGTCTATGGAAGTAAAGAGATCTTAAGTTTTCAAAAATCTTTTCAGGTATGTTGTTATTAGATTTTTACCACAACTAATTGAAATTGACCTGATTTTCACCGCAATTAATTGAAACGTCCGTCTTGTGGCAAAACTTTCACAGGGAAAGCTCCAACGCTAATAGTTAGAAAAGCCGATGACTCTTTTAGTGAAAGTTAGAGATTTCGTCGAAACTCGTCGTTCAATAAGACAAAGTAAATGGAAACACTTTGTTCAAAGCTTGACGTAAGCTTTCAATTGCAAGGACACTTTGTGAAGTTTGTAGTTTTTTTTATTAGTTCATTTATTTTTCTTTGATTTGTTATAAAACAAAGTTGAAGAAACACATTTTGTTTACATAATATGGAGAAATGTGAAATATTGTCCTTTTTAGGTATTTTATCTATTACGAGTGAAACTCCGCTAGTCCTAACATTAAACATCAGTGTCTTGTAACCAAAATAATCACAGCATATAAATAATCCGATTCGAGTTTTCTTCCACCACTTGGTAAGGGTTTTCCATTTTTTTTATGAACTACTCGTTTCAGTCTGACAAGTGACAAACTAACTGATTTTAAAGCAGAACATCATCTACCTACTAAAATATGCCAGACTTATAGTTTTGCTCATAATTAAAAACCGCCAAAAACATTATTTTAATTATTGAATATATTTGGCGTTAATTTTGTAGAAATGCATTATTTACAATTAAATTAAACTACGTGATGTAGTATTATTTCTACTTTCTTTAAGTTCTTTACCACGTCCTAGATTTCATTGTATTACAACATCTTCAGGTGGGCTGTTAGCAATCTTTGCTAACAGCCCACCTCCAGATGTTGTAATACAACGAAACCTAGAGCGTGATAAAGCACTTAAATAAAATAGAAATAATACTACATCACGTTAGTTTCATTTAATTGTGAATTATTTTAACTATTTATGTATTTATATCAATTTTTATTTTAGTTATAAATATTTTCTTTGAATTAGAAATTGTTAATGGTATTGTGTCTGAAGAAAATACATTTGTGGTCAAAGTTAAAGTTGAACCGTCACTCTTTTGGCCAACTTTTATTTTTAATTTTAGGGTGATTGCACAATTTTTTTAATTAAGTTTTAAATTATAATGCTCATGTTATACATTTGGATTACTTATTTTGAGGAATAATTTTGATTTTACATCTCTTTACAATGAATTTTATGCTTACGAGTTTAATGCACTATACTTCAGACTTGTAAGTTATTGCGATCTTCGCGTGCAAAAGTATGATGTACTTTCTCCCTCTGAGATGCACAATGAGAGTTACTTAAAATCCGACAGTGATAATATTATGATCAGTACATATAATAATGCTGTAAGCTTTGCATGTCTGTAAATGGAAAATATTTGCAAAAAGTAAATGGGGGAATATGGAAAAGAGGCAGACTTCGTTAAGATCAATTTGAACTTTGGTTTGTTTGTGCACACCTCACGCAAAACTACTAAACTAATTTATATAAGCTGGAAATAATATCTAGTTTTTCTTTCATTCTAAGCAATTCACGTGGTCAAAAATTAAGCGAATTTAATATTTTCAAAGATGTATTCATATTTCATTAATACAAGAGTAGAACATTGGTACAAGAGTAAGTCATTAGTACAAAGAAGTTCTAGATACTCGACGTGTTGTAATTACGAAAATACATAGTATACCTAGGTATATCAATAGATGACGCTGTGTATTTTAGATCACGCAGTGAAGTGTGGATTGTACGGGAGGAGTATATACTTGATTTAGTAAACCCGAAGGCAAACGGGTCGTTGTCAATCGTCTTCAACAAATAAAAATTGTTCGATGTTGTATGTATACAATATTACGATATAAGCTTTATTTCTTCAATTTATTTAAAATTTTAATCTGTGGTCATTATTTATAATTTAACTATTTTAGTAGGTTGAGTCAAAGTCAACACTTATTTTTTGAGTACTTTATTGTCATTAAAAATATATATATACATATATAAAACCGTGGATTTGTTCTTTATGTATATCGAATATATTTAGGACTAAAATTATTTATAAAAGTAACAGAAAACCAAATTATCTTTCAATGAAGTTTTTACTAGTGGATTTATTCGGGTTTGTGGTAACATATACTTTGATATTTCAATACTAGAACAAGAAGTTACATAACTCAATTGTAAGAGAGTTAAATAACAATCTCTATTATTTTTTTGCAGAAACATTTCAGGTGTAAAATTATAAAATGTCACTTAAGTCCGTCCAGAGTTTTGGGTCATGTGTACACAGACACGGATTAACTATCGTTTTATTTCACGTACAAAGAAATCATTGTAATACAATAAGGCAATGTTAGAAAAAAACAGGTAGTAAAATATTCTGTGCAAATTTCTGGGTATATAAATTGAATGTGACAGTGATGAATAAATATTAAACTGTAATTCATCATACTTGTGCGAAATAAACAGAAATCTTAAGTAAAATTATCGTAAATATACGCATTCTAAAGATTTGCAACAGATTACTTTATTTTAACTATATAGCAACAATCATATAATACCTTTTACAACTTCCCTGTCCTATTAGCCTCTCATTCTTGTGTTGCTATTTAATATATGTACTTATGTTACATATGTTGAAATAATTAATTACTTTTGTCTTTTATATGAATGATTTATTTCAATCTTTACTCAGTAACCACATGCTCGACGGAATAAATAAACCGGCTATGGATAGATTTCTTGGGGTAGTAATATTATTGGAAAGGTAAAATTACTTTAGTTAAGTGAGATAAAATTACTTTGCTTAATATAACAATAATGATGATACATGCTTTAGTATTGTTATTATTATTTTTTTCTCAAAAAATATTTACTCTGATAAACCCATCGCCATATAATAGTTATCAAGCATCAGCAAAAACTAGTTCTGATGTCGTACGTCGATACAATATTTTATGTGCGGTAAATATAATACGTACTAAAATTACAAATAAAAATCCGCATTGGTACACTGGTATAATTTTTTCTCTAAAAAAATATTTACTCTGAAAAATTTATTGCTAAATAATAGTTACCACATCAACAAAGATTTAGTTGTAATGTCGTATTAACAATATTAAATAAATAAATCGCCCAAGGGCTTGAAAGAACAATTGCGCATCAAAATAAACCGAAATAATTGTAGTTGATAATTGTCAAGCGCTAGCTTTTATTCTAATTTTTTTTTTATATTTTAAAATAATATTAAACTTTTTAAATAGTTTCTGAAAACGGTTTTTAGGGAAATAACAAAAGTAATAAAATGCACAAATATGGTTTTGGAAACTTGTTTCCATTTGCTGGTTCGTTTGAATACTCATACAATTAAGAAGGAGTTTTTTTAGATATATGGGTTGATATAAAGTAATGTTTAGTTTTTATTCATCGCAGTTGACTTTATCCATCAGAAAATATCAAAAATTTAATATATTTGTTTATATATACACACACATATATATGTATATATATATATATATATATATATATATATATATATATGTATGTATATATATATATATATATATGTGTGTGTGTGTGTGTGTGTGTGTGTGTGTATATGTATATGTGTATATTGCGCAATCAAGTTTTTTCCGACATAGAGATTGAAGAATGAGCGTGGCTATATGTAATTTGTGGATTGGTGTGCGATGAATAGATTCATGAGTAAGTAGCCCAAATGCGGAAAAACCCACGAGAGCAGACATCGTTATTAGCCGTCTTCCGCAAATATGTTTCGATAAACTGAAGTTGACTCGATGTAGAATTTAGTTTTTATTACATCACAATTGACTTACTCCATAAAGAGATGTACAAACTTAATATTTAAAAGAAATTATTTACATTTCTTTAGAATAATATAATAAAGTAATGCTTCTCAACGCTTTGTAATACACATATAAAGAGTATATATGTACATCAATAGATGGAACTTTATGTATTGTAGATCATCCAGTGAAGTGTGGATATTTGAGTGAGCAATTCAAAGGCGAACCAACGTGTCGTTGCCGATCGTCTTCCGCAAATAAAAGTTTTTCGATAATTTATCTGCCAAAAATGTCTATCCTCATGCAAATGCATGAATACAGACATCATTATCAATCGTTTTTCTCACGTAAAATTTGTCGATGTTCTGCTTATTAGTTACCATCTTACTTTGTTTCCTCAATTTATGTAAAGTTTTAATACTGTCAGTATTTATAATTTAATCACTTTAGTAGGTTTGGTATTCATGTGCATGCATTTGATTTTCACGGATTTTACTTTTTATGTAATAAAATATAAAATTTTCTTATGTGTATGGTGAAAATTTTAACGAAAAAAAACAGTTTAGACAAGCGTAATCAAAGTAATAGAACAAGAATATATTGTTTTGATCGGTTTGTCCATTTGTTTGTAAGAATATATGTTACTTTTTTTTTAATCGCGCATCTCGAAAGGATAGCTAAGAGTATTTCAGTGAAGTAATTATATATATATATATATATATATATATATATATATATATATATATATATATATATATAACCGAACCGCTTGTTGCATTACTTATAACAATATATTGCATTTAGCGATCCCATATATCGCATTTTCCATGAATCATGTCGATAATGACGGCTCACTGTCTTGTTTTTGTTTTTATTTAGTAACAATGATACTAACGTTGTACATCTGATACTAGGAAATACTTACAGCAAGGGCTAATTTACAAACATAACCATATATAAGACCCACTCTAAGGACTATATTAATGCATTTGCTTAATGTTGGCGTGCGCGCTACTCAGTCAAAAAAACGGTATCAGTTCGTTGATAGCTGATATATTAGACGCACTTATTATTGTAATAGACTCACGAGTACGTAAAGTAACAATAACCAAAAAAAAAATAAAAGGAATGTTCAATGTCGCTATAGATATTTCTAAACCATAACTTTATTCTAAAATTTTACAAAACACAAACTTTTTGCCAGTATATTATTTCGCCATATTATAATTTGTCAATTTTGCGAATCTATTATCAGCTGGCACCACTCTCTATTCTAATGGCGATTGTCGTCGGCGCAAAAAGCCTTTTGACATTGATTTAAAATACTCTCGAGCTTTCGAAGCTTTAGGTAATGGAATTTGTGTTAGCTCAGTACCATCAGCCCTTCTAGACTGACGTATTGTAAAATTATTATTGATCAAATGACATTTTGTCAAGATCGGTCGATGGCAATGTTAGACTGGAGACATATTTCAATATTATTAATTATTAGTGAACCCGAAGACTGTGATGCGGCGTGAAGGCGTGTTGGGGTAAGTTTGTGCAGAGCCTCAAGTTGAAAACATAAGTAAATTTAAACACAAGAAATATATATATATATACATAAGTAAATTTACACACACACAAATATATATATATATATATGTGTGTGTGTGTGTGTTTGTGTGTGTGTGTGTGTGTGTGTATGTGTCCGTGTGTGTGTGTGTTTATATATAATATGTGTGTATATATACGTGTGTGTGTGTAAAAAATTAATATATGTTGAAACTTCAAACACTTGAATTGTGACTTTCTTAATCTGTTCAGGTTCAAATCCCAGTACAAAGAAATAAAAGAACATTAAAAAATTCATTTATTACAATATTTAGTAGCAAACAATTAATACGATGCAGCTGCTGTTTATAAATATAATTAGTGCTACGATATAAGCATGTAGCCATTTAATTATAACATACCGTACAATATATTATATAGTGGGTCCTGATGATGGTTCATCACAAGCACATGCAAAAAAAACAGTGAAGCACAAGTTAAACTCGCACTATAATGATTCTGAAAACCTTTAGACATTTATAAACATTTATTGGCATATAATATTTCCGTTAAATTAATTACAAAATTTTATTTTTTTAGAACAAAAATATATTGTCTATAGTATTCTCCACAGGCGCATATCCAAAATATATTTTTTATGTGGTATAACTACAAATTAATGATTTTCGACGTCTTTTGGATTGCATTTCTTCTTGCCAAATTTTATGATTCTAGGCCAACGGAAAATACCCTGTAGGTATTGATTTATTTTCGAGTGTCGAAGTTTGTGTCATTAATTGTAATATTTTTTTGATTGCGTTGTATTAGAAGCTTTATTTGTTTTTGTTCCAAGGAACCTTTTAAATATATATATATAAACCATAAATTAAAAAGAAAAACAACTAAAACGAAATATGTACATTAAATTAGTTCAGTCGACTTTCAAATATAAAATAGTGCAAAGTTCAAAAATGAAAATAAACTTTAAGAAAATACGTTTCGCCGGTATTTTAAGTAAGCATGGGCCAGTATTTTAAATCATGCAAAAGTAAAATACGTTTTTCTTTTGCATGACTTAAAATACGGCCAGTATTTGAAATGGCTTAAAGTTGTTCATTATTTAATAGTAAAATGTTACGAATGAAAGCCATAATTTCTCAAATATGTAAATTCATTGTTTTTTTTTTGTTAAATACCACCACTAATTTTTTTTTCCTATTAAGGATAGTGTGTCTGTACACTGAAATGATTTTTGAGGAAGTGCCCAAAATCGACTATTTGAAGATCTCTGAAAACAAAAATGTTTTTCCTTACACCTCTTATGTGATTATTGTTTGTGTGTTTGGCTATTCATTCCGGTATCATGCCAAATATATTACGAAATTTCAGTACATAAATTAAAAAATGTTAAAGTCTAAATTAAAAATTGTCTTGTATAGGTGTGAAAAGAACGTTTATATTATTCAGACAGATGATCCAGTACGTGAAACTGAGTAGACAATTCCAAAGAATTACTTGAAAATTCTGAATAATTTCCGAAAATATCACAGTCAAACTTGTAATGCCGACAAAAAAAATGACACTCATTTTGAAGGTACTAAACCGCCTATGCCAATAATAGACACTTAGTCACACATGCATTCATATGAACAGAATATAACCGAGACATATTTGTTATTTAAACAAGCGTTTCTGTACATAAAACTCTAAAGTTCTCAATCACTTCTGGAAAAATCACAATCAAAGTAAAAAAAAAAGTAAAATTCTTTTGTAGGAAAACTCTTCAAATATGCTTAGTTTAATGCATTAAATTATCTGTGTGATTACAGGCAAATTCTTTGTCACACATATACACATATATGTAAATAGTGACAAAAAGTGTTATTATTCTTAAAAGTATAAATAGAAGTATGATACATGAAAGTATAAATTATTCTTAAAAGTGATTTTTCCCTTTAAACTGAATTTCAACCGTGTCTAAAAACATTACTGTAAAAGTTGCTGAAACAAAAAAAAATATCTTTTAAGGAACACGCTTAAAATTTACTTATTCTATCGCATTAAATCACCGGTATGAATAATAGATACGTTTTGTTACGTTGTGTATATATGGAAGCAGAATGTAACCAAATTGTGTTTAATGTTCATATGAGTGATTTTGTGTCCAAAACTGGGTAGAAAATATTAAAGAATTCCATGAAAATTCTCAATCCTTTCTAGCCATTAGATTAGCATATATTATAATGAAACTACCATATATTACTACTAGTATATATTATAATTAGAAGAGCTGAAGAGGAATTATAATTTATACATATTGACTTTGATTTGATTTAATCAAAGTAATTCTTGTTCAAATTGTATTGTTAAAGTGTGATACTTCATAAAAAACTGTAGCATATTAAAGCATATTAGAGCTTGAGAAACTAAGCAACAGGTAACTAAAATATTAACTTTAATTATTGAGTTTCACTGACCTTTACTTGATTTCACCACACACATTTTACATATCGGTATAGCTTTTTTTACATCACCGCACCGCTTATATGTAAGACCACAAACAGAGAGTAAATGTTCTGTGTGTAAGACCATGTTTATTTCATAGCTAAAATTATTTAATTAGTTTATGACTAAAATAATATTTAATAAGAATGCTTTCTTTTCTCTTATTACCACTGCTTTCAGATAAAACTGGTGGCAAATAATTTTTTAAAATATCCAATCTAAGCTGGTGATAAATGTATTATTAGAATCTTAGCCCCATTTTTAAGCAGCTGCTGTTTTTTTAATTACGTGTTATAAACAATTTTAATCACCGTTCGTTTCAAATCTCATTCAAATCAACACATTAATTTTAGTCATTCATTGACGCAGAGTTAATGCCCTAAAAGCAAAGTAATAGGCAATTCTAGATTATATATGGCAGATAAAAGGTTTATTGGTTATAAGTTAAACAACACAACGAGAGCTGTTCAAGCTTCATATAATTTACGGCTTGAGCAATTGAGCGTCGTTGAAATTAGGACTGTTTAATTATTACTTTTTAATATATATACATATATATATATATATATATATATATATATATATATATATATATATATATATATATATTATTTTGCAGTTTTTCTTCTACATGCTTTCGATTCTACATTTTAGTTGAAATAGATATTACAGGCAATAAACTAAGATTGAAATCGTAACTTCTCATTACGTAGATTAAACAAAAACTATCCAAGCCAAAGAGATCGCGCGATATTAATTTTAAGAATAGAAGGTTTTTGAGGGTGGCAAAAAAAGTGATACTTCCTTCTCAGACTAAGTTACGGTCGCGGCTTTAGAAAATCTACAAGATCACTTCGGCTAAAGCGTTCAAGAGCGGGGAGGGGAATGAATTGTACTGCAGCTCTTAAACACTTTGTCGAAAAGCAACTAGAGCTTCGTAAATGAACGAGAAACTTTTAATATGATCAACATTGGACCAATTTACATTTTTCATAAATTAGAAGACAGCGTGAAGCGTGTTTAAAAATATGTTGAATGCGGCAAAATGCATTATAATATCAAATATAATTATTAAGTTTGCTGAGCGACAAATAATTTAGGAATTTTAGAAAGAGGAAGTAAGAAAAATGACGCTTTAGTCATGTGATGAACTAATAAAATGTATGAGCGAATTTTTATATGACGTAAATTATAAAAAAATAGGTTGGTAGGTTAAATAAAAATATATAGTCACATTTATGTGGCGCAAGAATGTGAAAATGAAAGAAAAAACCGTATGTTGCCTCTTAGCAAAGTAAAGCTAGAAATTTTACTATGGCAAATTTAACTGCAGTGAATATTCTTTGTCCTTAGAATATATTCTAAATATGATTTCAATATTTCCAGTAATCAAAAATATCTCAGATTTAGATCATATTGATATTTAAACACGACGTTAAAGTTTCTGATTATCATTTTCGTAAAATGAAAAATAACTCATAAATTTTAATAAATTAATTTTATCTGATCTGCATAATTTTTTTATATGTCGCTCAGAACTTTCTTCAAAAAAAATTTTTAAAAATATAAATTCTTTCTGACCAGGTTTAATAACAGACTTTCCTAAAATAATTTTATGAACTGTAAAATATGGTTTTTGAAAGTAGTCTATATTATTGAAAACCGTGATTCAGATTTATAACGTGTAAATTTTTGTAAATATTTTGTGACTTAAGAAGCAAAAACGGATAGAAAGTAAATAAATTAACATCAAAATTAATTCGCACTCGATTAATTTTATATGCTCGAACCTAATTTACTTCGTTTACAAAAATATAACAAAAATATAATATTTTTCGATTGTTTCTTGCAGTGATTTTTGTATTTACAATAAATTGAAATTGCATTATATTTGTACATCATTTATGATGATTAGAATACAATATTAAATTGATTACTTGATAATTATTTTCCAAGAAACTATTATTATCATTCACATCGTGATAAAAGCAAGTACACAGGAAGATTTCGGAAATGTCTAAAACCTATACTACTCTACTCGCGAAGTGAATAGTGAGAAGAGAATAGTGAAGAGAGGTACGTGCGTACTTCAGACTGATTAATAGAATGGTAATGGAATTATCATGATTGTAGAGGGCGACAAAAAGCAAATATTAAAGGCTATTTTCGCATAGTATCTAAATTATGAGGTGATAACTGGGATAGAATTGTATTCAGCGTATATTAACTCCTTTTATGTGATGCCCTGCGACTCAGTCCGCATGAAATTCGGAAATACAAATGCAGTATTTTAGTGCTTTCATTTTATGCTCTTACATTAGACACAAATAATTAGTTTAGTTTAAATCCCGCGTGGCTCGACTTGTGCTCTCATTCCCCCGTCACACCACCCGTCCACCCGCCGCACGTTGCTACAGACTGCCACTACCCACCATCTGTGTGGCAAAGATTATTTTTAATTTTCTACGTAACGTTTTCATTATCTTGGCTTCGTAACTGTTTGAGATATCACGATAAAATACTGAAAACTAAATTAATTTCGTGGTTATTATCTACAACCTGTTTAAAACGGCGACAATCTCGACGAGCTTCAGTAGTTTCTAGTTAAATCAAGTCATACAGATAGACAGGAATACAATTTTATAACATTAAACTCGTTTTAGTAATCGAATATGCAAATAAGAAAAGTATTTCAAAATTGAAAATTCGAGAATCGCAAATATAGACTTCAATTTTATTTATCTCTTGTGATAACGGTCTTAATCCTTTAATTATAAAGTTATCTAAATAAATAATTAAATATTGATTATATTTAGCGTTAATTTTATAGAAATTCATTATTCACAATTAAATAAAACTACGTGATGTAGCATTATTTCTACTTTCTTTAAGTTTTTTATCGCGATATAAGTTTTGTTGTATTACAATACCTTCAGGTGTGCTATTACCAAAGATGTTCACGCAGTTTAATTTAATTGTAAATAATATAATAACAACGGTTCAGTATTCACTGGAATTTTACACATTACTTCCTCTGGTCAATTTATACGAGTAAGAGTATCTATTTGATGAGGAATGATTTAGATAGGAAGTATTTTACACAATCTCGCTTTAAATATATTTACAATATATAAGATTTAATTTTACCGCGAAACAGCACACAAAAGCTAGTATATTCCGAATATATTTGTTATGCATTGTTAGACATTTCAAATAGAACTGTATTTAAAATAAATTACATGTAAAAAAGATAACCTTATCTCAGCTATTTATCTTGTAATTTTACACTTATGAACGACTTACGTTACAATATTACATTTTATTTCTTTTGTATTCTTCTATTCATCTGTGATAACTTTGTTAGCGTTCAAGTATACAACGATGTGACCTAAATATGTAAAGATTTGGATATATTAATCATATTAAGCATTTTCATTTCAATTTTACATACAGTATCAATTTTTTTTATGTTAAATTTAAATGAAAACGATTAATACATTCATATGAAATTAAATTCAGATTAACTTGTATAAATTCGATATTTTTCATTATTGTCTGCGATTAATTCTACATATGTTTGCATATTCTTTACCTACTCCGCTTTCTTAGTTAATGATTGGTTTACGTTAAACTCGTTTTAGTAATTGAATATGCAAATAAGAAAAGTATTTCAAAATTTAAAATTCGAAAATCACGATTTTAATTAAATATTGATTATATTTAGCGTTAATTTTGTAGAAATTCATTATTCACAATTAAATACATTTTCCGAAGTAATTATTAATTTGAATAAAATAAAATTATTATACTGTATTTTCGACATTCATTTGAACTAAAATTAGATTCTTTCTTTATTTTTGACCCTCACATGCATTTACAGCATTGATAATGAGCTATTTATCAGTATCTATAAAAATAGACTCATTTAAGTCAAAATATTTCATAATATTAGTTGGGACAAACTGATTTTTATAAATAACATTGTTACACTTACACAGTGAATAAAAGTTTATCGCTTTAGCATAACTGACTTAAATTTTTAATATTCGTACATTATATTATTAACTTGCTTATATAAACGGGGGTGCACTTATCAAGACGATTGACCTATTTTTAATAATGAAAAGAACTAGAGTGACAGTAAAATGTTGACTTTATCAAAATTATGAACTTTGTAGTTTAGTATGTACTGTATTTTACTTTAAAAAAAATGTTAAACATGTACATAGTATCAGCTGTCTTCCACAACTTGGCAAGTGGAATTAATATCTCTCAAGGTAAAATTGAATTTAAATTTGTCTATAATAACTGGTTACAGACATACCAAATTTTAAGAGGATTAGTTATTTGATTTTGCCATTAATAAAGAATAAACAAAATAAATAACAAACTTGCTTTTGTATTTAATATATTTGATTATTTTCAAAAGTTGTTTTACCTATTTCAAATAAAGCACGGAAATCTCTCGAAATTAATAGTTTAGAGGGGCTATGGTGCCTATTCTATCAAACCACAGAGTATCTGAAAAAGGCTTTCAAGTTTAATTTGTAACATTAAATTTCAAAATTGACCAAAATTTAGCTTAAACCTATTTTTTTTTTGGTGGTCATTATATCTACTAGACACATTTGTCCCATTATCAAAACAGTGCAAACCGTTGATATTTAACCCTGTGAAAGGAATACTAAATATTTAGGTGTTTGAATTTAATTTATTTTTGTGTTTTCCAAATGGGTTTTTGATTTTGGGACGTATTCCCTTTACTTATTGACCTCATAAAAAAACTTTAAGTTACGCGGCAACTTATGGAAAAGGCTATGCTCGGGATTTTTCTACGAGATATCATGCGTACTGAGGAAATCCGTTGGAGAACTAGGGTCACCAACATTCTACGCTGGATTAACAGACTAAAGGGAACATGGATTGATCATAAAGCGCGCAGAACCGACCACTGCTGGAGAAGAAACGATCTTCTACGGCAACTACGTACTGAAAGAGTATATTCGGACGACCCTTCGCTAGGCATTCAGATGACCCGATAAATATCGGATAAAACTGCTGGATGCAAACAGCATCTTATTAACTTTTGTTGGAATCTAATGGGGTAGCCTATGTTCAGTAGTGGAAGTCTTTTGGCTTCTGACTGGATTATTATTTCACATAACCAGAGCAATTTTATACACATCACTTTTATTGCTTAGAAGCTACATTATGATGGACGAGTAGAGCCAGACAACAGGGTGAGAGCAACATAGCTTTCTTCGACCTTTTGAGTAGAGAATCTTAAAAGAAATAAACAATGTAATAAATTTTATCATTATAAACTTCAGTCACAATTTGCTCTGGTAATAAACGATGAGAACTAGAAATAATCGTTACAAATATTAACTTCTTAAGTTTTCATTAAATAGCGAACTTCCGGTATCATTTCTTAATGTAAATTTTAGAGAATTTGAAAATAATTTCAAAGCAGAGAATAAAATGTTTCATTTTTGATAAAATTAACATTGTAAGTGTTTTATGCGGGAAGTGGGCAACGAAGTGGTTTCATTTTGACATCATAATTCTATGGGTACTTTGCATGTGCGGGGAGTTTTACGGAATACAGTGTGGTGCAAAATATTTTTAAGTAATCTACATAATATTAAATGTGAATATTGGAATAAAATGAATATTAAATACTTATGTTTATACATATACTGAATACTAATTACCAGTTGGCTGTCTGCGCAATTTTTTAGGAAATCTATACAAGTGAAAATTATAATTTTTTTAGAATTCTCTATTTTAAAAAAGCCCGCCTGCATTTCGTATCCCTGTTTCTTGGACATATTTTAAGTTCGCATATGAATGGATGATATTAAAATCACAAAACTTTTTCACAAATTAATTGTTTGTTGACTGAACAGTCAATTTATGAAGAAGCACAAAAAGCTTTTTCCCCTTTTTTCTTTTTGCTCCTCAAATGAAAAAGAAAATTATTTCTAATTTAAGATAGCTTTAGTATATGTCCACTTTTAAAAATATCTGCGAAAACATTAAAGCACATCTCCGTTGAAATTGATAATTCAAAAATTATGAAATATTTTTTCATTGCGTTGTAGAAATTTGTCTAAGTTTACCTGTAAAAACTATAGCAATGACTATAAACCTCATAGTTTGGTATAAATTTATGATATTCATGCACATGTGAATATTTCTAAACAGTATAATAGAAACACAAATTAAGTATTAATGCGCATGAAACATCTACGTATTTATAAAACCTTCGGAATTGCTAATAGAACTTCTACCCTTTAAGAGTTATCACGTAATTCTTCACCATTATCAAATTTTGAATTCCTCAATAGAAATAATGTATTCGTATATGAGGACAAATTACGATATGTCCTCCATTTTCAGATGCAAAGTTGAAGAAGTGTCGAATCAAAGGAAGTTGTATGAGATAATAATATTTAAATACTTATGAACCTTTAAAAAGTTTTAAATTTCACCTTTAAAATTTAAGGGGCTGTGAGATATTCATCTAATTTCTAGATTTGACCTGCGACTGGATGTGCGTATGAAAGGAAAAAAATAGTGTATTCATTTAGAAATTATTTGCAAAATTAACGTCATATTACATACCCACATTCACATAATTATTTGTAACGATGCAACTTGTTTAATTACTAAAAAGAAAACAATTTTTATTTCTTGATAAAAATTGTTTTTCTCTGTTCACTTTCGCGATACAAGCTTCACGTGTGCAAAATTTTACGGAAATCAATCAACTTGCTGAGACGTAAATGTGAGTTTAACAAACGAACAAACTCACTTTCGCATTTATAACATTACTGAATTTTCCCACCACTTTCCGTGCAACAATGTTTAATTAACACCGTGGGATTTAACTACAAGTTTTAAGCTCAAGAGTCTCAAGTTTCATGAAACATTGTACAAAAGCTTTGACATGTTTGGATGAGAACAAATATTCATAATATTAGCAGTATAACAATTATATAACTTTACACACTTAACATTACAACACTATATGAGCGAGATAGACAGTTTGTCCTCATTTCTACCGCTCAGTTTGTCCTCATTTTTTTGCAGCGTCTCTTACTCTTTTTCAAGCATGATGGATGGTAATCTTTTTAGGGTTAAAAGACATATTTACGAAATTAAAATTCCATTCACTAAATAAAGAATCGTTTCTTGAAACTTTCTGAAAAAATCGCTGTAATCAAAGTGAATTTTATTGCTTCCTTCACTACGAAAATTTATATTTGAATTGTTTTCAAAATAAGTTAGCCAGAAGAAGTTGATGTGGTCAAATTGATACAAATTTCATGGTTAAAGGTTTAAAACTGAAGAAAATTGTAACGTACATCCAAAAGCTTGTTGTATAAGCATATAATAAAAATAGCTCGTACTCAGAATTATTGTAATGTATCACTATCATATAAATAAAAATATGCATTTCAATGTTTTATTAGTTGTTATACAACTTCAAACTATTTTAAATGTCGCAGTTCATACTGAAAAAATATTTACATTTTTATTTAATAAAAGAATTATAAAAGAAAATAAAACGATGAAAATGTCAGTTAATAAAGCCGTATTAACTTCTGTCTGCAAAATTTTATTTCGCTTCATTCTTTGTTTTTATAATAGACACTAAGTTGCCTTATATTACTTTTTTAACAAAAATCTCTCACAAAGTCTGCTACTAGAGTCGAGCGTTATCATATAGTTTAAATTTGTTGAAACTTTTCACTAGTGTGTTTAGAAAGGTGTAACGGCATTTTAATATTACTTGAAGATAGTTCACAGCAATCATTTTCATTTAAATCGAATGCAATTTCAACTTGGAATAGGATTGAGCTCGCCGCCAATATCGATTTCACGCTGCAGCAATTTCTCGAACGAACATCGTTCTTGGAAAATATTTAGTGATATGGTATTAAAATAAAATTGCTTCTCTAGAAATGATTTTCAATCATAGTTTTAGAGAAAAACATACAAATAATTTCTCTTTACAAAAAATTATACGTTTTTTGTGTTTTTCAGTAAGAAAAAAGTCAATCAACCATGTCTTCAGTGCATCAGCTACTGGATATTAATTTTACTTAGCAACATACTTTTTGATTAGGATTTAAAATTTTTGAAAAAACAATATTTAAAAAAAAATATACCTCATACGTATTTTTGTTTCTTGGAAAAACGTTATTGCCCCATCCGTAGCGATTCGTGATTATCTGTATAAAAGGATACGTCTCACAAATCCATAGCTAAAGAATGTTTCACATTTAGCCTCTCTGGATAAATAATCTCTATGACAGTGAAGACTGCCCCATTTGGGGCAGTGAAATCAAAATCAAATAGCATCTAGTGAAATTGGAGTGATAAGCGAACAGATATAGAAGTGGATTTTGTGTTTTATGTAAATAGATATATAAACGCGTGTATAGTTATATATTACTAAATTCTTTGCTTATTCAATTAATTAAACATGTATTTGCAATCATTGAGAAGAGTACATGTGTTTACTTTTTCCAAAAAAAACCTGTAAAAAATTTAAATTCTCATCGAATTAAGATTATAAATTAAAATGTCAATTATTTCGTCGTTAATTGCCTGGTGCTACAAGGTAAAGATAACGGCCAAGGGGACTTGCTTCACAATATTACTACCCTTCTTTGGCGTTTACACCTTTTCTTATAGTTTAAATACGTTATTGATCATACTATAAGACTCTACATATCAAAATATTATTGGTGTAAAATTATTTTAGAATCATAAGCGATATAAAAGAGCAATGCTGTAAAAGCGATGAAAATTTAAATGCTTCTTCTTCTGACTTCAAAAAAAGGAACAGGTCCTCAATTCATCGGAATCTTTTTTTACGTATGTTGAACGGCAACTCTTTACCGAATGGTCCGATTTTTATAATTTTTTTTAATTTGAAACAAGGTACCATAGGAGTGGTTCCATATCATTATAATTACGTTCTGGTGATAAGGTCTGGAAATGAATGATGGAAGTCTTTAACGAATGACAGCAAATCAAGTATGATTCAAGATATGTAAGATTACTATGTAAAATAATTACGCTACTTACCAGGTCAGGGTCTGATAATAAGTTCTGAACATGAATAATGAAACTCCTTAACAGATATTATTAAATGAATAGTGATTAAAGATATCTGCTACTAGTAGTATTACTTTGCAAAATAACTACACCGTCGACTAGGGCAGGGTCTGATTATGAGTTCTGAAGGTGAAAATTGGAACTCCTTAACGGATAGTAGTAAATTCAACGTGCTTTACAAAATAACTACACTAACGAACATGTTGATGTGCTTGCACAATAACTACACTAACGATTATGTCAGAGTCTGATGATGAACTATGAAACTCCTTATCGTATGGTGCAAATCAAACGTAATTCAAGATATTTGCTACTGGTAGTTTTTACTTTCCAAAATAAGTGCACCATTGACCAGGTCGGAATCTGCTGATGAGTTCTGAAGATGAACAATGCAACTCATTAACGGATTCTAGTAAAGAAATAGTGTTTCAATATATTTACTACTAGCTAATTGTTACTTTACTCATAGATTTGGAGAATGAAACCCCTAAAGAGGAAATTAATTATATACTAGCTTTTGCCTGTGACTTTCAGTAAATATACAGTATTCTAAGAAAGAAAATAATTGTATATTAGGCATAGTATGATGATTAATATTAATGTATTAAACACAAAAAATTCTTAAATAAAATATCTTTTAAAAAATCGACTACAAAAAAGTAATTACTAAAAAGTAAAAAATAATTAACTCAAAATTAATATCTAGTTATTGGCAATACATAACTAAGTTACTTATTTTTGAAGTCAGTTCCAGCACCACCGATCAAATAAAGCAAATGTAAAAGTTTATATTACAAATACGCCCTTTGTGAACCTATTTGATATTGTAAGTACATTAGAAGTTAAGTTTAAATTTACATTATAAATTAAATTAAATCATAAATTTCAGTTGGTCGATAGTGCTGGCACAGATTTCAGAAATAAGTAACTTAGTTATTTATTGCGAATAAATAGGTAAATATTTTGAGCAAATAATTTTTTTTATTTTTAGTACCTTCTTTCTTTTTTTGAAGTGGTTTCTTAAAAGATATTTATAGCTTATAAATTAAAGCTATTTTCTATTTATATTTAAAATTTTTTAAATAAATATTAATATTAGTTAAAATTATATGACTATTTGTTACGTTTTTATTTCAATACTTCTTTTCCCTTTGTTGTTATGGTTTATTGTCTGGCATGATTGACCGGTTTGTAATAAATTAACTGCCACATTTTTGCGAAATTGATTTATTACTTTTACATCATCCTGTAATAACGTATATAAATATTTCGAATTCAGCAAACTATTCAAACTACATCTCACACCTGTACAAACAAAGCCTTCAATCAGCTCTTCCTTTCTAGAGCTTAATTCAAACTTTCGTGCAATTTAGAACTTCTACTCGAGTCCACTGAAAGTATCGTCCACCGCCCTCTTCAACTATCCATGCTGGAATATTTATCTAGTTAGAAAGTTTTACGGTTGCGCTGCGGTTGCGGCTAGCTCTGAAAATTTCATTTATATTGCTTACCAACGAAAAATTAACCTTTTTGCCTTCAATGTTTTCATATAGGTGAATTAATTATGTATTAATGAATAGTTAAAAAGTAGATAGTAATTAATTATTTATGGAAGGGAATATAAAAATCAAATATTGACTATAAACCGATTCAAATAACGTCATTAGCTACAAGAATATTAATTCCACAGTGTAATTATTGGATATACCGTATAATAACTTACCGAGTTTAATATATTTTTAAATTCTTCCTAACTTTTCTCTAACTTTGTTTAGTTTATTTTCTTCGTATTAAATATACAAAGTAGACCATTTTTTGAAGTAGTAATACCCAGTAAAATATTCTTTGTAATTTCCAAGTTAATCACAAAAATAAGCAGATTATAACTATATAAATATAGACTAGACATAACCAGAGCTTTCTAAGCAAATATAACGATACGCGAGTAGCAAACTTTAAAGAAAATAATTATGTTTTTAATTTCCATGTGTTTCATACAGATGATTATTTTCAAGTCTTTGGAGTCTGTATCTGAAAAGTTTTTTTCTTTTTGACATTTTATATTGAACCGAGTAGTCCGCGTTTGCTATTTTAAATAAAATATTATATATGTGTATAGGATGTAGAGCCACGAACAAAACTCTATCTTCAATATCTTAAACAAACACACTTGATAATGCCACGAAGAAACATTTCACTTCAATATCTTGACAAACACAATGGGAATTGTTTCTCGAATTTGGAAACGAGTTAATTTATATTTAAATTTAAAATTGTTTGCAAATTTTTTACCACGTTTCCCATATTTACATTTTCATATTATAAAATATAATTTAGTTATTTAATAATATAATAAAAAAAATTTATATTATTTAAAATTTTTTAATATTTCCATAAATTCTAAAAAATGCAGGGTTTAGAACGAAACGCATGTTTTTAACTATGTCTTAAATCAGTTGATGATTGAATACTTAATCCTCCAGCATTCTTAACCCTCAAAGTATTCCTTTTTAATTTTTCGAGTGTTAGTAATTTCCTAAAAGTAAAACGTGTTTTGATACGGAAACTTTTGAAAGAATAATAACTTACTTGATTACAAAATATTTTTAATACTCTTTAATACTCTCGCTGCAGATTAAAATTTTGGTAAATATAGTGTATTATAGTAACACATAATAAATATTTAAGATTTAAAATTGTGGTGATCTGCATACTTGTTAAATCACAACTTCTAACTGATAGGAATACTTCTTGCAGGAATAGATGACGCTCATAAAAATTAACTGCCTATCTTGATGAAAATTAGTTGTAAAATTTCACCATTTGTAAAATCTGATTCTAAATATGTCATGAACTAGTTTTTGGTTGAAGATTTTTTATTTTCTGTGTAAAATTATTTGATGAATAAATTTTTCTTCGGAAAAAGCAGTTTTTCATTTCATCGGCAGTGATTTCGTTTGTGATCAAAATTTTGTAAAATCCTTCAATTAAAAGCTATATTTACATATAGATTTGGTAAATCTGTTTCACTTTAACTTTTCAAATTATTTAAATTTTAGCAGCGGTAGAAACCCAAATTTTTTTTTCTAAATACCTTCAGGAAAACGGTCATAATTTCTTCAATATAATTTCAAAATATAACGATGAAAATAAAAAAGAATATTTTTCCTCTCCGGATGGCACACCTTATGACAAAAATTATTTTGTCATTAATAGTTTAAGTATATTGTTATTAGAAAGAATGATGGATGAAAAGAAAAGTGAAATTGAGAGTACTAAGATTGCTTTATGCGTTTTTGCGTTTGTTGAAGATTCTAGAATTTATTAATTAAGAGTGCTAGAGAAAGAATATATAATCATTTAAATAGGAACTATGTATGACAGTAATTTAATGTAAGAAAAAATTATTTGAACTCTGAACAATAAATTTAATTACATATCGGGTCATTAGGCGTTCTTTAAAAATAGCTAGTCGTTATAATTAAAGTAAATGTATTACAATTCCAGAGAACAATATCTAGTAAAAAATAATCACAAAACCAAAATGTACCCTAGAACTTTCGAACAGCAACACGACAATGATGATGTTTGTTGACAACTCTTAACGATTTCTGTACCCTTAGATGTTGAACCCGCTAGTAATTTCTAGCATGTTCTATATATTTATCATCGAATAGGAATATAGATTAAATACTCAAAAATTCAGAAACTGGGTATATCGAAGTCGTTGTGCGACATAAATATACATCCAAGGATGTATTGTTCACTAAGAATATTGAGAGGAAACTATGTAAAACAATGGATAGCTAGATTTGTCATTTTCTAATCAAAAATCTAACACAAAAATAGACGCATCGTTTACTGAGGGCGGTGAACAGAACCTGTCTAAAACCAAAGATGAATGGATGTTTTAATCGATTACGGTAAGTGAAATGAATATAAAATCAAGGATGAACGAAAGCTTGATTTACTGAGGGTGGTACGCGGAATCTATATCAAACTAAAGATGGATGGATGTATAGTTTACAAAGGGCGGTGAATAGAACTATCTGATGTCAAAGATATATGGATGTATCATGTACTGCCGATGATGAATGAAATGTATGTAATACCTTGTACGTCGTTTACTGAAAACGGTGAGTGGAATCTGTGTAAAACTAAATATGGATGAATGTACGGTGTGCCAGGAGTAATGAGAAAAATATGTGTAATGCCAATAATGGATAAACGTGTTGGTTACCGAAGGCAATAAGCGGAATCTACCCAACATCAAGGATGAATAGGTATATTGCTAAATAAGGCAGTGAGCTATTTAACACCAAAGATAAATAACATAATAGAATAAAATTACACCATTGAACTGGTATTAAAAATAGATGTGCCAAACTTCTCGTATTTTCATGTTATTTTTTATTTCACTTACAAAGTGAAATAAAGAACAACACGAAAATAAGAAAAAAATATTTTAATATGTTTTATCATATTTGCGATGCTTATAATATGGTGAAATGTTTATTAGGAAATTATACACCAAAGCTTGGAGAGCACTACATACGTACCATTTAATGCATAAACATTGAATTGTATTTTTTTCCTCCAACAATTAAAAATTTACCAAAATTTTCTTTGAAAGCATATCTGGACGTCATCTTTAATCTATTTTAATTGTGAATAATGAATTTCTACAAAACTAACGCCTAATATAATCAATATTTAATTATTCTGTTATACATAATATCTAGACATAGTGCAGTTTTTGTCAATTATGTACTACAAAAATGGAAAAATTATTATTTACCACAAACACCTGATACGCTCATGATACCGTAATAATAAATAAAATGTCAGTACGCTATCTACAAAGTAATTAGGTTGCGGAAAATGTATTTAAAAGTAAACTCACAATTTGAAAAGCTATCAGCTTCGTCAAAAACACTTTGAAGCTAAAAGCTTCTTATTTGTTATTAAGTTGTCAAACCGTGTATTTAAATTCGCCTGTCCGGTCCCAGTAATATTAGAGAGCAGACCACAAGCGGCTCCTAATTATTGGAAGCTAGATATAATTCGTCAAAGCTACTTTGAAGGAGCAATTTCAAAATCTTTATTGAAGATACTTATTTCCATAACAATATATATAATTTGTTAGCGACAAATTAATTACAAAATGAAATCAATTTATCATTAAATCATGGGAAAAGTTAAATTAAATTATAGCATTACGGAAGAAGGTGCTAAATTAACGACTATGTGGGTGCTAAGTCTTTTTATGATTATGTAAGTAGCTCGATGCAATAAAATATATCCGATTATACTTATATATTTACTACCTGGGGTACTCGGCTTGGCTCAGGGAGTTGATACGAGATTGTGTGGTAGTTGGAATAAAAGGATAGACTTTAAAATATAAGGGGTAAACAATTTTTATTGAAAATTTATTCCAGCTATTAACCGTACCTTATTATAAACAACATTTTTCATTTTGTTATCCGGGGTATATATGTATAAATTTTTCGAATTTCCTACTCAAGAGCAAGCTACGTATAGTTGACCGTGAGAAAATCGGGGTTCTTTCAGGTTGATGCCGCAATGTTTTAAAGTTTGTCCTTGTGCTTTATTAATTGTAAAACTATAGGCTAATTTGATTATAAATTATTCTTTTAAATTAGAATGGCAGTTTAGTAGAGATCAGTGGTATTTTGGGGATAAATACTGCGTATCCTTTGTCCTTTCCAGTCATAAGTCCGACTTCGATAATGTTATTCGATAGCTGTTTGACGATCATCCTTGTCCCATTACATAGTTTTGGTGAGTTGAGATTTCTGAGTAGTATGATGAAAGATCCAATTTTTAATCGAAAAGAGTGTAATGGCATTCCATGTACTTGCAGAGTTTAAAAATTCTGTAGGAAAATTGACATTTTGTTCAACGTTTACCATTTTGTCGATTGAAATATATATTCTCTTTTCACCGGAAATTGTCTTTTGAATATTAAAGTTATTGATATAAGTAGTTATTATAATTTATCTATTCTGTAACCGTTATACAGCTGTGTGTAACCGTCGTATTAAAGAAATTGATAATTAAATTACATATGAACACTTGTTATAATTTTATCCTGAATTTCCATGAAAAATATTTAGTGCCGATCCGAACTACGCTTTTACAAAATTTTATATCTAGTTACTTTACTGTATACTACTTGATCACAGATATATATATATATATATATACATATATATATATATATATATATAATTATACAATATATATATATATTGGTTGATCTTTCTAATTATAAAAATGTCTATTTTAAATGGTTTAATTACAACATTTTATACTAAGATAAATCACAATAAATTTTTGGGTATTTTTCAAGTTCCTTAAATACACATATGTACAAATCGAGCATACGATATTGAAAGTAAATTACAGAACGCAATTGTTATTGTCCTGTATATCTATTGATCTTGATCTTTGTAATTATCAAACTGTGTGAATTAAGTGATTTAATTACGCAAGTTTACCTGGAAACATACTACAGTGAGTATTTGTGCATTTTACTTGGATTCCTTGTCCAACAAGAAACCCTTGAAACTTCGTTATGTCCGTCCATCTGCTAGTCTTTCGTCTTCACAGTTTCCACAGTTTTAAACCTATATGCACTAAACTTAAGTTTGCTTCAGACATGCGTCTTAACCAATTTGCAGCAAGATGTTTGAAAAAGAAATATAATTTTTTTGGCCTTTTTTATTTATTTTAGTACCATTGGATTAGCCTTTCAAAATGGCTTTGATATTCCATACATAATTTATAATTTCTAATCCTCGTTTAAAAAATACTAATCTTTAAATTAATTAGTGTATATTAATATATACATACATATTCTAATAAATCTGGAACAAAATTTAAAAAAAAGAATTGTAAAATTGTTGTGCTCTTCATTTGGTTATAATTATTTATTTGGATATTTATCGAGATATTATCGGATTGATATTCAAAATGATATTAAGGTTCCAATCATTATGAATTTTAAAGTTTAAAAGAAAAAGGAATATTGATAGTCTCCCCCTTTTGCCAGAATATTTTTTCAGTGACTTGTTTGAAAAATCTAATCTTAGTACCCTTTCTAATACGAGTTAATAACAAACGATCTTCAATCTAAACTTATGCGGAAAAGCCAAAAAATATAGAGTGATGGGGAGAAAAATTAAAACGTAACTAAAAAAAGAAGTTAGTCTTAAATTAAGACCAATTTTTACAGATATTTTAGTCATCTTATAGTCAACCTATATTAATGGGCATGCCAGGAGACATAAGTAAAGTAGATATCCGAACTCTATTAGGTTGACTGCTAACTCAATACTGGATACACTACAGGCGAAAAAATGACCAGGACTCTAAGATAAGTAGTCCACACACAAACCATGTTGATTGCAGTAAGTTAAAGGTCCATTTGCAGAAAATCTGACCAACGGACAAATCAAATCAGAATGCCAAATCAAAGTTAAAGAGAAGCCAGACCAATGCACAAACCAACCCAGCTAGCTAAATAAAAACATACCAGCCACCGTCATCTTGGTAGCACATAAATAATTTCAAAGTATAATTAAATTATATTGTTTCAACTTTAGTGATACCACCTATGTAACTCGTGGTAGACAAAAGAGGAATAAGGGAACTACTTATAATACGATCGAATTAATTTGAATGATGTTAAAATAACATGAAAAGACTGAAATCAAAAAGGAAATGAAAAATTTATCAAATTCGTGAATTTTTCCACACATGCACTCTGCAAATGCGTCACAAAATAAACGTGATTAATGGGCGTTAAGATTGTGCGTTGCCTAAACACACATTGCATAACATATTTCGGTATCGAAACACTTAAGAATCAACATCATATCAACGTTTATAAATTTTAAATTATATCTATTTCCAATATTGGGTAAATAAATAATACTGTATCTATATTTACATTCATTATCGACTTCAAAATTCCTCCTTCAAATAACCTTTACTATATAATCTCTAGACTCTAAGTAATTATAAGTGACTTGTGCACTTAATAAGAAGTTAAAAGTATTTAGTTAATTTCGTGGCAAAGATCCAATTTAAATTTGGTTTATTCAAGTTAATCTTAAAAGCGTTTTGTGTGATATCTTAATTATAATTTAAATGAAATTTCTTACTACGTGATAAGAAGGAAATAAGTTTAGAAAATTTTCACTAAAATATTTACTACATTTTTATTTGTATTAGGAGAATCAAGCTTTGATGAATAATCGAGTGGCATTTTGAATGGTCTAAAAATATTTATAATATGCTTTTATCGTGTCGAATTCCTAGAATAATATTTAGTGTTCATAGTTGGCCTCAAAAATGTAATTACATAGCTGAGCGTCGATCGTGACTAAAACACAGTAGAATCAACTTAAAACTATTTTCTTACCCGAGAGAGCCCTAAATTCGTACGCGTTCACATCTAAAACTAAAAGCAGATAATTAAGTACACAAGCATGAACAAATTTGAATATATATAAGGTCTTACAAATTTGCTAAACAAAGAAAAACTTGCATGTACCTAAAATAAATATTTTCTTGTCACAAAATTTTAAAAAATTCGAAATGATCGTTTTTATAATGGTCTTAAATTTTTATGCCATTTTGAAAACGACTGAAAAAAAAATACGTTAACTCATTGACAACTGAAGATGCCGCAGCATTTATTAATATCGGACTATCGGTGTTAAGTCCTCTTCATTGGCCTCATCTTCTTATATAATTGCCTTTGGTAGAGCCAATTTTTGCAATGTAATTGATGGCGCTACAAGAGGGATGATGCAACGAATTAAGATAGTTATTATAATAAATAAAAGTTATTAAATTTTATATTGAAAATTTTTTTTTTTCAAAATGTTAATACAAACATAATTTTATGTTGACTTAATTTTTTAGACTTAGTTTTTAATGAAAATAAAAAGTTTGGTGAAATTACTACTTTTGTATATACTTCCCATATTAATAGTACAATTTTTGAGAGCAATTTTTACCAAAACTAAACTGTACATACATATTTTTCAAAATTTTAATATAACATAATTTTACATTGACTTACTTATTCAGACAACTTCCTCGACGCGTTTTTTTAAATAAAATTAAAACTGTGGTGAAATCACTACTTTTCCTTTAATATTAATTATACAATTTTGTTAGAGCGACTTCTAAAACTTAACGATAAAGAATTTTGAAATTTAAAAAAAAGTTAGATATTTATAATTTCACTATTATGTAAAAAATTCAACAAATTTCGTCGACAACGCGTTTTACACGAAAACTCTCTTAAGCAAAGTCATTTCTAAGAAGAATTAGACCTAATTTAATGGAGTGACGTCATCGATAACGGACGTATTAAGCGAGAACATTTTAGGTGGATTCTACTTAGATTTGTGCCTGGCGAAAGGATGACCTTAAAAATAACTCGTTTTTCGACGAACAAGTTTTCTTGAATTATAAGCTAGCCAATAGCAGACTGTAATCACTACAAAACATATCATGAGCATACATACCGTTTCAGAGACATAAAGATCCGAAGATAACAAAGGAATCCTTGCTATGTAACTTAGTAAATAATGAAATATTCTACGCATAAGTGTTATTTTTGAAATGCTCTTCATTTATTAAAATTCTTAAATCCCTAATTCATATAAAAAGATTAACATACATTTCACTTTAGACTTTTTTTGTGATAATGTCCTCTCTTAACATATTGTTACAAATAAGCTTGTTATTAATGTTATATCAGTACAACGCTAATATTCCGATTTACTCTTTTAGCAAAAAAAACATATCTTGTAGATATCAAAATAGCTGTTGCTTGTGATAATTATCGTATAATGAATCAGGAATATATTGTAAAAAATGTTCCTTGAATGTTGCAGAAATGTAATGATCGTTTGGTTTTGAGGCTATACACAATCTAACGAAGTGCATGAACCTAAGCTTAATACGTGCAGTAAACTATACTTAAATAGTTAGGAAGAAATCCTCTTCGTTCAGTACTATTACAACAAGACAAAGATCATGTTTACGTACTATTATTACGCTTAATAATATTTAAAATAATGGTGATATAATTCCTTGATGACTATATCATATACATTAGTTTAAGTTTTGTAAATTGTTGACAATTCAAATTAACAAAAAGACCGAAAAGTTTTATATTTTGAGTTTTGTTTACCAACTTTGCAATGAGTAAGTCCATTTTTTATATTGGTCCTTCATATCTCTGAAATGGTTTATATGCTAATCTTAACACCTTTTTGTAATTAATGTCTCACCACAAGCCACGATTTAATCATCAATGTTTAGTCTAAAAGAAGCGGTCGAAAAACAAAAATCTTTCGATTACCTTTATATATTCGATAGTTTTATATGGATTTGATAAATTTTGATCCCACCCAGATATAGTCATTTATAAATTAATTTGAAGATATACTGACCATTACATTATATTTACCATTGAAGATATACTGACTGGGTCATTATATCTTCAAATTAATTTATAAATGACTATGTCTTTGATGTAAATCTATACACACACACGCAGATACACACAGACACAACACACACACCCACAATAGAGATACAAACACAAATACATACATGTACACACAAACACACACAGGCACACACCCACATACGCGTGCGCACACACACACACACATACAAAAACACGCGCGCACACAAACACAAACATACAATCTATACACACTTAACACATTGTATTTCTTGTTAGAGATCGCTCTCATGGCGACATGACCATCCTATTTGTCCTTAACTTTCTAAAGTTTTATAGCTGGACTAATAAAAAATATTGAAGAATTTGAAATATTCCAATATTAGATATAAAACGAATGAATATATTTCATGAAAAATATGTTAACTATGAAAGTATACTCCAAAAATAAAAGAAGTTAAATATAAAAAAAATTAAGATAGCTATTCGTTAACGATAAAAGCTAAAGAATGTAGCTATTCTTTAACGATAAAAATATTTTTAAATCGGGCCTGGAAAAATGTGCCTGCAGTTACGAAAATAAAATGTATTTTATTTTTAAACATATTTTGTTTATACTAAAACAAGCATGACACTTAGATAAACACCGCAAATGCATGAAAGAAAACTTATAAAGGTAATTGTTTGAGGTATTTAGGACTGTAAGATGATACACACAAGGGTCCACAAGTTGTATTAATCAATATAAATACTTTCTTTCCTGCTTTAATATAATATATATTAGCCCAGCTGCTGTTATCTTTTTCTTTTTGAGATAGAAGTAGCGTTAGAAGCGGAAAACCATACATCTGTAAAAAGTTCTAGGTTCAAATAAAAACATTTTTAATTATGCCCGTGAAAATTTAATTTTACTTATACACATTTTAATACAACCAGAAAAATTGTTTGATTATCATCTTTCTTCTCGTTTGCTGAAGACTTTAAAATTTTGGAAAAACGAAGATAATGAAAAATGTATGAGAAAACAAATTATGCCCATGGAAAATCTAATGTATCAAACACTTTTTTCCAAATATGTTTGGTTATGACTTTTACTGCATCTTACAAAGCCGTGCACGTTGATGGTGAATTACTGTAATAAATAAGATCAAGAAGGCAGAAATAAATATTAACCGGATAGTAGAGCATGAGAAATATTACTATCATCATTTCAAATAATTTACAAAAGCTATTTAATAACAATAAACAAAAAATATACATGAAGATATTTATATACGCTTGCATCAGGAGTACAAATAAAATATGGATAAAAAAGTCCGATATAAAAGAGAGGTAGGAAGATTATGAGGTAAGAAGTATAAAAGGATTTTCACTCACAGTATGTTAAATCATACCATTTTAGACAACTTTTAAACAGAGAATCTAAAGGTGCACTTTATAAATTAAACTGATGCTCAGTTCAGTTCACTTGAAGCGAAATTCAGTACAAAAGCGTAATTTTTAAGAAAATGTTGAAAATTATTAGAGTTCCTTAATATTTACTATTCAGTTTAATACGCAGAATCACATGCAAAATTACAGCCTGATACGTATACAGTATGTAACAAATTATTATGCAGATGACACTGATCACGAAACAGAATATATTTGAAGCATGCTTTTGTAAAAAAATGTATTTCTTTTTCATTGAAATCGCAATTTTGAAAATTTTCTTTTTAAGAAACTGTTGACATGTTGACATGACTTGTCAACATGTTGACATGACGTGTTGTATATATAAACTGTTGACTGTTAACATGACATCTCGTATATATACTATTTAACTTTTTTTTTTGAGTTTGGTGCACAGAATCACCTGTATGAATAATAGACCTGTTTTTTATCACATTGATATTCAGTTGTTTCCGTAATTTTGTATCGTATCTAGTTGAATACATATACATATACATATATATATATATATATATATATATATATATATATATATATATATATTATATATATGTATATATATACATATATGTATGTATGTATATATATATATATATATATATATATATATATATATATATATGTATATATATATATTTTGAACTAAGTAAGTACTGAGCTTCTGGCTTTAAAATATAATAAAATTACATGAAGAAAAATTTCCCCGATACAGCTGGGAAAATGAGGTATCTAAAAATTCTCAAAATAAAACTTTATACATCACAATTATGAGGTAAGTTACCAAGCAAAGAAAGGAATACTCTCTCATTTCATAATTACTGTTTAAATTCAAATATATTGAAACTTATTGAAAAGCTTTTTCAACATCACATTCCTTTTCGCAGGTTTGATGTATCAGAATAAATTCATAAAACTTCTCATACACTAGAAGACGATTTCTGGAATTATGTAAATTAATTTGATTCACTCGTGTCAATAATATCAGGAGATATCCTGAAATTATTGAAGCAAGTCAATCAAAGTAATTGTCATTTGAAATTTTTGACCAAATTTTAATACCTAGAAATTATTCAACGCTTCAAATCCATAATAGAAAAATTAGAGGAGAGTGGGACGCAATGCTCCTAAATTTCAATTTAATATTTATCATACATGACTTAAAAATTGTGAACAAACCTGAATATAAGTTCAATTTCAAAAATTACTTAATTTTATCTGAATGAACAAAATTTCGGAAAAAGTGCCACCACCAATTGAAAAAATTTAATACTTTACCACATATTAATTGAGACCTACATATAAAACATATGTTTGCAATATTTCATGCACAACAAAAACGACCTACATCAATAAACTATAGAAACTTTGAAGCTATAATCAATGTATTGTACCTCAGTTTGTATGATGGAATAATAAACATATGGAATGCACACACATGATGGAATAATAAAGATCACATTTTTTACAAACAAAATTTCAATTATAAAATGAATATTAATAAAACAATTATTATCTTAAAGGAGATATTAGTATTAGATTTATAATATTTTTTTTCTCAATTAACTTTGAACTCAAGCTATAAATTAACATTAAACAAAATTTCATACTCGTACCACAAGAAAAAAGACTTAATTTTTTACTGAATGTTTCAAATTATGTAAAAGCTTGCCATAAAAAGTTGAAAAGTAAGCTATGTTAAAAGTTTTATCGAAAGCTTTCCGTTGAAACTATATGTGGCATAATATGAATATTGATATGTTTTTATCGGTATTTTTTGTAGTTTTATTAGTATAGAGCTCTAAAGTGATTAAACTAAAACATTATTATGTATGAAACATTACTAAATATCATTAATATAAAAAAAATAAAATTATGATTATTAAAGTCAATAATGGATTCGGAAATATTATAACTAATTACCATCAGTATTATAAAAGACTAGGTAACGAATAAATAGGAAGGCAAATAAATTTAGGACATCAGATAAGCGACTCTAAACGACTGTCTTGGGTTGAATCTTTCGAAACTCTGTCCTGTGAATAAGACAGAGTCATTGACAAAGATTGATAAGATTATTTAGATATTTATGAAGCTTATGATCTTGTCAGTTCACATGTTGTGTTATTGATTAATAATAGAATCCTTCCTGAGGACATACATCGATAAATAAATAAACTATTGCAAAATGACTGTGGACAACACTCTTGCTTTGGATATTTTTCAACTCTATCCGCCAGATAAGATGTAGTCATTGTCGAAGACTTTGTATGATATAATGTATTATACAATATGGCATAAGGTATTTACGGGGTTTATGTTATTGTCCGTTTATGTATTGTCGGGATATATATCAAGTAATTTTCTCGGATTTTTCCTTAGGACATACGTCAATGAAATACTAAACTATTGCATTTATGCCTTATCTAGTTCCGCGTTAGACCCTCAATGGGAAACTGAACCTTTCCTTAAAACATACATCAACATAATAATTCAAATATGGACCTGAAAATTAATTTCATCCTTATCTAACCTTTCCTTAAAACATACATCAACATAATAATTAAAATACGAAGCTGAGAATTATTATTATATTTATCGATGCCATTACAATTATATTATATTTTATTCTCTAAAGAAAACCTAACTCAAACTAATTTGCAGTAATGACAAGTGACAACATCTTATTGAAACGCCGTTCCAGAGTTATGTTCTTAACATTTCTATAAGACTAAATTATGAACTTGTTCAGTGCCTTGCAATAATTTTCGTATCTTACCGTAGTTGTACTCCCATTTTCGTCCTTAAAGGAACACGATTCGACAATGATTCAACATGATTCGACTTTAACCACCAAACAAGTCTAGAAGATTTTAACTCTTCTTTCAATGATTTTTCCCAGCCAGATTTAAAAATTTTGTTTATTAACATGACCATTCAGTTGAAAATATTCCTTATCAATTGAAAATATATTTATAGCATTACAAACTAAAAAAATGCCCATAGTTACGATGTATTACTCGAAAAACAACTTTATATTCTCATTTAATAATGGAAAAAATATTTTGCTCTAACTTTATGTTCAGAGATACGCAGAATGAATCACTGCTTAATTTAGCATGTCGAATGAATCACTGCTTAATTTGGCATGTCTCTATTTCATGTATTTCACATATGTACGAAGCTATATATTAATCGTAATTTTGCAAAGGTAGAACATTAATATCTATATATAATGTTCTACGTTTGTTTGGATGTTTGTTAGCCTACAATGCCTTGAATGACACGATACATTTTCACAAAATTTGGAGTGGGAATATCTAAATATATTATTTCAAAAAGGTGTTTTTTGGTCGAGCGGTTCGATCTCTTTAACTACTGCAAAAAAAAAATAAAGAAAATACCCACTTAAAGCTTATGTTTTCTACTTTGGGCGAAAAAATATAAAAAAATTCGAAAAAAATCTTTTTGTAAATAAAAAAAATAATTTTTATAACGATTGACATGAGCGCCATCTGTGGGCGACACATCAAATATCTTAGCCAAATTGTATACTTGGAACACGCTAGATGGCGATATAGTGCGAAGACTTCGCACGGGTCAGCTAGTTTTATAATATTCCTAACTATTTATTACTACCTTATATTAATACTAACCCATTGGTCATATTTAACCAAACAAATAACATTATCATGTGTGATGAAATTCGGTGTTTCTTTCTAATATTTTCATTTTAGTACTGCATAACATATCCATGGATAGCGCGACGTGTATATATCAAAGATTAAAATACCATTAATAGATGTATTGATGATGTCATTGGACTAGAAACAAATACCACCATCGTAATCGAAAATCCATTCAAACGATACCACGTGATACATATTCTTAAAACCAAAAGCAAGTGGCATATTCTCAAGCTACATCTAACAAGCTACTAAAATATATTATTCCAGTTGGACTAGCAGAAAAATATTCTTTGTTGTATATGCTATTATATACAGGTGAAATGTATAAATATTACAACGTGAAGGCATACGTCCAATATTATTTTCAAATATTAGCTGCTTTTGCTCACACCGCGCCATTTGCTTGTACTCCAAGAACCATCAATCATCACAATAACGGAATAAAGTTATACTTATTCTAAAGTAAAGTTATACACTTTCAGTTATTCTAATTTTTATTATAATTATTTAAAAAAATGATAACTTTTCCAGGTATTTATAACTCATGTCCTATCCAAATATCAAATTTGAAATTCTTACGTCAATTAGAAACACCAGAATAATATAAATGTTTAGTCGCACGATATGTAAAAATAATTAAATATACGTTCAATTGATTTAGTCATTTTGTAAATCTACTGCGGATAGATTATCGAACGGGTAAAATTATTTCAATAATGTGAGATATGCTTAGAAATTATTGTGAAAAATCGATTATCTGTAATTCCTATAAAATTAAAAAGCCAAAAATGACGCCAAACTGTAGATAGAAACCAGCGTTATATCCATTAAATAACTTTTAATACTTTTTATCTAGTCAAAATTACCTTATTTATTTGCAAATCCAATCGCTTCTATGGGATTGCCAGTGCGGTTTCCGTTCAAAACCTTCAATAATCCCACTAGTCGTGTGGATTATGGAGCTGGAGAGTTAAGTAAAAGTCGTGAAGTAGATGCAGCCTATTTCTATTTTAGAAAGATGTTTGATCGAGTCCCCAATAATATTCAACTAGCAAAATTGTTGGACACAGGAATAACTTTCGCATATAATTGATCCGGTTTTGAAATTTCGAGTCATGGCTATATGTTGTTCAATATGAAGTCAACCAAAGTAGTAGTATTTATCGAGTACTTATTCTAATAATAATATATACCTATCCCACAATCATAAGCATTTCTTGTTGCCTTCTGTGTGCTAATTATTTAAAACTTTTATCCAAAATGGCATCGATTCAATATTCCCACAAAGTCTGTGTAATAATATACATTTTAATGTAAGAAAATATGCAATGATGGCTTACGCCCGCTTACGGGTGCACAGTGGTGATCAAGACGGAACTAAACTCAAAAGGGTTTCATTTGCAAGGGATTTTATTTTTTTAATATTTCGCAGTAATATCACAGAAACATGTCAGAAAGCGATCAAGGTTATGTCGTATGACATTTCCACGATTTTCGTTATATCTAATGTATCGTTACTTTAAATTTTACATAGGTTATGAAAAATTGCATGACTTATATCAAATTTAAAGCTAAAACTTATAATATTTAATAACCGGTAACTTCTAATAGATTTACATATAGATGTTTAATATTTTGAGGGAGAAAATTAAAAAAAATTAATATTTCTAATTGCCTAAAACCTATGTTTTTCCCCAAATATTTAATTAAGCAACCGTTTCAATTTATCAAATGGTGTTTATGCAATGACTTTATTTATCTTGCATCGTGGTACTTTTAAGATACAACTCTTATTTATGGAAAAAACTATTATATATCGGTAAGTAAAATTTAATCAAATATATCATTGCTTTATGCACCTCTGAAAAATTTTAAATGCCAGAGAAATACACATAGATAAATGAACTCCACAACTTACATGACGGATTGCGCAGCATTCGCAAATCAAAAGAATGGTTTAAACAACTTTGCTTTTCAATATGGGAAAAGGAAATTGGAACAATTTCTTCAAGAAAAATTAGTTCATGATAATAAATATACAATTAATTTCAGGTGGTCTAACGAAATGCAGGTAATAATATGTTCAAAAGTCAATGTGTAGATCCACAATCTCAAAACATTTTATCGATACACATTCACAAACGTAAGAGGAAATAATCAAATTATATATGTTTTGCAGAGATGGAAGTGGCAATACTCGACTGGAGACTATGAGAAAATTGTTGGCACAATAAAAAATAATAGAAAAAAGTCTGTTTTAAACATAATTATTTACCTAATTTCTTGAAAACCGAACTAGTTACATTCGCTCTATCGTTAGGGAATAAAAAAAACAATAAAAACGCATACATTTAAATACCAGTCTCATTTCTATGGACGTGGGTGAAATCTTTCAATAAAAACTATTTAGTTCAAGCGAAACGAAAAGCAATTTTGATACAGTTTCTTACAAAAAAGTGAAAACAAAATATTTATGTTCCAAACAAGGGGCCACGTGGGCGTATGATGATTATTTAAATGGGAAGCAGGTGACACTTTTCTTTTATATTGGTTCATGGGAAAGTTTTAAATTGTGCGAAAACTACGACGCAAATTGGTTCTAACACAAAATGGAATAAGTTTCGCGTCGCAACTTTACTGAAGGATTTATATGACAACGATTAGTTGTATAAATGTTTGGTATATAGTATAGTATTTTTGTTATGGCGAGAAAGAATAGTCTAATAAATCGGGTGCAGAAAATTTAATTTCAGTTAGAAATATACCATGAAATTTCACTTCAGTTAAAACATTATTCTTTCTAGAAAATATAATTAATACGTAAACGTATTCTTGAAGTGAAAAAGAAATATAAGAGGAAGTAAATGGAGGAAAGAGATATCGGCGAGTGTCAAGACATAGCGTCAGTGTTTGGGATTTTCCACGCGTCTTTACTATTTCGGGACATTCATCTCATATAGAAACAACAACAGGTTAGTCTGCTAGACTAAAAGAATTTTAAAGTTATTCGAAAAGTTTGCGAAAATTACTTTTTCCATCATCGGCTATTTGTAGGAAACTATGAGTGATGTATACAGTATCTTCATATCATTATGTAGTTCATGGCCTGATTTAATTCTACAATAAAGCTAAACGTTATCTAAAAATCAAAACCAAAATATCTGTTCATTATAATGAAACTGTAGAATTGGCGTATCTATACGTTGAAGTTATTTACGACAAAGTGATCTAGGAGACGTATTAAAAATAACAGAGCACAAAAAATAGTTTTTTAATTTTTGCTCTTTGCCTGTTTTTGTGAACAAGCATCACGAAAAATTAATGAACGAGGCCCAACCCAGCCCATCCCAAACCATACCAAGAAAACCTAATACAACCCAATAAATCCAAACAAACTCAACTCAACCGAACCTAAACCAAAGCAAGCACAACCGAACCCAAACCAACCCAATTCAACTTAAATTAACCCAACTCAAAACGAGCACAATCAACCTAACCTGACCTAAAAAAAATCCTAATCCTACTCAGCCGAATCCAATACAATCCAAAGCAATCTGAAATCAATCCAACCAGACTAAACCGAAAACAATTCAATCTAACCTGACCCAAATCAATACAATGCAAACCAACTCAACCTATCCCAAACCAATTTCACCCAATCCAAACCAATCCAAACAAACCCAAACCAACACATCCCAATCAAACAGAACACATACAAATACACCCCAACTAAACCCAGCCCAACCCAACCCAACTCAACCTAAGGCAAACACAACCCAACCCAATCCAACAAAAAGCAAACCCGACCCAAACCAACTAAATCCGAAGCTAACTCAAATTAAATAGTGCTGTGTTCAAATTTTCAAATTTATTTTAATATAGGTAATGAATATAAATTCTAATAAAAATAGAGTCGTCATACTCAACACCCGCGGCCGTGTTATGGACACAGTCAACATCTTATTTTAAATGTTTTCTCTCTTATAATCACAGGTATATATAATTCGATAACATATAAATACAATGTTCGAGGAACATTAATTTGCTTGATAAATATTATGCATTTCGTCAAATTCTTAACTCTTTAATTTTAAACAGTCCTGTAACGTCAAGGGACAATAAAATACTAAAAAATGGTATGAAAAATAACACAGTACAAAACGAATGGAAGCGCAACGAATTATCATCAGTCGCTATTATCTGGCAGCGTATCAACTTTCAATATAAAACTTTCAATTCACCTATCAGTACAGTTCTATTATAATGCATTTGAGTCGTTCAGTGATATATTACAATCATTATCTTTTAGATACGAAAACTTGTATCTTAATTAAGAATTAGTAAAATTACAATATATAACAAATGTATATGATATTGAGAAAATAATCATTGTTTAAATAAAAATACGTTTAAGCGTTTATGCTATATATAAAAATTGAGGCAACAATATATTTAATAATTTCACTATTATAGCCTCAAATAATGACTTAGTCATTTTACTATAATATTTCTTAAATAAGATACTGCAAAAATGTAAACCGACGTTCGCTGTCATTTGTCAGTTACCAACTCTCAAAGTAATTCTTTCACATTGCGTTATGAAAGACACACAACGCAGCGTAAATAAAAATTTACATCATTTTAATACAAGAATATATAATACTACAATATTCAACTTACATTTCATGCGTTGAATGGAACGCCAAAATAATATAACGTATAAGTAACGTCAAAAAATAATGTCAAAAAATTCTTTTCTTTTCATGTAAATAATTACACCCGATCTATACAAATGAAAAAAAACACGCAATCATTTTTATAACTTATTTTTAGTTTTTTTTTTTAATTTGTGATCATTACTATGCACTATTAGTAAACTTATTTGCTTCAAAATATTATTTAACCGCTATAATTTTCAAACCTAACTAACAAAAGCAAAAAATTAAATATTTTCATGAAAACTATTCAAGGAATGAATAAATTTTCATGACAATATATGTTTTAATTTCAGTCGCATTTGTACTTGCAGAATCAATAATATATTGAGAAACATCTTGTGATACTAATCCAGTGATATCATTAATGTAATCAACATTTAGTTTGCGGAAAAAGTACGCTTTCGTCAGAATAAGCCAAAGACTGTAGGAAATCAACACTCTTTTCTACATTTCATTGATAGGTTTCCTAAAAGTTATTGATAATCTTAAATAGGAAAAATGTTACGAGATACTCTTCTAAACTACTAATTTATATTCCTCAATATAAGAAATTAAAAATAATTCAGAAGACTCGACGTTGGCACAACTATTTTTTTACAGTCCACATAAATTCGGAAACTTTAAAACTGAATAATCTCTTCGCTCCGGTTTAAATTCTATTCGGAACTAGTAATAAGAATTGTCTTAAAGTAAAATGTGACAAAAGTGTATGCGTAAGAAACTAGGCGATATCTAATCTACGATACGCTAATGATATCACTCTCCTTACGTTAGGTTTTATTCAAAATTTCACATCCTTCATTTTTCTTCCTAGAAATATCATATGAAATAAAAAAACGGGTAATATTTATACGGATAAATCGAAAGTCAGAAGAGAAAAATCTCATTGTAGTATTTGTTTTCTGCCCGAGATGGCTTTTTATTTTTCTTCGTCACAGCAATACATTAATAGAAAGTGAAATAAAAGAAAGTACATAAGTAGTTTCCGCCTATAAAATGGTTCATTTAACTAACCGTAATTGGTCAATAAAGCAGCCTCACGGCGTTAAAACAAACGACTTCCAAACACGCACGGGATTATGCTTCACGTGAGGTGACCGCGCGTTCAACATTATTTATTAACGACATTGTTACCGTAAACCTTTGAACGGAATTTACTAGTAGGGGTTACATACATATTGTTGACACAGTTTTTTTTGAGATGAGACGATATTCGTAATACATTTCTGATATATTCTTATTAATTTATGTAAACCCAATTAGGAAAACACCAAGTATAAATAACAGTTAAATGTAACATCCACTAAATATAAATGTTTTTTTAAAATTCCTTTGAAACTAAATTCAAATTTAATTCGTATAACTTTGTTTCATCACCTGTAAATAATTCTCATGACAACGATTAATATTCGTTGAAGAAAAAATAAACAAAATTTTTCAATGTGATGAAAAAGCAAAAAATAATAACACAGAACATGTTACAAATATTTTTTCGTGTTTATTTGTACTAATATTACACCTCGTATGTGCGTTGTGAATAGTAGCCTGATGTATCAACATGTGAGCTAATAATGTGGATACCCTATTATTCATATAATATTATAAGGCAGCCACAATTTCTTAAAGGAGCGAAACAGTTAGAAGTAAATTATCTTAGAATAGAAACTTTTTAACTTTCATCGACAAGTAAACATATTGAACCAATCGACTAAAATCTAATCGACGAAAATAAATCAAGCCTTAGTTTTATTTTTATACATGAGAGATTGTATGTTTTTTTCAGTGTATTCATCACAGAAAAAAATATTGTATGAAAAATTAATCCACGAAGTAGTTTTTTTTATTATTTTACTTTTTCTAAATTAACTAAATTTGGCACTAAAATTCGAATTATGCGAATGAAAATTTTGTTTAATAAAAAAATTGCTGAAATTCTGTGAGTGTCAATAAATTATTTTAATTTAGGCCATTTTCTCAAGAACAGACTCTCAGTAACAAAAAAAAACTGAGATGTATTCAATCACAATGCATGTATTATTAAATACTATTCAGCTTCATTTATAATAAAAAAATCCGATTCCTTTTAGTTTCCAATATTTCCATATTACCTAAAGTAAGGTTGAAGCATATGAACATATGTTGTTTTACATCAGACAGCTTTCTTCATACTCAGTCACAAAGAGAAAAATTTTTTTCTGAAAATAGACTGTCTTTTCTTTCTAAAAATAGATTCTCTTCCAATATAAGAAAGTCAGTAGTTAAGCTACTTTTAAAACAATCTTACATATATAAAACATAATATAAGCTTGCCTACATGAACTTCAATTTTCGTAATGAAACAATCATAGAAATTCCGAACTGAAACAATCATTAATATTCCGAAATGAAACGATCGTTATTATTCCGAAGTAAAACAGTCCTTAAGATTCCACAGTGATATATCTGTTAAGATTCCGTAATGAAACAATGAAACAATATTTGTGGTTAAACAATCGTCGTGATTCTGAAGCGAAACATTCCTTAAGATATTGTAGCGAAACATTCGGTAAGATACAGTAAAACGATTGTTGAAACACCGTACTAAAACAATTATCAAGATTCCGAACTCAAACAATCCTTAAGAGTTTGCAATGAAACAGTCAGTAGGATTCCCTAATAAAGCAATCATTAAAATTCCGTAGTTAAATAATCAATTAGATTCCGAAGGGAAAAAATCGTTAAAACTCTATAGTGAAACAATCGTTAACATTCCAAAGTAAAATGATTGTTAAGATTCCAAAGTGAACCAAACTTTAAAAATCCGTACTAAAAAAGTTGTTAAGATTTCCTAGTGAAATAAAAATATTCCAAAGTAAAACAATTCTCAAGACTCTGTAATGTAGCAACAGCTAAGATTCCAAAGTGAACCAATACTTAGGATTCCGTAATGAAACAATAGCCAAGATTCCGAAGTGAAACAATCATTAAGATTCAGATGTGAAACAATCAAATTTATTCTCAAGCAATGGGTTGTAAAAGCGTTTTATTAGACGAATTCTAAATTCAATTAAAAAAAATTAAAGTTGATTTAGAGGGGCCATAAAAATATGACACTGACATTGTTTTCTTGAGGCAGCTAGTTAATATTTTGATTAATCAGTATGTAGAAAAAAAAATTATATCAACTAGTATTATTTAATATAATGTCAGTTGTATCAATTTTGGACCCCATTTTCCGATTGTTGATTATAAAAGCTCTTTGATTTAATTGGTTGGACGAAACAAATCCATTTCTTAAAGCCACCAACAAATCACATGGACATTGATATTAATATTACAAATGATGGTTGATATATTAGATGAGCCTGACTAGACGTAAGTTTGTAGATTATAGGCATTTGAGCAATTATTCGAACGAAAACTTTCGACAATAGTGTTTATAAAACTTAAAAAACCTACAAAGTACGAGCAAAGCATGCATTACAAGGATCCACACATAATTAGGTATATATCCATATTTCCATTAAATTATTTACATACATCTATTAAAAGGTTTCACGTGTGATACCATGTCTTTTACAGGCGTAAAAAATGGTAAATTTCTCAAAATCTATGGGATTTAAAATCGTTTCTACACGTTTCTAATAACCTTTATTAAACGTTTAGTAATGCTCTTTTCTTCATAATTTTGAATTAACTGTTTCGAATTCAAGAGAGCGAAGGATATTTTTTGTGGAAATGTGAAATATTAGCAGTTGTTTAATATAAAATATTAATCACCGTCATTAAAAGCAAACTGAAAATTTGGAAAAATCTAGACTGTATTTATTATGAGGATGCATACACTGATTGAACTATTTTGTGCAGCTAGATATTTGCAAAGTGCGAACATATATTGGATCGTATGCAATTATATTTATGATAATCTGAAAGTCATAGTTAGCGTACATTAAAGCGGTAGAAAAAATTTGCTGGCTCTACTTGTATTACCTCCTAACTATTAGTGGTTAAATTAAAAGGTCATCAAAAATTAATTATCGTTTTCGGATAGCTTTAACCTTATATGAAATTATCCGATTAAAGTATTGGATGTAGCTATAATGATTAAAAAAGTTTTACTCAACAATACACCACTTATACTTCAACTTTCTTCTCTTAAATCGTCATTGTGAATTTTTCAAACATCTTAAATAGACGGTATGTACTCCAAGTTTATTTTAATATTATAAACTCGATAGTTCGATTATATAATTACACAAACAATTCAACAATTAGTTATTTGCGGGAAACTCAAAAAAAAATGAACAAGGGAAATTTTCAGATGTATGAATTTACTTTTAATATCATACATTTCTTTTAATATCATACAGTCTTTATAAAGATGGATGTCATGACGAAACAATTTAATAAATCCAAATATCTTTAAGACTTGAATTGTGATTTCATAATCAATTAATTTCTTTAATTTTTAATTTTTTTTTTCTAAAGAAAATCTTTTGCCATTTCGAGCATCCTTTGTCAGAGTGACAACAAGCTGTCGATTTGTTAGTCTATGGGTTATAGGCATTTTTCTCAGAGTTTGTTTTACAAAGAAAGTTTAAATTTTGTATAAAATATAAATAGTGGTAGCACATTAAGTAAAGGGCGAAAGGTACAGTTTTTATTTTGGAAGTATTTGGGACGGTGGTCGAAGAGATAATTGGTCAAAGAGGCACAAGCTATCGTTACTTGTAGCTAAAAATATCTTTAAAAAATATGCATAGTGGATATTGAATATATTACAATTAAATGAAACTACGTGATGTAGTATTATTTCTACTTTCTTTAAGTTCTTTTCCACGACCTAGGTTTCGTTGTATTACAACAACTTCTGGTGGGCTATTAGCAAAGATATTTATTCAACATTTAATCCGCTGAAATTATTTTGTTTTTTGACATTTCAATTTTATTTATCTATCTGATGCAAAAATTTAAATATTTGTTATTCATTAACATTTAATCGAATGAAATGATTTTGTTGAAATTTAGTAGAATCATAACACATGATACAAACTAACATAGATTACTTCATAACGGTGGAAATAACAAAATTCCTTTAGGTTTACGTATTTTTATTCATAAAAAAAATTAGCAAGTACTACAATGTGTCAACAGAGTGTAAGACCTGCTAATCTTTTTTTATTGAGCATAAGTTTTACATCTATTGCTTGTAAGAATCATAACTCCAATACCTGCATCTAAATCCGTCCACCTTCATAGAAAATCCATGTAGCGAAGCCTCGAGAAAATGTAGTAATGAAATAAGTTTCAATGTTCCGCTTTTTAACTCTTCACTACCGTAATGATATATATATATATATATATATATATGTATGTATGTATGTATATATATATATATATATATATATATATAGTTTAAATGCATAAGATACTATCCATTTGATAGTATTTGCAATATGTTCTTTTATAAAAAGGAAAAGGTCCCTTTTGGAAATTAACGCCATCTGTTTAAATTTGTTAATATGTACTTAAAGAGATGCAACACAGTTTCTACTGTACTCCTTTTTTCCTTTTATTATAATAAATAATTTCCAGTTTTTGATAAATCTCATCTCATAGGTTTGAAAGTATCAAGAAATTTTGTATTACAAATATTTTTGACGCTTATTATGAAAGGAACGAAAGAATGGTTTTAATATGGTTCGATTTATAGTTAATATTCAATTTTGCACTATTGTAATTAGTAAAAAATGTAATAAAGATATTAAATAACCTAAAATTATGATTTATTAATACATATAATAATTAAAAAAATGTTACTCGCTTATATTTATGAAAGATTTATTTTTGAAAAGATATTTTGTGGAAAAGAAGTATTTCTTGTACCACAAAATATTGGATAAGTACTAATGATAATAAACACCACTTAAACTCGAACTACAAAGTTTCTGTTTATATTTTGGAACAAATAATAAACATTTGGTCATTAATTATTCATGTTCAACATGTAAATTATATGCTTAATGTACCTTTCACAGGCTTAATGGGAAAAAATAAAAAAGACTGCTTCTCTAAAACCATGATAAATGTCAACATAAAATTTCTTGCACACCAGTATGTGGTTTATTATCTATAGACTACCATGAGTCCAGCTTTGAGTTTCGATGATATAAATAATTGTAACTCGAGTATTTTCACAAGTAATCAACTTTGAATATAGGTTTTTGGAGAGAGGAAATCGTACCATAACAAATGCTACCAATTTTTAATTGTTTGTTAGGACCTAAATTTAAAAAATACTTGCATCTCCTCTCATTAGTGTGTAAAAACTTAATTTTCAAATATTTTACCATCTTGATAATAAATTTCAAAATTTTCTTTTCAAATTTTGTTCATTCTACGGACATATTACACGTACGTATGAGTTAAATATCTTTGTTCGTCATTTCCTTTGCATGTACTACAGTCTCCAAAAATATTCTTTCCAAATTATAATTTGGAACTTATTTTTACTTATTATTTTGTACAATCCATAAAAATGTTAAGCTAGATGATAGTGTCGAAATAACTTATTACGTATAAAAATTGCGTGCGAAAATATCTTTAGTGCGTGTGATTACTAGCAATGTTTAATTTTAGTTTTCTATTTACTTTAAGGAAGCACTAATAAATATATACATATATATATATAGCACAGTAACGTTTTAATAAAGGTTCTTATTTTAATACATAATGAATACACAACGAATTATTTGCAAATAAATATTAATCGTCAAGTTATTTAATTAGAATGTAGAATGAAATTTAAAATTTTATTATTAATAAAAATAATATCCTAAGATAAACATGTGTGCATAAACCATTATAAATCCACATCAGTATCTGGCCTTGAAAATAAATTAATTGACTGGTCCTCTGGGTAATTCGTCTTAACAAAGACAGTCAACATAACTGAACAGTAATAAGGGGAAAATAAAAATAACAAATAAGAAAAGTAAAAGAAAATTAAATAAATGAAAGGTTAAGAGAGATTGGTTATTATAGATGAAAGATAGAAGGAAATTCGACAAAATACTATATCTCTAACAGCATTTTCACGGAAGTGTAATCCAACAGCTTCGTAATATTGGGGAAATTGTAAAAAAAATCTCACACTATTATAGTTTCAAACTTAACCAATCTATCAGTGGAATTTGAAGTAAATCAGCAATAGCATCTGTCATATTTTCATATCTTTGGAATCTAAAGTCTGGTTTATTTCAATTTTTTTGGAAATCAAAGGCGTCAAATAGCCGTAACACAATTATTTTTTGTTCGACATTGGCATGGAGATCTCTTTCTTCGAGATTTAAATATATTTATGATGTATTCAAAATCGACTTCTTGAGAGGCAAAAGTATTTCTTTGGAAACGATGAATGATACTAGTAAATGGTCGTTTTCCCCGATAGGGATATTTCACTAGTCATTTTCTGAGCTACCGTGGCAAAATGCCTTTACAGTTCATTTGCTAGATCGGGTTCTTTATTTCGCGACTCTGTATCTATCTTTATGTTTGTCCCATTTACAGTCCTGATAAAACTCCAAGTAGTCTTCATTGTCGTTTTAAATTGATAATTATTTTCCCATTGCGGTGGTTTTATTCTCATTACAAATAATATCTGAAAAAAGGTTAAGTTATATATAAAAATGTTTGTTTTTCCCAATTGTCTCGAAACCTTTGCTCAAATATTCCATTTGCACAATTTTATATTTCATTATTTGTTATAAACTCTTTAACTTTTATGGATTGGGGTCGATATCCCTTCACATGAAATAGAGAACATGTAATACTAATAACTTATCTGGAGAGATATGTCTTATCAATATTTTTGAACTACGATTACAACTACTGACTATAATTTTATTATTGTCCCCTCCCAATACAATTAAAGTGCCACTTTCAGCCAGTTGGTAAATACTAACAGGGTTGTTTAATTCTTAAAATATCTCAGTTAAAACTATTAATAATTACCCACTAGAAACATAAAAATATTAATTCATGAATGTAAGCAAACTACCATAGAATATAAGCTACCAACCTAAGAGGAGTAAACAAGATAATACTGAATTTACCCTGCTGAATAAGATTTACCAGATCAGAACGAATTCTCTTTAATTTGCGCACCATCTAGGTGCACCACCTATGTGGCACTTTACGGATTAAATTTTGAATTATTATTTATTATGCTATTAAATAAATGTGATTTTGAATATATTTTGCGTTAATTTTGTAGAAATTCATTATTCACGATTAAATGAAACTACATGATGTAGTATTATTTCTACTTTCTTTAATTTCTTTACCACGACACCTAGGTTTCGTTGTATTACAACACCTTCAGGTGGGATATTATCTTTGCTAATATCCCACCTGAAGATATAATACAAGCAAACCTAGTTCGTGGTAAAGAAATTAAAGAAAATAGAAATAATACTACATCACGTAGTTTGATTTAATCATGAAATGTGATTTTATTAAAGATATATTATTTGACTTAGAGCTGGAATGGATAGTAGGCAATAGGCAATCAATGTTAATAACCATTAGTTTAAACAGATAATGAAACTGCCAAGTTTAAAACCAAATTATCACATTATCTTATTAGTAAACGATCGATTATTGGAATCATATATTATCACCACCATTAATAACCATTTTATATTTAACACAAAAAAAATGGGTACCTTATTTTTTATTTAAATCCACTAATTACTACTTAACTATAAATTTGTTATTAAATTCAATAAAAAATTAGTCAATTTGATTGTCATCTGCAAAAATCAAATAGTTCAAAGAAATCTTTTAGCAAAAATTATTTAACGGTAATAGTAAAAAAAGCAGTAGAGGAACAAAATAAAATACCATTAGGAATAGATCGTTATATTATTAAGATAAAAAAATCCAAATTTCAATCGGAAGCCGTCTCCATATTACCAGATGAAACTCAATTCACCAAAAAAATTTAGTCTTCACTTGACTAATTAATGATGAATTCACTAATGAAATATATGTCAATATTATGTTTTGTAGTTTCAAGCTATTTACTCGTGAATGTCATTAAAAAAATTAAAAATATATTTATTCATTCTCGCCGTTTGTTGACTGTTTCCCCGTAACGATATAACATACAATCAATAACACAATTATGTTTTTAGTTTGAAATATAAAACCTTGGCCAAAAAGATGCTTACTTTTTATGTTTTATTAACTGGAAAAATATCGAAAATTAACACAAATTATTAGTTTTTACTCAGCCGATGCTTTCAAAACTTAATTATAAAAATAAAGAAATCCTCAACATCTGGTAAACCAAAGCAGAGACTTTCCTTTTTTTTAAAATACACAATCTTCCGATGTTATTTTCTAGGCTGTAGCTATTTAGTCACACTTTGCTTATTTCATCTTTTTTCATTTAAAATAAACAACAAAAGTGAATTCATTAAAAGTAGAGGCTAAAAAATTCTGTTTTTATATTATCAAGAAAAAGTCCCAAGTCAAAGTTTCAGAAGTTGCAAAATGTTTATAACCATAGTGACTTTCTCTGTTGTTAAATTTCACTTGCGCCGACTGCATAAGGAATAACTAAAATATATTAATATCGGAACAGAAGTTTATGGTGTTTAATGAACCTAAATGTGTTCATACATATTTTTATACATACATGCACGTATAAAAAAACATATCAATACATACATACGGGCATATAAATAAGATTTCGTCTTTTGGCTTCATAAAAGACCTTGCTCTTAATTTGTATATATCTGCATATCTGCCTATTAATATTTTAAATGACTTATAGTATACCTACGTCTTTAATAATATTTAGTCACTTCATAATTAATATTTAGTAACTTTGTAATTTCAAGATAAGTTAAATGAGTTCAAATTCAATCAGTTTACTCCTCACCATTGAAAAAATTCTAATACGTCCCTGTCCTGGTTCCCTTAGAACGTTGATTTTTCTAAAGGTTAGATTTATGCGGCCCTTAGCTCTTTCAAAACTTTAGAAACTATCAATATATCTATGTCATTCAAACCATTTTGAATGATATAGATCTAATGATTCTGACAAAATTTAAATTTTATTACACAAAGGTTATTCAGCTTAAAACAAATCATCCAAATCAGTTGAGGAATGTCGGAATTATGAGTCAACATACACAAGACAAGACGCACTACAGCAGCATCAAGTTGAGGAATTAGAATCCGGTTCGTTGTCCAAGGTTATGCTTAAGACCTATAATACTGACTTAACAATGGCAAATTCTTATTTCTCACTATTTAAGCAGGTAATACCTCCACAACTTCAAGACTGAGGAAGGCGGAGTCTTCTGGCGTAATTTAAAAACAACCGATCCCCAAATCTCACAGTTAAGGCATGCAGCACCCGGTACCAGTTTAGGCATGCAATGAATTTAAAATTTTATCACTTTTATTATACTGTCCCATTTTTCAGCCTTTGCTTTGATGAATAAACAATCTTCCGAAATCATAGGTATTTTGATTTGTATCTACTTGGTGTGAACGAAAGGATTAGTTTATATACCTGAGTAATGCGAAACCAATAATTTCAATGGGATTTAAAAAAAAATATATTATGGCCATAGCCAGTGACGTTAGAAATTTTAAAGAGAAAGCCCCAGCAAGATGGTTTTATGCTTAAACCATGCAATATATGTACGAATTTTGAACATATTTCAAAAGAAAATCATATTACTGCCACATCTGTAGTTTTTTTCTAGAAATATATTGATGGTGAAGTGAAAGCAAATTTGGGAGAAAATACCGTTTATTACTAGATGTCAAAATAGAATGAAATTCGATCATTGTAACAGCAGAAAGGTTTCTAGATTGGTTGAGTATTTATAATTAGCATGATTACTTTATTAAGTCTGATTTATAATTGTATGATTTTACAACCTAAAAATGGATCTATAACTTTGAGAATATGATTAATGACTTGATATTAGATTATTATTATCGATTATATACTTAATATATGGAATATGAGAAAGGCTGATGTATGAGAAATCTGTTGTATATTTGATTACCAAAACATTAATCTGTATTTACGAGAGTTAAATATACGAAGAGTTTTGATTTCAATTCACGTTAGAAATGTTACAATTTTTTTTTCTATTCAATAAACCTTAATTTTACTAAAGTGGCTAAAAATAAACTCTATTCTTGATTTATTGAAAAAAGTCTCTAAGTCTCGAGATGTCCCGGGACTTCGATTCTGGGATATCCCGTGTTCCGAGGCTTTGAAAATATCGGGACTTCTTAAACACTAATTATACTGTATCTATCCTTATATAATTAACTACCTATTAGTTTAATTACTTTCTTGCTACGTCAATAAAAACGAGTGCAAACTTAATAAGTTTACCCGTCATCACTAAAGAGTTCCTGTTACCAAATTCCGACTGTTTCATTATACCCTGATTTTGCGAAAGATTTATTTTTATTACAGTATGAAACTACACATTTCGAAATAAAAAATATCATTCAAATTAATAAACTTTACGGAAACTTTATTGCATGATTAAAATGAAATAATAACTGCATAACAAAAATAAGTAATTAATGAACATTAACTTTGCTAAGTTGAAACATTTTAAAATGCGCACTCTTGTTGTAACGATTATTCACAACATCAAATCTCATTAACTCCTATCCATATTATTCACAACATCAAATCCTTTAATCCTTTCCGTAACCAGTTTTAAATTATCGTCAAATAATTTCAAAGCTTAAGGCTCTTCGTATTTTATTAAATTTTCAAGCCACATCACAAGAACTTATCTCGCAACCATTATCAATCATGAACTTACCATTGTTTTATAATCGAATTCGAATGAACAATATAGAGGCAGTGTATAATGTAAGCAGTTTGGTATAATTCTTTGAAACATCTTTAAAAGATAAATTGTCAAATTAATAATAAAGGTATTTGGTAAAACTTTACGCAAAGAAGTCACAAAATAGTAAACACAGATACGTATACTTAAATATCAGCGATTGAACATAGTGGAATAATTTCAAATGTAATATAATTATGCAATAAACTAGCTAATTACGAGTAAAATATGCACTATGAGGGTTTCACACTATATGTTAACATGTAAACAAACTTAAAAAGAAGGATATATTTAATTTCCATCCAATTATTTAACAATATCAATTTCTTTTTACCGTGAAAACATATGGCCTACTATATCTTTCACACGCATAAAAATATCGTGAATTGTCTTTGAAATCCTATAACCTGTGGTGATTGCCATAGTTTCCATATCAAATATTGGAAGTCTTTTGAAAATTCCGTCATTTTAATTTCAGCTGCATACTGCGTATTTCATCTCATGTTTTCCAATATACCTCCTTACATATGTTGCTCAAAATTGTACAAAAAAAATTTGGCCTTTTTAGACGATAGCTCATACGTCATACGATATAAAAAAAGTTTGTTTACTTAATTCTTTATAAATATTTTTGATGCGGGTTAATGCTTTAACGTAGGCTAAATTTCAAGTTTTTACGTCGAACGGATTTTAAGAAAAACAGCTCCAACATTTAGACAGGCGGAAGAATACGTGAATGATTTTTTTTTAATTTTCTAAGGGCTCCATTATTTTCCTTTTGGAATATAAAAATTTAAAAACCACATAATTGTAACTTTTTCACGTGGATATTGTAAAATCATTTTATACATTAAATTTAAAACAATGAATATTCTAAAGTGAAATATTTACCTTGCTGAAGTATGCAAATGTACCGAAAGTTTATCCTTTTAACTCTCTGACCCAGTTTGTTTTACTCGCAATATACAAACAATAACAAGTTGACCTCAACTTACTCTTTTAACTCCGAGCAACAGAGTTTTATTAATATTTAAAAACGATCTTTTCACTTAAACATTTTTAGGAGAATGATCTGTCTCATTTTTTGGTTATTCTGCTACATAATTTTTTTCAGTATAATTTGTTCGAAAAGTATTCTAGAGGTTCAACTAGAACTTTCTGAAATGTTGAATAGGGGAATTGAACAAACTATGTAATATTTACTTAAAATTTTCTCTTCACGTATGATAAGTTTAATTGATCTTCATTATTTTTCAGTGAATATATGATCTATTATTCACTGAAAAATAATGAAGATCAATTAAACTTTGTAACCGACGAGCTCTTGGAAAGTATAAAGAACAAGTCCCTCAATTGGATCAATTAATTGTCGAAACAAAATTAAATTATATTCTAAACACTTTAGAACAAACCTTATTGTCTCTATCATTTCAATTAGAAGACTGGACAAATGCGATATTGTTTATCAGCCACAATATTCCCCACCCTTCTCTCATAATGCCTCATAATTACTTGTAAACACAGACCTAGACCTAATTTACACTATAATAAGTATTTCTAAGATTATATCGTATTTTTCCAATATTAAACTAATTTAGGTATTACAAATTTCCCTTGTATCACCTGAGGAATTTAATTGATTTCATAGTATCCCACTACTAAGCCCAGATGACCCGAATTCACCAATATACTTCAGTATTGTAATACATAATAGTAAATTTATCACAATGACCAAAAGATAAACAGCATTATTGTGAACTTGACGACCTAAAAGTGTGTAAAATCGTAATCTTATATATGTGATATTGTGAAAGTGTTTTCATTAAGTGCAATCCTCAATTGCGACAATGATCTAATGACAAAAGTGACAAATTAATTACCTAAAACATGTGAAACAATATATGAAAATTTAGTCATTTGGAAAGCACTTTTGAATAATAGATTTATATACAATCACGATCAAAGAAGTTTATGAGACAAATATAATAAGTACAGGCATACTTAACCTTCCAAATCATTGCACAGCGTATTGTCAAACGACAAAACACGTACCAAAACAAATTGTCTTTAACATAAGTTCACCAATCAGAATGTCTGCTTTTAGTTTAATAAAAGACTCTTGCTGTAGCTTAAGTAACATGAAGAAACATCTGAGACGTTCATCCTCTAATTCGTTGTAAAATATTGACCTTGATCAGTTGAGCACAATCCCAAAATCTAAAAAAGTTTTTTTTTTCGCAATATCGTTAAATTATAGGAGAACCGCATAAAATGAAATACGAGACGCATTATTCAATGTTATTAATAATCCCAATATGTATAGTCAAAAGAATGATCAGTCCTAAGTTATATTATGTTTCGAAACCTGTCATATACAATTGAAGTAATGACTATATACGTTGTGATTATTAATAATGTTGAATAATGCATCTCGTATTTAATTATATACGGTTCTCCTATAATATTAACGATATTGCAAAAAACAAATTTATTGATTTTGAATTTGTCCTCAACCGCATTTTTAAAAAAATCAGTTTGCAAATGCGGCATACGCTTAAAAAGGACGTCCATGCTTTTAGAACGCAACTAAGAATTAAATAATGTATCTAACATTATTTAATTCTTATTTGTGAACTGATTTTGAAAGGAAATCCTTCCAAAATCAGTTTACAACTTCAAAAAAAATTTCTTCTGTGTGCCGTTTTCCATTAAAGTTTTCATTAAGACTTCATTCATTTTGGTAAGCAAAAATAATGAAATTAAAGTTTAATAGCCTGTAATAATGACATTCCATTCGTATGCTTGTTGATTTTATTTTTACAATAGATTTTCAAAATAAAATTGTCCCGCGCATATTATATCTCATATCCTAGTGTTGTGTAATAATATTTTTTTTGTTAATAGTTTTAAAAAATCCATCATTTCAACTTAAAGCAAGTGAATCGAGCGTGGCGTTAGGAGCAAACGTGACGTGAGTTGTTCGAGCGCGCCTCTTAGTTAAACAGATAGCTGTCCTGCTTTACGAGTGTGTACGCAATAATGACGACCTTCCCACTAGTCCCTTGCTGCCATATTTCCCATGACCTGTAAAATACCAGGGTATATATAGATTAAGGATCTACGGGAGATATTTTCATTTAAATATGTCAATGTAACGTTATTAATCTTACCTTTGAGTGAAATATATAAAGTAAATCCATGGGCCCTCGCATCACGTCAGTGCTTCTTGTCGAATTAAGAAATTTATTATAACGCGATAACCTCTGTAAATATCACGATCTGCGGTCCACGCCCCGTTTTACATTTTTTACTCTTACGTAGCTTGTTTTATTTTCCTTTTTATTTTGATACCGATATTGGCTGAAGGAAAAAAATTTTAATTTTTTCATGAACAACATTTCGAGATAAAGCGTACAGAACAAAGAATACGATACCGGCAGATAAAAATGATCTCGCAAGACATTGAGAACAAGAAGAAAAATAAAAGAAGAAGTATATATAAAAACGCTTCATAAAAATGGAACTAAATGACTCCTAGAAATATATAGAAAGCGTGAGAGATGTGGAAAAGCGAGAAACTCTATAGAACTTTAACATATTACCAATGCCCCAATTACATCCCCAAGTTCAGCAAGTAATGCCTTTTAACCTCTATCAAATGAAAACCTTGATGGCAATAGTACAAACAAAAGCACAAGGAGCAAAAAAGAAGTTAAATTATGCTAAATTAGAATGTTTTAAAAAGTGATTACCAAATTTAAAACTGGCGATTAAACTTACACTAAGCGCTAAATAAATAAAATATTGAATAAACCAAATTCTAGAGAAGCAACAAAAAAATTACTTTTATTTGGTGAAGTTCTGGACAAAAGATTAAAACAAAACTGTTTCGACTTTTTAACAAAAAAAAAATGTTTAAAGTAATCGTAAACAAGGAAATAGTAAATGAGTACATGACTTTATGAAAAGATAATTAAAGGAACAAACGAAAAAATCTAGAGTGTTACTTGAAATTAAAGTGAATCGGAAACAAACTGTTAATTGAAGTTATGAGAAATTAAAGGAGAGTGTCACAAGTCTCTGGAAAGAGATTCTTAGAGCAGAGTATGTGCTGAAAAAAAACTACCAATCGGAAAACCGAAATTGGATCATTACATGTAAAAGTCTTTCGGGACAAATCGCAATTTTCATTTTCTTATTCTTTGTTTCATAACTCGAGCACTTTTAGATAGCTCTAAGTGATGAAAGCGATGCTTACCTCTGCGTAACATACTCAAACATGAATTTAAACTTGAATGTTTTTCACCGAACCAAGAAAATATCTTCGTTTAACTATGTGGGTTTCTTTGGTCTTATTTATTTCTACGGATATAATGACTAACGTCTTTCACGCGGGCAAAAGACTTGCAAGAATAATGAACTCGAGTATATGGAAAATGATAATGTTATTTCAATATGAAATAAAAAGTGACCATCTGTTCAAGAAAATACGGTTGATCCCAATACTAACAAAATAAAGAATATAATTAAGTGGTTCAAAAGTAGATTAAAATATATTTACCTGATTTGATTTTGCAGATAAGGGCAAAATTGAAAAAAATGTCTCCTTCATGAGTTAAACATTGTCCGTCTATATATTGTTTTCAAAATAAAAAAGGTAATATATCTTACAGAAGGATATGCGAAAATTCATATAAATTACGATCAAAAATACAAAACTAAGTGTCCTCATAAATTCAGACCTTCCATTTCGAAAGATTCGGGTAACAATTTAGTCTTTATACTGTTCTCGCTCACACTAAACCTTGTCGCCGTGTTGTATTGGGTTCATCACAAGGCATACAGCCTTTGGCTGCACGATGCACCACAGAGACCCGGGTTCGATTCCCGGCCGCTCAAGGAGCGGGGCTGGACTGGTATTCTAGTTGGCTGAAACAGATTACTAGCATAGGTCCGCCATATGTGTCAATTAGATACATTAAAGTAAATAAATAAATTAATGAGTTAAATTAGTGTAATTCCTATGCTCCTATCACACTACTGTTTAAGTAACTTCAAATATATAACACATATAAATCTTGATTGAATACATTGTACATGATAATACGAAAGGATATTTAATGAAATTCTCAGCAGCTTCAATAAAGCTCACGCTTAAAGCTTCCGCGGTATTACGTTGTCGGTGACCCGTGTCAACGAATGAAAACTCGTTTCTCATGCAATAAATCCGCATCACAATATAAGAGCGTCGAAAGCTTCGTCAAATGTTTGGGTAATTTAATTTGAAATGAAACCTTTTCTTGAATAATTTGACGTTTATGAATGTTAATAATGGACTTTCTCTTTCTTGTGAGGTTTTCGTAATTCAATTGAAGCTTCTTTAAGAAAAGCAGCATTTGTATAAAAATTATAAATTCTGAGCAGATATTTTGTTTACTTCCTTTTTACTTCATACGGCCTAGGTCTGAACTAATATCAACTAGTAGTATTTCATATTAATAAACCTCAGTGCATCTAACTTGTAGTTACCTTAATTAATTCCATCAAGTGCTGGCTATAAAAAATGAAAATGCAAATTATTTGCAGAAATTCATCGTACAATAATAATACATTATACAAATGATATATTGTGAAAAGTTTTTTAAAATAGTGAAATATTGCTCTACAAAGGTTTTTCCCTCACTTATTGTGTACATTATGTATTCACTATACATATTCACTATACATATATGTGTGTATATTTACACACTAACACACACACACACACATACTACCAGAGTTACTACCAGAAGTTAACTAGATGGCGCTGTATTATTTCGCAAGAAAAGAAAAATTGTTTCCCAGAAATTTTTTTCCAAAATCGAAGAACTAATTCAAAAGTGAATTTTAGGATAACTTAAATGTAATTGTTGTTGAATTTGTCTCTCATACATTGTTTCTAATTATAATATTTTTATTAAAAGCACAAGTAATACGGATAATAAACTAAAAAACTCAGCAACATTCTTTTCCCCACTGGCAAGCGTCAATGAGAAATGAATTTACTTCGTTGTTTTTTCGTTTGCTCATTTCTCAATCTTGGTGAAAGCATTAAAAATGGGATGCATTTGAATAAACTAGCTGCCATAATATCTGTATATAGCTCTGTTAAGTTAGAGATTCGGTATGCAATTATTATTTAATTCCATTTTCTTTGACGTAATGCACTGGAATGCTCGATGACTGAATCGACTAGTCGAGTTCATAGACCAAGTGCCTCTTGACTAATTTATGACACTCAGTAAAATTTTCGACTAAGAGCTAAAGTTAAAATATATATGTCGACCAAATATTCTAAACATATCTCTACACATTGCAACCTGCTTTTAATTATGCATTCTACTGATCTCAAAATGTATAATTTTTATACTATCTTATTATAAAGATTAAAAATGCATTGAACAATTACTTTCCATTAAATTTTCAGTACAAAAACAACTGAAAACCTTTGACAATAATTCTTTTCAGACACTTCAAGACGCTCTTTCAGTATTTACTACTCAGTTGTAGATGGAACTTTTTGAGTTTTATTTATTACACCGACAGTTTTTTACACAATAAAAATCATTCTAAGTACTATCATTTTCAATACTTCTATTCTTAATATCGGTATTGTCAGATTCTACATAACTGAATGTTTGAATTTCTATCGTGACCCTACAACCAAAAGAGCGACTATTTTTGTGGAGTTTTAAGTTGGATAATTCAATAATCATGGACAAAAAACGTTTATAAAAAAGCCACCTTCTCCCGAGAGACGTTAAAATTAGAAAAAAGTACTGGGAGTTAAGATAATTGCTGCAATTTACCTTAAGTCAACTTAAAATTTATTAGAAAACTACAACGCAGTTTTCAGATTTAAGAGGTTTTGAGAAACCCACGATAGTGTTGCTTCTATCAAATATATATAATGCAATATATGAAACACATACATGTGAAAAATAGTGTTATTATTTGCAAATAGTTTGACAGAAATGCCATGCATCTTTGGATGCGTATAATTTTTATGTAGCTAAATTTGCATGAAATATTTGTACCATGGTTTCCACTCGTATTTATTAGATTAAATTAATTTGTAATTTCGTCACGTGTAAAACATATCAAAAATATAATATTTTCGAAAAAATTCAATATACTTAACTGATATATTTCGATGGTTGTGCTTAAATACTTTCATTACATTTTCGTTGAATTTTTCTTAATTCTTAAATGATTTGTAACACTTCGATTCTAGAATAATATGTGTATGGCTAAAATATGGATCTTATATTACACATTTGAATAGATTTATGATAAAAATAGTGCAAGTTATTTGATTTTTTCTCCTTTATTGCAGTAATTTTGGGGAAACATCTATGTCTATATACACGATAAACTTTTGAAGTTTGCCTGTATATTGAAGGTATTTTCAAAACAAAATAACATTTGGGGCACGTAATATAAGTAATAAAACATAAAAATATATACTGTGTTTATATTTTTGGTAAAATATATGGATCTACTATAAATAATACTCTGTTTTATTTCATCGTAATCAGTTTATCAAAAGATTTAAGAATTAAATATTTTCATAAATTCATTAACAAAGCATTAGCGGAAAAACAAAAAACAAATGCTCAGCTACCCAGCGCGTATAAAATATATAGTGTGGATATATATATATAAATATATATTTATATATATATATATATATATATATATATATATATATATATATATATATATATATATATATATATATATATATTTATATATATATATATATATATATATATTATATATATATATATATATATATATATATATATATATATATATATATATATATTTATACGAATACGGCAGACTCATGGTGGTTGACGCCGTTATTAGTTACATTCCGCATGTAAAACTTTAATACAGTGTATATTCGATACAAGCTTACTTTATTTTAAATCGCCTTAAGATTTTAATATGTGTTCAATATATTATTGCGCATCCGTAAATTTAATATTAGTCTGTATAAATTTGGTCCCCAAATACTTAATTGTTCATATATGTGATAAAAATATAGCATTAGCGTTATTGTGCCTTGAAGGTATTTATGAAGAAAAATATTTACGGAACGTGACAAAATTAAAAACAAAGTATAAAAATATTATTTTTGAAATATATATCCGTTTATCTATGCGCCTGTTAATTTGTTTGCGCGTCACGAAATAACAGCTAAAAGGATTTCGATGAAATTTTCTCTATTGAAGTTCGTTTAGTCTGGGATAATATATAGGTCACGTTTTATTGCAATAGACCATTAAAAAAGAAGGTAAAGCAATTTAAACTTTTTACACAAAGTGTATTTATTTAAAAAATTAAAAACTATTCTTTCTAATCATTTCAAGTTTCACCAGTTTTTCTACAACTCGAAATGATTACTTGCGATTACAATATTTATCTCAACGTCATCTGATTGTTGATCTAAAAGCAATGGAGACAATATCAATTTATTTACAATATTCTACGTTTGTACTTAAATCGACATTTTAATTATAATTTTGTTTCATTTGTGACATAAATTTGTCATAATTTTTTTCATATTTCTGTCGTGCCTGTTTCTATTTCTGTCGTGTTGTATCTTCTTTTAAATGAAGATTTCTGACAAATCAGGATTTTTACAATTAAACTTAAGCAAACATAAGATCCTAAAATTTACTGAAATTAGTTATTTATTAAAATTGTATTTAATTGAATACAACACACTTAGTAGTTATGAAACTCTTTGTGAATACTCAAACATATTTTTATATTTTAATGTTATATAGCATTCGTTGTAATGCAATGGATTGAATTGTTAATTTTTAATTAGATTTCTGTATGGTAATTTCTTGTTTAAAACTACTAGGAGAAATGGTATAAAACTATTTTTACAAATGTCTGTACATGGATTCTCCTCTCTTTGAGAGCTATAGCAGTCCTTCTGCTAGTGATACATGTTACTTTTGCTATACTCATTATAATTTTGATCACGACAAGGCATATCCAAATAATAGCCAGAAAGACTTTAAAACACATCGGCTATAAAATTGTTAATCCCTTTTTTTTAACATTAAATCATTTTTAACATATTCAAATAAAGTTTAATCTTTATGTATTTTTCTTGCTTCGTGCTATGTGATATTTATTAATATGCATATCTTTGCATCAAGTCAGTTTACATTTTTGAATTCCTTTCATAATATTTACAGGTAGAAAGAATTACTATGCGGTCGCAAGTAGGTACTAAAACAAAGAACGAGTAGGTTTCCCATAAATTAGAGCACAAATTTATTACACTTAAGAATCCAAAAACAGATTTCACCAATGAAACTTCTATTCTGTATTGCAACATATGGTAATCCAGCATACCTAATTGAAAATCGGTAAAGAATAGAAAGGAGTGGTATCATATCTACCCATGTATGAATATCAAAGAAATATTTATTGGACTCATTAAATAAACAGACTGTACTTAATTTCAAATAGATTCGAAACAACAATGCTGGCTTTTAACTTGCTTGGCACTATAGTCATATGTAATAAGTTAATGGAAGAATCGCATCGGAATTACGCAACACAAATCCAAGCTTTCTAAATGAAGTTTTCGCTACATCCGCTAAATGGCCACGAAAGATCAGGCACGAATCGAACTCCTACATTGACTATTCCAATACGTCGGTCATGGAGCCTCCTGAAAATAGTGTTTTCATACTCGACAGATCAATCGTAGTTTATTTGCATTATTGCTTAAATAGCACCGCAAACCACTCTTAACGCTCCATTCCAGAACTGCATCAACATCACACTGCAGGAGCTTAAGTAAGGACATTCATACGTAAGGGTAGAGAGTTCGGTATAGTCAGGGCGGTTTAATAGGATGTTATAACAAGCTCTTTTTTCTTTGGTTGTTGAAATATACGATATTGGCTTTTGAAAGCCAGATCGACTTGATATAAAATGTAATCTATTAAACACACAAGGTTGGTGACTATAGAATATTTAACACGATACCCGTGTTGCTCATTACAAATTTGGCTTCTATGGTTCAAATAGATATCAATATAACGCAAAATTCAAGAATCGCAATATAAGGCAAAATTTAATACTTTAGATAGCGTGGAGACGTTTGGGACCAGTCGAAAGTGAATTATTTCAAAATGTTGCGATTTTAAATATGAAATTATTTCTGTTTGTTTGTTGCCTAATTATTTTTTAAGGATTTTGTAGATTCCCGTTTCTTTTCATTGAAATATAATGTCATGAACTAAGATCTAAGCTTCACCTTAAAAATAGGTACATATTTTAAGGAAAAACAAAAAATTTGTTTTCATGTTTACTTTCATATGTTGCCGTAGTTAAATTCTATCTGTATAGAAAAAACTTGCAGAAATAATTCACAAATTCGGAAGTCAATACATACAAATCTAATATTTAACAAAATGTGGTTAAATTTCAAGAAACAGGGTTACACAGTTATATGTAAGTAAGCCTTCTTTTCTAGGAGATATTTTAAGCATAACTCCAAATAGATAGGACAATTTTTTTTTTAAAAATGGTGAAGTACTTTCAAAAATTTTCCGTGCAAGTACGCTTTGCGAAAACTTTAGAGTTATAGAGTATAAATTGTTTCCCGGAAGCGATGTAATAGTCGCATTATGTAAAATCGACTGGAAAATTGATTTTATTTTATTACTTCACCGTGGCATTATTTTGATGTTCAAATAAAAATAGGTTCGATATACTAAATTTTAATTTTTTAAGTCCATTGCTCATGCCATCTTCTCTACATAAGCATTAGCGATAATGACGTCATGACATGTTGAACAAAATTTTATTAAAATTTTTGGTTAACATAAATTTCTTGATTTGTTAAAGCTATAATTTCACGATTTTCCATTAGTTTTCTTTCAATTACCTCCAAAAATAGCAAAATATATTTCAGAGCTTGTTTGTATATAAATAAATATTGTTTTGCGATATGAATATAGTAAGTTTCTGTATTTAAAATTTATCAATATCTTCAAAGGTATCGTTAAAATGAAACCACTATAAATAATATGTATGACAAGAATTAATTGAACTAATAACGCATTTAATTATCTTAATAAAGTTTTGAGCAAAACTCAAGATAAACCGTAATTAGTTGTGATATCCCGGAAGTACCAATTCTCTAAGTTATGTTTGGAGAATTCTGACGGTGTTATTATCAGTTTGAACGTTTGGTTAAACAGCAATTTCCTATCTTTAATTGGATAGTAGCTTCAATTATCTTGCTAATTTTTCGTTAATAGCGAGGAAAGCTTTAAGAATTGCTTGGAAGTAATTAATTAAATTCCCTTATGGATCAAAAAGGACTTCATAAAATCTAATTTGTCGATTAACCTAATATTCTGAGTCTCTAATGGAATTCTTACTTGTGTCTTGTGTTGAAGCCTAGTTTGCTTTTATTCTCGAAGTGTTGTGCTAGCAGAGATGCAGTTTCTATATTGAAAACAACTTTTTGTTCAGAGGAAGAAATAATGTTTGAGCGAGTAGTCTCGGTTTTGAGATGTCGTTTGATTATTAAGAGTTTTGATGACATCCCAATGCTGCGATAATTTTCAAGGGTCTAAGATATCGGAGAATACAAAATTTTTTTTTTAAATCTATCATCAAACGACAGTCTAAGGTATCGTAGAATTCCAAATTTTAATTTTTAATAAATCCATCAATAGAAAAACATCTTCACAGAACCAATCACAATGCAAGAGGTGGAACTTACCGTTGAGAAAATGGCTCAGATCCAGAGGCCTTCCCTGGATCTGATCTTATTTTTGGCCGCATGGCCTTGCACTTTGAAAACTATGTGAAGAAAGAAATATTGGAAATGTTTAACATCTCCTGGATCTCAGGCAAATTACTTAAAATCTGAGAAAACTCAGTCGCCATTCTAGTTTCGAAACCAAACTGCTTCGGAATGCAGCAGCTATAGGCCGATTTCCCTCACTACCATTCTCTGCAAGCTCATGGAAAGGGTTATCCTCCGCAGACTCATGGAATGGCTTACATAGAAAAACAATGCCCACTTCTATCAAACATCACACCGACCTCATTATAGTACTGTCGACCAACTCTTTTATCTCTGTCAGACGAACATCGATGGCTTTTAAGAAGGGCCTCACAGAAAAACTGTGACTATCTTTTTAAGTCTTTTAGCAGCATTCGACCGAGTTTGACGACAAAAACTAATCCACATTATTCATGATACGGAAACAAGGGGAAATGCGCTAATATGAATAAACGATTTCCTTTGAAGCAGAAAATTCTCAGTAAGATTGAATGAAGCTTCTTCTGAGTCACGCAGACTGTGGGCAGATGTACCAGTCTTGAGTCCCTTCCACTTTCTCATTTTTTATGAACACCATGGACCCCATATTCATCCTAATACAAAAATAGCATGCTATGTTGACGATATCCCAGTCTGGCATTCTCACAACGATAATAATCAAGTGCAAGAGCATTTAACATAACCCCTTAACCGTATTGCTGCATGAACAGATAACTTTGAATTATCCATGAATACAGAAAAAACGAATAACATCATTTTCTCTACAGAGAGGTGAAATAGAAGCATCTTTATATAATAACGTTAAAATTAAGAACTCTCAAATTAAAAAGATCGATCTTCCAAAATATCTTGGAGTTTCCCTAAATCCTAAGCTACGCTTTACAAAGCACATCAAAAACTGCGAAAAAAGCTTTAAGAAAACTAAAAATTCTCATAAAACTCCGTGAAACCACATGGAGTTCACGGCCTCAAACACTGAAAAACACATAAAGCACGGTCATTAGACCAGTCTCGGAATATGCTGCACCCATCTGAACTACAGCCTCTACCACAAACAATCAGAAACTTGATCCGTACAACATCGCGCTATCGAAATAATTATTGGCGCAGTTTCGTTAACAAATAACGAGAAAATTGAGCAGGAGTGTGGTCTGCCTCCCCTTGATAGCAGACGCAATCTTGTTACCATCAAATTTATAAATAAACTACTCGGCAACAACACTGACCACATTTCCACTAGAGTCTTCAACAACTGGAAACAAACAACCAGGCTCAAAAGATTCTCGACTCTTCAGCTTGATAATAATATCAAAAAAGAAGTCCATTTGGAACACTCCTCCTTTGATCTTCTTTAAGAACCACTCACTCCAAGAAAACCACCAGAGAACCTTGTTTTTAGCTTAAACTTACTGCTACCCAACTCCAAAAAAAGCCCAAAGCCCTAAAACAAAAAGGACTGGACCCGACTGAAGAATACTCCAATGAAAACTACCAAAAATAATAAAATATATTTATATATACAGATGGCTCCTCAGACAGATTTCTAAGAAAGAAGGAGCTTAAATTCACCTCATCTTGCGAGACTGCAGAAATTTTAAATAACACAGGTATTATTGCATCTAACTTCACCAGTGAACACTTAGCAATTAAAGAAGACCTCACCTTATACCTAACTGACTTACAAGCTGTGAATTCCACAGAGGGATTACTTATCCTATCGTATTCCAAATCTACCTTGAAAGCTATTAAAAACGGATCGAGAAACGTTACATCCGCAATTAATGCTTTTCTCGGACAGCCCCACTCCAAAGGAAAATCCTATATGACGCAATGGATCCCTATGAATGAATTCCTACGAATGGAGCCAAGAAGGAAAATAATCCAGATATCTTGATCTACCACCACATATACGCAACATCATCACACAAGGGATGATATCGTATGTGTCCCATAGATATTCTTTGTCTCCCTGAATAAGGGATGCAAGGAAGGATCGGTTCCATAGAAGATGAAAAGACGTTGTCTCGGTCTACCATTTCATTCTCGTTACACTCCTTAAAAAATGTATTATTTTTGTCATTTAAGTCGCAGTAATCGGTAAAGATGATCCTTCACGACCAAGTTTTTTTTTGTTTCAAGATTCCTGTAGTGAATTTCTCATGTTTTTTATATCCTCATTTTTGCATTAAACTTATTGAAATCATGTGTTTAGCAACTTTGCCCTAAGATTAAAATTTACGAAACCAACAGCCTTATATTCAAAATATATTAAATAAACAAGATATATTAACTTATAGGATATTTTATAAAGCCTGACAGAACAGTAAGCAATTAGGAGATTAGTGGAATTTTAAGCATTTTTATTAATCAAGTGCAGAAAGTTTTACATGAATATTTCCAGAAAGTTTCATGTAAAACCCCACCATTTAACTGATGCTCAAGAATAGTGATTGATGTCGAAAAAATGTTAGAAAAAACTTGACAGAAGTTACTCAAATGCTTTATTTGGTATCATCATGGGTGTGGAAAGTTATAGATACTATTATAGACCCGAAAACTGCCTATTCATAGTATTTCCTTCTGAAGTATTGTCTATGAAAGTCACGGAAAGGTGAAACGCAATTATCACTGTGTTCTTCGGACGGATAGGTCATTATACTTCGATTACTCTGGAAACTGAAATAACAGTTACCGCAAGCTAGTATGTCATGTACTGTTTGTTTGTCATTTAGAAAAATGTATTTTAACATGTGTTTATAATACATATATAGTCTATATAGGATGTATACTATATATACTATATAGGTTATCCGCTATATAACTGCGACTCTGCGCCAGGCAATTTCTATTGCTTCCCAAGAATAAAAAATAAACTGTGAAGGACACGATTCTCCGTAGTGTTATCGAATGAAACAATGAGTCCCACACAATTAAAAAAACCTGCTCTTACAATTCGTGCACGGTGGGGTATACCAAATCGCCAATCTAGATGCTTAAACGCTTAATAAAAAAAAGCCCATTGTAACAATTTGTTTGGTAACGAAATAATATTCAACATTAATTAAAATAAAACGCAATAAGTAGCAATAAAAATTATAAATATGTTGATAAGACTGAGGTAAATACGGAGCGACGGCCGCTTCTTCTACTGAATTGATGAAGAATAAAATGTAATCGGAAGCAATATACTTAATGTACGCCTATTAAAAAAGATGCAATAACGATTATAGTACAAGGGTAAAATTAACATAACAGAAACCAGCCTAATCTGCTTTTGTATTTTTTTATACAAAAGTGTTGATGTGTGGGAAACATTAATTTAAAAGAAAATAGTCAAAAAATTCTTACAAGAGGAAAGTGACGTTACAAAAATATGGTCAAATTTACCTTACAAATTAAATCAATATTTTATATGAAATTTCGATTAAAAAAAACGAAGAACATTGTCGATGAAATTTTACATTCTCTCGACTCTCCACATATGTCAGTATTTAACAAACAGATGACATCATAAGACATAATCTATTACAATCGCAAGTAATAATTTTGAGCAGTAAAAGAACTAGTTAAATAATATAAAAGTTAGTAAATTTTAAATGCCTAGAAGAATTCGTTTTAAAACTATATATGTATACTTTAATTTCTTGCTCACATACACGTAGCCTATAATATTACCCCAAATCTAACAGAATTCAATAGGGAATATTTAATTCAAATATACTTTTGTTACGTTCCGTTAACTATATTTTTTTTCATGGATTCATTCAAAGCACAGCACAGACATGTCAAATAAAGTTCATGAAAAGCAAATCTAAACAGGCTAAAATTAAACGTACAAAAGTAATTCAGTTACAGATATGGACAACACATCCAAATTTTAAACAGATTAAAGAAATAAAGTACGCTCATATCGAATATATGCTGGATCAAAAGAAAATTATCTTACAATTTTTATTATGTGCCTTAAATATTTTTTTGTATATAGCTCTAATTTACAAATATGCAACTTTCACAATTTCATTATGGTATAGATATGGAAGAGTTTTTTTTTAAATTAAAAGTAGCACAGTAAAGCGCTTAAAAGTGGCGCAGTAGCGCAGTAAAGCGGAATCAATTAAACAAAAAATTAGATTCTAAAATTGCAACATTTTTGCAGCAAATCTGTTCAAACATGAAATATGAGATCTACATTATTGTCAGTAATTTTTTTTATAACATAAACTATTATATATTACTAATAATTTACGAACTAAAAAATACGCAACTAAAACGTAAAAAAAATGCCGAAGTAAAATTAAAACGAAAATAGTAGCGATTGAAACCTATCAGTTGAACAGAATTGATTATTAAAAATCATAAAAAAACGATTATGCGCTAATACCAGTTCAATAATCTGCGTAAATAGGTATGAAAATATGAACTTAACATTTGAAATTATCTGTATGTTAATGGTTTATATGTAGGTAAACAAACATTAAATTTAACGTATACATAATTAAATTACTGTTTCAGAAATATTGAAATAAAGTATAATGCATAGATACCGGATCGATCAAAAACATGTAGAAAACAATGAAGTTATTAAACAACACCTTATTTTTTCGTTACTACCAAAGTCTACTTGTCGTAATTATACGAGGAATATTAGCCAGTTATGGATGTTGCGCAATATGTTCCGATCACAGCTTTCAATGTTCAAATTCACTGCACTAATAATGTGCGTATTTAGTGAGGTATTGCAAAATGGTAAAAAGATGCAGGTAGGAAGTGTTGCATTCATTTGCGAAGAGGTGCCGATTTCCTTCCGATTTTCATTATATATAGGCAAATTGTTTACATGTCATGTCACGAAATACGTCAACAGATAGATAACAATCTGAGTTAACATCTTTCTTTTTATTCGCACATATGAAACAGTTCGTGAGGGACAACGTCCATTTTTTGTGATATTCGTTAGGCAGGCACATATAATTGGTCACGTCTGTAAATAAAATTGTTTAAAGTTGATTTTAGTGTACTGTGTATTTCTAATTACCAAATTAGAGAGAGTGAACAGCTCTATTACATTATAATTCCATTAAATATGATAGTACTTTCAAAAACTCGACAACATTTTCCACGTAACGAAATTAAAAATTACTGCAGTCTAATAAGAGCGAATAAAACCCGCACTACGAGGTTTTTTTTCATATTTAGCTGCATACATAAATATTCACGTTTAACGATGCGCTGCATTTGGACTAAATTATTTTGTATTTATTTTATATAGTGCTTACATTAAATATTTATAGATGCAATATTATCATGGATTTCTCAAAAACTATTGTGTATTAAATCCGCGCTGTGGTTTTGCAGTAAATTTTATGTTAAGTTTAGGTAAATTGCAGTACTTAGGTAAATTTTCAGTACTTTTAATAATTTCGACCTCAGCAATGTAAGAAATAGAGAGGTGGCAAAAGAGGTGACTTGCCCTTTATGAATATTTTTAGTCAATAACTTTGAAATGTCTAATATCAAACTGCAAACAATAGTCAGTCATTTAGTTGTGGGGTCACAGGGCAAAATTTAAAAAAGCTATGTCCAATCTGAAGTTTTTTCGTGAAAAGGTTTTCAAGGAAAATGATCCTTTTTTAGGAAAATATAATAATCCAAAAAATAGTTACTCTTTTTGTTTTCGGATCACAAGGAAAAACTTTAAAGAGCATTTAAAAATTATATTAATCTTGCTGCGTTCAAAATTTCAGGTTCTCACTGTTAAAAAATATGCAACTCAATAAGTTTCAAAACTGTACCACATTTCAAGATCCTACGTTAAAAATGTTTGAGGGAAAGTGCTGTGACAGATAGATCTAAATGAATTTATTAGCATCTTTCTCCTCGAGAGGAGAAGAACCTCGAATATTAATATTTAAAAAAAATAAATACAATGGCACACGAGATCAATATATAAAATTATGGGGCCAATATGAAATATTTTATTTAGAGGACAACGAACAAGGTTTTTTTTAAGTTATTTTATGTCTTTGTGAGTTTGTTGTAATAATCTCAGAAATTAACTGAATACTTAATGATTTTCTTATAACTAGTGATCGAACTTATTAGAGTACCTGTGCATATTATTACTGTTGTATTATCATGAAAATACTTATGATAACAATAATGGTGACGATCATAACCTACGTGTACAACAAATTATTTTCAAGGTTATCAAATGACAGAACCTGATGGGTATTTTGGTTATATAATTATATAAATATTTTTATAATATCAACATATTTTTAACTGTGATATTTTTCTTATGCTTTTATCAATTATATTTTTGAACATGTAAATGTTTAAACAGAGATTGCAAGGTGAAACCAGATACCTGAATCAGGTGAGACATTCCACAGAGGAAAAGAGATTTCTACTTAAAGGAGCAAAAGATATTCCATTATCCATCTAATCCAATTCTTAAATATTTAAAAATTTATTTTAGTTTTGTGTTTTCTAACGTTAAATATTGCACCTATCATCGGGCGTATGAACTTCAAAAATTTCAAAAAATTGTCTTAGTTTAGGAATTTTTAGTTTTGTTTAAAATACATGTCTTAAGTTAAAAATTCTTTGTCATAATTTCCAGAAATCGAGAAAGATTTAATATTAGATCTGATTTTGTTTGTTTTAATGTTTGAAGCATTGAAAATTATTCTTTCAAATAACATGTATTTAGACAGCTTTGAATTAAGGTCCTTTACGATAAATTTAATTTGATATGAAATTACGCTTTTCATATTAATTGAAGGAACAATTTGTAATTGCATTATTTTTAGCACAAAATAACTTTATCTTTTGAATATAAAAGATTAAACCGTCTGAAGAAACTAATTCACAATAAATCAAGGAACGCCTCGTGAGAAAACTATCTTATACACCTGCTGTAAACTTAAACAAAACTCTATTAAACTCCACTCATGACATGACGAAAGTTCGTACATGCTGCAACAAATTACTCCCAACATTTTAAGTTTTGTTAAACTTAGTTTCATCTATCTTTTCAGTTCTTTTGTTTTCTGTCAGCCTAAAGAAATTTACTCGGTGCAATTAATTTAGAATAGAAAGGATTTATTTATTGAATTTATGAATATGCATATCTGATAAATAAGCACTTAATAGATTATTTAATTTTTTTATAGTGAATGAAAAAAGTGGAATAATTAGTTAATAGATAGACTTCAAAACCACATTAATATCGAAGAAAGGCTTAAACGGAAAAAGAACATTTAACTTTTTAGACATAAGTACATTATAATAGAAATAAAAAAAAACGTTATATATAAAGCAATTTTTTAATTTACATTTAAACACCTGCTAAGTTAGACTTTCAAAAAAATAATATTGCAAAATTGTATATAATACTATAATATATAAAAGCGAGAGTCGACATTTTGTTTTCCCTAGACTTACTGAGCGTTATTCGATAGAGAGAAAAATAGAGAGGAGAACAGAACTTATTCAATAGAGAGAAATATATTTTAAATTTTTTTTTATTAAAAAATAACGATGTGCCAAATCCGAAAAATGGCTCAAATTAGAAAAATTTCCTTTCCAAGCTGTTCTCCCGTATGTTGATCCTACTATTAGAGATCCCTCACACACCTGCAGTTTGCCCTTATTTTTGAAACTCAAATGACAACTTAATACCATGTCCTCAATTATAAAACGTCAAAAGCAACTGTTTACTTGGTACCGGTATAATTGACAACAATCTTCGCACTTTATTGACGGCATATTTTGCCAACTCGGCGGACAGGCGGAAATAGACAGATGCATGCATCATTCGGCTGGTGATGATTAAACGCTAGTTGTAATGCGCCAGCTGAAAGATATAAACGCCCTAAGATGTGTATAATTATTTCTTAAAATGTTCAACATATAAGTGGTTAAAACTAAAAGCACTTATAAAAACGTATTTCCAAAGAAAACAAATAATAATAATTCTCAGCGAGAACTGCTTGGTTATAATTGCAACAGATTTTGAGCAAGAAGTACATACTAAGACACAATAAAAAAGACTCATAAAATAAAAAAAATCTTAAACTACGTTGTCACATTTACAGCGATGCCTAACAACAATGAAACCTGGTACAAAGACTCCAGTATTTTCATATACATGACTACACATTAAAACCTCCCGCATTAAGAAACGAACAGCTACTACAACTCAGCAGTAAGGAGGGCTTCACCTATGAAGAAATAAAATTGACTATTAAGAAAATAAAGATTTAACCTTAACGGTTAAATCTTGTAGAGTAAAAGACTTTAGTCAAGTGAGTCTCAACGTCTAAAAAATAAAGGTCAGTGCAAGAAAATTTTGTTTCGAAATTAACAATAAATATTGGAATTGGGAACAAACTTAATGTCCGTTAGCCGAATTATTAATAAGCAGTTGCCAAGTTAAACAGTACAAGCTATTTTATAACAAATAGAAGGACTGAAATTGTGACTGCTGCGAGTCTAGTTAACAGCATGTACCGGGCAAATATAAAAAACAAATACGCATGCAGCATATATGCCTGAACACAACGGAGGAGACAAATGTATGGAGAAAATCCTGCTCGAAAAGACAAAATGCTTGATATTCGATACCAACGTGTCAAAACGATTTTGGGTAGACAATACACGCAGATATTAATCAACAGGGCCCTAAAATGGATATGGGAATACGAAACTTCAGAAAAAGTATGGCGAGAAAAAATCAAATATTACTTATCTGAAAGTCTGTGGTGCATATACTAAAAAAGGAAAGGGTATTGTATCTTAGAACAATAAAAGCAATTTTCATGGCATATTATAAAAACAAAACACATTCATAATACTTAAATCAAGAATAGCAATAAAACAATTATTTATTTTCCTATGAATGCATCGTAAATCAGAATCTATATCCCGGTGAATTTGACAAAGTAAAAGTAATAGCTTTTACTTTCAGGAGTTCCTGTAATAATTTACAGTCCACAGAAATCGCCATAGACTGCGAATCTAATCTGGAAGATACGCTTCAAAATGAGCTCTCACCTAAATTATGTCGAATATGTATCGAAAATCAATTCAAAAATTCAAAACTATTGAAGGAAACAGCCACCACAAGGTTTATCTGGCTTTATATTTTGCACTACCCACAAACAATAAAATCTTCTGATTCCAAGATATAGAAACTATCAATTAAACGAGAATTGGTATCCCATTATCTAGATAAAACATGAATATTTGCTAACATGGAAATTTATAATCAGACCTCAGCGTACTAAACCAACAGGTGTAAATTGGTATTCCACATCAAGTACGAGCCAACAGAGCCACGTTATAAATCGCCGCTTTATACAAAAGAATCCCAAAAATCGAAGACATCCTCTAAGATGAAATACTTTTGCCTATAGTCAAATATATTTCTACTTGCTTACTAAATTTAGAAAAAAAGACTCCACACAGTTTTCTTCCAAGGTTACCTTAAAAATCTAAAAGAGGATATACACGTGACACTGCCTGAGGGAATGAAGTGCCGACCAGACACAATATGTAAATTGAATAAATACTTATACTGATTAAAACAAGCACTTACATGCTCGAATACGAAATTTGAGTCAGTCTTAAACAAATTCGACTTCATCCGAAATAAAGCGAATCAATGTGTTTAGGTAAGAAAAGTCAATGGAATTAATATCCTATCTATCCCTGTCTTTAGGTCGATGAAAGACTGCTATTTTCGAGGAAGAATTGTTCCCTAAATAAGTTAATCATTAACTTTCAAGCTAACTTCGATCTGAGGAAACGTCTCATCACTAGCACCCATCTCATTGGTATGCAAATAGGGATAAACGGCAACTACATTTTCGTTTTAACAGGTAAAATATATTGAATAACTATTAAATAAATTATGTAGGAGCGATGCCAGTCCTAGCAATATTCCAACTAATCCTCAAGGAAAACTGAAGGAAAGTGACGGTCCACCAGAGAAAGTTTATCCACATCGGGAAGCAATTAATAACTGTGGAGTATTGTAAGTAGATCTGACATTACATGGTATGTAAGTCAGGTGAGTAGATTTTTACACCGTTATAATAAGTTTCACAAAAATACAGTAAAAAAACACTAAAGTATTCAGCGAAGTCATGGCGCTACCCATATTATACAAATATCACTGATCTAATCAGTTATATTATCGTTCTTTATGCATATAACCCCCATCACCTGGTTAAATTAAAGGCAAAAAGGTATGGTCCTGTCTATTACCGAAGCAGAATTCAAGGCAGCCTGTAAAGTATTTGTCGTGCTCTAGTATTTGTCCCGGTTATACTTTATTATGAATTACGTCTGTTGCAATTTATTTGATCTAGATTGCAAACGAAGACTTAATACTTACTGGTATCGTACCAAAATAACATCCTCTGGAGAATCACAAATTTTGACTTGAATTTTTAATTGAAGTATTTCCATAAAAAATGTCAAAATTTCTAAAATTGTTGTTGAATATTGTTAGTTATTTGAAGCACACTCGATCAAGCTTTCGAGCACATTAAGCAAAATAAAATATAATTAAATCGTAATTAAATACGGAATCTTTTGTCACAATATTGAACTGGGGCTTATTGTATACAAATCCAACTTAAGCTCGAATTTTTTTTCTTTCCTTACAATGTAAACATCAGGATTTAGAAACAAACGAAAGAAAAAACAAGTAGTATATTTATTTCTTTCTAGCGTTTGCTCGTCGGAGAGTCACTCACAAGCAGGTACGCGCGCACGCACGCACACACGTACACACTCACACGCTCTCTTATATTTGTAAATAATGATAAATTAATAATAAACAATATAATATTTTGTAACATAGTTTTTATTATTTTAAAAGTAATTTACACGATATATCATTTGTGTATTTTTGTTGTACGATAAATTATAGCAAATATTTTATTTGCCCGATTTTTATTAAAGGGACTTCAAGCCAGATGAACCGAGGTTTAATAGTACGAGATACAATTATTCAGACCTGGGCCATAAAATATAAAAACAGTAACCAAAATATTTCTTAGCAGTAGTTAGTCTAGAATTTATAAAATACTTAGTCCAGAATTTGTAATTTTTAAAATACTTATATTTTTTAAAAAGCTTCAACTGAATTACGAAAATGTCATAAGAAAAAGAAAGTCATGAACTTTAAATTATTCAAGAGAATATTTCATCTCAAATTCAATTACACAAACGCTTGACAAAGCTTGTGACGCCCTTATATTGTGATGCAGATTTATTTGAAGAGAAACGGTCTTTCATTCGTTGACATTGTTCACCGACTTCGTAACGCTGTGGAAGCTTTCAGCGCGAGCTTTATTGAAGCTACTAAGAATTTCACTAAATGTCCTTTTATTTCATCATATATACTATATTTAATCAAGAGTTGTCTAAGCTTTATGTATTTAAAGTTGCTCAACCAGTAGCATAATATGAAGATAAGAATTACACTAATTTCGCTTACATCAATTTAACATATTTGACTATGTCGACATTTCTCAACTCTATTATGCTGAAAACTAAGTTTACGTTGTTCTATTGTCAAGTCACTTAGACGTCATCTTTACGTGACCTAAATATGCTGTCTTCTATTATATTTTCTACTTATAGATTGTCTATAATTTAAATAGGTTAACGTGGCTCATAATTTTTTACTGTAAATATTATTACAACTTTTTCAGTCATTCAATACACCTTTGTTTATACACTTCAGTCAACAGTTAATTTAAATTTGGCTTTTTGATGGATACGATAAAATATGATTGAAAAATGTGTGTTCTTACAATAAGAAGTAAATGAAATTAATAAAATCATTACCGTGCCCTTATTTCAGTCTCTTTTCATTTTAACCGTTATCATGTGGATATCTTTATGATGGCAAATCACTTTGTCAGTTTCTCATTATTTTAAAAGAATTCAGGGGAACTACACTAAATAATGGACAGACCTATTTTAAAGAATAAGATACAATATGAACAAGCGAGGAAATGTAAATTTACTAGAGTTTTTTGTGGAAAATCTACTTTTATTAAATGTTTTTCCTTGATGATTAATGAAACTATTAATTAATTGATCATTCGTCCTAAAGTTAAAATTGAACCTGAATAATGTAACTATAATGGATCCGATTAGGCCCAAATGCCTGGAACAGAGTGGACTACATTTTTTGCTTGTATCTATTTGGCTAGTATTTATTATTTATTTATGTACTTAAATATATAAAATTGATACACATAGCGGACTTATTGCTACGGAAGCAATCTCTTATAGCCAAACAGAACACTAATCCAGCCCCACTCAACAAGCGGACGGGAATTCAACTCAGATCTTCACGTTGCTCTGCGCCATCAAAGACCGCTCGTCTTGTGATCAACACGTTGTGTTACCACAGCAATGACAATTAGTGTAAGTGAAAACAGTATAAGAACTAAATAGAAGACCTGAATTGGTGAGCTCACTTAATTTTGTATTTCTGACTGAAATTCATACGAATGTCCTCATATTTTTCTCTAAGGTATATAGACGGACTATGTTTAACTCGTCATACTCCTCCTCCTCAAATTTTTCACTAAGATATATAGATGGACCTTGTTTAACTCATGCAGAAGACATTATTTTCAATTTTGCCTTCAAGTGCAAAATCAAATCACTCGAATGTATTTTCATTACTTTTGAAGCACTTACTTACCTTTTGATTTAATTAGTTATGAGATCAATTGTATTTTCATGTACAAATTGTTACTTAATATATTTCACATTGAAACAAAATCGTCATTCCTTGTACTCGAGTCCTTTATTCTCACAAGTCTGGCACTCTGAAAAAGACGTTTATTTTCACATCTATTGCAACATCGTAGATTAAGAAAACCCACATAGTCTAATATAGATATTAGCTTAGTGTGAAGTATTCAGAAAGACTCCACAGAAGCAATTGTTTGATTTCAGTTTTTTTTATTTTGTAATCTTTTTCCAGCGCACACTCTACTCTAAGAAGTTTCTTCCACGGAACTTGTGAAGTGTTCTTAAATTTCTAATAACTTCGTTTATCATTTCGTTTCAGACTCACTTTAACTTTTACGTTACACTCTTATTTTTTAAGTTTATTTCTTTAAGAGTTTTACTTCATCTTCTTTTCGCAGAACCGTTTTCTTATTTACTACTTTCCTACTTGCACTTTAATGAACTCTCTTCTCTCTTTTCCTGTTAAAAGACTGCAATAGTTCTATCCTAATTGTTCATCTAGGGCTTCGCCGAACACAGGTATATTATTTGTCGTTCCTCTGGAATTTGGTATATCCACCGTTTTATTCACTTTGGCATCTGGTGTAAATTTAAATGGTGGTTTTAATGTTTGAAAATGTTTTTTATGTCGTTCTACCTTAGCTTGAGTTTTACTACTGGAATCTTCTTTCGATCTTTTTCTTTTTTCTCTTCATATCTTTCTCGCTCTACCTTGTTCTTAAGGGATCATACTTTATAACGCATTTTCTCATATGTATCTCCTTTCATTTTCATTTTTATTCTTATATCTTATGGGATCATTTTTATTGTAACCATTCTGCTAAATATATTCATATCGTAATTTTTCTACTATGCGCTTTATCTCGAGACAATCTTCATAAAAAAATTATTTATTTTGTTCTGCCATGATTTGTAACAAAATCAAAACCAAATCGAAATAAGCCAGGTAAGACTAACAAATATGATTCACGCCGTAGACCACTGATCATGATATTTAAAAGGATATTTCATCGCGCTACAATGAACTTCATAATTCAACAAAAAGCAGTAACGTGATGAGTAGTGATACTTCTTACATGTAGTTTATATTTTTTTCTCAAGGGTAGTGTTAGTAATGCTATAAATAACATATACTCCCTGAAATACGTATTCCCTGAAATATATTACCTGAAAATTTAACCTCGAACGTTGTATTTTGCGGTAAAAGGAAAGTACGGCATCGAAGAGAAGTTTTAAATAAAAAAATAAATATGTTTCGTATAAATTTTATAAATTAACCTAGCTAATGTTACACACACTACAATAAATAAAGATACCAAATAAAGTAATTAGGTAAACAATTATAAGTTAAAACTTAACCATCGGGGAGACCATTGTTACCGTATACAGAATCGTAATGCAGATCGGCATAATCAAACTATCTACTAACGGACTGCTCATGCTACGTTTGTTTCTAACTATACATTGATAAAATAGACTTAAAATACTACAAATAAACGAATAAAGCATGTGAAAAAGAAAAATTAATTTTAACCTTACTACGAGGGAAAGAGATACATATTGTTATCTTATGCCATTAAAATGTTTTGACAGATAATAATCTCTCATACTTCCTGGCTTCGTTAGCGCCCTGCAGTAATTTAGTATTTGTGTGTAATTTCAAATATAATTTGTGGAAAGTGTTTTAAATAAGCATCTCATTTGTATTGGATTATGAATTAACATGCAAGATTAACCCAAAAGATGTTCCATGTGTAAACACTATTTGCTTACTAACACCTTTCATCTCTTATGCTTTCCGCTAAGTTATTATTCAACTAGACTGACAAATACATAAATCATATTATGTACATTCTATTTTATGTTTTTTTATTTGATTTTAAGTTTTATAAATAATATGTTAAGATATTGTACCCGCAAAAAATATAATTTTATATGTAGAGTTTGACACTATATTACCGAAAAGTCATATCCGTATGATAACATAATATGCAAGTAAAACATGATCTAAAATTGGGAACAATATTACATTAAGGCACACCACATATTTCAATCAATAAAATTAAATTGATAACAGCGTTATTATTTTCTTGGTCTGTTTCGAGTTTTAAAATATTGCTAGGATTTTCTGAACTCATCTGAATTCTAATTCGTATGCTACTATGCTATTTATTATCCTTGTTACTTACATATTCAATGTTTTATTCCAGGAACTCTCTTTTCTTCTGCATTGGCAACAATTTTGCGCCTAATTAATGAGCAAGAAATTTTCGGACAAAATCTATCAAGTTCACAAATAGTTAAAAAATTACAATTTGAATATGATACCCTTGTAATAAACTCTAGGACGAATTTAATTTTAGCTGGATTTTTAATAATCATAATAATTACTTATTAAAATATTTATAATAAAAGGGGTAAGTAAAAGGAGTATAATTATGAACATTGTTTTAACGAAGGTTAGAAAGTTTAATTTTGACAAGACAACTCTTAGTAAAACAATTTTTAAATTTACATTTATTACCACTAATTTTTATATATTTATACCAGAGTGAGATCCTCTTAAGGATCACAGATATCTACTAATAAAATATATAATTGAAAATTATTTAGGAATGACGTTGAGAAGAGAAAAAACTTTAAAAAATTATCTAACGAAACTTTAGGAAACCATTCAAATAATGCTATTTTATTTGAGGACCAATGATTTTTATAGTAACTAAAAAAATGATTATTAGGAAACGTAAGAATACTAAACTTTGTTCATGGTTATTTTTAACTTAAAGGTTATTCAGGTAATATGTCATTACGTTTAATATCGAAGTATTTGAAGAGTTAAAAATGTTAGTTATTTTAATGTGTTTTAAAATCAAATAAAGTGCACATATTTTACGCTACAACTTTTATTTTATTGTTTATTGCATATATTTTATACTTTAAAGCTTAATATTGGAGCTTACAAATTAAAAATGGTTAATGAACCCTATATATAGACACGTATCTGAGATCGTATTTATACAAGTAGTTAATACGTGAAATTCGCTACTCTTATTCTTAATCATTATTACACTGCTTTTATGGCACTATCCTATTAATTTTAGCCCTATCATAGGCACATGAATCACCTTCGATATTTTCCAGTGCGGAACTTTAAAAATTTTCACAAATACACCAACAAGACAAAAGAATTGAGCAATAAAAAATTTCAAAATTTTAAGAGAATCGCTGTATGATCTGGTAAACTATTTTTAAGAAGAACTATAATTAAATATTTCTTAAGATCAAAGTGTATAAAAAACTAATGAGGTTGTAATCAGCATTAGATTTAAATGAAAGTCACTACTGAACTACATTTCTACTGAACTAGAAACTAAAACACTGGATTTCAAAATAAAATAAATATTTTGTTCTCAATTTTGTACCATTGCAGTTAATGTTTTTACAAATAGAAATAAAAGGGACTAATTTGTAAAATTTTTAGCCAGCTTTAAGCTCGAAATCCTTTTTGGCACATGACATGGAGAACATAGTAAATTATTCAGGTCGACGTGGTGTAAGCTCCATGAACAGGAAATGAAGTATTGGATGCTGTTACATTTTTTGATATTAAACGAGAAATGTAAATTGAATTTAACTAATAGCTGTGTCCATAATTTTGAAATGTTACTGAAAGATTTAATTTTCGTCGTTAAAATAAACTCGAGTATAAATTTTTTATGTAAAAATATTTACGTGCAGGTAAATATTTTTATAAAGAAAAGTTACTGTTGCTGCAATACTTTATATTTCTTGTTGGAGCTGATTCGTCGGTTTACTTTGTTTTAGTACATTTTTGGTGTAAGTTGACGTTTTGTCTACATAAGTATATAATTTTTAATTTGTGTTTGATTTAGACCAAAAGATTCATAATTATTTAATTCGAGTCAAAATATATAACAGAGCGTGGTACCTTCAATTCTGTGTCAAATTTTATTTTTTTAGTCTTAAAGAGGTGAAATAATACCTCCATCTTGAATAATTTTCCTGCGAGATAATAGAAATACTTAACTAACATAAAATATTTGCTATCAAGATGTTTTCCTTAACGTTAACAAATGACGCGGCTTTCGAAGAAATCGTTTGGACGGGGAACTGAAAAAGGAGGAAAGGTTTTTGCTCGGAAAAGGGTTTGATGCATGGAGCAATTACTGGTGAAGAAATATGAGGGTGTTCAGTGGAACTTTCATATTGAGCGACCTAATGTGCTACTACGTGTAGTTTTCATACCATTGCATACCCGAATATGCTGTATGTTTTCAACGCGGGAGTCAAAGCCTTCGAATGAATTCTTTTCTGCTTTTATTTTATGAGGAATATGTATTAAATATATATTATCTCTTTCTGTAAAGGAAATTTAATTGTTTGCTTTCAAGTGAACATTTGGTTGAGGGTTTTAAAATTGTATTTGAAATTAACTACCTTTTTTGTCCGTTTCTTTTTACGGTTTACGTACGTTTATGCACATGTGTGTTAAGACACGTATGCCGGGAATTATACAAACATTTTAAATTTGTCATTATTAAGATATGTATCTGTCGAATTATATTTTAAAATAGTGAATATATTTGGCGTTAATTTTGTTGAAATACATTATTCACAATTAAATGAAACTACGTGATGTAGTATTATTTCTTTCTTTAATTTATTTACCACGACCTAGGTTTCGTTGTGTTATAACATCTTCAGGTGGGCTATTAGCAAATATTAACTCTTAGGAACAACCAACAGCATTTATGTTTCAAACACAATAGCGGAAGCCCTTTTTACCTATGTATATGTACACTAATATTGTATACATAGGTCAAACAGGAAGAGATTTTAATACAAGATATAAAGAACACATTTCCAGCTGGTGAAATAATAAACCAGACACATCTCACTTTGCTAAACATCTCATTGAAAATAACCATCACACCCATACTGATAATGCCCCCTATATATTACAAATAAATACAAAAGGTAATAAACTTAATATCCTAGAAATAAACAGACAAATAAAAGATACCAAGGTTAATATATTAAATGAACAACTAAATATAATATCATCACCCATTCTTAATATCTTCTAGATATAATATAAATATACAACATTGATACTACAGTACCCTGGAAATTGTTTCAGCACTAATACACATATAAATATAAGTATCTATAGTAAAAACAAAAAAATTAAAAGAAATAAATAAATAAATATATGAATACACAAAACCAGATATGTAGAATTAGTGTATTACATTGTCCTTACTTTCAAATACCCTTGCTTTTGTGTAAATATATTACCGATAATAACTTCCATTTAATTTTATTACATGCACCGTAAAGTTTGCATTGTATAACCTCACATAATAACAACAATTAAATTTATTACCCTCACTAAAATACTGGTATATTGTATAACTCTCGGTAATATAATAAAACCTACACTGCGCCCCTGAAATAAACTCACTAACATTAGCAATGGAAAAATCCGCACAAACCAGACTTCCGCTATTGTGTTTGAAACATATAAATGCTGTTGGTTGTTCCTAAGAGTTAATATTTGCTAATATCCCACCTGAAGATGTTGTAATACAACGAAACCTAAGTCGTGGTAAATAAATTAAAGAAAGTAGAAATAATACTACATCACGTAGTTTCATTTATTTGTGAATTTTAAAATACCTTGACGAAATCACATCATAAAATAAAACTAATATTAATGAAAGGCTTTATTGGAAAATTATTAAAAAAATTATTTGACATGTCAAGAAACTCAAGTTTAAATAAAACGCCCTATGATTTTTTAAAGAACAACGCACATTTATCGTGGCTACAATTCGACACTATAGTTAATATTGGAGTCAATAGATAGAATTCTATTCACTTTCGGAACTTCGACGGATTTCCTCATTTTTACCTTTCATTGTGCGTTTACTTCACTATGCACAGGAATATAAAGCAACTGTCGTACCAACTAAGAAAGCATCAAATTTAAATAAATGTATATACTTGTTATATTTCGAGCTTTCAATAAAACATTTGCAGACATCCGAAACCATTTTCTGGCATAAATTACAATATATCGAACGAGTAGAACCTATTAAACATATTTAATATATTTACATATAATAAAATTATCTTTAGATAGTTTTAATATTAGTATACCATTTAGTCAAAATTGCACGCGCGAGGTAAATTCAAGCAAAGGGGAGTTACAATTTAAATGGTTAAAATTTTGTAACTAACGCAACTTCCATATTTTGTGTTGTTTTTTGTATCCTAAATAATTCAGTTACACCTTTATATCTCATATCTAGAACCAATACCTGTAATACCACGACCTCGAATTGCGATATAAATACAAGTACATTCTCATAACCTCTCTGCATAGAACTGAATACTATTGAGAATCATTCACTGTATATTCTATCTGATGTTAAAATGAAATTATTACCAATAAACAACGTGCACCCTCGTTGTCGTTTAAAAGTCGTCTGAAATGACATTATTTCATATCGGCATGAAATTACATTATTTCATATCATGATCGGCAGATCATTATACCTTCTACAACCCTCCCTCTACCCCTAAATTGCAGTTTTGCTTTTGGTTTTAATTGATGTTATTTTATTACCATCTTATTACCATAAATAATTACCTACTTTATATCGTAGGTATAGTTAATTAGCGTTATTAATCAGTTACCGTCTGTCACAACACTTATTGTTCTCGTTTAATTCGTTGTGCTTAGCTGTAAGAGATTGCATCTGTGGCAACAAGCCCGCAGTCGTATACTTAGTTTTCTAAACTTGCAGTAAAATTCAATAATAAATAAAAGAAATTAATCTGGCAAAGGGTTTTTTAACAGGTCTTAATATATTACTTAATTTTGCTTACATCAAAGTCATAATAGACTGATGTAATAAATATGGTGAAGAGATTTTATGGTACATTTTTTTTTTAAATTTCGACATTTTACCCTCACAATGATGAGAGAAAGAAGCTCCATAAAATCCTATAAAAACTATATTAATTATTATATTTTTAATAATCACCAGGCTTTTCCTTAGAAATAGGTCCCTCGTTATGTTAATAGTAACAGTACTCTGCTTGAAGATTTCGTATCGGATTGAGTGTGGTATATACGTAAACTGCTATGAGCTACCGTCCGAATAAATGACGTCTTCATTTAATCCAAAGATCGGTTTCCCTCTTGAATTTCATAGAACTAACACCCATTCTTGATTTCGTGGATGAACATCGGTTTTCATTTTACTGCCTTTACATCATTTAAATTTCCCTAAATATTTCCCTTTCTATTATTCTATAGTACTTTATTCACCCGATTATAGTAGTTTATTCATATTCTGTGGTTGTTATAATTTCCTTGTAGGTTATATGTACGTGATCTTTATTTGCACTACTTTGTTCTTTTGGCTCTGAATACTTAATGTTATTTTAATGTCGTTGACTAGATTGTTTTGTAACAGGTTTTCAACAGGTATTTAACTAACCATTCATTTAATTTAGAAACAGTTAAATACTTCTTTTTAACTACCTTTTTGAAGACTACTTGGATCGGTTGCCTTTAAAGAAAATATACATTCATTTATTTACGGTTTAATTTTTATTATAATTAAATATTATATTTAATTATAGTGTAATTGGAAATAGTTCTATAACGTACTTACTTTTTTCTTGAAAATGAGGCTTTCGTTTTTGATAAAGCGTGTGGTAGAGTGCCTTGATCACTCAATCTTGGTCTCCCACTAATTGAGATCTAAGCCGCCTAAAATATTGCGTAAGTGGAGCGTTAATATTTTTCTGAAGTCTAATTTTATAGACTAAACTTTGTTAAAGGAAAGTTTACTTCTTTGTGTAATTGACTTATTTGTGTGTATCAAGTTTTTATTGATATTAAATCGTGTGGATAATTTGTATATCACGTAAATTTTTAATTTCTTTTCTTAGAATTGTTTAGATGTTCTTATTACAGCAAAGGATGAGGCACAGTGAAAAAATTAATCAGTCCTTAATAAAAATTATAAAACAAAAGCAATACCTCCACGTACAAATAATATTAAAATAAATATTTGAAAACGAAACGGTGAACATAAACATAAAAAACATATTCCGATTATGACCTTGCACTAGCCCATATTTTAATCGAGTTTCACTCAAGGGATTTGGCAACGATTCTGCTTTTTATACAATGTTATTCTGGTTTTTATACTATGCCATCTGACTTTCGTAACCGCTAGGAGTAACCAAGCCTTTCATGGACTAGATTTCTTATAACAACCGTTATCTAGTAACAACAGCCAAAATTAAAGGTTTAAAACGTGCCTTTCAAACTAGAGAGAAGCTCATAAATATATTATTAGTATTTGTGATTAATGGTCATCCACCCCTTGATAAGCACCTGCATTGTTTAACTTCATTGATCGATTGAAATCATCGAGTACAACTCAAATATAAGAACTTCTGAAGAAAAAAATCTACTGAAATGGAAAATTAGGCAATAAGTTACAGAAAGAGCTGATAGTGATTACAGTGTTCTGAAACGAAGGGCTGATTTGATTTTAATCCACATAGCTTTTTATTGTTTTTAACGTAGTCTACTTCTACTTTGCTGCCTTTGTTTATTTATTTTGTCTCCTACATTTTTGTCAGTCTCCGTGCTTGTATATATCTTTCGCCCCGTCATATTTTCACAAAACTGGTCCTCTCGTAATTCTGAACGTGAAATATGTTTGGTGAATATGAAAAATTCAGTTATTATCGAAGTAATCACATTCAAAGTTTTAAATTAAAACGTAGTTCTCATTTTTTTACTTCTTTGCTAATAATCTGGATGAACTGGATTTTACGATCCAGGATCTACACGAAAACTCGCTCGTAATAGGACTCGAAATGAATGTGGACAAGGAAAAATCGTGATGTGGGAAACCGATATTCCTGCGATCATAAATGTGGTAGCGTGTATGTATAAGTATGATTAAGAAACACAAGCGAGTAAAAAGAACCAGACGAAAAAAGTGGAAAGACACATATGGGCTAACCTTCTCAAAACTTATGTTTGCCTTCAAAATGAACATCAAAAAACACTAGAAAATTCTCATCTTCAATCAATATGTGCTACCAGTCTAAATTTGAGGAGATGAAACTTGGGTAACAACAAACTCATCCTTAAAAGTATTATTATTGCTCAAAGGACAATTAGAAATACAACCGGTAAAGCTTTCCTCAAAGGGTTACAAGATTAATCAGTGGCTTCGGTTAACACTATCAAGAGTGTGGTAAAAGTTAAGTAGCAGTAGGTTGTGAAAATAGCACGAAAGTAGGACTCTTGTTACAAAATTCTTAGAATGGAGACTGTGGGGGTGTAAGATATAAATTGGCCGCAAATACGATGAAAATATGATATCTAAATGTGGTGGGCGTAAACTGCATTCAGGTATTACAAAATAGAAAGAAGTGACGCAGACTTAAGGCACTTCTACACCAATATGAATGGGTTGTGATGATGATGTTTAAGTATTTATAGATAATTATTTCTCCTAATAAGTTTCAATCGATTTAACCACCAACTTTCTCCACTCATTCGATAGCTTTGACTATCAAAATAGAAGTATTTGATAAATTTTGCGAATAACCTTCATGACCATCCGTGCATCCATCCATTCATCATAGTGTTACAGTTTATAAAGACGTGAGAGAAATTTTGCAAATAAATGTTTAGGGTGTAGATTTTAATTAGTATGTAGCAATATAAGTAAATAAAGAAGTACATCTAAAGAGACGATAAAAAACTTCTTTTTCGTGCATCCCACTTATTGAGGTACTTCAACTTTAATTCGTATTTCTGTTGATGTTTATTTTTGTAAATATAATATTTATTAAAACGCGATGAAATAGTTTTGAGTCGTCGGTAATGTGCATTTGATAATTTTTTTGGTTCTTAATATTAAGTTTAAAAAAGGACAAAATTAAAATGAAAAAGAGTGCTTAAGAAAAATTTAAATAAGAAACAGTGCACAGTGGATAATTATTTTATATTCACGTGTAATACAGCATCATCTAGGTAATTGTTGGTTAGAAATTTAATTAACTTTTTAATAAATTTCAAATTTAATGCTATATATACAACGCAACGCCTTCTTGCAATAGAAACAGTGTAGCGATTAATTTTGTTGTACGACATTCTCTACGTGCTAATTTATATATATACACAGCACGAATATTTAATTTTACATAATCGACCTTTTCTTTAAAATATATACTGAAATATATAACCAAATGTACCATTTTATTAAAGAAATATTTATTCATTTCCATATGGTTTAAAATAAGGTTTAGGATGTTTTTCTTATTTCCGATAAGTCGTGGATAAACTTCGTAGACAAAAGTTGTTTCTAATGATAACAAAATACACTAATAGTAATTTATATGATTTTGTTTTAAAATAAAGTTTCGACGAAATTTTTCATAATTTAAAATATCGCAATGAAAGATTTTTATTGAATGTATATATATATATGCATAGATACACACACATATATATATATATATATATATATATATATATATATATTCATATATAAATATATATATATATATATATATATATATATATATATGTGTGTATGTATTATACACATTGAGTAAAAATATTAAGCTATACCAAAAATTATATTTTAGCGGTATCAAAAAAAGGCGAAATTAGTGCAGACCTTGAATTTGTATTTGACATTAAAATGTCGTGAAATTAACTCAGAATTCGAAAGTAGGTTTTGTCCGCCATAAGTGTACGTTAGCAAAATTTACCTCAAAATGCTTGAAAGAAATTTTACAGTACGATATCTTTTTGACAGCTTTATAAGTAATATTAAACCATTTAAGTCGAGCTTTCGTGGAATTTGTAATTTTACTGAAGCAACTTGTGGTAAACCTTTAACACAAACAATTTTAATCACAAGCTTTAAGTAACTACTCACTTAAAGCTTGTGATTAAAATTTTAATGCCAGAGGATATGACTCTCACATCACACAGCATTACTTTGCAACAACTTTATTTTCTTTTCCGAGTGATGAACACTTTAATAGATATTCATTTGCTCACAAAACATTAGAATTAATTAAATAATAGTTGTAACCTGCGCAATATTAATTAAGAGACTATTACCGTGATGGTGTATTTTGTTATTTTTTTAAATGAATTAATTGTGTTTTGAATATAACGAATATTTAATATAAATTCTTATCTAGCAATACATTTCGGTTGACAGTTTATAATAATTTCATTAAATAGAAGAATAAGTTAAAAACCAGAGTTGAAATATATTTAGATTTGACAAACTTGTTGTCCCTTGTATGACTGCATATTGAAAAAAGGTAAATTAGGATGGTGTATATAATATCAGCTTGCGACAGCAGCATATTTTATTTTAATATAAAGCTATTAATTGTGAGTAGAATTCACAACTTGCGAATTTTGGGAATACTTAGATATGTGCAAAATATTAAGCAAGATATAATGACACAAGTAATTGCTACATAAACAGCATGTTTCTTTTTTGTTACACATGATCTCATGGTTTTCTCGAAAATAAAAAATTCTATTAATCACGAAAAGCTGCAAGAAAAACTGTATAGCTACAAAACAAAATACAAATACATCTCTGGTAGTTAAAATGAATCAATTCTTCTAGAAATAAGACGATCGGCCCCTGTCTTACACATCAGTACCCATTCCTTAAAATATGTTTGCTGCATAAGCGACTTAGTATAATGTTTTATCGTAAATTACATTTTAGTACTAACGTTGAGCACATTACGTCCCGGGCTTATGCTTTGTTGGGCATTCATCTCCTCTACATAACTATCGTACGATCTCAGTTTGAATATGCTGTTGAAGTCTGGAATTCATACTATGCCATACTCCGATATGGTTGAACAAGCGTACAACCGATTTATACGCTCCTTACCACTTCACTTTAATATGCCCAAAAACAAACTATTCTAATGTAACCATCTCATGTAAATGCCGCACTCTACATGACAGGCGTGTTGAGTAATATCTCTCTCAGTAATTATGATTGGGCCGATATAGGGAGCTGGTTGCAGTTTCCTGTGCAATGGAGAGGAACTCGTAGCTCGGCGTAATTTTACCTACCGGCAACTTGCATCAATACTGGCACCCACACATTAATCCAAATAATTGGTGATGATCACTACAAAAAATTTCACCATCTCGACATATTCGCTAGCTAGGTGTCCCGATACAAGAAGTCGCTTACGCTAATACTTTACGAATATCTGTCCATGCAAAAAAAAATACATTATTTTAAACTATTTTAAAGCAATAATATTTTTTATCGTCGCCTAAATGTATTGCCCAATACAACCTCCGCAAGTATAAGACATCTAACTTGATTGTCCATTTTATTTTTAATTTTTCGACACGCCTACGGTACAAAAAATAGTTGACCTATATAATGTGGAAATTAAGTGATTACTGAATGCCATTATTCCAATCTTTTTATATTTTTCACACGTATGGTTTAAATTAAACGAAAATACAAACACGCACTATAAAACGTTAGAGAGTAGAAACCATATCTCACAAAGGACGTCTGCAAAAACGTTATTTCAAAGGAAAAAAGAGCCTTCTTTCCAGGGAAAAAGCATTTTTTATTATCAAGATCCATGTGGAAAAACATACGTAAAAATATTTCTAAAATATATTTTTCTTTAGTTATATGTATTGCAATTGCTTTAGATGTTTATCATGTCTACGCTATTACCCACAAAGAAAGAGGAAAATAGATAAATTTTCTAGTTTGTTAACGTTCTGTTTTGGCATTTATGTACAAACTTTAAAAATGTATTCAGGTGCCAGTACACTCATGAAAGTACTCAAGTGTGCGTCGGCCGTGCACAAATTAGGGTTCCTTTAACTATTTAACAGATATAAATTTTTAGGTCTTGCTCATACGTTCTCATCGAGCTTTATGGTAGCTGAACAAGGATCCTAACATCTTCATCTTTGGTATATCGTATCAAATTAAATGTTGCAAAGCTTATTTCAATCATTTATATTAATTTACCTTAAGTTAAATTTATTTTCTTTTATGTATCTTTACAATTACAATTGTATGAAAAACATTGACATTCATTAAATTTATGTATTTACACTGTTTTTGTTATTGATCTTTATAGAATATCGTAGAGCGTATTTAATTTCAGATGTCTTTTTTATAACAGGCATATATTTTTTAAGAATAATATTGCATTTTTTATTTATAAACAAAATCTTGTGTTTTCTTTAAGCACTGAGGAAAATTTCCTTTATAAATAATTGCTTAATCAAACTTAATTCTGCTTCTTATTTAATAAACTCGTGAAAGCTAGTCTTTTATTAAAAACTACTGGCGTGAAATGTTTAACAAAATGTTATTTCTAGAAATTACCCCGGAACAAATGACCACATTTTTATGGAAAATTTAATAACGTTGATTGATGTAATGGGTGATTTTTGACATATCATTTTTACGTCACACAGAAGCTATTTAAAATGGGCAAGAAAATGTACTACATATAACTGGATCCGCTCTTATCTCACTAGCCACCCATTTACGCTCTGCTTGGACAAAAAGGGACCTTTACCTTATTGTGTTTTATTCCCTAAACCTTAAACCACGAACCTAAGACCTCCTTTTGGACCTAGTAACACAACTTTATTGTTCATCTGTCTGTTTGTCAAGACCCTTTTTCTAAGAAAGCGTGGAGGTATTAAGTTGAACGCATTATCATGTACTTAGGTATATCGTCTCTTGAAGCTGTAAAAAATCAAACTTTTAAATCAACGCACTAAAAAACCCTAAAAATACAACCATTCATGTTTCATTTTTGACACAAATAAATCCGAATCTGTAGTGTTTTACGTTGACCTAAAATCATGGAATTTGGCAAGAAGCAAGGTCTCACAGTACACGTAAAAAAACCGAACATCGTTAATTTGTAGGCATATTATGTGAAAAAAAAATGTATTTATAAATACGCCTGTGAAACATATATTAGGCAATATATTTTCGTTCCGTCCATTTATAATGCATATTTAGACACTCCCAAAAAAACAAAACCTCTAGGGTACTTTCCGCTGATATAGGTTCAAGAAATTTGGCAAGAAGCAATGTTTGACAGATTTTTAAAATAATTTTTATTTACCGTTATCGACTTTCCAAAAAAGGTCGAAATTAGTTTTTTTATTTTCATTTGCCTAATTACAAATTTCCCTGTCTTTAAGTTTACTTATTCGAAGTTTCTGTATTTCATCCCAATTTAAATTAAGCACTTTTAGTTGCGCAAATACCTAACCAAGTTTGAGCAGGTCTTTTATTAATATATGTAAAAATTAAATGAGGGGTTATTTTAAATATGTTAGATTAAAAATACTTAAGTTAAGAACACTATTGTCCTTTTCTTGTATACATACGTATATAGCGTGTCAAGCTCCGATAGTCCCAATACTTAGTGTTTAGAAAAAACCGAAAGGTCATGAGACATAAATAACCAATTAAAAGCTTCATTTTAGCATTTGAGAATGGTTAGATATTCAATTGTGGATTTTTTCATTTACATATTCTTTTTAGTAGTATCAATGCAGTTGACAAAAGTGTAAAGAGCATGCAAACCTACTAAGATTTTTCGACTTATTTTTTCTCCATCGATTTATATTTTACATATCAATGTTTTATTGACATAAGAAACAGATTTAATTTTCATTGCTGGTGGTCTAAGTAGAACTGGCGGTTTTACTATTTTATATAAGTAAGAAGACGGGCTAATAAAAGTTAATTATATATGAAAGTTTTATTTCGTGAAACGTCCATCGCATATAGAGCATATTGAAATGAAATAACATTAAATCGGTTAATACACTTACAACTTAATCGTATACCATGGTATAATTATCTTTGTTTTGACAATATCGTTAATATACTATCTTACCCGCAACACTGTCTTAAAACGTGGCAAGAATTTTTATTTGAATTTTTATTATTAATTTGGCTCTGGAGATGTATTTTGCTGTACCGCTGCAACTCTATCCCCATTTCTTTCACAATATCGTGCGTTCCTTTACACGTGCACAGTTAGAGACATTTGGCTAACACGAATATTGAAGCAGTTCAACATTTTATTCTTTAACCAGGAAGGACGTCGTTCTATATTTACTTTTAGTCGAGTTATTGAAGTTTGAAATTACTTCGACAGAAACTGTTGCTCATTTGGACGCGATTGCTTCCCCCAAACCCATCATTGATAAAGAAAAGTTTTCACATCAGACAATTTTTAGCAAAAGGTACTTTTATAAATAGACATCTAAAAATTTTAATACATCACAACTAGTGTTATAAGTGTGAGTATTTTTGTTTATAACTTAATAATCCTTTCAGAAATGGACTAGTATTCAGTGTTCGAGTATTCAGGAAACAAAGAATTTCACTCTCTTTTCAACGAAATATTATATAAATATTGAAACATCATTTCATGTCAATCATAATAGTTTTTAAAAATGTTCGTTCCTTTATAACCTTACAAGATTTACTTTAATTAAATAATTTTCCCAAAAAAATACAATTTGTAGAACATCCATGAATTATCAATAATACGTGAAACAAGTGAATGCTGCTATATTTTATACGGTATTATAGAACTAGGCCAAAGCTAAATTCAAAGGACGTAAATCCGTTTGAAAAGTGAAAAGTTGTCGTTAAGCGGAGTGCTTAAGCTTAGCGCGACAAAACTTGCGAAGCTTTATCTTGTTCAAAAGCTTCTGTCTACAAACAGATTTTATGAACTGTGAGAATTTTATCAATTTCATTGAATTTAGATTACGTTAACTGGTGTTAGAGCTAACACATGTTCCGAATTCCATAACTTCATTATTATGACATACTTCGCGGGTGTAGGCTTTCTTGTCGACTGCTCGTTAGCCTTGAGTTTTGACGAGAGAAAAGATTATAATTAAGATATTTTTAGAAGTAATCAGCGTTTTGAAAGGAAAGATCTTTTTGATCATAATATTTATTATGACCAAAAATTTTATTTGAAAAATTAAAAGTATGGATACGAACACGCTACAAGTCACAATTCTTTTCGACTTTGGAGGTTCTTTTTTCTATCAAATGGTTCGCTATCAGAATAAAAGCTTTTTCATTTTCATGGTATTTTGTAAAACACACACGTTCCGTTAACACATGTTCCGAATTCCACGACTTCATTATTATGACGTATCCCACGGATGTGTGCTTTTTTACCAACTACCTCGCCAGCCTCGAGTTTTGATGGGAGAACAAACTATAACTCGAGTAATTTTACAAATTATCAGTTTTTTGGCAGAGAAGCTATAAATAATAATATGACGAGGGTATGAAAATGTCACTTTCAATTACGAAAGATTTGATGATGCTATTGAATTATGCATATTTGAATAAATAATTTTTGTCAAGAAGATTAAAAGAGTAATTTATTTATGAACTGAATAGGCAATACTTGATATTTTTGAATATTCAATTGAAATATGCAAATTTTTTTCTTAATTGTCAACACCCGTTTAAGATTGGCTATTTTGTTTTCTTTCAGAAAATCTGTTTTATCTAGTTTACAGTAGTTTATATTGTTTAGTGCATGTCATTTTTAAATAAACAAAGCTAGTAATTTCTAAACCTTTTTTTCTACTTTTTCTAATACATTGGATTTGAAGGTTTTTATAGCTTTTTAAATACTTAATAGCATTATTTTTTAATTTTAAATTACACAAAGAACTCAAAATTTAAAAAAAAAGGCATTGTATTACTTCTTGGCTTTGCATTTGGTTACAGTGGCTTCTTCCATTTGTTGGTTTTAATTTTGGTATTTTTCAACATAATTGATATTGCCCATCAAAAACTTAGAGACCATATGCGTTTTTGTTAGGATAAATGGTTTTTTTAGTTACGTTTATTTTTAATTGAAATGTTTGTGGTAATAACAAAAACTACCTTTTGAAAATACTTTTCCTTTATAAACCTTCGTTTCTTACAAAAATGGGGAATTTTTTTGTCATGAAAAAAAATACCCCTCTTTTTTAAAAATTATACTCACATATAAATATGATGCATTTGCTTCAATTATTTTGTACCTCTATATATTTTTTGTATACGTAATAAAATGCATTATAATAGAATCAATATTTTCGTTATGGCGCAAGCGCCGCTCTTACGTAAATGTGGTTTGCGCGCTCGAGAAATTAAGTGGAAGTCAGACAGAAGAATGGCAAAACTATTTATCCGATCAAGTTACCTCTCATGTAATCAAGACAAGAAGCAGTATGGAATAGTACTCTGATATTGTGATAAACATTGTAATAATCTTTCTACCAATTCTCATATGTAATTTTCTATTATAATGACTTCGTGAGTTTTCATGTTTTAGATTTTCTTCAATGTTATTCATTATTTTTTCACGTCTTATTTTATTACAAATTTTTGTTGACATTTTATAGTATAACATGACCAAACTTTATAAACAAATACAACCTGCTTTACATTCAGTCACATTTTCTTCGGTATACATTTTCGTTGAATATCTACATTTTAAATTCTATCAGGAACACTTTGTATCGCTGATTAGTTCCTCGTTATTTCATTTAATCGTTTTATACCGTTTTTTGTTATTAATTTTTTAAATTTAAACAATCTGTCGACATTCATTATTACTTTTACAAGTATGTAATGAACAAATATTAGATCATTAGCCCCTTTTTTATAAAACTTCGTTTTTATTGTTAAATTAAAATATTTAATAAAATATAATATGGTAGGTCATTTATCCGATATTTACTGTTTCACTTTTTAAATTTAATTTTTTGCTACAATAATTTATGAAAAATTAAATTTAATAAGGATTACGAATAAACATTGCGATTTTAGGTTTTATTTCTGAATAATGGGAAAGCCGAATTTATATAGAATCTGCAAACGATCCTACGTTCTTAAATATTTTTTTTAATTTGTAACTTTTGCATAAAAAGGAGATTTTTATTTCCGTTTTAAAATTTAAAACTTTTAAACACAAAAAATAAAATGTAAAATGGGGTTAAATAGACAAAATAATAAGAAGGCTGTTAAAATTGGTAGAATATCACAAAATTATCTTTTGTATTTAATAAATTTGTCTTATAAAACTGTATCATTTCGCATATTATTTATTTCAATCTCCTCGGAATTTCAGTATATTTTTTAAACTATACAAATTACATTATTTTTTTCTCTCTTTTCTAAGGCAACATACGTTATGGTACCGAAAATACTGTCCAAATAGAACAAGTACAATTTTTTAAACATATATTAAAATAGATCAAATTACTAACTTGCATAATAAAAGTTTTATTTTGTTTTTAAATAATGGGTGAACTGAATTTAATTAAATCGACATTAAACATGACATTATAATACAAGTAATTACTTAAATTGAGACAAAACAAGAACATGACGGCATTCGATTTACATGTACAGAGATATAAGACTGTTTTGGTTGCTATTTGAACATACTTTTCGAATATTCGGAAGTTCTCGGATTCAGATCATTCCAACCTTTAGTGGCTAATGTAGTAAACAATTTTAAGTATAAGATTAAGATGTATTTAAACATAAGTTGAATGAAAGGGTTTTGAATTTGTTAATGAGGTTCTTTAGAAGCTGAAGTGTATTTAAAATATTGAATAGAATAGTAAGTGTGCGAAATTATTATTGAACTAAAATGTTTGACATTGAAATTATATTCAGAATTCTAATAATCTTTTTTTGAAACATTTTGTGGTAAATAGAAAATATAAAGGATTTTTATTTAAATATTACTGCATAGACTTTTATTTTGGCATAGAGAATGTACTATTTATCTGAAGCTGGAAATTACCATCTTAATCAGTCAGTAAAGTTAGCTTAACGTTGTAGTAATTTAGGTCGGTACATATAGATTACTGTAAAGAGAAAATTGTATTCTAGAATTATTTTAAATTAATAGGTATTCCTGTGATTTCTTTTATGGTAAGTAGTGATATTTTATATTGTTTTCTGTTTTTATTAATAACTAGATCCTCACTATTTTGCCCGGGTAAAACGAGGCGATGACTACATTTTATATAAATAGCTTTTTCATGTATAATAAAGCTGATGTCAATTACCAGCCAGAAAGGTAAATGTCATAAGGTTTTTGGTTATCTATATTATTTTCATTATTAAAAACTGTGTCGGAGAAACAAATGTTTTGTTTCAAAAACGAAAACATTTCATAATAATTATTTATCCAAAATAATACAGGGCTATCTAGTTAATTTCTAATAGAAAATTAATTGTTTTTTTAAATCAAATTTCTTAAATTCTCTTCCATAAACGACTATCAGAAACTTGATGTAGAATAATTAGTTATGACATTACTTACGTATCTAATTTACATAGCTTAACTACTTAGGTCAAATGATAAAAATAAAGTTAATTAATTAGCGAGATTTTGTTTATTATTTCATTAAAATATACAGTGAAATGTAATATTTTACAAAGAAATTCTTTTTAAATTATGTTCTGATAAGATCTTCTATGAATTATGCGTGAATATGTCCCGATTTAGTCAGAGCTTTTTCTTTTTCTCTCTGTTTGAGGAAAAAATAATTCTGAATTTTAAAATTGTAGTATTTAAAAGGTTGTCTTTTATAATTTATGTTCTTCTCTGTTTAATTTATTGACGATATCCTGAATGGTTTTGTTATTTATTTCACGCTTTGACTAATTACAGATATAACCTAATAGTAAAACTTAAGAATGAATATACCAAAAAAATTATAATAAGGAATCATATACATATTAAAAGTTTTTAAGGAGAAAATTCAGCTTTAGAACTCATTATCTGCTCACAAATTTGCTATCTTTTAAATAAAATATTCAACGAAACGATCACAAAAATTTTCACACACTATTACCTCCATCTAAAGCATTTTATAATCCTGATACACTATAAGGCTAAAACATGTCGTTCTTTTTTTATGTATGTTTTTGAAAAAATAGTTTTAAATTGGAAACTTGGTGGAATAGTACAACGAGCAAAAATATTATCGAAATATTAGGAAAATATGCGTATATTTAAGAACGCTTTCTGTTTAGAACAATCACTTGTTTGACATAAAAAAAGACAAAACTATCAGGAAGGTATCGATTAAAAACATGAAGTAGAATTGCTTGCTTCTCCTCACCTCTAAATAATGCAGAAACATCTGTGTTACCTGTTATCCATCACTGTAGTCTACGCCTAATGGGCTTTTTTGCAGATTTTTCTCTCTCACAGCTAGGTAAATAATAAATTTGCTAATTACAAGTAAAATACGCATTTTAGGGGTCTCATATTGTATGTAGATGTGGACAAAAACTTAAAAAGTGAGGCTAGGTGGAACTCCTATTCAACCAATATCAATTTATTTTGACTGACAATATATTGTGAGTATATATTTCACAATTTTCAAAAATATTCTAAGTTATCTTTGAACCCTACAACCTATGATAATCGACATAGTTTTCCTGTAAGCGGTCAGAAGCCTTCCAAAAACTCCGTTACTTTAACAGCAGAATTTCGTATTTCACAGCGTGTTTCTTAATATGTTCCTTTAGATATGTTGCTTAAAATCATTAAAAAACCATACCTCACATGTCATACGAAATAAAAAAAAGTTTGTATACTTCATTTACTGCCTTTGAAATTGTTTTACTAATATATTTGACGAAATTTAATGCTTTATCCTATGCTGAATTTCAAGTTCCGTCATCGAACAGATTCTGCGAAAAATGGCTAACTTACAAATAGGCAGATGAACATACTAGTAATTTTCTAAGATTTTCGAAGGTTTTAATTTTTTTTCTTTTAAAATAATAAAATCAAAAAATGATATAGTTGTAAATTTTCACGTATATTGAATAAAATCACTTTATACATTAAATTTTATATCATTTGTATTCTAGGGGTGAAATATTTCTATTATTTCAGTATGCAAATTTACTGAAAGTTTATTGTTTTAAATTCCTGACCCAGTTTGTTTTCTCGCAGTATACAAATGTAACAAGGCAACCTAGACTTATTCCTTTAACTCCGAGCAACATAGTTATTTTCATATTTAAAAACAAGTTTTAACTTAGGTATTTCAAATAGAAAAAGCGTTCGTCAAGTGGTCGAAATTAGACCACAAATATTATCGAAAATTTGATGAAAACATACATAAATTTTTAAAATTTTTTTGTTGAAACCGAATGAAAAACGGAGAAGAAAATGGTATTTAACTGTCTTGCCCTTGCCTATTTATATAATATCATTATTGAACATTTTAGGAAATTATGTATGTATTTTCCAAATGTTTTTATTGATAACACTAAAGCTTGTCAATAGATACCAAACAAAAAAAAAGAAAAGAAAGTAGGTTGACAGAGAAAAAAATGGTACTTATCTGTTTTGCCTTCGTCTATTTACATTGTGGTGATTGGCCGTATTAGTTTGTTATTCTACTAGACGATTTTTTTGAGAAAATTTCCCCCCATACGTATCATAGCTCTATTATTTAAGACTAATCGTGTTGACATTTTACAATAAGGCTTACTTGAACTACACAAATACAAATAAAAGACGAGGGAAGTACTGAAAAAGTCTTCGAAATTCGATTGAAAGTGCCTAATGACTTTTTTGACAGTTATATTTTTCTTGAAATATTAAGAAAGTTAAAAAAAGGTTTAAAATTGCCTACGCTGAAGGTAAGTCACCTGCAAAGATCTACTTTATCATCTCTCAATTTTTGGTGTTCATAAACTCGAGCTAATTAGAAAAACATTAAATTACTCAACTAATATTCAAAATTGTTTTATTTCATTTATATACACAAAAATAAATCATTGAAATTGCTTTCCTGCGATTCGTTTAATTGACAAAAATAATAAAACACTGAAAAGTTGAAAAACAAAAGTCAAAAATCGCCTCTATGAGTTATTTTACGAAACTCTTCGAATAATGGATAGACTATTTAAGTTACAAGATGCGAAGAAATAGAATCGATAACTTGATTGGTTTCTCACAAAAAGATACTAAAATAAATGTGATTTATTCCCTTTCCCACCGTCCCCCCATCCTAAGTTCGGGGAGAATAGTGATCTCAATGTAATACATAACATCTCTAGTAATATGCGTGTTTCCATTTTCCTCTGAAATGATTTAAACTCCTATAATTAAGTTTTCAGAAGTAAGAGACAAATTCTTTAAAACATTTTTTCGACTTGTATTCATCGTGAACAATTTTCACATTTCCCTAAATAAATCGGAGAACTTTATTTATGACATGCATGAACTACTCTATACCAAACTGTTACAAAATATGACAACAGCTCTATGCGCGAATGTAAACCATTTCCTTTTAATGTATTGATAAGACAATTTTCCTTCTTTGGAAATCTTTCTGACAAGGATCTCATAAAATTAATTACGATCTAGTATAAATTTAGATTTAATTACAATTTTTAACTTTTCTACATAATTTGTCCATGGGTCGAAACTTAAAAAAAATTATTTTTGTAATTTAGTTTCCATGAAATAACTTGCAAACGTGATTTGAATGAAAGTGTATAAGAAAATATACACAGGCATATGCTACTTCGATTTGTTTTATTTAAAATTTATCACAAAATCGCAATAAAAATTTCAAAAAATTCTAATGTTTGTAGAGACCAATTATGTATTGAAGTAAAGTTTACCGCACAAAGACCCTTTTGCACAAAAAAGCGGTTTAAACGCGCTTTTCTCAAAAACCAGTTGTTTAAACTTATCCGAATTCCTTTCGGTCAAATGTCGGGAAATCGGTCAAATATTTATTATCAAATAAGAGAATCGGTTCTCTCAAAATTTCAATCACAGTGTTAAAAAATCATTTTATACAGAAATATAATCATAATTTTAATTTAACTGTAAACTTGTCTGTCACAAAACTTTTTTTCGCCTTTTCAGTCCCATAACAATTTTTTTTTCATTTGTCCAGATTTTAAAAAATTTTAATTTTTTATTCTTGATTTTAAATTAAGGACGAAATCTTTTCAGCCATGTGAGTCCTTCAAAATGGGAGGTCTATTTTTTTTATTAACAACTAATGGCGACAATACGCGTACCTTTATAAGTGTATGCATATCATTACCACGTTGCGTTAAAAAAAAACATAAAAACTTTTAACAGTAAGAGGTAGGAAATAAACTGGTTCATTGGAATTTTCTCTGTCAGATTTTACACGTTCATAAATTCCAACCAAAGATGGGCTATTTTCTTCGTACGCTACTATTGCATACCCCCTTAAAAGCGAAGAAACTAAACTACATGATAAATAAGGCCGTTGTTAATATAATCATAACCACATAAACTTTAAGTTAGGCATACTAATTAAATATATAGTAATTACACACATTCTCATCCTTCGATATTCGCTCCTATGTATAACGTCCTTCAATTCATTGAGAACTTACGACTAGTCGATCGCAGAATTCAATTATGCACACTATTAAAATAATCTGTTTGAGAACTTTAATTTTCTACACTATTGTAAATAAGGGCTCTAATATACAGACATACGGATAATGGCTCTAGCATATAGAATCCGTTCGATGAATAAACTTTTAATTTTGCATAGGGTAAACATTAAATCAACTCATAAATATTTGTAAAATAATTTCAGAGGCTGTTAATTAAGTATTCAAAATTTTTATTTTGTATGACATATGAGGTATAGTTTGAAGACTTAAAATTGACTTCAAACAACGTATATAAAAATATTGGAAAACGTGCTATGAAATTAGAAGTTGTGCAGTTACTAGCTAGTTTTTAGAAGATTCCCAACAGTTTACAGGAAAACTATCATTCCGTACGCTAAATCAATAATTTTTTTTTTAATATTTTCCATGCACAGAATTCACTTTGCTACAATTTGATTATATTTATAGATTATGTATTAAAATGATTCTACTATATTATCTGCAATATATAAGTGTGCGTATTTATAAACATAGAACACATGTTTTATATAACATATTTTTTACTAACTTTTCGTCAATATATTCCAATATTAAACACATCAAACATATACACATACACGTATACGTTTAGAATATATTTACATTATACTTAATTATTCTGTCAGTCAAAATATGCATTCGTTTTCACTTTAATACACCCTTTATAATAATTACGTATAAATTGATTTTGATTTTCTTTTTTTTCCTTTGTTTTTCTTTTTTTTAATTGAGCATGTATTATACTTATGTGAACGTAATATATATAATATTTGTTTTGAACCTCAGAGTAATTGGCAACAACGATTTAAGTGAAGGGATTCGATGCATACTAGGATTAGATGCTTTCATGCTACGTTGAAATAACGTTTGTGAATATCAAAGGCAACATGAAAATCTACAAAATAATACGATTCAGTATATTCCTAATTATTTCAGGTTACCTGTTATTACCTTATTTCTGTTTCAAAATCCAAACATAGAAGTATTTTTGAGTTAACAAACTTAAGTCTTAAAGTTACGTCAGAATTATATTGGTAAACAATTGTGTACGATAATAATATTTACAAAAATTGTAATATTTAAATATGTATTTGTTGTTTAAAAATGTGGTTACTTTTTCCCCTATAATTAAGGAATAAATAGTTTACATATAACAAAATAATGTTATCTTTCTTTGTAAGATCGATTATTTTTCTCGAGAAAAATGAAATACTAGCAAGTGCGTGAATAATTATATAGCGAAAAAAAAATACCGATTCGAACCCAGTACTTCCGAATTTAGAATGCTGTACTTTACTGATTTGCCAATGTCGCCACTTGTAGAAGTAGTGAAATAAAAATATATTACTACGTTTTTTTTTACTTTCTCAGTTGTTCTAGTTTAGATTAATTAAATAATAAAAAACTAGCAGCGGATTTTTCACGTATTGATAACTCTTACTCTATACAAATGCAAAAAAAATATACATGTAGGTCAAATAAAACGTCAAAATAATTTAATTACCTTATCATGCAAAATGTCACCATAAACGTTTTCGTTTATAATACGAAAAAATAACGGCTTCTTTGTAACTCATTTCTATAAAGTTGTTCCAACTAACTTTATTATTACTTTAAAAACTTATTTCTAAAAAACACTTCAAAGAATTACGTCGAACCACACCCAATAAACACCCCCTCTATCTTGTCTATACGAATTCAATAATACAATATTGGTAGTTGCGGCATTAACTCTTGTGATGTGGCTTGAAAATTTAATAAAACACGAAGAGATTTAAGCTTTGAAACTATTCGACGATAGTTCAAAATTAGTTACGGAAAGGCTGTGTCGAAGTTTCAAATAAATTTTATTGGTCCAAATATGCATTAACCTGGAATGACGGTACATCCTTTAAACTATTTCAACTTTACTTGACTTTGCGTTTCCTAAATAATTTAAAGTGGTAATATAACTATAATAGCAGGGAAGAGTAATCAAGACAATATCAATTCTAAATGTTTGTAATCGTTGTTATAAAAAAGTTTGTAATCGTCGTTTGTCTAGAATATTTTATATTATTATATGTTCTCTATTATGCGCAAAGGTATACGGACGTCAAACTATAAATGGTAAATTATTTAGGATAACTAATAAAATATGTAACTTTGGAACCAGCTGACCTAACTGGAAATTCTTAAAATTTCACTGTTTAGATGCCAATTCCTACTGAATAAGAGAAAGTCCTAAGCAGTCTCAGAAGAAGTGCTTACATATTATGAGTAAATAACAAATAAAAAGAAGGAAACGCCTCCAAAAAAAATTTAAATATTTAATCGGAGCTGGTTTCTAGAGAAGACGAAAAAAAAATGTTCTGCAACCTTTTATCACACATAATTTATAACGAGTATATATGAGTTAATCTATTGAAATGGAAAAGGTTTACATCAAAAGTACCCAAATTTACTGAAAAGACAATATTGATATCTTTGGTGCAAACGAAAACTGGCTTCAACCTGAATAAGTTATTGGTAGTTGTTATGAAATTTTGGCCGACTTTATTAGAATTATTTTTATATATAATTTCAAAACCCATCTAGGTTGCCTTATCAGCAAAAAAAGAAATTGAAATGGTTTTCATTTGCTATCGCTGTATTATATTCATTTGCTATCGCTATATTGTTTGCAGATCTCCCGAACATTTTGATATGTTTGTAAAAAAAATATAAGCCATGGCAAATAGAAGACAAAAAAATAACTGTATAAAATAAAGACCACAGGAAATGTTATGAAGGCTGTAAATGGGAAAGATATTAACTTCGACACGGATTCGCAAAATAATCATTCTGACTTGGTAAATGAGCTGAATAAATATTTTGCGGGAAATCGGCCATTACATTACCTAAAAAATTGTCATTCTCAAAATATACTTATTTCTTCATTGTATGTATATTTATCATTCTCGAAAAATACTTTTTTCTTCACGTGTTTAAATCTCCAAAAGAATAACGTCTGTACCAATGTTTTTGATGTTTCTGCAACGATAATACATTAATGTAAAATATTATTAAGTTTTCAAAGTTATTAAATATCCTTACCAAAGTCGATAGCCTTGTAAAAAAAGATACAAAAATATTAATGTATAAATGACATGAGCATACAATAACTAAAACATCAATGTTGAACAAAGGGAAATCAACCAAAAATATTCAAATGGAATAATTCATAACTGCTACATTTTCCACTAAATCACATAAATAATAAAAGTACGATGGACATGAATGCATTCATCATATTTCGATGACAGCGGAACTCTTTTTAAGGTTTCGTAATCAAACTAGAAACCTTCATAGTTTCGATTATCCGTTCCTAAGTTTACTCGTATAACACAACCGTTTTACTCATAAACGATTAGTGCTATAAAACTGAAATCTGACAAGATATAAAATTATTTATAAAAACCAAAAAAATTGTTTAAAAAAAAAAAATATGGTACTAACTATCGATAGTAGATGAGTAGGTAACTATCGATGTGAAAACCTTATCTTTTCGAGTCATAGTCGAGGATAACGACTAAATCCATGGAGCAATTTGGGGGAAATTTGGTATTCCACGGTTTTTTGAAAATGGCTAAAATATATCTTCCTTTAATTTTTCTATTATGGGTTTCGAAAATCTGAAAAAAATCGTGTAATAGAAAATTTAAAGTGAAACTATTTGACTAAATTACGACAATAATCTAAGAAATACATATGTAACATGCAACTACGAAATTATATTTTATATGTGCTCCGAGAAGTATTTGGTCCATGCTGCAGTTAGAAAATTCAATTGAATTATTAATACGAGGATTCTACATTGAACTGTTTATTAAATGATTGATGATGGTATGAATCAAAATTTATTTTGTCTATTAGAATCCAAGTTCATTTCTTCAGTCTATTATTTGCTATATTCCAGTCTATTGTTAGATATATGTAATCTGGTTATAATAAATCCAGTAATATTTGATTGAATATTTTTTTTCTGCCTTGTGGAAAATGTCTTTTATCTAATTTGCCTTCACAGTGAATTGTTTTATCTATTTGAGAGAAAAAAATAATCAGAAAAAAATTTGCAATCCCTTTTTAGTATTATTCTACATTAATGTGGATCTCAATTTTTAGGAATATTGTTTAAATAATGCAATATATATTAAATTATCATTATTTTAAAAATATGAATATATATAATAGAAGAGATATACTGTAAAAAAGGATTCGTTTATAGTTACTGACATCGAATTTAAATTCCTTCTATAATTATAAATATAACACCGCACAGTGAGTGAAATTAATAAAACCTAAGAACGAAAATTTACGTAAGACTAATAAGAGCGTTCGTCAAAAGATTGCCCTCAGTATTATAAAATGTAACACAGTTAGCTAAGTCACCTTGTGTTTGATAAACTAGATTAATTTGAGTGACTAAATAGTATTCTGCTAGAACAATATATTTAAAAAAAGTCAGCCAAGTGCAAGTAAGGCTCATATGATTAAACTCTTTTCTTAATTATGTGGTAATATATAGCAGTTATCCAGAACTGCACCACTCACGTATGACGCGTACCCAATGCTTGAGTATACAGCGTTCCTGAACATCGAGTTTTGTTAAAGTTGTAATAATTTGATAAAAAGTGCATTTATAAAACATGCGACTGATCATTTTTACGTAGTTAATTATAAGAAATTTATATAAATCATTATTTGTTCGCTACCTTTAGTAGTTCTTTTGTAACTAAAATTAAAGTAGCTTATTCTTTATAAAAAATGCTTCTTTGGTAAAGCGATGCTGATAATTGTTTATAAATCTTAACTATTTTCGATTATTTTCACATTTTTTCAAATTAATTTTAAAATATTATTTTTAAAGACGTTTGAAAAGGTTTTTTTGTTTTCGAAGAATATCAAGCGTAATAACAAGCATTATTTACAGTTTGTTAAAAATACAGTTATGTAATTAAATTTGAATTAATTTCACAGAAATTTTATAAGAATATTTGGAGCTGATACCTCATTTTTTCCTAAAATGAATTTAGTAACAGTTGATTGTACATTTAAATCTGTTATTTGTATTTGACACTTTTCCTAATGAGGTATACATAAAACAAGAACAAGATATCAAAAATGTGTTACGATCTCAAAAGAAAGCCATTTCAACAATGTGTATATAACTTGTGCAAGTACATTTCGTTCAAAGGTTTACGATAATTACATCGTTAATATGGAATGTTGAGCGCGCGGTCACATCTCTTGAAGAGTATTCCCGTGCGTGGTTGGAGGTAGTTCGTTTTAATACTGCAAGGCCGCTTTATTGGCCAATGACGGCTAGTTAAATGAACCTTCTTATAGGCGGAAACTACTTATTTACTTTCTTTTATTTCACTTTCTATTAATACATTATATTTATTATTAACTTTTTTTATGTATAATACATATGGCGGACTTATTGCTACATGAGCAATCTCTTTCAGTCAACCATAACAATTTGTATTGAAATTTAGTTAGTAGACTGTAAGAGATTTTACAATGAAATTTTTTAATAGCATATTAGACAAAAAAAATACAAAAGTAAATTAAAAAAGAAAACAAAATATTGACATGATTTGGGATGAGAAAGACAGGAAAGGGCGAGGACACAAAGGAAAATGTTTCAGGAGATGCAGGACTTTTCCACTCGATCTTTGAAAATATTTATAGACGGGATTTTCCTGATGTCATGATCCAGGTGATTCCAAATTTTTGCTCCTTGGACAGTAAAGGATTTTTCGTAAGTTATAGAGGTATGTTTAGGAATAAGTAGGGTGTGTGAACTTTCAGATCGCAGCCCACGGCCGTGAGCAGACAAATTTTTAAATTTGCCAGTAAGATAATTTGGGCTATGAGGATTTTTTAATATGTTAAAAAGAAGTGTTAGTATGTGAAGTTGGCGTCGATCACGGATCTTCAGCCATTTGAGAAGTGACCTGTATTCGGAAACATTATAGAGACAAACATTATAGAGACAAAACATTATAGAGGCGGGAATGAAGTCTAGGAGCGCTATGAGTCAAATACTATTAAAAACTAAAATTTAATTATTTCTTTCCTTGAGGTACACAGTATATACCGATATAAGTATTACATATTTGCTTTATCTCTGTTCCGTATGACATTTAAGGGAAGAAAGGTAAAGCATGTGAAAGTTTGAATAAAACACTCAACAATTTTCGGCAAATACAAAATATACAACATTTAACATTTTAACGCGCAGGTCCCAAAACATATATTCTGCAAAAAATCAGAGAGTCTCTGAAAAACCCTTGCTAATCTGAACCTGCTAACGGAGAAAAAAATAAAACGTCCGACTGAGTACGCGCTAAGGGAAAGTGTAGACTTTTAGTCAGTAGTGGAGTTTTTTGTTTGACTTGTGCAGCAAGTTGGTGGAAAGTTGGCCCCATTTGTCCCATAGTAGCCCATAAAGTTATCGGCCCCCTACTAAACACCTAAAGTCCGTCGTCTGCGTTGCGTATTAATTTGTATATTTTATTTATTTATTTAAGAGTTGTATTTATATATTAGTATTTAATCAATAATTTTTTGCATTCTGGGAACCTTTACAATTGCTCAACTATTTAACATTGTGTCAATAATTTTACTAAGTCTGACCATCTCGTCAGTGATCAGCCATATGATATTAACTCAATGAGATCTCTTCAGGGAGCTCTATTCCAGCATAACGAATTTTCCTCTACAGTCTGTACAGAAATATTTGAAGGACAAATAAACTCATGATTTTATTACATTAAAGAACGGTTACCGAAAATCACAAAAAGTTTCCCAATATATTATTTATTTTACAAGTACAAATGCTCCTCAAAATGCATTATGAATTCTTTGGATACATGGATGACGCTCTCTTCTTTGGAAACTTGGATGACACTCTTTTCTTGAATAGTTTTAAAGAAGTAAATGATTTTTAGTTCCATTTAATAAGAAGACAGTCTGAAGTATTTTTTATTTTATTTTTGCTTAAAAAAAGAAGGAGAAACATTCATATCGGACTGAAACCTAGTTATAAAGATACATTTACTGAGAACTTCTTCACATGTTACCATTTTGCCCCAAACTAATTAAAACTGGGAATATCCGGCAATAATTTTCTAGATAGCTACAATTAATGTACTATCCAAACGCCGAGCTTCAAGTTTGTTGAATTCAACTCATTTTTTCACTTTTCGAAGATCGTATGGCAATTTTGAATTAATCAGACCTAAAATTGAAACTCTCAGATTGAAACACTTATTTTGACATTTTCTGGAAAATCGTTAACAGTAAATAATTTTTACCCAAAAAAGAGGTTGGCTGTATCGTCAACGTGGCCTCGGATATTGAGCCTGGAAATTTTTATAACGAAAGAAAAAAAAAGTCGTTTTAAAATATGCTATGTCTACTTTTATTAGAATTTAAATTCGTTACTTACATTAAAAAATTTGAACACCACTTTATTTCATTTGGGTTTGCTTTGAATTGGGATAGGTCAGGTTGACTTTGGGTTGAATTGGGCTGAGGTGGGTTGTATTTGCTTTGGTTTGGGTTGAGTTGGGTTTGATTGGATTCAGTGGGGTTCTTGGCTGAATTTAGTTCATTTTGGATAAGTTCAGTTGGGTTGCATTTGGTTAAGTTGAAGTAGTTTTGGTTGGGTTGAGTTTGCGGGTTGGGTTAGGTTGGATTAGATTGGGCTAGGTTTAGATGTGTTTGAGTTTGCTTTGATTTGGATTGGGATGCTTTGTTTGGATTAGGTTTACTTTGGTTTTCATTAAGTTGGGTTAGGCTAAATTGGATTGAGTTTTTCTTGGGTCGGATGAGATTGGGTCGATTTACTTTAAGTTGGATTAGATTGGGTTGGTCTGTTTTATATTAGGTTGGAAGTAAGTAGACGGTAGGTTTGTTTTGGATTTAGTAATATTAGGTCGGGTTGGTTTTGGTTATTCTTTTGAGATATGTTAGGTTGGTTTTGTTTTGAGATGACTTGGGTTATATTTGCTTTCGGTTAGGTTTGGTTTTCTTTAGAATGGGTTGGATTGAGTTTGGTTTGCCATGGGTCAGATTGGATAGGGTTGGCTTTGGTTTGGGTTGAATTGGGTTGGCTTTGTTTTGGGTTGTGTTTGGTTGGGCTGTATTGGATTAGGTTTGTTTTAGTTTTTTTGGACCGGGTTAGATTAAGTTTAGTTGGCTTATTTTTAGTGGGATTGGGTTGGACTGAGAGTGGGTTAGTTTGGGTTACGCTTGCTCCAGATCGAGCTGTTTTTTTGTAGCTTAGATTGACTCCAGTTTGCTTTGGGTCGGTTTGTGTAGGGTTGGGTTGGATTGAGTTCGGTTCGGTTGTGTTGGCTACTCTAAGATTCGACTAATTTAGGTTTGGTTGAGTACACTTGGTGTGGGTTTAGTTGGGCTGTGTTGACTTTGTTTGTTTTAGACTAGTTTGGATTATGTTGAGTTTGACTGGGTTTAATTTAGTTTAGGTGAGCCTGGTTAAGTAATTTTGCGTGATAGGTATTCTAAAAACAGGCAGACAAAAATTACAAAAAATACATTTTTATATTGTTACTTTTATTGTGTTCATCTCCACCTAAATCACTTTTACGTAAGCAACTTTAATATACAAACACGCCAATTACACATTTTCATTATATGCACAGACAAATTGATAATAATGTAAAGATATTCCATGTATAATTTAGGGTTTCCGAGAAAAAGTCGATGTTGAGGAAAGGAAATTTTCGCAAATTTTTGGACATGCTATTCTATCCTACGGAGTGACGAACTATCCAGCGGAGTGATCGTCACTCCGTAGGATAGAATAGCATGCAACATCAAAAGCGGATAAAACAAGACGCAATCATAATCCCTTTTTGCCAGGACATAGTTGGAACTGACAGCTACTTTATCATAAGTTAAAAATTTTGGAGTTCGAAGACATTATTTCCAAATTCTTGTGTTCGTTATTTCGAACGACTTCATTTTTATTTATGACTTCTTTCGATGTAAAATAAATGACCATAAATTTTAAATACGCACAGAGACTACCAATCTCTAAAGGTATGTCATGACCCTCAACAGTGTATCTTTCCCCAATTTATTCTCGCATATTTTTTCGTGTAAAGGCGCGCAGTAATGAATTTCACTTCAAGAATGCGCTTAGGTTTTAATTATTTTCTGGCAAGAATAATGTTCTAACGATAATGAAATTTCATGGAGTTTGGAACTGAAATGAAATTCCCTAGACGCATTTACTAGCTTTTATCTCCATGACACACACGCTAAATTATATACTGAACATTTGAACAACCAATCGTCAATAAAACATTCGAGAAAGTAGCGACGCTAAACTTCTTTCATTTTGTGCCGTAACTTTCGCACAATTTAAAACTTTCTCGTGATCCAGTGCAGAAGAAAAGCGTCACCTGCTCTCCATTTAAAAAATCACCGTACTCGCACGTGGCTCTTTGTTTGAAATAGAAATATTTCCTGTTAACTTTTCTGTAAGAAACTACTTCTTATCGTAAATTATTGTAAATTGTTTTTGGGTTTAGTTGAATTAAATAGTATTTAGGGAAAGACTTAACCAACTTCCACGGAAATGAGACTTACATATGACTGAACATTTTTTTCTCTTTTATTGTTCTCAATTTGATTGTTTTTTTTTATTTCCTGATAGAGTTTTCCTTAGTCTCTAGACAAGTATCATCTGTGCAAGAGATACGTAATTTGATCATTTCTACTTACGTTTGTGAATGTGAGTTACATCGACAAAATGTTTTCCGATTGTGGCATCGATGATGAGATCTACACGTGGACTTTTGGAAAACCTATTAGCTATATTCCGTTAGACTACTTGTTAAGTTAATTGTATTTTCGTCATCCTGAACAAATTTTCCTTGAAAACTTGATTCTAATTTCCGCTTCCCAAATAGAAAAGCAAAATTAATAATCCGTTATATGAATTGGTTGAATTGATTTATACGTGTATACCTCTCTGACATCTAAAATTTACTAAGGGTGCCTAAAAAAACCGACACATATTGGTTCAATTGTACATACTGATACATAATCTATTTTTACATACATAGTCTGTACATAAGAGCGGTATCTAATGTAAGATATTTAAAGTTGTACGTGATGCAAGGTATTTAAACTTATCGCATAAAACATCATTTGATGAATTTTTAATTGTTTCTAAAATAAATATTTAGGGTTAAATAAACATTTAAAGCAATTTTGAAAGGTTTTATTTTTTTAAGTTTTCGTACTTAAAATATTAGATGTCTATGGTGACGTCGGTTAGGTGCTTCTGGCTATTAGAAATTACAAGTTTTGTACTTTAATTTTACATATATGATGTAATTTGTTTACTCAAACCTTAAAATCTCATTCAAAATAATATTTAATTTTATTTCTTTTAAATTTTCTTAGTTTCTTTTCAATTACGTTTAATGATATTTAGCACTCTTACACAGAAAAGAATAGTCACGAAGTTTTTCTCTACGTTTAAAAAGAGGTCTCCAAATGCAGTACCTCCGTGCTTGTAATTTTTTTTCATTCGTTTTTTAAAAACCGCATGAAAAATTATTGGACATATAAAAAAAACAAAAAAATTAATTATTTCGATTGAAATAAACATAATACTATCCAGTGATTAGTCGTGAGCTACCAAGCAATTTCACCACCATTTTCTGAAGACGCCAACGGAACAAAAAAAAATAACTGAATTCATCTCGTAAAAACAATATGTGTGTACAATAGACAGATAAACGCCGCAGAGTATCTGTGCGCATTCTATGTAAGTGAAATAAAACCTCATCCTCACCCTCTCATGTAAAATCTGGAAGAATACCGCTACTTAACTCAAGATCTACAGTTTATTTAAATAAAAGTTTAATAATAAAAAACCGTGATTAAACGCAATTCCCATCGTAATTAAGGAAATTACGTCTAACGGTTATCTATTTTACAAAATATAAAGAATAAAAATATGGATAATATTCATATATTATATAACACTAAATTTATTGAATTTTTTCAATATTGTTATTCAGCATGAGAATATAAAATACTTTGTATGAAAGTATATGACTGTGTCAATTTCAAGTAGTACTACTATCTAAATAGTGGAATAAAGTCACAATACATTCGATAAAATCATAGGAATTCTGTACGACAAATCCTAGCACCTTGTAAGTTTTCTGTCATGTTTCGATGATGGGTTAAATTATGAAACCATTTCGGATGTAGTTCCATTCATCACATAACTGAGCACAAGAGGGATAAGTAAGGAGAAGTATGTAATCGTTGTATATTTTCTTTAATTAAGTCATAGCATACTATCTAGAATTTATTGTGATAATGAAACGACACCACGTTGTAAAAGAAGTTTTAAATCATCAACAAATATAAAAACTAGGGAAAGAGCAGTGCTGACAACTGCGTTTTTAATTTTCTATCATTATCATAAAATGAAGTTGATATAATGACCAAGATTCACCAGTTATTTATCATTATCATAAAATAAAGTCGATCTAAATGACTACCTTGGCTGACACCATATTAAGAAACATAGGCCATGATTCGAAATTTCAAAACCGCATGTATTGTTTACGAGCCTGAAAGTAATTAACAAAAACATTTACTAGAGCAGAAGACATTCTTGCGTCCAACGATTGTATTAGAATATTGTCGACTCGATTAAATATCTGTTTAAAATATAAATAAGATACGTCTACTTTACGGTCTTGATTTAACTCCCCAGCCACATAATCCACACAAATGGAATGAGTGACGGTGGAAGGCTTTGAACGGAAACCGTGCTAGTAGTCCATCAACGAGGCAATCCTCGCTCGATTTGCAAATAGATACGGTGATTGTAAACTGATGAGTGTGGAAAATACATGGATCTGTTTAGATCCATTTTATCACTAGTTTTATATTAATGAATCAAATATGAAGGCATGTAAAATACTTCCGTGCTTACGTTACTAATTTACTAAGATTAGGTTTGTCAATAAAACATCTGAATACCAACGTATAATATTCGATATATTTATATATTATTGCAGTTACATTCTATAGTGTAATTACAAAAATAATGCAAACATGTATATGTGAAATAATTAGTAGCTGTTTTATTTAATATTCTGTTCGACGGTATTCATAAATATATAAATACATTTATGAAAATTTTATAAATATATTTGTATAAATATACAAATATATTTGTATAAATATAAAAATATATTTATACAAAATGTATAAATATACAAATATATATATATATATATATATATATATATTTATACTTCCATACAAAGTATTTTATATTTTCATTTTTGTGTTTTTTTATATGTAATTTTGTATGAGGTTTTTAAGAAACAAATGAAAAAAAATTACAAGCACGGAGGTACTACATTTGGAGACCTCTCTTTAAACGTAGAGAAAAACTTCGTGACTATTCTTTTCTGTGTAAGAGTGCCAAATATCATTAAACGTAATTGAAAAGAAACTAAGAAAATTTAAAAGAAGTAATATTAAATATTATTTTGAATGATATTTTAAGGTTTGAGTAAAAAAATTACATCATATATGTAAAATTAAAGTCCAAAACTTGGAATTTTTAATAGCCATAATGACCTAACCGACGTCACCATAGACATCTAATATTTTAAGTACGAAAACTTAAAAAAACTTAAACCTTTCAAAATTGCATTAAACGTTTATTTAACCCTAAATATTAATTTTAGAAACAATTAAAAATTCATCAAATGATGTTTTATGTGATAAGTTTAAATACCTTGTATCACGGACAACTTTAAATATCTTACATTAGATACTGCTCTTATGTACAGACTATGTATGTAAAATCAGTATGTACAATTAAACTAATATGTGTCGGTTTTTAGGCACCCCTAATAAATTTTAGATGTTAGAGAGGTATACACGTATAAATCAATTCAACCAATTCATATAACGGATTATTAATTTTGCTTTTCTATTTGGGAAGCGGAAATTAGAATCATGTTTTCAAGGTATATTTGTTCAGGATGACGAAAATACAATTAACTTAACAAGTAGTCTAACGGAATGTAGCTAATAGGTTTTCCAAAAGTCCACGTGTAGATCTCATCATCGATGCCACAATCGGAAAACATTTTGTCGATGTAACTCACATTCACAAACGTAAGTAGAAATGATCAAATTACGTATCTTTCGCACAGATGATACTTGTCTAGAGACTAAGGAAAACTCTATCAGGAAATAAAAAAAAACAATCAAATTGAGAACAATAAAAGAGAAAAAAATGTTCACTCATATGTAAGTCTCATTTCCGTGGAAGTTGGTTAAATCTTTCCCTAAATACTATTTAATTCAACTAAATCCAAAAACAATTTACAATAATTTACGATAAGAAGTAGTTTCTTACAGAAAAGTTAACAGGAAATATTTCTATTTCAAACAAAGAGCCACGTGCGAGTACGGTGATTTTTTAAATGGAGAGCAGGTGACGCTTTTCTTCTGCAGTGGATCACGAGAAAGTTTTAAATTGTGCGAATTACGGCACAAAATGAAAGAAGTTTAGCGTCGCTACTTTCTCGAATGTTTTATTGACGATTGGTTGTGCAAATGTTCAGTATATAATTTAGCGTGTGTGTCATGGAGATAAAAGCTAGTAAATGCGTCTAGGGAATTTCATTTCTGTTCCAAATTCCATGAAATTTCATTATTGTTAGAACATTATTCTTGCCAGAAAATAATTAAAACCTAAGCGAATTCTTGAAGTGAAATTATTTATTGCGCGCCTTTGCACGAAAAAATATGCGAGAATAAATTGGAGAAAGATACACTGTTGAGGGTCATGACATACCTCTAGAGATTGGTAGTCTCTGTGCGTATTTAAAATTTATGATCATTTATTTTACATCGAAAGAAATCATAAATAAAACTGAAGTCGTTCAAAATAACGAACACAAGAATTTGGAAATAATGTCTCCGAACTCTAAACTTTTTAACTTATGATAAAGTAGCTGTCCGTTCCAACTATATCCTGGCAAAAATGGATTATGATTCCGTCTCGTTTTATCTGCTTTTGATGTTTTGGTATCACTCCGCAAGATAGTTTGTCACTCCGCAAGATAGAATAGAATGTTCAAAAATTTGCGAAAATTTCCTTTCCCCAAAATCGAAATTTATTGACCTTTTTCTCGGAAACTATAAATGGTACATGGAATATCATTATATCATTATGAAGTTTAAGACCAGATCTAAATGCTATAACTATGAAAACAATGCCGAAAGATGGTATTAGAAATAGTATTTTGTCAAAACCGAATTTAAAATCAATTTGTCTATGTATATAATGAAAATGTGTAATTGGAGTTAATTGTTTGTATATTAAAGTTGCTTACGTAAAAGTGAGTTAGGTGAAGGTGGACATAATAAAAGTAAAAATATAAAAATGTATTATTTGTAATTTTTTCTGCCTGTTTTTAGAATACCCATCACTCAAATAACAACCAGGCTTAACCTAAACTAAACCAAACCCAGTCAAACTCAACCCAATTCAAAATAGTATAAACCAACCACAGCCAACACAGCCCAACTAAACCCAAACCAAGTTTACTCAACCAAACCTAAATTAGTCGAATCTTAGAGTAGCCAACACAACCGAACCGAACTAAACCCAACCCAACCAAACACAAGCCGACCCAAAGCAAACTGAAGTCAATCTAAACCACAAAAAAACAGCTGGATCTGGAGCAAGCGTAACCCAAACTAACCCACTCTCAGTCCAACCCAATCCCACTAAAAATAAGCCAACTAAACTCAATCTAACCCGGTCCAAAAGAACTAAAACAAACCTAACACAATACAGCCCAACCAAACACAACCCAAAACAAAGTCAACCCAATTCAACCCAAACCAAAGCCAACGCTATCCAATCTGACCCATGGCAAACCAAACTCAATCCAACCCATTCTAAAGAAAATCAAACCTAACCGAAAGCAAATATAACCCAAGTCAACTCAAAACAAAACCAACCTAACATATCTCAAAAGAATAATCAAAACCAACCCGACCTAATATTACTAAATCCAAAACAAACCTACCCATTCCAACCTAATATAAAACAGACCAACCCAATCTAATCCAACTTAAAGTAAATCGACCCAATCTCATTCGACCCAAGAAAAACTCAATCCAATTTAGCCTAACCCAACTTAATGAAAACCAAAGTAAACCCAATCCAAACAAAGCATCCCAATCCATCTCAAATCAAACTCAAACACATCTAAACCCAACACAATTAAACTCAGCCCAATCAAATCCAACCTAACCCAACCCGCAAACTCAACCCAACCAAAACTACTTCAACTCAAACAAATGCAACTCAACTGAACTTATCCCAAATGAACTAAATTCAGCCAAGAACCCCACTGACTCCAATCAAACCCAACTCAACCCAAACCAAAGCAAATACAACCACCTCAGCCCAATTCAACCCAAAGTCAACCTGACCTATCCCAATTCAAAGCAAACCCAAATGAAATAAAGTGGTGTTCAAGTTTTTCAATGTGAGTAACGAATTTAAATTCTAATAAAAGTAGACATAGCATATTTTAAAACGACTGTTTTTTTCTTTCATTATAAAAATGTTCAGGCCCAATATCCGCGGCCACGTTGACGACACAGCCAACCTTTTTTTTGGGTAAAAATTATTTACTGTTAGCGATTTTCCAGAAAATGTCAAAATAAGTGTTTCAATCTGAGAGTTTCAATTTTAGGTTTGATTGATTCAAAATTTCCATACGATCTTCTAATCCCATTTTAACAACTTTGGAAACTGAATTTTGGAAAAGTGCAAAAATGAGTTGAGTTCAAAATATTTGAAGCTCGGCGTTTGGATAGTACATTAATTGTAGCCATCTAGAAAATTATTGCCGGATATTCCCAGTTTTAGTTAGTTTGGCGCAAAATGATAACAAGTGAAGAAGTTCTCAATAAATGTATTTTTATAACTAGGTTTCAGTCCGATATGAATGTTTCTCCTTCTTTTTTTAAGCAAAAATAAAATAAAAAATACTTCAGACTGTCTTCTTATTAAATGGAACTAAAAAATCATTTACTTCTTTAAAACTATTCAAGAAAAGAGCGTCGTCCATGTTTCCAAAGAATTCGTAATGCATTTTAAGGAGCATTTGTACTTGTAAAATTAATAACATATTGGAAAACTTTTTGGATTTTCGGTCAGTAAACGTTCTTTAATGTAATAAAATCGTGGATTTATTTGTCCTTCAAATATTTCTGTACAGACTGTAAAGAAAAATTCGTTATGCTGGAATAGAGCTCCCTGCACAGATCCATTGGGTTAATATCATATGGCTGATCACTGACGAGAAGGTCAAACTTAGTAAAATTATTGGCACAATGTTCAATAGTTGAGCAATTCTAAAGGTTCCCAGAATGCAAAAAATTATTGATAAAATACTAATATATAAATACAACTCTAAAATAAATAAATAAAATATACAAATTAATACGTAACGCAGACGACGGACTTTAGGTGGTTAGTAGGCGGCCGATAACTTTAAGGGCTATTATGCGACAAATGAGACCAACTTTCCACCAACTTGCTGCAAAAGTCAAACAGAAAACTCCACTGCTGACTAAAAGTCTACACTTTCCCTTAGCGCGTACTCAGTCGGACGTTTGATTCTTTTCTCCGTTAGCGGGTTCAGATTAGCAAGCGTTTTTCAGACTCTTTGATTTTTTGCAGAATCTATTTTTTGGCATCTGCGCGTTAAAATGTTAAATGTTGTATATTGTGTATTTGCCAAAAATTGTTGAGTGTTTTATTCAAACTTTCACATGCTTCACCTTTCTTCCGGAAAATGTCATATGAAACAAAGATAAAGCAAATATGTAATACTTATATCGATACTGTTTACTTCAAGGAAATAAATAATTAAATTTTAGTTTTTAATAGTATTTGACTCATAGCGCTCCTAGATTTCATTCCGGCCTCTATAATGTATTAATAGAAACTGAAATAAAAGAAAATAAATAAGTAGTTTCGGCCTATAAGATGGTTCATTTAACTAACCGTAATTGGCCAATAAAGCGGCCTTGCAGTATTAAAACAAACTACCTCCAACGACGCACGGAAATACGCTTCAAGAGATGTGACCGCGCGCTCAACATTCCATATTAACGATGTAATTATCATATACCTTTGAACGAAATGTACTTGCAGGAGTTATATACACATTGTTGAGATGAATTTCTTTTGAGATCGTAACACATTTTTGATATCTTGTTCTTGGTTTATGTATACCTCATTAGGAAAAGTGTCAAATACAAATAACAGATTTAAATGTACAATCAACTGTTACTAAATTCATTTTAGTTACATAACTGTATTTTAAGCAAACTGTAAATAATGCTTGTTATTACGCTTGATATTCTTCGAAAACAAAAAAACCTTTTCAAACGTCTTTAAAAATATTATTTTAAAAATAACTGTGAAAATAAAAAAAAATGTGAAAATAATCAAAAATAGTTAAGATTTATAAACAATTATCAGCATCGCTTTACCAAAGAAGTATTTTTTACAAAGAATAAGTTACTTTAATTGTAGTTACAAAAGAAGTACTAAAGGTAGCGAACAAATAATTATTTATATAAATTTCTCATAATAAACTACTTAAAAATTATCAGTCGCTGATTTATATATGCATTATTTATCAAATTTTTACAACTTTAACAAAACTCGATGTTCAGGAACGCTGTATACTCAAGCATTGGGTATGCCTTATACGTGAGTGGTGCAGTTCTGGATAACTGCTATATATTACCATATAATTATAAAAACATGTTTAACTACATAAGCCTGACTTGTACTTGGCTGACTTTTTTTAAATATATTGTTCTAACAGAATACTATTTAGTCACTTGAATTAATCTAGTTTATCAAACACAAGGTGACTTAGCTAACTGTGTTACATTTTATAATACTGAGGGCAATCTTTTGACGAACGCTCTTATTAGTCTTACGTAAATTTTCGTTCTTCGGTTTTAATAATTTCACTCACTGTGCGGTGTTGTATTTACAATTATAGAAGGAATTTAAAGTCAATGTCAGTAACTATAACTGAATTCTTTTTTACTGTATATCTCTTCTATTATATATAATCATATTTTTAAAATAATGAGAATTTAATATATTATTTCAACAATATTCTTAAAAATTGAGATCCACATTAATGTAAAATAATACTAAAAAGGGATGGCAATTTTTTTTCTGATTTTTTTTTTCAAGTCCATTTCAGGTATATGGGACATTCTCAAATAGATAATAAAATTGACTGTGAAGGTAAATTAGATAAACAACATTTTCCACAAGGCAGAAAAAAAATATTCAATCAAATATTACTGAATTGTTTACAACCAGATTACATATATCTAACAATAGACTGGAACATAGCAAATAATAGACTGAAGAAATGAAGTTGGATTCTAACAGACAAAATAAATTTTGATTCATACCATCATCAATCAATTAATAAATAATTCAATGTAGAATCCTCGTATTAATAATTCAATTGAATTTTCTAACTGCAACATGGACCAAATAATTCTCGGAGCACATATAAAATATAATTTCGTAGTTGCATGATACATACGTATTTCTTAGATTATTGTCGTAATTTAGTCAAAATAGTTTCACTTCAAATTTTCTATTATATGATTTTTTTTCAGATGTTCTAAACCCATAATAAAAAAATTTAAGGAAGATATATTTTAGCCGCTTTCAAAAAACCGTGGAATACCAAATTTCACCCAAATTGCTTCTTAGATTTAGTCGTTATGCTGCTGAGTATATATACAAGAACGCCCAGGTAAACACGCATCAGTCGTACGAGTTTGTACTTTGTGCAAAAATTTAATCAGATCATATTTATTTATTGGTCCACAAAAATTGTTGTCCAACAAATTTATCAGTAAAAATTATTTTGTAAAATATCAATAATCAACCTGTAGAAAACAATGTGACGCTAATAAACAATGACGTAGACCACCAGACAAATATTTAAATTATCTCAGAAAAGTAAGGTTTTTCAGCTTTTGAGTTAGGGAATAATTTTTTTACAATATTTTTTTTTGCTTTAACGTTGAGAGGAAATATATATTAAGTAATTCGTTTATTTTAAATTTCACAATTTTTGTACGTGTGTCTGAAGATTCGAGAAATGTTGGCAGTGGAACGATTAAGGTTTTTCATAAAAGATAAGGTTTTCACATCGATAGTTAATCTATGAAGTAAAATTTTGGACAAAGTAAATTGCGTTATTTTTCATCAAAATCGTATAAATAAAAGCTAAGGTATCATCAGGTTTACAATCTGGATTGATTTTAAATGAGCATAAGTCTCCCCGTGGACATCGACTGGACACGCTTTATGTCTGCAAGCCTATAAGCCCGTCATCGCAGCTTCTCTCACTTACGCATCATCTTTTCTCACTGCATCTGCGCTCTATTCTTATAAAAAAAGAAACTTCATGAGTATAGCTTGCACTATGAGGATTCCGTATACATTTTGGCGCACATAAACATTTAGGCGTGCAAATCACATGTACGTACTATTTCTATTTAAGAATTTACAAATAATAATATTATTTCCCACTATGTAAATATATAAATATAAAGTATATATCACAGACAACAAATGTACATTTTAACATAAATAGCTTTTCTCCTAAACATATTCCTTCATCGCAAGTATTATGTTATGATTACTTTTTCGATACAGAAATTTTTGAAAGACTTATTAAAACATATCCAATATAATGGGTTATGCGAATAAAACAAAATTTCACCCCCACTTCACTTGTACAGGAGGTACCAAGTGCAATTTTTATATATAGATTTCAGCTTTACAGCACTAATAGTCTACGAGTAAAATGGATATGATATACAGGTGGACCTAGAACGGATATAAGAAACTATAAAGGTTTCTAGTTTGGTTACGAAACCTCAAAAAGAGCTCCGCTGTCATCGAAATATGATGTATGCATTCATGTTCATCGCACTTTTATTATTTAGGTGATTTAGTGGAAAATGTAGTAGTTATGAATTATTCCATTTGAATATTTTTGGTTGATTTACCTTGATTCATCATTAGTGTTACAATTATTGTATGCTCATATCATTTCTCCATTATTCTAAATATTTTTGTATCTTTTTTATATACCTATCGATTTTGATAACGATATTTAATAATTTTGAAAAAAATTGAATATTGAATATATTTGGCGTCAATTTTGTAGAAATTCATTATTCATAATTAAATGAAACTACATGATGTAGTATTATTTCTACTTTCTTTAAGTTCTTTATCACGATCGAGGTTTCGTACCTAGGTCGGGGTAAGTTTTTTACCACGATCTTTGCTAATAGCCCATTTGAAGATGTTGTAATACAACGAACCCTGGGTGGATGTACTTGCCCCCTCTCTCTGCTGTTTGATGTTTTCATTTTTTGTAGGTTTTTTCAATTGTTATCCTATATACTTGGAAATGTAAAGTAATAAATCTCAATTTTCTCATAATTTCCTATTTTTTGTTTCTTATTACATATTCATGCATGTATGCGTTAAACATTTTCATTGGTAATCACTTTTGCATATAATAGAGCCTAAAAACATTTTTTTTAAATTAAAACTCGGCTGCGACTTTTGTTTAATATTCATACGTGTAACTTTCTATCAGTTTGACGCATAGAGCTTATATACTCCAGAAGTTACAGGATATTATCAGAAAAATAATAAGCCCAGAACTTAGCGAGAGCAATCGTATCTTAAGGTACGGAACCCTAAAAAGTGAATATAATTTTAGTGGTATATAAAATGAAAGGTATGTATGTGTACTTAATTTTCCGTGGTTTTATTTCGTTTATTTATTTATTTTTAGGAGACAAACGTAATCCTTAATGTGACTATTTATATATGTTAAATGTGAAGGTACGAAGAAAAACCCGTTAGCATACAGGGAACAGAATCGCGATACGTAATGTTAATCATGAGTATATACGATGATAAAATAATACGGTTACGTTTTGAAATATTTGTTTACTTTTTAAATAACATTTTATAAAAATGACTGTAATAAAAAAGGGAAAACATGTTATTAATTTATAAAAAATGTACAATGAACTAATTGCAAGTAATGAGTGATCCCCAAGTTATTTTGTTAATATTTAGAATGAAATTCTGAATCATATTGTTGATAAAAATAATACATTTTTTTTTAATAATATTGTTGAGTGAAGATTTAACTATACAAATGAAGAAAGGGGAAAATAAGAATACCAAATAAGAGCATTAAAATGAAAATAAAATAAATGACCGGAAAATAAAGATCGGTTATTATGCATGGAAAATATAAGAAAATTCGACTAAATGCTTTATCTATACCAGTATTTTCTAAAGCATTATTCAAACACTGTTTGGCAAATTATTAAAAAAAATTAGTCTATTACAAATTTAAACTCATTTAACGCCATGAACAGATTTTGAAGAAAATAGGCGATCGCATCTATTGTATATTTACATTTTTGGGACCCGAACTGTTGTCTCATCAATGAAGTTAGATAATGGCAACACTAATTTCTCCGTCAACTTCGGTACAGATGTTATTCTTTTGGAGATTTTAACACAAGAAGAAGAAATTATTTTTTGAGAATGATAAATATACAAACAATGAAGAAAAAAATATATTTTGATAAATTTATTAAGTAATATGTAATGGCCGTTTTCCCGCAAAATATTTATTCAGCTCATTTACCAAGGCAGAATTATTATTTTGCGAATCCGTGTCGAAGTTAACATCTTTCCCATTTACAGCCTTAATAACATTTCAAGTGGTATTTATTTTATAGTTAGATTGATACAATTATTTTCTTGTTTTCTATTTGCAATGGTTTTGAGAATACTTTCTATTTTCTTTACAAACATATTAAAATGTTCGGGAGATCTGCAAACCAACACAGCGATAGCAAATGAAAACCATTTCAGTTTCTTTTTTTGGTGATAAGGTCACCTAGATGGGTTTTTAAATTAAGGTAATTTTTAACCATGAACCACGTCTCGTCCCAAACAAAAAGAGTTCTAATAAAGTCGGTCACAATTTCATAACCATTACCAATAACTTGTTCAGGTTGAAGTCAGTCTTCGTTTGCACCAAAGATATCAATATCATCTTTTTCCAATAAATTTGGGTATTTTTTATGTAAACCTATTACATTTCTATAGATTAACTCAGTTATACTCCTTATAAATTATGTCTGATAAAAGGTCGCGTTATATACAGAAAATGTATTTTTCTCGCCTTCTCTAGAAACCAGCTTCGATTAAATATTTCAATTTTTTTCGGGGAGTTTCCTTCTTTTTAGTTGTTAATTAATTATAATATATATAAGCACTTCTTCCGAGACTGCTTAGGACTTTCTCTTATTCAGTAGGAATTCTAAACAGTGAAATTTTAAGAATATCCAGTTAGGTCAGCTTGTTGAAAAATTACATAATTTATTAGTTATTCTAAATACTTTATCATTTTTTATTTGACATCGATATTCCTTTGCGCATAATAGAGAACATATAATAATATTAAATATTCTAGACAAACAGCTCTTATCAATATTTTATAACCACGATTACAAACACTTAGAATTGATATTGTCTTGATTACTCTTCCCTGTTATTATAGCTACATTACTACTTTCAGTTATTTAGGAAACGCAAAGTAAAGTTGAAATAGTTTAAAGGGTGTACCATCATTTTAGATTAATACATATTAGGACAAATAACATTTATTTGAAACATCGACAAAGCCTACCCGTAACTAATTTTGAACTATCGTCAAATAGTTTCAAAGCTTAAATCTCTTCGTGTCTTATTAAATTTTCAAGCCGCATCACAAGAGTTAATGCCGCAACTACCAATATTGTATTATTGAATTCGTATAGACAAGATAGAGACAGTATTTATTGGGTGTGGTTCGACGTAATTCTTTGAAGTGTTTTTTGGAAATAAGTTTTTAGAGTAATAATAAAGGTAGTTGGTATAACTTTATAGAAATTAGTTACAAAGAAGCCGTTAATTTTTCATATTATCAATGAAAACGTTTATGGTGACATTTTGCATAATAAGGTAATTAAATTATTTGGATGTGTCAATTGACCTACATGTATAAATTGTTTTTTTTGCATTTGTATAGAGTATGAGTTATCAATACGTGAAAAATCCGTTGCTAGTTTCTTTATTATTTAATTAATCCAAACTAGAACAATTGAGAAAGTAAAAAAATACGTAGTAATATATTTTTATTTCACTACTTCTACAAGTGGCGACATTGGCTAAGCAGTAAAGTACAGCATTCTAAATTCAGAAGTACGGGGGTCGAATCGGTATTTTTTTGTCGCTATATAATTATTCACGCACTTGCTAGTAGTATCTATTTCATTTTTCTCCAAAAAAATAAACGATCTTACAAAGAAAGATAATATTATTTTGTTATATATAAACTGTTTATTCCTTACCTATCGGGGAAAAAGTTACCACATTTTTATATAATATTTATTTATGAAAACGCTTAATACAAACAAATATACATTTAAATATTACAATTTTGGTAAATAGTATTATCGTACATAATTTTTACATATATTGTTCTGACGTAGCTTCAAGGCTTAAGTTTGTTAATTTAAAAATACTTCTAGGTTTGGATTTTGACATAGAAATAAAGTAATAACAAGTAACCTGAAATAATTGAGAATATATTGAATCATATTATTTTGTAGATTTTCATGTTGCCTTTGATATTCACAAACGTTATTTCAATGGGACTATAATGGTTCCAAAGTTTGACTCAAAAATGCACCTAGCATGAATGGAATCTCTTCACTTAAATCGTTGTTGTCCATTACTCTCAGGTTCAACACAAATATTATATATCTTACGTTCACTTAAGTATAATACAATTAACATTATAAGTATAATACAATTAGTTTTCATACCCAATTAAAAAAAGAAAAACAAACAAACTAATCTTTACTTTTAGCAAATTTGTACATGATTATTATAAACGGTGTATTAATGTCAAAACGAATGCATATTTTGACTGACATAGAATAATTAAATATTATATAAATATATTCTAAACGTATACGTGTATGTGTATATGTTTGATGTGTTTAATATTGGAATATATTGACGAAAAGTTAGCACAAGATGTATTATTTGTTTTGAACTCTGAAATTACTATACAAATATTTTGGCGCGATTTAATGTTTAACCTAAGCTAGATTAAATGTTATTAATCTGTATATAATGGGTTCTGTATTAAAGCCATTATCCGCCTGTTTGCATATTAGAGCCTTTTTTTACAATAGAGTAGCAAATAAAAGTTCTCAAAGAGATTAATAAATTCTGAGATCGATTAGTCGTAAGTTCTCAAAGAATTGAAGGACGTTATACATAGAAGCGAATTTCGAAGGATGAGAATGTGCGTAATTACTAAATATTTAATTAGTATTCCTCACTTGAAGTTAAGCGGTTATGATTATATTACCAACGAAATTATTTATCATCTATTTTAGTTTATTCGCTTTAAGGGGTTAGGCAATGGTAGCGTAAGAAGAAAGTAGCCTATCTTTGGTAGAAATTCATGAATATATGAACTCTAAGAGAGAAAATTCAGTAGAACCACTTTTCAATAGGACCTCCCATTTTTAAGCGGTCACATGGACAAACAATTTCGTCCATAATTTAGAATCAAGAATAAAAAAATTTTAAAATGTTTTCTAAAACGACGCATATATGACGTTATGGGACAAAAAAAGGCAAAAAAAAGGTTTGTATTTGAAAATTTTGTAGTTCTGTGTAAAACATTATATTAACCCTGTGATTGAAATTTCAAGAGAATCAGTAAAGATTTGACCGATTTTCCTTTCGTCCGATTCTAAAAAACTCCGTTTCGAGAAAAGCCCGTTTAAACCGCTCTTTTGTGGAAGATCCTTTTTGAGGTTTGCTTTAATTCATTAAATAAATTAGTCATTAATTATATGTTATATGCTGTTTAAAAAAATTGAATTCTTTGAAAATTTATTACGATTTTGTGTATTTGTGTTTTGTGTGTTTTTGTGTGTTTTTGTGTATATTTAAGTAATATATGCCTGGGAACATTTCTTTATAAGCTTTCGTTCAAATCATGCTTCCAAGTTATTTCATGAAACATACATTTATAATAATAATTTATTTTATGTTTCGTCCCATGAACAAAATTACTGAAAAAATAAAAAATTATAATTGAGTGTGAAATTACACTAGCTCTTAGCCAATTATATGAGACCCTTGTCAGAAAATTTTCCAATGACGTATAATTTTCTCTTTAATTGAGTGGAAAGAAATGCTTTACATTCGCGCATAGAGTTCCCGTCATATTTTATAATAGTTTGATTTAAAGTAGTTTATGCATGTAGTCATAAATGAAGTTCTTCAATTTATTTCACGAAATATGAAAATTTTTTACAATGAATAAAAGCCGAAAAAAGGTTTTAAAGAATTGGTCTCTTATTTCTAAAAACTTAACTATACGAGTTAAAAACATTTCAGAGGAAAATGGAAACCCGCATATTACTGGAGATATTATGTATCACATTAAGATCCCTGAACTTAGGACGGTGGGAAGGGGGAAAAATCAAGTTTATTTTTGTATCTTTTTGTGAGAAACCCATCAAATTATCGATTAGATTTCTTTAAGTCTTGTAACTAAAATAGTCTAACCACTAATCAAAGAGTTTCAAAAAATAACTCACAGAGACCAGTTATTTTAGACACTATAAAAAAAATTTAAAATGGAATTTCTTTCAACTTTTCAGATTTTTCTTATTTGTATCTATTAAATGAATCGCAGGAAAGCTATTTCATTGATGTATTCTCAAATTTATTATTTACCTAGCTGTGAGAGAGAAAAATCTGCAAAAAAGCTCATTAGGCGTAGACTGCAATGATGGATAACAGGTAATACAGAAGTTTCTGCGTTATTTAGAGGCGTGGAGAAGCAAGCAATTCTACTTCATGTTTTTAATCCATACCTTCCTGCTATTTTAATCTTTTTTTATGTCAAACAAATGATTGTTCTAAACAGGAAGCGTTCTGGAATACATACATATCTTCCTAATATTTCCATATAATTTTTACTAGTCATGTTGTCCCAACGAATTTCCAATTTAAAACTATTTTTCAAAAATATGCAAAAAGAAATAAACGACATGTTTTAGCCCTATAGTATATCATGATTCTATAATCCTCTAAATGGAGGATATAGTGTGTAAAAAACCTTCTGACGATTTTGATAAATATTTTATTTAAAAGATGACAGATTCGTGAGCAGATAATAAGTTGTAAAACTGAATCGTCTCCATAAAAACTTTTAATATGTAAATGATTCTTATTATAATTTTTTTGGTATATTCATTCTGAAGTTATACTATTAGGTTATATCTGTATTTAATTAAAGCGTAAGATAAGTAACAAAACTATTCAGAATATCGTCAATAATTAAGTTAAACAGAAAAGTGCATAAATTATTAAAGACAACCTTTAAAATGCAACAATTTTAAAATTCAGAATTATTTTTCCGTCAGAGAGACTGACTAAATCAAAACATATTCACCCATAATCCATCAAACATCTTATTAGAACATAATTTACGAAGAATTTCTTTGTAAATTATTACATTTGACTGTACATTTTAGTGAATTAATTAACCAAAATCTCACTAATTAATTAATATTTATTTTTCTCATTTGGCTTAAACATGTATTTTATCTAAATTAGATGCGTAAATATCGTCATGTAACAAAAATTCTAAATAAAGTTTCTGCTAGACTTTTATGGAAAGGAATTTACGAAATTAGATTATAGAAACCAATTAATTTTCTACTAGAAATTAACTAGATAGCGCTGTAATATTTTGGATAAATAATTTTGATGAATTTTTTTCGCAAATCAAAGTGTTAATATAAAATGGGTTTTTGAAACAAAATATTTGTATCTCCCACACTGTTTTTAACAATAAAAAAAATATAGGTAACCAAAAACCATATGTCATTTACCTTTCCGGCTGGTAATTGACATCAGCTTTACTATATATAAAAAGCTATTTATTTAAAATATAGTCATCGCCTCGTTTTACCCGGGCAAAACTGGAAGGATCTAGTTATCAATAAAAACAGAAAACAACATAAAATGTCACTACTTACCATAAAGGAAATCACAGGAATACCTATTAATTTAAAATAATTAGAGAATACAATTTTCGCTTTACAGTAACCAATTAAGATGCTTACTTATTAAAATGCTAATTTCCAAACTCAAATAAATAGTACGTTCTCCAAGCTAAAATAAAAATCTACGCAGTCTTATTTAAAGAGCCACCCATATATTTTAAATTTACCATATTAACGGTTTCAATTATTAGTATCCTGAATACACACGTAATTCCAATGTTTTAAATAGACGTAAGATTTTAAAGTACCTCATTAACAAATTCAAAACCCTTTCATTCAACTTAGGTTCAAATAAATCTTACTTCCTATTTTTAAAATCGTTTTATCTGAACCGAGATCTTCCGAATCTTTGATTAGTACGTCCAAATAGCAACTGAAAAAGTCTTTTTCTCTTTACATGTAATTTTTATGCAGTCATGTCCTCGTTTTGTTTCAATTTAAGTCATCACTTGTATTATAATTTCATGTTTTATGTCGATTTACTTAAATTCAGTTTACTCATTATTCAAAAAGAGAATGAAACTTTTATTATGCAAGCTAATCATTCTATCTTTTTTAATGTATATTTTAGAAATATGTACTTGCTCTATTTTGAAATTATTTTTGCATCGCAAAGTATATTGACTTAGCAAAAATTGAGAGAAAGTAAGGTACTATATAGAATTTAAAAAATATACTGGCATTCCGAGGAAGATTGAAATAAACGATACGTGAAATGATACAGATTTATAAGACAAATTTATTAAAATACAAAAAAAGAACTATTGTAGAAAATTTTGTGGTGTTCCATTAACTCTAAATAGCCCTCGTTTCATTTTTTTACGAATAAAAAAAAATATTAAAGAATATAGGGTTGTTTGAAGATATCTATAATTCGGCTTTCCCACAATAAAATTCAAAATTGCAATTTTTCTTCGTAATTTTTATTAAATTTAATTTTTCATAATTATTTTAGCAAACAATTAAATGTTTAGCGAAACAGTAAATATGTGATAAATTACCAAGTAGGTTACATTTTTGTTTTATAAAAAAGAGGCCAATGGTCTGATATATGGACATATATTATGTTCTTGTACAAGTAATTATGAATATAGAAGGATTGCATAAATGTACAAAATCAATAACAAAAAAACATAAAACGGTTAAATAAAATTACTGGGATTTAATTATTATCAGCCAAACAAAGTGTTCTTGACAGAATTCAAAATGTAGATATTCAACGAAAATGTATACCGAAGAAAATGTGACTGAATGTAAAGAATTTTGTAACTGTTTATAAAGTTTGGTCATGTTATATTATGAATCATGGAATGTCCACAAAATTTTGTAATAAAATAAAAAGTGAAAGAAAGAAAAAAGAATGGATAACATTGAGAAAAAATTTAAAACATTAGACCCCACAAAGTCACTGTAATAGAAAATCACATATAAGAATTGGCGGAAAGGTTATTACAATGTTTATTACAATATCAAAGCACTGTTTCATCTTGTTTCTTGTCTTGATTACATGAGAGGTAGCTTGATTGGATAAATAGTTTTGTCATTCTTCTATCTGACTTTCATTTAACCCCTCGAGCGCGCAGACCACATTTACGTAACAGCGGCGCTTGCACTATGACTTTGTACGAAGTTGTCGATGGGCTAAATGAGCAAAGATGTCTTTGCTAATATCCCACCTGAAGATGTTGTAATACAACGAAACCTAGGTAATGGTAAAGAAATTAAAGAAAGTAGAAATAATACTACATCACGTAGTTTCATTTAATTGTGAATATTATAAATTGTTTACCATCTTGTCTAAGAACTAAAGTTCAGTTAGTCGAAAATAGTTTAACTTACCTTTGCGAATACTTGAACACGTCAATAACGCTATCCATATATTTTTAAATCAAAGGAAAATTTTCACCTCAGTGGTTACGTCAACAAACAAAATCTTATTTCTACCTGGGAACAGTTCTCAAAAAAAGCATCAAAGTCTTCTCCGCAGCCTAAAACTTGTTATGATGGCTAAAGTATCAGTAAGAGGCAGTATCATATCATATTCCTCTAAGGTGTGTAACTACGGTGGAAACCGAGAATTATTGCAAGCTGCTGAACAAGTTGACGACTTCAGTCTTTTAGAAATTTGAAGAACATAGTTCTAGGAATATTTCATTAGCAAACAGTTATAATATTTCCGAAACCATTATTTTCGTTACGTTACGTTACATGTAGAACTAAATGCTCTACACTAGAAAAATTGCATAAAATCCCAATCAAAAAACTACTCATAATACAACAAATATGTGAACGGAGAACTTTCGGTATAACTTTTAATATGGCTTTTCTTTTCAACTTTTTACGGCGAACTTTCCCGTAATTTGAAAAATTAAGTCTTTCTCCCCGATATATGAGCCTAAATTGCTTTTCCAAAGTTAATTTATAGTATGAGTTCACAATAGTTAGTGGATAAAGAAAATTTTTGTAAATCTGACACAAATATCTCCTTTAAGATAATTATTACTTTATACCATTTTCCAATTGAAAATTAGTAAAAAAAGGGAATTTTATAATTCTACCTTGTCCATGCTTCGGTTCGCGCATTGTACACAGCCTCAAATTTATACAGTTTTTAATGCAAATAATTTTTTTATGTAAGTTGTTCTTTTGATATATGTCGTTTTTTAAGGTGCATGAAATATTGCAAGTACCAGAAATGCTTAATATTTTATGTCTGAATTAGTATGTGGCGAAACATTCATTTTCCTCTAATATTTTGAAATTAGGAGCGGCTTTAATTTTTAATTGGAATGTGATAAATTTTATCAAATTTAAAATTAAGGCGATTGCTTCTCACTCTCTTCTAACTTTTCTACTATGAAATTGAAAAAAAAAGTCTAGATACTAGAGTTTTATGCAGCGCGCTAATTAATGTATTTATTTCTTTTTGCATGTTATAATTCCAGCCAACGCCGTTAAAAGGAGTTTATTCGTTTATTCTGATACAATGAAAACTAAAAATTTTATGTCCGAAAGTGATTTCAATAAGTCTCCAAATTTTTTGAAACTAATACTGGAAAGGGAAAAAACTATAAATAACATTATTTTACCGAACAGTTCTATGATGTGAGTTAATATTTTTTTCCTCGCCTAATGATTTATTTCACATTTGATTGTTATGTATAAAATTATTTTTATTATTTTTAAGTCTTTCTTTTCCCAGATGCATCGGAGAAATTATTCCTCACGTAACTTTATTATGTTTAAAAGTTAGAAGCTCAGTAGATATCTCAGTCCCACACACGCACACACAAACACACACACACACACACACGCGCACACACACACACACACACACACACACACACACATATATATATATATATATATGTACACACACATGTATATATTATGTGTATATATATATATATATATATATTATGTATACAATTTTTTACTCAGCACAGAACCGAACATTAATGTAACAAAGAACATATAAATTTTTCATACAGCTTATTCTGTGCACCAAACGCACCAAACTTAAAAAGAAATAGTAAGGAACCATTATGACAATTATCAACCGTTTTTCAAAACACAGTTGAAAAGTTGACAACATTCAGCGCTGAAGCTTTAAGGGAATTACATAAATGATATTGGATTTAAATCGATATCAAATAATGATTATATTATTTTATAAATTTCGTCTGGGTCACGACGCAAAGACTGCCACAAATAATGTATGTCATACGATGGGCGAATTCACGGTGTCTTACGCGGCAGCAAAGATTCGGTTCAAAAAGTTCAAGAATGAGGACTACCACCTTAAGGGCGAACACTGTACCGGACGTCCTGTTTAATTGGACGTTCAACGATTACGACGCCTAATTGAGGCAGATCCTCGACTAACGACTTGTCAATTGGCAGATGAGCTACCCTGCAGTCATAGCACCATAAAAAAAACATTTACATAAATTGGGAAAAGTTTCAAAATACGGTGTGTGGATACCCCACCGAGTTGTCATCATATCACTTTCAGTTCATGGTTGATACTTGTCAACAGAAATTGACATTGATCAGAGTGCACTATCAGTATGTATGTAAGGGTGCGTGCATCCGTGCGTGCGTGCGTGTGTGCGAACATGCGTGTGCGTTTTCTAGGTATAAAAATATACCTAGAAAAAATACTCCTACGTATCGCAAAGTTGGTAAAGAATACTCAAAATATAAAAGTTTTGAATTTTTTTGATAATTTGAATTGTCAACAATTTACAAAACTGGAACTAACGCGTTTTATATAACTAAATTAAATTATCATTCTTTTAATATTACCATGTACGAAAATAGTATTCTAATGTAAAAAATAATTTTTTTCTTCGTTCTTTTATTTATTTTTAATACTTGTCACTAACTCTTTGGGTATAATTTATGGTATATATTAGGATTAGGTTCATGCATTTTCTTTATTATGCATAGTCTCAAAACCAAATGTTCGTTATGTTTCTGCAATATCTAACAAACATTTTTAGCAATACATTGTCGATTCAATATCCGATAATTATCATAAGTAACTGATATTTTGTTATCTGCAAGACACGCTTATTTCACTAAAAAAGTAATCGGAATACTGGCAATGTATTAATACAGCGTTAGTAATAAGCGCGTTTGTAACAATAGGTTAAGAGAGTGTATTATCACGAAAGAAAGCTTAAGTGAAATTTAGATACATTTTTTATAAATACAAAGTTAAATTATAAATATAAAATTATAATAATAGATGAGCATTTTAAAAGTGACACTTTTACGTAGAATATTTCATTATTTACCAAGTTGCACTGCAAAAATTACTTTATACTCTTTGTACCCTGTATATCTCTGAAACGGTAAGTATGTTCAGAATTATATCTCAGCTCAGCGTATTTTTACTTATTAAAATCTCATCATATGCTATTGTACAGATTACAATTGAAGAAAAAAATTGTCGCCGAAAAACAGTCATTCTTAGGGTCACTCTTACGCTGATCACGAAACTAACTAAGTAGAATCCATCTAAGACGTTCTCCCTTAATACACCAGTATGGTAATGACATCGTTCCATTGAAAGGGGGTCGAACTTTCCTAATAAAAGATTCCCATACACAATGACAACAACTAGGTTTTTATGTTATTGCCCTGTCAACTTTATAGCCTTATCGTTAAGTCTATACAACTTAAATAATTATACAGTAATAAATGCAAACTGTAATTTTATTAATAGCGCCTAATTATTTATATATATTTATATAACAATTATATATATTTTATTTTAATTCATTGCGTCATGAGTTACATAGGTAGAAAAATTTAAAAATGATTGAAGGTATAACATTATTCGCTAAGGTACAATTGTTTAAAATGACGAATCAAAATATTCGGTGATTTTTTAATTGTGATCATCAGTATCATTTTTTTATATCTAACCCTTGAAATGAAAAACTAAAATATAAAAGTGCAATGCAAAATCATAAAATTGAAGATAACAAGAAAAAGTGTCGGCCTGTTGAAGCCCCGGTACGATAGATCATTGATTACAAATCTTAATATCGCCATCAACTTTACAAACGAAGTAGATTAAGTAAGTGACTGCTTACTTAATCTCCTTCGTTTGAAATTATTTTATTAGGCAAAGCTAATAAAATGATTTCCACCATTTTCATTATTTTTGTAGTATAATTAATATCGGTTATTTTCAGTGCGGTTATTATTAGAATAATTTGTTGAAAATCTCAAGTTTCCCAAACAATAACATATATCTACAATAAAATATGTATATGAAGTATGAATCGTGTTGCTAATATTCTATTTAATTCCAGGATGTTTGCAAATTTATTACATGGTTAAAGTGAAAATTTGTAGACAAAATGATGACGAGAAAAGTTCATATAGTGTCGGGTGCAAGAATTAAAATGACAATCTTATATAAAGAAAATGTCAGACTATGATCTTTATTTGAACCGTCAATCAAACATATAAGAAATCTCGTATTTTTTATGTAGTCATGTTATTTTTCATAATATTTTGTAAATGCTACTTCTACGAAACTCTCAGCTTCGACAAGATGAAATAAAGTGCAGTTTATGTCTCGTCGTGCTCCACTTAAACCTGCATTAAATTTCGATTTTCAATCTCTACACATTTTACGTTTAATCAGTTTCAAAACATCTACATTTATTTACAGATTAAACTATATTATCCTGGGCTCCGATCTTTGCTATTTTTTTGTCATTAAATCGTAGTATTCAACTTCCTTGAAGTCGCTACTTAAATTACTAGAATTATCATTATCACTGCGACGTGTTATTATAAATGATCAATGCGACAGTGTGTGATGTGAAAAGGTTGTTAATGAGAATTAAACGGAAATTTACATGCATTTTTGCAGAAAATATTATCCTTACGTATTTAATTTCATAAACTACAATAAAATTATTGTCTTAAGTCAACAGAGTTTGATAATGTATTAATCACATTTGTTTCCATATGAAAACTAATTATATTTCATACAGTTGCATTTCACAAAGTTTTCATACAGTTTCAAAAAAAATAAATAATGGAATGAATAGACGAAAATTTTAAGTGAATAATTGTCAATTATTTGAACAAACTGAGATATTAAATAAGTATTGAGTCTAAATAATTCTTGAAGGTTATCAAAAAAATACTCTCTCCAAATAGTTCAATGATATTTTCTCTTATGGAAACTGCATTAAAAAGTTGGTTCAAACTCATTAAAGCTCGATATTTTCCTATAATGAACTTCGTAGGTAATATTGCTTTGATCAAGAGCCAAAGAGATGCCACCCCCGACGGCGAGCGTTGTCGACAGCTGTCGTTTAAGTAGATAGTTTCATATCGACGGTATCACGTTGCGAGGTATAGTCAAAGATGTGTTGCCATTAATTTCGCAATAATATTTTGCAAATAATTGAAGATTTGGAAAGGAGGGAAGGAAATGTATTATCACAGAAATTATTACTCGATTAATTATTTAAGTCAGTTAATTATTTAAGTCCGGATTCTACCTAACACCTAAAATAATTTTCGACCCAAATGTTTCAAATATTCTGAAATTTCAATTGAAAAAGGAAAATGAAAAAAACTAGTAGCTGAGTAAATTAAGGTTTATAATGTTTTCAATTGTTAAAAGTGAAATATTTCAGTCTTTTGTGGAATCAAAGTGTCAATTTTATTAATGAATATGATGCAACAGTAGATGAAAAAATTCGTAGAAAAGCGCGATTGAAGCAGATGCGTCAAATATAAGTGAGATAATAAATAGTAAATATCAAAGAAATTGAAGACATTACAAGATAAAGCTTACTTTTGCATCATTACTACCATTAAATAAATAAATATATTGAATATATTTTAGGCGTTAATTTTGTAGAAATTCATTATACACAATTAACTGACCTAATGAACCCAAAGACCATTGCTAATAACCTACCTGAAGATGTTGTAATACAACGAAACCTAGGTCGTGGTAAAGAACTTAAAGAAAGTAGAAATAATACTACATCACATAGTTTCATTTAATTGTGAATAAATAAATATGATTTATTTCATCGCATCTATCTTGTACATAATAACGAAAAGACTTAACAAATACACTGTCATCAACTTAGCACCTTCTTTCACAATACTGAAACATTTATATAACCTTTTCCATCATTAATTACGAACCGATTTCATTTTGTAACTAATTTATTGCTAACGAATTGTGTATTCTCTTATGGAAATGAGTGTATTCAACACAGACTTTGAAATTGCTTTCTCAAAACAGCTTCGATGAATTTTATCTAGCTTCTAATAATTTGCGGCCGCCTGTGGTCTGCGCTGTAATATTATTAGGGATGGACAAGTAAATTTAAATACATATTTTGACAGTTTAATAACAAATGGGAAGCTTTTAACTTCAAAGTATTTTTGACCAAATTATTAACTTCGTCAAAAATACGAATTATGCTTTTGACATTGTGAGTTTACCTTTAAATAAACTTTTCGTTACTTTATTATATTGTAGATAATGTACTGATATTGTATATATTGTTATCACGAGCAAAGCAAGTCTTTACATTAAAAAATAATTTTCGTATTTTTGTGGTACATTTTTTACGGAAACTACTCTATATCGAGACACGAAAGTCAACAGAGCAATTAACGACAACATCCTGAAGTGCCTTCAAATACAGTTGCGGTAACATTTTAATTATTAGAGAAAAAATTAAAAATATATTTGTATGTATAAACTGATATACGCATAGAACTCTACAAATTTTGATGTATAATTTACCAACACACATTTTAGCTTGCTCTGAGCATTGCAAGTATGATAACACATATTCACACCAACTTTATCTATTTTTATATTGTTCTTATTTTTATTTCGTGAATATAAAGTGCACTCATTTATTTTTCATATCTATTCAATGGTACAATTTTATAATATTATATTAATACATATCTTTGGTGTTAAACAGGTTTCTTTTACCGCTCTCACTAAGCAACACATCCATTCATCCTTTGCATTACACGTATTCTTCTCGTTACCTCTGGTAGACGATACATCCATCCATGTTTAGTGTTACACAAATTCCTCAGTAAACGACACGTCTATCCATCTTTTATGTTAAATAGGTTCCAGTCATCGCCCACAGTAAGCGACACATTCATTCAAACTTGATATTGTATTTATTACGCGCACCACGTTGAAAAAAGAAACATGGATTGACTTTTGCTTTTACAGAAATTTTGCTCACCACCCTCAAAAAAAGATATATCCATCCATCCATTATTTTACAGAAGTTTCTCTCACTTTCCTTACGAAAAACACATCCATTCATACTTGTAATTATATTTATTCTGCTTACCACTCTCGATAAGCAACACATCCATTCATCTTTGATGTTACACAAGTTCCCCTCGCTTCACTCGCTAACCAACACATCCATCTGTTTTTTTCTTTTATACTGTTTCTTGATATTATATTTTTCTTACACTTATCGGAATAAACAATACAATTCCTAGTTTTACACGGCTTCTGCTCACTGCCCAGTAAAACAACACAACCAACCATTATTGTTTTTAATTAGGTTTTGCATGACGCTTCTGTCAACAACAAATTCGAATCTACATCGACCTGTTCTATAAACACGCATTTTCACGTCTATTCATTCAATACACTTTCTTCAACGATTGATAGCGCTGAATGGACAAAAGTAATAAAACATCATTATCGATTAATAAAAATTTAATTAAACCGTATTATGAGGGTTGTCGGGGCCAATATATTTATTTAAAATTCAATTTCACAAACATGTGACAAAACTTTCACTGTTTGTATAATCTTATGATTCATTGCATAATAAGCAAGCTTTTTTTCATTTATTGAATCTATTTGCCGTCAATTTTATAGAAATTCATTATTCGCAATTAAATAAAACTACGTGATGTAGTATTATTTCTACTTTCTTTATTTCTACTTTCTTTAATTTCTTTACCACGACCTAGGTATCGTTGTATTACAACATCTTCAGGTGGGCTATTAGCAAAGACTTTTATTCATTGACATAGATCACCAACTATTTAAGGAGTTTTAAGCGCGAGTATTATTGAAGCTAATGATAATGTCATGAAAATTATTTTGAGAATAGCAATATTATTTTTATCAACTTATAAGCAAGTAAATATATGCGGGTGCGGTGTTCGTTCGAGAAATTGCTGCAGCGTGAAATCGATATTGACGGCGAGCTCATTCCGAAGTTGAAACTATATTCGATTTAAATCAAAATTGTTGCTGTAAATTGCCTTCAAGCAATATCGAAAGCCCATGTACAACTTTTGCAACTTGTGAAATGTTACGACAAATTTAAAACGTGCGAAATTCCCCCACCTCTGGTAGCTAACCAAAAAGCTATTTTTAATAAAAGTATGATATTACGTTTACTATTTATAATATACCTTACAAGAGAAAGTCAGTTATGCTAAAGTGGTAAACTTTTCTGTACTTTATAGATGCAATAAGGTTATATGAGTAATTCAATTCCTTCCAATTATGTAATATTATGAAATATTTTGATAGCAATGGGTATATTATTATAGATACCAATACATATATCATCATTAATGCTGATAAGATAGGCAAAAGTCAAAAACAAGATTAATATCTAATTTTAATTCAGATAAAGGTCAATGATGCAGCACGTTGTTTTATACAAATTAATAATTTATTTAGAATATATTGATTTATGGACATATCACATGGCTATAATTTATCACTAAGTTTTATATAAACTAATAATTAAATACAAAAGTGAAGTAGATAGGAAAAAAACAATCAAATGTTCAATTTATCACAGACAAGAATGATCCTCCATATTTTCTCAAATGTTTTCTCCTTGTATAAAATGTGTTCATATTTGTTAGCTGCGTGTTAGTAAAAAAAGATATTACCGCAAAAGGGGAAAAGTAAAACTTTTAAAATGAATTACAAATTAAAATAAATTTGTATGCATTAATGAAATTAATCATTTTAATTTAACTTTTGAATAAAGCAGTATATATGTATTCAGTAAACATTAACTTTTGCTTGTATCTTCAAGGTTTCATAAATACTTATATAATGAAATATACTTAAAATGATACTGTGTAAAACACTGTAAAAATAATATCATTCCTTATGAAGTAGAAACTCGTACCTATATTTACGAGATGTAAATTACGTGTAAAATTTCAATTAACACTAGACTATTAATATAACATTATTTTTATAACTGAACATGCAAGAAAATTGTATTCTGCGTTCGCGATTTTCCTATTTCCAGCTTTTAAATACTTTTTCTATTTGCATATTCTATTTTAAAATCAATTTAACGAAAAAAATTGTATTTCCACCTGTCTGTTGGTTTATCTGTATAAATGGATTTAACTAGAAACTACTGAAGTTGTCATTTTACATAAGTTATAGATAATAACCCTGGGATCAGTTACCTTGGGGTCAACTTAGCTTTTGTTTCATCGTGATATCGCAAATAGTTCGGAAGTGAAGATAATGATACGTAGATAGTTGCGTAGAAAATTAAAAATAACTTCCGCTACATGGATGGTGGGTAGCGGAAGCTTCTAGTTATATGTTGCGGGCAGACGCTTGGTGTAACGGGGGAATTGAGAGCGCAAGTCGAGCCACGCGGGAATTGTTTGTGTCTAATGTAAGAGCATAAAATGGACGCACTAAAACACTACTTTTGTGTTTCGGAATTCCATGCGAACTGAGTCGAAAGGCTTCGCCAGTATCGATTGCAATAAATTATAATGGTATGAATCGCTCTAAGTTATTAATTTGGCATTTTGCAATCGTTCATGAAATAGCTGTCATTAAAAACGCATTTAATATTTGTCTTACATCGCCTTCTCCCGTCACGATAGTTATTTTGTCATCGATCGACCCTTTAGAAGTTTTCGGGATCTTTCCGTGTACCTACTTTTATCGTGATGTTAAAGATAAGAATGGCTTCTTGGAAAATAATTACTTAGTGATCAATTCATATTGCAATATCACCATCATAAATAATAATGAACAAATATAATGGAATGACATTTTGTTATAAAAACTAAAATTAAGAAAAAACAATCCAAAAAACTATCTTCTTTTACATTTTCTTAACCAAGGTAAATTATGTGGGAATAATTAAAATTAATCAAATATAAATTTATTTCGATGTCAATTTATGCAATTCCATCCGTTTTTGCTTTAGGAATTGCATAATATTTATAAAAAATGACGAACTAAAAATCTAAATCACAGTTTTCTAAAACACAAACTACTTCCAGAAACTGCGTTTTACAGTTCATGATTTATTTTAGAAAAGTCTTTTATTAAATATAATCAAAATAAGAACCTCATTTTTAACCAGGTTTTTTAAAAAAGTTTTGCAAAACCGAAAGAAAAATAGAAAAACCAAGTAAAAAAGATAAAAATAAAAGAGTGATATTTATAATGATAATATAAAATAAATGAGTCATTTACCGTTAGACGAACGTCTTTCTGTAAAACTACAGCATCCGATCCAAAGCTCAATAAGGCCTAGCTTTAAGATATTTTTGAATGCTGGAAATATTCAAACCATATTTAGAAGATAGTCTAAGGATGAAGAAGATTCAATGTGGTTAAATCTACCATAGTAAATGTTTGAGGTTCTAGCCATACTTTCCTGAAACTTTAATTTCTTGTTTCCAATTCAGTCTTGCACAATATAAAGATGACAATCGTACTTCTTATTTTCTATGCAATCACATCATATGAAAATTTGCCAAAAACTTTTTCCATTCATACCGGCCTTTTCTCACTGCATTCCACTTCTGGTAAAAACTTTTCAATTCATAATTGCTCAGCAGTTTCTTAATTTTATTTTTCATTACTATACCGCCTCCAATTTGTTTTAAAAAATGTTTCGAAAAATCTACCTTCTTATTAAGGAATAAATGTAAATTTATGTGACATTTACAATTCAACGTCGACCGTATTAAATTCCTCGTCCATCTCCGAAGTTCTACCTGCATGTTGACGAAATCTTTAAGAGCACAACTCATTTCTTACAGCGCAACTCATTCCCTGCAACGCATCTCTCTCCTCCCAGTGCTATTGAACGCTCTAGCCAAAGCACCCTGGTGAATTATCTATAGTTGCAACCGTAACATATCGAGGATGTCTCTCTTTTCCACTCTCAAAAGCATTATATTCTTTAAAATAATGTCAGGAAATCTTCTTGGTTTGGCTAATTTTCACTAAAACATCAGGTGAGAAAAATATACTTTATTGCTTATGCTATATATTTCAATAAAAATTCAAAATAGAAATCAATTTAAAAGAAAAACTACACAAATGATATCTGCTCTATTATTAAAAACTAATAATTTAAAAAAAATCTTTCTTAAGAAAAACTAGTAAATATCTCTAAAATAAAGTAACTAATAATGGCATACCAGTGCACATATACAAAACTCAGTACAAAACAACACACACATACACACGCACGCGCACGCACACTCGTACACAGGCTCACACACACACACACACACACGCACACTCACGCACGCACACACGTACACACGCGCGCACACACACACACACACACACACACACACTCACGCACACTCACGCACACTCACGCACGCACACTCACGCACGCACACATACACTCACATACGCACACATACACTCACATACGCACACACACTAGTACGCACACGCGCAGAGGAGCATACATGCATACACTCACACAAGCACACACGCGCACAAGCGCACATGCGCACTCACATAATGTACTTTATTGTACATATTAAATTTACGCAAATTATATCTACTCTATTATTAAAAACTAAAATTATTAAAAAAAAAAGTCTTACTTAAGAAAAAGCTAGTAAATATCTGTAAAATAAAGTAATTAATAATGGCAATCCAGTGCACATATACAAAACGCATTACAAAACATACACACATATACACACGCACGCATACGCACACGCACACGCACGTGCACACGCCTACACACGCACGCACACACACACACACACACACAAACACACACGCTCGTACGCACACGCGCAGACAGGAACACACGCACTTGCATATATATGTATATGTATATGTATATATATATATATATATATATATATATATATATACATATCGAGCTACGCAGAGGGCTGTTTGAGTTATGAGCGCCGTTATAAATAATATTTGGAACAAGTGCTAGACATGTTCTTGGAATTAATTCACCATCTGAGATCAAACATTCTGAAAAATCGTTTGCCACCATTTTCATCTGAGAGTAACGGTAATAAAGGACGAAAAGCGTTCTAATTCAATTATATTTTAAACACAAATTAATTAATACACATTAACTATGAATTCAACGGTAGCCCTACTTATAAGCGTTTGTGTAAAACAAGAATATACCGCGATTTAAAATGTTTGTTGTGAAATCAATTAAAGACTAGTGAAATTTAACAATTAAAGTTAATATTTTAGTTATTTAATGTTCACCTTCACAATAATATGCTCTAATGAATTTACTTAAGTCATTTTTATGAAATATCATACTTCTAAAGTAAAATCTGTCCAATATTTACTTTTCATTGAATCAAATAAAAATTAATATAATGTCACTTACCCTTTAACTTTTCTAATCGTCATATTTACCAGTTTAATTAAAATATATTTTAATTTGACTAGAATCAATTGCTTGAAATGGTTGAGAATTTTTACGTAATTAATTAATATTTTCTGACAGATTGGGGCGCAATATTACTCATGTGATTAATAAACATGTTTTCATTACAATCTCTATAAATATATACAAGTGTAATAAAGAATGAGTCCGTTAATCAAACATATAATTTAATGCATCAAACTAAGTATATTCGAAACGTTTTCCTACAAAAAAATTACAATTTTTTTTTTGGAATCGCAATTTTTACTGTGATTTTTCCAGAAACAATTGTGTAAATTATACGGTTCTTTAGCATTTTCTACTCAATTTAATGCACAAAATTACTTACTTTAATGACAAATACATCTTGGTTAGATTCAGTACGTTTGTATACACGTATATATATATGCATGTGTCTATAACAAGAGATACTGCAAAAAGAACGTTTTTCTAGTACCTAGATGTCGATCTTCTTAAAATAGACCCGTTCTTAATTAAAATACAACCAGATGAGATGACTTCCAAGTAGTATTAGATATAGAAAAAAATATTATCAAAACAATTTATTACATTAAGCCACGGTTAATATAATATTACATTTTATCATTTGTTTTTTCAGCTAATTAAAAAAAAAATAGAACATAAAATTTTCCGTTCCTTATATTAAATGGTATAACTCCTTATTAATTATTCGAACTCAACATTCGAACAAAATCTTAGTTATAATAGTCAATAATTCTGTCTCCATCTACTGCTTGATAGCCCTCCATTGCACTTATCATTATACGTAATGCCTATAATCGGAAAATAACGCAAGCAGGTTGACGATCATAGTGCGTAGCTTAGCGCACTAATGACTCTGCTGCCCGTTACTAGTCTGTCACATTTATTGACGCGTTTAGGTCTATGACGTTTACAACCTAATCCAGTCCCTCTCAAGAAGAAACAAGCAATCGAACCCGGGACGCCGCCACACCGCCATGGACCGTATGCCTATGATAAATACAACATACCCCGTCGTTAACCTAACTTTTAAAAAAAAAAATTAAGTATCCAAATAAACATTCAACATTCAACGAAAAAATTTCCTACCAATTAAAATTAAAAATTTAATTCTGTATTAAAATGGTCCGGTATATAAAAATGTGTAAACTAGTATATATATATATATATGTGTGTGTGTGTGTGTGTGTGTGTGTGTGTAAATATATTTCTTGTGGGTACATTTACGTAGAATATAAATATAAAGCTCCCCACTAACTTATCTAAACACGCTTTCGCCGCGTCACAGCCTTCGGGTTCACTAATAATTAATAATGATGTAATGTTTCCAGTCCAACTTTGCCATCAGCCGATCTTGACAAAATGTCATTCAATCAATAATAATTTTACAATACGTCAGTCTGGAAGGGCTGATAGTACTGAGCTAACACAAATGCCATTACCTAAAGCTATGAAACCTCGAGAATGCTTTAAATCAACGTCAAAAGGCTTTTTGTGCCGACCATAATCGCCATTAGAATAGAAAGTGGTGCCAGCTGATAATAGATTTGCAAAGTTGACAAATTATTTAAAATATGGCGAAATAATATACTGGCGAAACGTTTGCGTTTTGTAATTCTTCAGAATAAAGTTATGGTTTAGAAATACCTATAGCGACATTGAACATTCTGTTTAATTTTTATTTATTTTTTGGTTACTTTTATATTATGTACTCGTAAGTCCATTACAATAATAAGTATCTCTAATATATCAGCTACCAAGAATTGACTGATACAGTTTTTTTTGGCTGAGCAATGCGTACGCCAACATTAAAAAAAAACATATTATGTTTCTTAGAATGGGCCTTATATAAGCTAATGTTTGTAAATTAGCCATTGATGTAAGTATTTCGAAGCATCAGATTTGCGACGTTAGTGTTATTTATAGTTAATAAAAACAAAAGCATGACAACAAATCATTATTACCTATATGATCCATCGTTCAATGCCATATGCTGTTATAAGCAATATTGTAATAGGCAGTGTTGTTATATATATATATATATATATATATATATATATATATATATATATATATATATATATACATATATACATATATTTATGATCTAGATGGGACGTCTAATTTTCGCAGTTAAAATCATTACGTACGTGTGTGCATATTCCTTCGCGATTTCCTTCGCGTGCTTAGAAAAATATTATTAAGATAACTATAAAATTAATACACGTATTCAACTGAATACCAAATCTACCAAAATCAAATTTTAACTAAATTGATGAAACAAAGTGATTTTGCAAATATGTAAATACCCAGAAATTGTATGTGCAGAAGACGACTAATAATGACGTCTGCCCTCATTCGGGTCACTTATTCAGACATCTACTTTTCCGGGCATTACTTTTGATGTACATAAATACCCTAAATATTTTCGTAATTACAAAGCACCAAGAAGCTGGAAATTTCTTTGATATTTTGTACTAAGGTAAGTAAGTTTATTAGAACATTAAATTTGCATACTTTCTGATTGAACCAGCTAGTGTCGATAAAATATAAACTAAATATCACTTCAATTTAACTACTATATTCCAACTAATCGAGAAATTGTATGTGCGAAAAGCGATTGACAATGATGTCTGCCCTCATGCGTTTGCCCGCACGGGTTACTTACTTATGCATCTACTATACCCGCATCAATCTATACTTCACCTCTGGCCATGTCATTCATGTCTGTGTTAGTAGAATAATTTAAGATTCACCTAACGCCATAAGATACACATATATAAGCTGTACATTTGTGTGATTACTACGCATAACTAGCACTTCTTTCTCGTTGTTGTACTAATACAATGTAAATTAATTTAAATGTAAATGTAAATTAATTTAACTTAATGAGTGAAATTCCAAGAGTTATATTTTTGTGATATATTTATTTGATTATTTCCCGTGAACTATTTTTGCAAATATTTATAGTTGTAACATAATTTAAAATATATTTATGAAATTCAGAATCAAAGCTAGCGTTTGATAACCTTCAATTAAAATTATTTTGGTTTAATTGGATAGAGCATTACAAACAATTTTAAAAATTGAGGAACTACACTTTATGGGTGTTTCTGCACGCGCTTGAACGATTTATTTCTTAAGCGTTGATGACATTCTAAACTGAAAGTTGGATTTCTTTAATTTCCGTGTCAGTGTACAAACATTGATTTTCATTGCCAATTTCAGTTCTTATTTCGTGACTGTACATAAAATTGTTCATTTAAAACATCAGAACCAGTTCTTGCTGATACGATAATTATTATGTAGCAATAGGCATTATGTTAATTTTTTTCAGAAAAAATAATAGCGTCACTAAAACAAAACGATCTATGATTTCACATTCCCAAAAAAACCCTACTCCTAAGAAATCTAATTCCATCCATAACCGGTGTATTAAACATTCTCGTTTTATGATTACCAAGTAGATATTACATAAGTAATTTATGTTAAAGTTTCAAATAATTAAATATTACAATATACGTAAGATAGGTATATACATTAAATACTAATACAAGTAGGAGAGGTTAATAGGAAAAGAAGTTTACTTCGTCTGGTACACAGCTTGCTCTGTTATTGTTGGCTCGAACTGACATGACTCGTACATGACTCGAACTATTACAAAATATTTTTTAACCGGTTTACTTATAACATTTCATTGTTGTACAATTCTATCTGTACGTACAATAAAATGATAATAAGGCCGCGTTTGTGACTATATAACGTGAAAACCACTTCGCAGATTTTAATGAAATCGATTTTATACCTACGGGACAATTCTACAGTTTTAAAATATTTAAATATATATATATATATATATATATATATACATAGAAATTACAAAATACGTAAAAAAATGAATTTATATAATACTCGATGCATCAAACTAACCTAATTACAAATATACACAACAAATTCAAATTTTGTATAATTTGGACTCATATCGAATAGATAAAACATCGAAAATTTTATGTGAGATTGTAGTGTTTACCTGCTTTCAGTTTACTTACTCAAGCATCTACAGCTCCTGAACCACTTCCTTCAGTACACTTTTTTCAGTACATGCGCTGGAAGAGGGTAAAATTGCAAGTTTGTATTATGGTGCATCAAACTCACACACACTAACATTACATATTCATTACATATTCATTACATATTCATTACAAACTGATTTATTGCAGAGATATTGTTTAATCGTATAGAGCTCATAGACTATTTTCTTGGGGGAATGGCCTTTATTCCCCTAAGCAACTTTCTTTTTAATCTATGATATAATATGAACATCACGATTTAAAGCTAAAGAAGAAAAATTGTAATAAGAGTAATGTGAAAGACTACAAATATATTTTCTAGACAGTAACAATTTCTAATTTAAAGAAAATATTGATATCTAAAGTTCTTATAGCTGTAAATACATAAATACTTGAAATAATGTTATTGGCGTCTTTTGAATTTAGAGCAAAAAAATAATTCTGATTAATTATAGTTTAGAGTTGATATTCTCCTTCAAAATTTGTCAGTTTTTTAATACTTCTAAAACGAGTATATAATAACCAAAATTTTAAATTCTTATCTCTTACCACCGGGAGAAAGTTTAAATTGGATTATTTACATGTCATGATTTTTCGGTTACAGCACACAAGTGTTTAATGTTACTCTAGTTGGCTTTCCCTCGTAACAGATAAATACGTATATATGACAATATTTCACATCACCCGTATTTTAAAATCTGAATTGTGTGAAAAAATGTCTCTACTAACAAACCAAAGAAACTTTTATAACAAACCAGAGAAAAAACACACGACCTAATGAAAAAACTACTCGAACTACCCAACCGTGCCGTGCAACTGAAAGTTAACATCAAAGCTTTGAACAAAATTTTTCCGTTTACTCTATTTCATTCGACGGCGAGTTTCTACGAAATATCCAACTTTAACTAAAAGCTTTACCTGATTTTCTAACATTCAGCGGTAAAGCTTTCCGTGTAAAAGTTTTACTTTTAACACGGGAATTCAATACTCTATACTTCAATAGTAAGTGATAACAATTTTTGCTTTACTTGCTGCATATTTGAAAAAATTAACGGATTAAATATTTGAAGTATGTATTTATACATAAAGAATTTTTCCCAACCTATAGTACGTATTACTTAGTAAAATATATCTGTAGGTGGCGGCAATGGTCACATGTAAGCATTTAATATCCTTTCTGTATTCTTGTGTATATCCGTTCTAAAAGAAAATCCTTGTAAACTTTCAATTTCACACTTAAAATTTGGTTGGCATAAATATATGGACACAATTTTTCGACGATCATTTATTAAGTGATTTATTAAAATCATTAAATTATACTAAATTTTTTTATTCATATTTTTATTATGCTATTATTTAAATACCTAACATAAATTGTGAAATATACATTAGAAAAAAGGACAACCACTACTATCGATCACACTAAACTCAGAGTTATAAAATATTTAAAAAAACATTTCTATAATTCGAAGAGTTAAAGTATACACCCATATATATTAATCGTATTTATTTATTTGTTGTTTTGTCATATACGTATTTGTTTTCAATCCCAAGCCTCTTGACATTAAATGGAAGCTTGAGTGGAAATTCCTTAGTATCAAAATAGGCTTTAATGTATGTTCAATTTAAAGAAAATTTAAATTTATCGTTTTTTTTTATCGAAAGCGATATAAATAAAAATAGGATGGGATGGAGATGATAAAATAGGTGTAGTTTTTACAATCAACTAACTTTATTACATTTTTATTATAATCGCAGTTGCCAGATAAAATAATACAAATTCTACAGAGGGCGCAAGTTGTCATATTAGTCTATTATTTTGTTACATGTATGTAACATCCTATCCTAACAAAATAATACACACACCATAAATACAAAACTACATATAATTGAAACTTTAGAAAACCCATTAAATTCAAAAACTTTTGTTTATTTTTACTTAAACATTTGATCAAAATGCCTGCTGGCATTTTAGAAGTCGATACATTTTCAATTTTAACCTTATTATCTGTTATATACTGTAACAAAATATTGTATTATGTCAATATATTTGGTACGCTTATTATGAAAGAATGGATTAGATGCTAATTTTAAAGAACTTTGGTAATCACTACACAAACTTAGTGGCATACACTTATTTAATAAAATAAACTCACTTAAAATATTCTTTAAATAAATGGATTCCTTACAAGACTTGAATAAGGCCATATATTCCGCTTCTGAGCTGGATAGTGCTACTGTTTTCTGTTTCTTTGATTCATAAGAAATTACTGATCCTAACATTATAAAACAAAACCCAGTATATGACCTTCTATCCAAAGAACAAGATGCCCAGTTAGCATCAACAAAACCGTGCAAATGCACTCTTCCTGTAAACTAAACCATAACTTTTAGTTTTCTTTAAGTATCTTAACAAACGTTTCAAATGATTCCAATGAGATTCATTAAAACAATTATTATCCTCACAGAAAACTTGCACTATAAGAAGTATCCGGCCTGATAAGTACATATAAATACATGAAACTTCCCATTAATTGCTGCTAAGAATACTTCTTATTAAATGTATTGTTTACACCTTTTCCTTATTTCAAATTAACTTCAATAGTTGTATCTGAATATGAACAGTCACATTAAATTTCCTTAGAACAGTATCTACAAATTACTTTTGGTCAAGAATAATACAACGTTTATAAATATTTACGCGAATACCCAGACACTATATGATTTGACTTAAGTTCTTTACTCTAAATTTTGCTACTACCTCATTTTTCAGTTCTTCATGCGTACTCTGACAGTTATAAGAAACACAGAAATCATATACAAATAAAGCTATATAAAATTTTCCATTGTTACCACATTTTACAAAAAGACAAGATTCATAGTTTGATTTTTCAAAGTTTAATTTTAACAAATATTCTTTCACTCTATCGTATCTTTAGTTGACTGCTTGAATCCATAAATAGCTGAAGGGAGCAGCTTTAGAATTTTGTTATTACAATTATCAAACTCTGAACATTCTGGTATTTCCATGTACACTGTTTCATCAAGAAAAAGATTTATGCCCTTCCTTATTTCATAAGGAATAGTATTCTCATCTATACATGCTGTTGGTAATCGGTTTTTATATATACAGCTGTTTTCACGGCCTCTGCCCAAAAACGTTTCTCAAATTTGACTTCAAACAGGAAACAACGAGTTTTCTCAGCTATTAACCTATTGTTGCTCTCACGCTCCCTATTTTTCCGGAATATAACAATTTATTTTCCGGTGGACTATACCACATTTCCTCAAATAATTTACAATTTCTACCAAACTTAATGCTCTTATCTTCTCAGACTGCTTCTTTGACTGCAGAAAATATACAAAGCACATCCTGCTGAAGCCATCCACAAATAATAGGTAACATTTAGCTATGCCAAATGATTGATTTTTCATTGGCCCACATAAATCTTTGTGGACCAGTTCTAGGACCTCCTGAATTCTGCTTCACTCTGAGGAAACGGAAGTCTCGTTTGCGTTCCTTCCCAACATACTGTTTCGCTAACCTTATTGATATCACATTTTTCGTCAAAGCTAACTCCTTCAATTGCTCCATTGTTCAATTTATTCAAGTTTTTTGCATTTATATGACCTAGCCGCCTGTGCCAAGTTATACGAGATGTTTTAATACTGCTCCGAAGAGTAGCTCAGACTTCACACCGTTTAATCTATATATATAGAGTTTCTAAGTTTATCTCCTCGATGCTTTTATTCTATCAGTTATAAATTGAGCATCCATGCTGACTCTGTTATCGTTTGCAATAATTCTCCTCACCGATAGCAAATTCTTAGTGAGATTAGGCACACCCAAAACATTGTTTACATTTATTTGGTAGGCAAAGCAAACTCTTTATCACCGACAAGTATCGTAATCTGTGGATCTAGAAATTTGAATAATCGTTTGATTGGCGACAATAATTTCTTTGTTTCTGGTTGATAACAAATATTGGACAACATATTAATATTCGAAACTAAATGAGTGCTGGTACCCATTCGGACACGAAATCATTTAGTTTCGAATATAAAATACTCTCATTTATTTATTTCGAATATAAATATTTACGAACATAAATATGTATGGACTCATTTATTTAGAACAAAAATATGTACCAGTCGGTTTCATTAAAATTCTTAGTAAGAAAAACTGCACCGAATGAATTTGTCTTCGCGTTTGCTACACACACGGACATTGATTTTTGAAATATTCAATCTGCTTACATCTGTAACAACGAAAAATTGTCTTTCATGTTGTGTCACTTCCACTGACATTGACAGATGACTGATGAGTTCCATTTTCTTTCATGCCGCCATGTTGATATGCTTTGTTACTGCCAGTGCTACCACGCTTATGAAATTTTAGCGACAAATGCACCTTCAGACTTAACCTCAAAATTTACACTCTGTCCGACAACTTTGTTTTTGTAGTGTTCGCACTGATGTTTATATTCAAATACTCAATGGCCATTATCACTGACCCAAACTTTTCTGGATATCCCGCTAATCCTCTAACACTCCCCACTAAGACCCGATCCACTGATCATTTACGTCAAAACTTGTCTTTTTCAGTTTCTGTGCCATTTTTATGAGCTAACTGACGTAGCTGGTCATGGATTCGCAGTTTTCAAGCCATATACTTATGAATATTCTCAGTAAAGTAATTTTTCATGAATAACTAGAATCTTTCCACAAATCGTACGTCGTAACGGTTTGTTTAATATGCAAATAAAGCGAGTAATCGATTGTGAAAATTATTTTTGCTTTAGCTTTCAAATTTTCTGCTTTCTGAACCGCAGTAGCTATCGCACTTAATGGCTGCTTAACGGCGTCCGCCATTCTCTCCAACACAAGCACATTTTCCGTCGCAAAACACCAATTTTCCTAATTCTCGTAACCTTTCAATTTCGGGACGTTAGTTAGATAATTTGTCGACAAATTAAACTCAAATACACTCTTTTCCAACTGAATTTAAATTTGAAAGCGGGAATAAACGCAAAACCTGTTAAAACGCAGTGTAGTTTTGGAATCAACTAACTTTATTACTTATTTTGATATAATCGGTGTTGCCAGATAGAATAATACAAATTTTACAGAGGGCAGAAATTATTATATAAGTATTATTTTGATACAATTACATAAACAAATTATTTTAAAAAATACATTCAAAATATTAATCACAAGTAGTACCTACATTTTTATTGCAAAATTATTTTCATTTTCTTTCTTTAAAATTTATAACTGGGTACTACATATTCAATTTAAACACATAAATATACATATTAATAAAAAAAATTAAACAGCAAAATAAGAAAAATTTAATAATTACATAATAAAAATTAATTAGTCAATATTATGTCACAATAAATGTCCGACAAATTATTATGAACAAAATGTAAGGAAACTGATATTTATGAATCTGGCTCTAATTAATGTATTATCGCTGTCTTCAGACAAGAAGTCTTATTTCGAGAACTTTCACTACATGCAATTAAAATAATACAAATAGTTCACCAATCCAAAATGTAGAAGAAAAAATTTATGATATATCAAATAAGACATAATTGAAATAAATAAGTCACTCGTGAATAAAAGAAAACTGTGACAATCTTCGCAAACTGTAAAAAATAATTGAAAAGTATATAAACATTTTTGTAAATAAATAATGTCGATGTATAATCGTTACTTGGTGCGATATGTAAAAAAACGGTTTTAAAGAATGAAGATGAACAAGTATGTGTTGACCAGATTAATAAAAACAACATCGTACTAAAGAAAACTGAGTCTCTCATATATGCTTGTTGGTAATAAAATTTTAAATTTGCCATTCCTAGAAAATAAACCAACTTCAGTTAGTTACGGTGAAAACTTTTGACGACACACTTGTGTAACTTTTAAAAAGTTAGAAGATCTTTACTGCCAAGATCTAATATAACTTTTATTTAACATAACCTTATACTTATCTATTTAATAATATTATAGGGACATTATGAAATTACTTTTATAGTTTTGTAAGCAGTCGTGATGAGCATTATATCTATTATTCATAATTGTTTGTGTATGTTAAAATTGTTTTTTTGTGTACGGCCAAATCCAAATGTGAAACATATTTATATGTTTCACATTTGAATTTGGAAGCCATTTTTACGCTTGTTTTAAAGTATTTGCATCTGCTTGAAAAACAAACTACTGAAATAATTTTCACGTCTTACAAAATATGGTAATGAAAGTAATCAACTTATACAACTGGAATACTTCTAATTTACAGAAAATGCGTCCCGTAATACAAAGCTACAGACCCTTAATATAATAAACGAAAGTTTTTTTTCTTAATTAAGTGATATAATTTCTTTGTCTATTGTATCTACTTTATAAAAATAATTGAAACATTTATCAAACTTTCAACAACATTATCAAAGTTTTTTAACAATGACAATTTGCATATAAAGTCACATCGTCGTAATTAAAGTTTATCGTCATGGTGAATATATAAAATTTTATTTGCATTTTGACTTATTTACTTTAAAAAAAAAATTTCATAAGATCGATGATTTACGAGATTTGAAATAATTTTTAAGCAAGCTACAATAATTTCTTTTTCAACGATTAAACAAAACAGAAGAGTTTTCGTTTAAATAATTCTCAAAAAACTTTTAAAAACCATTAACATTTATAGTCCTACACCACTTAAATTACAAGATCATTACATAACTTTAATGAATATTTTCATACAATTGTAATAATTTAGATGCAAATAAGAAAATTTCAAAATGAATATCGCAATACTCAAGAATTAAATTGAATAATAAATACCGAAATTTAAATTATATTTGAAATCGTTTCAGTGCGAAAATTTTTTATCGCACTTTTAGTGTATAAACCGATTGAATTAATAATAACATAATGTTAAAAGAAAGCAACAATGCCTCAATACTAACCCAAAGAACGATATCCGTTGTCGCTCAAACTCTGTTGGCTGCCGTCGGCAAATAGTACAACGACGAAATTGATAAACACTAATGATATCGTGCTGTTCGTAATAAAAATATTTACGTATCTTATCCAGAGGTAGCTGCTTTTATCTTTTATTACGTAATTAATAAAAATTAAAATGTAATTGAAGTATTTCTGTTAATAATCTTCTGATTGTACAAAGAGGTGTTATTAAATAAAAATATACTTCAATAATGAAAAAAATTATTATATTAAATGTGATATTTAATGAAAAAATGTACATTATTTATAATTATATATTTTTCAATAATTAACGGGCTTTATACGTCGTGTTTTTGACCGAGACTACAGGTTAAACTTGAATGATACCGTACATAGTGAAAGACTGCGCGTTCACCGCCCTCTATCTTAAAACCGGTTTGAGGTAAAAAACAAATTTTTGCATCGAAACTTGTAGAGAATTTTATTTTCTATAATATTTATAATAAATATAAATAGCGTAAATTTAACAGAGAATGAGATATTTGCAAAAAATGCGCAAAAAATCGATTTTTTGACCTTTGACCTTAGCTATCTACAAGTCACGCTATCGTAAGTAGGTTTTGAGACAAATTTTAGGATGTTAAAATAAAGGTTTATATGAGTTTACAGCTGGTTATCTTTCATTCCGAGATTCTTACCCTATTTTGACTAAGATGACTGAACTATATGGACGACATTATCTAATAACATACAAATACATACTGTAGTTTCTTGTATGCCTGCTAGAACTTTCTAAGTAATATACTTAAAAAGTTCTAAAACGACTTAAATACCATTAATGTTGTGATAACGTTTGAATTTTAATTAAAATTTAAATTATCCTTGAAAATAATTGAATTTTGCTTAAAATTTAAGTTATAGTTGATTCCTAACGAGCAACTAATAAAATTTTCGAGTCTATTAGGGCGATTCAACAAAAAGATCTAGTTAAGAATTAATTTTTTTCCCTTGTGAGGATCCTTTGAAATGCAAGATCATTTTCCAAAAAATTCATATGTGCGGTAAACCTCTCCTCCATCAATGGGGCACAATTTTGAAAATGAATCTATCTTATGACTTACTGTATTATTTTCTGTAATCAAAGGATCGGTTACAATTTTAATGCCGTATTTCTTCTAACTTACCAATTTGAACAAAAAACACCGAAGTAATTATTAGCTCGTTCTAGATGAGAACACATTTTTATATTAAATACAGCCTGGTAATTGATTTTCAATCTATATAAAAACGGTTAATTACTCAATCACATCTTCGTGCAAACTAAATATGTATTAATAGACTTTTTGAAATATTTTCTTATTTTATGAATATATTGTGATTGAAAGGAATTTTTAATAAATTATAGTAATATTTGACAGTAGTAATTTCGCCCCTTTTTGTGTCATCCCAATAGTCTATGGCGGGGCATATAAACGCCGCAACTCAGTCACCGGATTTCCTATTTTGCTTCTTCTACTCACGAACAATCCCCATTGGTCCGGATTTATCATCAAAGAATATCTCGAGAATCACCACCATAATCGATACAGCGCTCCATAGACACATTCAAGAGGTTCAAATAGCGAAAAAGATATATAATAATTTGGCAAATGCTTTCGACGATTCAGCACAAATAGACCGAGTGGGTTTACTTAGAATATGTGTACATAAACTTTTGAGGAACATCATAATATAGAAGGCTACGTCAGCAGAATACTAATGCCAACGCATAAACTCAGAAACATCGGGTTCGAATTAGATAATGGGTGGCTCGGAACAATGCTAATCTCGGATTTATCATACTCATACATAAAAATAATTATGACAATCGAAAGGTTCGGTATGAAAATGGTTCGGCTAAAATTAATCGGCATTTGTGATAAAAATAAATTTTAAAACAAAAAGATACAAAATATTTCTCAAAAGGGATTCGATGCTTTAATTATAACAGATTTGGTCACATGAATTAGTATGCAGATCTGAACAAAAACTAAAAAGAGATGTATGTGCTATAACAGCCTTAACAAATAACACCATTGCACGGTATTTAGACTCAGGTTTTTCTACACATATCATATGGTTATCTTCTGCTCAGAAAAATGAACAGCCATTATAATGTGACAGTACGGAAGACACCACCTATCGAGACAATAAAAGTGGTAGACGTCAAAACATTGAAAGTGAAGGATTTATCTCAAGTGTATTTGGATGTCTGTTATGCTCAAGACCAATATAATAAAATTGTACTTGAAAAGTTACGTATCTAGCAATAAATTTACGATCAGTGAGCCAAGTCATTAAAAACGAATTTGAAGTGTTATATAATAAGAGAAGGGAAAATGAAATCATGGCAGCTACGAGTCTGGTAAGTGATACTACAGAACGGAATACTAACATATAAGAGGCAAAGCGATACGTAGAGTTCTCAAAACCCATCTTAAAGAGGAATTATGTTCCAATATACTAGATAGAGTCCAATTACAAGTCTTCTAGAGGCTCCCGTAATCTGAGGGCTCTTCTGAGGGCTCCCGAAACCCGTTACGATCAACACATATAATTGTAGTCTGAGGTTATTTCTGTACGCTTTTTTATTAATATGTCCAATGTATTCTTATACATTCTGGGGCACAGACCCATCCAATTTTTTGTATCATCCTTTGCATGGTTAGTAAATATAATATTTTGACCGGATTGGAATTCTGCTACTGCCTTGATGCACACTATGCAAATGAAGTTGAAACCAGACACCCGATAATCATTTACACATTCCTCTAGAACGAATTCGATGTCATTTCGTCCGGCCACCGACAACAAAGTATAGCCTTGTCTGCAAGCAAAGCAGAGATCATGATAACCGGTTTAGCCACTAAAAAAGCGGTATACTTAAAACGTCCTCTATGGAATCAAAGGTATACCTTACAACATTGGTAACCAAAATGCTATAAATGCAATTAAAACGGTGAGTTTATCAAAAACTTAAACGTATAGACTTCTTAAGGTAACGTTCTTAAACGTATAGACTTCTTAAGATACGTTCCACTTCTTAAGATACGTTTCCTAAATGTATAAAATTCTTAAGATACATAAACATCTTTAATGTTAACAAGTCTTTTAATAAAAACAATAATTTACATTCACCGCCATGATAAAATAATGACAGCAAAAGCAATCGATTTCATCCTTGAATTTGGTCGCTGTTTGCAAAATTATCAGAATAAAGCTTATGGAATATTAGCTGTTGGAACAAACTGGCGTAGACATCATCTACTTAAATTTATGAATTGTATAAAGGTCTTTTAATTCAACTGGCATATTACAGATGTAATTGCGATACATATGGTAAGAACACAATTTTTAAAAAAAAAGAATTTCCCAAATATTAATACAAAAATATATAATTTTTTTCTCTTTATCCAGCTTGAAACTCAAAAGATCCATTTTCAAGGTTTCAAAAATATTTATCTTGTTTTCAACCATTCATTTATGGAAAATTATGAAATATTTCTTCTGAAAAAAATTTCTTCAAATTGTTAAAAAATTAATAGCTCAGAAATAATAATATATATTTATCTCAAGATATAATATAGGTTAATAGTATTCTACAAGCAAGTGAAGTCTTCGACAAACGGTCGTAGTCCTCACATGCTCGATCATTCTTTTTCTACAATGACTATCATATCGTCGGTTAGTACGATCATGAGAATAAGGTTATCATTATTTTTTTGTTTAATAAAATTAAGAGCAGTATTAAATATTATGTAGATTTGATTTTTTGCATCTTTAATTCAATCAATAAAGTTACAATTTACATGATCTACAATTATAAAACTGGAAAATAATATTTATGGGTTATTTTGTATATTTTCCGTATCGCAGGAAATAAGAAATCCTCAGGCTAAGAGTAGGAAGTAGGAATTTAAACTCAATTTTATTTTCATACTAAAAAAAGATACTCATATTTATCCCTAAAATTTAAACTTTTCTGTTTACATGTGCTTACGTAATTTGGAATGTATGTGGGCAACTAGAGGTAATATTTAAATGTTATTTTATGGTAAAGAATTTACTCAGTCAGAAAATTTGGATTAACATTTGGAAAAATCCATTTACATTGATTTAGTAAAAAAATAACAAAGAACTCATCATAGAATGATTTACATCTATACTATACCACCAGAATCTATACTATACCTCTATATATCATTAGATAGTGCTACGTATATTTTAAATCGCGTAATGAAGTTTTCCATTTGGATATACGTTGACGAATTAGAAGTTACCAGAAATTTTAGATGTGGAGTGGTACGATATGGACGTGATCAGATATAAAGTATGGAGTAGTGCAATGGGGTAGGTGCTTAAAGCGCACACACACACACACACATATCCTCTTTTTAATCCGTTGTTAGTAAGTTTTTGTTTTTTCGCACATCAGAAATTTCGAAGAAATTACTATTGATAAATCTGTTGGATTCTGCTATCTTTATTAAGATCTAGGATAATATATAAGTAGTGTTTCATCGAAATCGACCGAATAAAAAGAAGATGATAATTGAATATTTTTATAAAGTAACATTTTGATAACATATTTAAAACACAATTTACTGAGTAGTTATTAATGAAACAGACAACTTAATAATATTATTAAAGATCTAAGCGACAAAAGTCGTGAACAGAGTTAGTTGGTAATAAATTAAGGATACTAAATTTAATAAAATCTGTTAAGAACAAATAAAATTTTGCAGAAGGAGGATTTCACCCACACTGAGACACTTTTTCTGAACCATATAATCAAAGTTAGAAGTTCTAGTAGACCTTCTGAAAAAAAGATTTACAGCCATCATCCTTTTAGGTAAACTTTTTGTAACGGTTTTTTTAATAATTTTTGCAGTTTTTAACATAGTGAAAGGGAGACATATTCATGTGGACATTTTCAACAATATACATGGAACCTTCAATAACAATAACAAACAAAGAACTTTCAATAACGAATAATAAATCGCTCTTTCAATTGATACCGCTTACAATATAGAAAATTAAAGACAAAATACATTCGATTAGTTCATTTGTCCTGTACAAAATTTCGGTGTAAATATTTTTTAGCGTTAATTGCACATGGTTTAAAACTATACCAAATTGAAGTTACTACCTCGAACGGTTTGTGGGAAAAACAATTACGACAAATGGTCTTATGTGGAAAGGGTAATTGTATTATGTCTTAAGTCTTCATATTATCACCAAAAAATATAATATTACTAACATTTGGAATTATGATTTATATGGATTTACAATTTTATTTTTGCTTCTTAACTTATTAAATTGATATTTATAATTAACCTCGCCAATATTATCAAAAGTTTTATAATGTACTTTGAACTTTGTTGATTCTAACCAAACTTCTACTATTTTAAGGTAAAAATGTAAAGTTTTTTAACTAACTTTGGAATTTATTTGATATTATAACAATGTAATTTTAACCTGTTTTAACTATTAATCAACATTTATTATATTATATTACTCCTTTTTTTAACTGAAATAACAAAAACTATTATCTATACAATAAAGCATAATTTTTACAGTCTATTTCGGAAATGATTGCTTGCATTCCCTGGTTATGATTGAATGAAAGACGTTACTTTTCCTTTCAACCATAATCTTTTGTAGCAAAAATACACCATTTTGAAGGAAACATTTTGAAACCCGATATTTTTTCGTATTTTCTCTATGTCACTATGAAATACTTAATATACACGACACAAACCTATAGTAATTACTTTGAGTGTTCGCGGTAAAAGGAAATTAAACAAAACGGGATAGAGAAAAATATAACTATATACACCATGCACACATTGATTTTCTAGTAAAAACATCTACTCATCCTAACGCCACACGTGCTGCCATCACCATCGCCCTGCACTGTTTGTTTTTGCATATATTTTTTGTTGATTACTTTCACTTAAGATAATCATTTATATATATATATATATATGTAAAGTATGGATGTTGTGTATTTAATTTATTTCGATAAAGAACAATTTAGAAATGGCGAATCAGATTCGTCCGAAAATTCCTAGATGATTTTATTATGTTTCTTAACCAGAAATACAAATATTACAGATTCTATAAAAGATAAATGTACAGCGCTTAAGCCTTTTTTATAGAACTCGTAAAAGTGTACCTCAAAGAAAAATTGTGTACCTCAAGCACAATTTTTCTTTGCATTGTCTTGCTATGTATGTAATGGTTTGCCCATCGTAAGTCACGAACATTATTTATTTTTGCAATTTGCTCCTTTTTGTCAGGATTGAGTTACAAATATTGTTGTGTTGGTGTGTTTATATCTATATATATGTATATATATATATATATATATATGTGTGTGTGTGTGTGTGTGTGTATGTGTGTGTATGTGTGTGTGTGTGTGTATCTAAGTGTATGTATCATATATTCATGTCGAATTTGTTTCGTAAGTGGGCCGCATGTAACTAGTTTTCAAGTAAAAACATAACAAATATATCTAATCATTTTTATTAAGACTTTAAGGTATTTAAAATTTAATCATCATGCCTTAAAACATTTATCAATCTTTACGTTACAATTAAGCCTACTAAGTCAAGTCTCTCCAAAAATATTTGTATTCATGTTTTAAGTAAAGTTTTTGAAAGTTTTTTGAAAAGTTTTTTGAAAGTTTTTTGAAAATTAATCATCATAAAATATTATATAGTTGATGTGAATTTAAATATCATAACACATAAGTTATATGTTAGAAAAGTAAGCTACGAATAGATACAACTTATATTTTGAGTTAGAAGAAAAGACTATGAAAAATCAACCAAATACCTGTGGAAAAGTGCATAAATAAGGTTCCGTATTGCACTATATCTCTTGAAATTAATTATTCGAATTAATCGAAATAATTTTTTATTGGAAGTCATAATTAAGTTGAACAAATGTAGAAATTTGAAATGCAAAACCTCAAATTTCTACATTTGTTCAAGTCACTGTATAAGAGTTTAGAATGCGAGCAGACCCTGTAGTTTACATTATGAAAACGAGCCTTAAAAATGATAAACGAGATCTCATTTTAGGAGACCGATCCCACCTCTCAACGTTCTGCATAAAAATAATTGTTCTTTAATTATATATTTATATCTTTCATGCATATACATAGGTCTAAAACTGCCGAATCTGTACAGATGGATGGACATAATGAAGTTATAAGAGTTTCTGTTTTCGTTAAATAAACTTAAAAATCAGGGTAAAAATATATTTTGAAACATCTGATTTATTTGTTAACACTCTAACGTCAACTTATTTATTTAAATACCTAAATATATAATGAAAGCAAAAATTCACTAACTACATAACCTTAAATAATGACCTGTACCCGAAAAACATAAATAGAAACTATATGTTTTGTATACATAGTCAATAATTAGAGCACTTTTAAAATAATATAATTTTTTTCAGATATGTCAATAAAATGCGCTATGGAGGGATACATCATTATATTATTAATTTAGGAACCCCAAAAGAAGTAGTGTGGAAGTAAACTTTAAAATCATACCTTTAAAAGCTCTCGCTTGAAGCTCCCACAGCACCAGAAAGCCGATAAACTACATAACATTCGGGGGGCAGAGATATCACCAAATGTTTTTGAAATTAAATAGAATAAGAGATGCTTTAGTAAATGTTTTGACCTTTGTAAATGTCAGTAATTGCAACCCTTTTGTTGTTTTATTTCCACAATGTAATTTATATATTTTGTATCACTTCCGTATGTCATTAAATTATTTACACATCAATGTGATATTTATTGCTAAGCATAATTTTTTTTTTCTTCACTTACAGTATAAAATTAAGCTCTAAATTACTAATAGAATATCGAATTATAAATATCGATGTAGAGTAATTTTGGGAGAAATTGAGATAATTGTTTCTCTTGTATCTTTTAAACTTATTCTTACACAATTAAAACAACGATTTAAATATTACTATGATGTAAAAGTAACTAAATTGAAAATTAGTTACTATTATATCATATATAATAAAATAAATTGAAAAAACCGAATGATTAGTCATCTATTTCAGTACATGAGGAAGATGGCGATTAATGTATGAAATAAATGGCCGGACGGTAAGAAATTATCCCAGTTTTTTCATAGCATAGCTTATTCCGAAGCAATTGAAATGTTAACATTCATATTAACTGTATTTTTATTAATATTAGATGAATATCCTGTTCTTTTCTTTTAACGATAAGCGTAAACAATTTTTTTCGTCTTTTTTCTTGTTTTGACCATTTAATCCGATTAGTGGAATTCGTTATATAAAATAATAAAAAGAAAAAAAGAACTATAGAAATTTAGAATAGATGTTCAATAAATCTACATAATAAACAAAATCAACAATAATTCAACATTTCATTGAATAGCAACAAAACTCTGGTGAAAATTTTAGAAAAGAGACGAAATGAAGCCATTTATTTTCGCAAGTACGAAAATAATTGACTTAATGATTTTTTTTTCTTTAGCTTTAAAACAGAAACAATAAAAAAAAATTTTTTTCACGTTTTTTTCGCGAAGCACAATATGCACAGTTGGTGCCAAGTCCAATTTTCTTTTATTATACGGTCACTTATTTGCCACGTTCATCTCTCCCGGAATTACTCTGGTCGTTTGGAGCAACTTTAAGGAAAAGGAGGAAGTTATAATAATAAGCTTCTTCGTAGAAATTGAGCTTTAAAATTAATATTTGTAATGTAAAACTAGACTCACGTGTTGAGTATTTCTTAGTCACTAACAAATAAAATTAGAATAAATCGCCTTTATAAAAAGATCGTGTTAGATTCTAAAATGTTGTATTTTAGAATTTTCAGTAAAATTACAATACATCTGAGGAAAATTATGGAAAACTTTTAGTGATCCCCATATATTTCTAATAAAATTAGAATTATGATTATTTACCTCGTTATTACAATGTTACGGTTTATTCTAGTTATAAATGTTACTACTTATAATTACAGTTCATCTAACCTAAATTGTAAATTTCAAACAATTTCGGGAAAATAAGAAAAACCGCTAGGACAGATCGGGGAAGAGACAAAAATAATTTTGTAAAATTAAAGGAATTTCTTAATTCACAATTAAATGAAACTACGGGACGTAGTATTATTTCTAATTTCTTTAATTTCTTTATCACGACCTAGGTTTCGTTGTATTACAACATCTTCAGGTGGGCTATTAGCAAAGTATGCTGGGATATTAGCATATCTCATATGAGATATTAGCATATCTCCCTGAAGATGTTGTAATACAACGAAACCTAGGTCATGGTAAAGAAATTAAAGAAAGTAGAAAAAATACTACATCACGTAGTTTCATTTAATTGTGAATAATGAATTTCTACAAAATTAACGCCAAATATATTCAATATCGGAATTTCTGAATTAAGAGAATTTTATTTTTTCTTGTGTAAAAAAGGTAAAACTTAATTTTAAAATAATGCATTTGCTAATTTCATTCAAATGTAACTAATAAATAAGAAAAAGCAATTTTAAAGTTTAGATTTAATCACCATACAAAAAACCGGCAAACATATTAAAGTACGTTTTGTTCATTCGCTTTCCAGATGTGAACTAAACATCATAGTTGTCTGAAATTTAGGTATCTTACTGACGCTCTAACAATGCACAAAATTTAAAAAAATTCTCTTCATCTGCTTTTATATCACCCCTCGTGAATATGTTAAATACTTACGACTTTGTTCGTATCGAAAATTTACGATATTTACTTGTATCAGTCAAGTGAAAGTCTATATATTTTGTGCACCTATTAAAACATTATAAACTCTTTGAATAGTAAAGCAATTTTAAACCATTGACATTCACAACCTAATACTAAATCAATCAACGTCATATTAAGTCAGGAATATGGTAGTAGGATTTACTATTTAAACTAGCAGGCTTATAAAACAAGTTTTAAGAAAAAATAATAAATTTCACAAAATAGTAGTTCTGGAATATTTAACAGCAGATATTTTTAAATAAATAATCCTACAAAAAAGGTTTATATGAAATCTATTCCTGACTGACATAATTTTTATAAAAAATTTAAAAAAAAGGAATAAAAAACCCCATTCTTTACGCATTACAATTTGACCAATGGATATCATGGATTTTCTGAATATCATTTATTTTTTGGGAGTGACATATTTTTACTATGGTACTTTGAAATTAGAAAAAAGTGAATTTTTACTTGACAGTACGTAGACATAGAATCTCTCGATAAATTCTGAACCTAACCTTCTCTCATCTTGAAATAAGCTAAATTTTACGTTGTCTTAATATTTATGAAATGCCTAAAATTTCGTCAAAATAATAATTAGTCCAATAGTTTTATTAGTTTGTCTAATAAGGTATTAATGATGTGATGATAAATGATAATAATCTCCTTTAAACTTATAATCTCCTTTATAATAATTTCTTTTAAACTAAATATGATCATACGTACTACTGTATCACGGATATTGTTTATACAGACCCTTTAAACTAAATATGATCATATGTACTACTGTTCCACAGCAGATACGATGTTAAAATTCTATTTCTCAAATTAAATGTACCGATTAGTCCAATGAAATTGTTGAATTGACTGTAAAGTTACAATGCCTCCATACATAATATAAAGAGACATAAATAACTATAACGAAAAGAAAAGAAATAAATCTTGAAATATATAAATCATTCTGTTAATATTTTCTGTATTATTTGTCGTCATTCCCAATATTAAAAGTTGTGAAGGACAATAGGTGACACTTAATATAAAAAAGAGATGATTTAAATCAAAGCTCAAGCTACCAACGAATGTTGGTCAAACTTTTGAATATATCATAATCCAAATACAATAGAATGCTGAACGAGATACGATATGAAAATTCATTCAATAATATTCTGAATAAGCTTCAATAAAACTTACGCCGTATTGCTGAAGCGATGACTCAAGTCAAAGGATAAAAGCTCTCTAGAAATATTTTAAATCCGGTTCACAATAAGTAGGGCAAAAATATTTGTCAAGTAATTTCAAGACGAAATTATTTTCTTCGGTTTTGAGATTAAAAGTAAAATGTTTTCCACAAATATTAGTAAACATTTTTTTCTTTTCAATGTGGAATTACATTAAATTCTAAAAAAAATATGAACCTTATCAAAGGTTATTCTTATTGTAAAAATTACATTTGTTTTCTTTTAGATCAAAGGAAAAAGTAGCAATTTCGTTTTTTTTATAACAAACCTTACCTGTGGCCATATCCGATTCGCCTATATGTCAGACCGAAAAAATCATTGCGCGATTTAAAATGCATGTAGCTCCATCTACTGATATACATTTGTGTAATTAATATGGTTTAAGTAGCTGGACACCTCTTTGTTGTTGTTTTACAAATGCAATGATCCCCATGTTTTCTAAAAACTAGCTAATGCCCTATGTTTTTATACAAACTAGCTCCTAGCTAAAATTTAGTGCTATGTTTCCTAAAAACTAACTCTTAGCTGAGTTAGTAATTTTTACTAAATCAATAAAATATATATACTAAGTAAGTTAGTGTTGTGTTTGTTTGCACATCACGTTAAAACTAATAACTCGATTCGGAAGAACAAAAAAATCCAAAAATTATAATAATACTTTCTACCACTCATTTTTAATCCACCCAATCTTTTTTTTACAAAATATTTTAATGCACATACCCGCAAATTTTTCAGTTTTATTATGTGTGAAAATCTTCAATACTAAAATCTAAATCATGGAGGATATTTCATGGAATGACATACAAAATAATATATTCCTTATGGAGCATAGGATCATGCAGTGGCATACAAAATGAGAGCAAGGAATGATTAGATCGGATTTTTTTTTCAAATAAAAAAATTTATTTTTTCCGATATGTGAAATAATTTGATAAAGTTTCACATATATACGTTTTCGAAAACTTAATTTGTATTCCAGTTTTTAAATTCATGGAAGATTTTTATGACGTTTCTGTTAAAATACCATTAGATAAAATTAAACCCAATAAACATTGCTTTTTGATGTATAAAAAATATACGATCATATCAAGGAGAGTTCAGAGATAGTGGAAATACAAACTAAAAGCGGTTACTTATAAAATAATTTTTAATCGATACATTTCGCGACGAGAAGAAAATGTTTAGGGAAAATATAAACTCATAAAATCTCTTGGTACTAGTATCTCTTGGTACTTTGCAAAAACTTTCCTAAAATCTCATCTGTGAAAAATGTAAGAAAAAAGGGTTTTGAAAAAATAATGTTATGATCTAATTAGATGAAGTGGTTTGCAAGATTGACCTTCCTTAATTATGATTGTTAAAAAATACAGTTTTTCACAATTGCATATTAATAAAAGAACCCACTTCTTTTATAATTGTTTTCAGAACCATAAAAATTCAATATGTAATCCAAGCGAGGCAGCCGGCCACTAAATTGAAACTCGATTTTGGAACTTGGCCAATTTACACCAAACTAAAAATATTTTGAAATGTTAGAATAACACATTTTCTTTATAAAACCTATCATACTTAAATTCCTCGAAAAATATAAAGGTAAATCATACAGTGTGATCCAATCTTAAATCTTTCGTCAATAGTTTGTGGAGAATTTTATTTCTGATAACGATTAAATTATTTTAGTAATATTTGATTACTCTGTAAACAGCCAAAACCCTTTTTATTTATTTCGGCACTACATAATAAATACTTTCTTCTCGAAACCGAAATATACTTTCTATTTTGATGCAAATTATTTAGCGTAAGAATCTAGGAGTCTAAACCCAATGACTAAAGTCTATTAGTTATAAATAAATGCAACAAAGCATTTCTCTCTAACAACTTCTATATGTAGGAGTGCTTTGTCAACGACAAGTGAATTACAGTTCAAACCAACTCTAAACTCAATTATTAAAATTGTCAGAGCGTGAAAGGACAAAGATGACAAAGGACAGCGCCACGTCCCGGTTACGGGCCACATCAAAAGATCCCATAACCGTGACACTACCTGACAACGTTTGATGAACATTTTGTGAACTGATCAAAAGTTTAGAGAGAAGTTTGGTTCATTGTCTGATTTTGGGTTATTCATTATACAAACGCCGGGTGTTTGTGACCCAAATATTAATGAAAATGACAATGAATTCCAATTTATATATGAGAGTATTGCTGAGTTTGTTTAAAAGTGTAGAGTATATTTTTAAGGCATATTTTGAAACTCGCTTTTGCACTTGTTGTACATACATATATAGCGCTTATCTCTTCTTTAAAATGGTAATATATATGAATATAATCAGCTTGCAAAAAATGCATTGAAATATCAGTTTTCCAAACTAATATTTAGGACATAATATATATCTTCATAGAAGACCATTCTGTGTGGTATAAAAGATTGAAATATACAATAAGATAAATGGTACGTCCAGTCCTGTCGCTGTCCTGCGAAAAGTTTTGTTTCATGTGCTTTCATAGTACTTTAAGCTTTACCTGAAATAGTTTTATGTTTAGATAATAAAGAACCATTTCAATTCGGTCTTTTTCGATTATAACTTTAAAGAATGAAGTAAATTTAATTTATTTCTGGCATTAGATACGCATTTAATCCAAAAATCACGGAATTTTTCTCTTCAGTTGGCGTCACTTTTTTAATGATAATTTTTCGACACTTCCGTAGAAGAGAATGCCTGTTGTCAAAATTTATGGGGCTGTTATTTAATTTAGACGTGATGCTCTGTGGGGTGAAGTTTTGTTAAATACCACACTATCAGTGGTGTTCACTCTCCATAATAGATAAATAACATACAAAATTGATACATAAGTAAATATAAAAAGTGAATATTAAAGTAAGAAAATGATAACAATATTTAAAAAATGAATAAACTTAAATTCAATGAATTCCAATTGAATTTATTATTAAATTTATTTATTTACTTTTAAAATATTGAATAACCAATAATAAATATTTAACATTAATAATTTAATAATAATTAGTATTAATTATGTTAAATAATAATATTTTAATTTATATCAATAAATAATACATACGGATAAATAACCTCAATTATATTGGAGCACTTGAAAAAGTCTATAAAAACTATTTTTTCACTAATATTTACGAATAGTAAACATATTAATCAAAATATTGAATTTAAATCACTACTGAATATAATTTATCAGCACATATATAAATCGCACTTATATGAAACTAAAACACATGTGTGAATGTAGACACTAGAAACATGTGGAAAATAAATACTATGAATATGAAAACAGTGAACAGAGGCGACGATGCAGCGCTGCAACTTCATACTGTAACTTTTGTGTGACGAATCTTAAAATTTCACTCTCATCATTTTTTCATAACGCGCCTAAAGAAGTATAACTTCAATAAATTGAATGTATATCGCTGAGAAATAAAATCTTCAGTTCAAATATCTGGTTATTTTAATATTTTCGAGAACAATTTGTTTTATAAAATACAGCACTCGTCTCACTCGAATGATACCGCGGGTACTTTAACTCAAGCGTTGTGGTTGCGATAACTATATGTTGATGATTGTGCAATGGCACGTTAAAGCGTAAATAATAGAATATTTTATACTAGATATGTAATTTCAATAACAAAAAATCTCATCGAAAATCAAATTAAAAAATTATTAAACTGTAACGCACTCTAATTTATTGCTAATTTACTGGACCCGCCATGCGGAGCGTATCTTTTTGGTAATGCTCCAAATGGATCCACGAAAAATATCGATTACATTCACGTCGCTCTACTACGTCCACCTCTTATCTTCAGATTCACCTATATGTGTTTACTCCCGTACTGGGATCACTGTATAAATTTTTACCCTTACAAGGATAGATATCGTTTGCAGAATAGTTTTATTTGACCAAAAAAATAGAATATAATCTGTGTTCTATATATCGATCGCACCATTTAGCGTGGAACAATAGAATCTGTATGTAAATCCATTGCGCCGCACCATTTGACTGAAATTGGGGGTATTTTTTGATATTTCATTTCGAAAATTTTTATTAATATTGAAAATGGTAAAATATTTTTTTAAATAAATCGTAAGGGTCAAAGACATCTTTATTAATATTAGGAAAGAAATTACTTCAATCTACGTTTCTACAGTTACTTATGTTAAGATTCGCGTCAAACAATTTTTTTTTAAATATTCATATACGCTAATAAACTAGCTCCAAATTACTCACTTATTTTGGAATAAAAATTTTATAAAAACATAATTTTAATCTCTATATTTTAATTAAACAGAGCAAAACTCAAAAGAAACTTCACTTGTGTTTCGTTTAATAAGTTACTAAATTTCTGTGGGTTCCTGAGTATAAAACAAGATGATAATAATTAATCATTTTGTTTCGTATCACATATTCCAAATAAAGAATTTTAACATTAATGCATGGTTTAAAGATTCTGCAGCACTTGCTTTTATTATAATTCTTGCTGTACCAATTTATTAACAAATATGCAGAATTTAATGACATATCACCGTTATAATGCATAATAATCATGATTAGATAGGTAATGCCACAAATTATTTTAGTAAATATAAAAGTTCGTTTGTTTGTATTTTTTATTACATAATAATTTTACCTAATAACTTTTCCATAAAATTTCATAGTTCATTAGCGAGCAATTCGTTATTTAAACTCAGTAACAAACATTTATTACTACACCACTGCTAATTATTCACAAATTCACAAAATCAAATTCAAACTGCCATCTGCACCGCCATGGATATCAACAACTTACATCTCCACTTGATCAATTCCAAGTTATTGTGATTAGATTTCTACCCAAGATTTTCATACTAAACTCCCTATACCTGCCTTGAAATGACGCCACAATTATTTACTTCGCAATCGTAAAAGATCTAGACCTTATAATTGGTCAAATTCTTAGCTGGCAGTCCCAATTCGATGGTATCATCAGATTGCACTCTACAATGCGGCTTCAAAATTTCTTTAACATCGAAACCAAATCAATTTTGTTGAAGACTTTTACTGTCTTTATGATTATTAGGTCATTAAGGTGTGTGTTACTTCGAACTTAATAAATATCGTCAAAATAAACTAAATTATGTTCAAAATGTGTGTAACAGTCAACTTTCGTCTATACTCATATATATATATATATATATATATATATATGTTCGTCTATACTCATGCAAAAATAAAGGAGACGACTCTCTTCTTCTGAAAAATTGGAAAATTCTTTTAAATTGAATTTTTGGTCAGAGTTTAATGAAGTTGTGAAGTCATCCATCACTCTCGGCTGAAGCCTCGCTCCTGGCAGCTAACGATAACTAAAACAAACTTACTTTTATGCCAAATAAAGGTTTTTAGTAATACGTTATCGTGTTGAACTTTGAGTTTGAATTTTACGAAGTTAGAGTAATATTTGAACGCACACGTGTTTTACCTATTACAAAAATTGTTATTCTCAATTTTTTTCTTAATATTATATCGAAACAATTTGGTTTCAATTGAGTATATTGTTGATATAAGATTGAAAAAAGTCTAGCTTACGAATTTAGGATCCCGTGCCTCGTTTAAAGCATATTACTATAAGTGACAATAGAACGTGGACTTCTTGGCACAATAAATACTTGATAATGTCTAATATAATTAGTTGGACGTATACATTTTCGTGAATATCTCGAAAGGTTTAATATTTTGAGTCATCGCCTTAATTTTCCTAATTTTTTATGCAGATAAATTGACGACCCTTCCTCCCCCTCTCTGGAATATTAGTTATTGAGATATTGTAAGGTCAAAATTCTTTATGACTACGCCAAGTTGAGGGAACACCTAAGTGATCTTATAGGGGCCACGTTTCTCCTTTTGAGGTAAGGAACCTACTAATTATGATCAAAACTTATACTATGAGGGTAAAGTATATAAAAAAGCTTAAAAATATAAGGTTACGTAATGCTTTTAAAGGATTGTTTAAAAAAAAAAAAAATATATATATATATATATATATATATATATATATATATATATATATATATATATAATTTTGTTACTATTTATTGTTGCAAATCTAAATATATAACCTAATAATTTAATTTATTGGTAATAATTTTGCTGTTATCTTCGTATTTTTCGATTTTTAATTCACTTGCTCCAAAAATTATGTGACGGTGATACTCTAAAGTGTTTTGAAGTCATCTATTGCACAGGATGGAGAATCAAAAATATATTGCAGGCATTTTTGAATTCATTTTAAAAGATTTCTCTAAAAATTATGACATTCGTTGGAGTCCGCGAGAAAAAATTGTTATTCCTAAATGCCGTTTCAAAAAATAAAAACGAAATTTTATTCTCACTTAATGATATTCAAAGTATTTTTGGCATTTCACAACATTAACTCATGGAATACAGAATTAACGTAATACATTTATATTGGAGTTACAGATATAAGGTGTAATCATCCTGTTAACTAATGTTAAATGTTACAGATAGGTAAAAGGTTACAATGTTTCAAAGTGCCTTTGTAAATATTACAATAGTACCAAATCCGGGCTTACCAGTGATTAATATACGTGGCCGGAACGGGAGTTACCTATTTGTTTGTTTTGTTTTTTTTCCATATCATTGACACAATAGACTCATAAAGTTTTAAGGGCTGGCAGACCTAAAAGCTTAAATAAAAAATGCCGGTATGTTTTTATACCTTTTGCCAACGGCTTGTATCAACCTGCCACCTGACTAAAGTACACAAGTCAAACGTATACTTGCTGTATCAATTATCCGTCCGTTTGACTTGTATGCTTTAGTCAGGTGGCGGGTTGATAAAATCCTTTAAAGTTATAAAAATATATTGATATTTTTCTATTTATGAGCCCAAGTCCGCCGGCCCTTTTTATTGGTTGGCACTGCGTTGTAAACACTCGACAAATAAGCTGTAAAATAACATCCACTTCTCATTCGATTGAAATGTAACAGTTCAAGGTTAGAAAATATATTTTCTTGTAACAGGATTAAAGGAATAAGCATAAATATATATTTATGTAATACTGAAAGCCTGAAACATATCAATTACTGTAACCATATCAACCGGTATCACTTCCGAATATATTACATTTATGAAACTTTTTTAGGTTCTTAGTTCATAAAAGTCGTCTGCGCCTTTCTCTAAAGTTTTAAACTGAACGAGATATGTTGCTGCGATATATAGCCAACAAAGGGACATAATAAAATTAGGGAGGTTTCATTTTAGGAACCTGGCTACGAAACTATAAAAATACTGTGATGTAGTGAATACCGCATATTTACCCATCAAGCAGTAACCAATATCATTCGGATCTCATTAATGATGTTATATATTATCATACCCCACCTCCATGGATACGGCATTTGAAAAATAGTCGAATTATAATAACATTTTGAAAAATTTTAAAAATCATGTTTTGCCCCTTATTTCCCATAGGGCTGCTCCCAAAATTACAAAAAAAAAGTTTATAGAAGAAGTCTTTAGCGAAACCATAACGATGATATAATTTTTTGGCATTATTGATAAAAATACATATATATATATATATATATATATATATATATATATATATATATATATATGTATATATATATATGTATGTGTGTGTGTGTATATCTGTGTCCCTATGTAGACCAGAATAGTAATGATTTATGATAAATAATAAAATATTTCCACTTCAAACGGAGTACCGTACCCTCAATGCCTCGATGGGCAAGTACTGACTAATTTTGTTTTTAAGTACTGTTGGCGAAATGTCAACCTTCGAAATAGCGTTTAATTCTTAGCTTTTAATGGTGGATTTGAAAAATAGATAATATTATAAATTCTTAATAAAAAATGCAAACTGAAAATATTTGTCGTTAATTTTGTAGAAATTCATGGTTCACAATTAAATGAAACTACGTGATGTAGTATTATTTCTACTTTCTTTAAGTTCTTTACCACGACCTAGGTTTCATTGTATTACAACATTTTCAGATGAGCTATTAGCAAAGATCTTGCTAATATCCCACCTGAAGATGTTGTAATACAACGAATCCTAGGTCGTGATAAAGAAACTAAAGAAAGTAGAAATAATACTATATCACGTGAAAAAAACGCATGTAAATTCGACGACTGAAATAAAAACAGTTAAACATTTGTGGCGTTCATTTTAGTAATTAATTTTGACATGATTTCAAGCCTGAAATTATATTTCCACCTCGTTGAATATTAGGATAACCGGAAACGCGTGTCAACTGCCTGTGCCGTGGCATGACAGCCCATCTCTTCACGAATTCCGGTTGCAGAAATGCCATTCTCTATTAATCAGGCGGAAATGCTCTTAAGGTTTTATACTAGATGAATATTTAAATTGAATTAAATATCTTAATGAAATGTTTGTAGCAATTTGTATGACTTACTTAATAAGAATTAAGAAGCGTACGAGTCTTGGTTTTGCGTCTTGAACCCATATGATACACATGGTTTCTTTACATGCTAACATAATACACTGTTCTTTTAAGCACAGCCTACTCCAAAAACACTACAAAAAGATAATTATACACCTTTTATCAGCGTCAACTTTTACCTCAACATTTGACGGGAGAACTGCGGAGATGAAAAATGAGGCTCTAGTCCAAAAGGGACAGACTGGAACTTATTAACAAGAAGAGACCTCACCACAACCTCAAGTCTCATCCATTACCACCCACACTTTGGTTCATGGATATATTTTATTCAACATAATAAAGATAATTCATTATCGATGTTCCATAATTTCCATTGATGATATGCGTCTCAATTTTCAACCAGTACCTCGAATAAAAGCTGGAATTCTTCGCTTAATCGAATATTAAATTTTATATAACTATAATATATTGAAAAATGGTAGATGTAATATGAACATTGAATAAATTTAGATGCCCAATTCATACTTTTGGTGGTTACCTAGTCAGAAATTATACGAAGATAATTAGATTAAATCATTACAGATGCAATGTTAGGGTTTACCTCTTTCATATATTTAATTACACTTCTTTGTATTAATGGTCAAAGTATAAAAGTACTTGGAAAACACAATTTTTTTTCTAAGATATAACATACTGTAGTCTAAATCTTTTATACAAAAATAAAGCGTATCGTAATATAACCTATTAGCTTTTCGCCCACTGCTTCGCTTGCATAGACAAGTTTTTTTTTAAATTTCAGTCGAATTTTTGCTTTGTGTCTAGCCACACGCAAAATTAAGGCGCGATGACAGTTTATGTAAACATTTAAAAAAAAGCGACCCACAGTCGAACTATTACAAAATTACCATAAAAATATGTTTTCCCATACAAATGTAAACCATCTTTTTAACTCCCTTAGGGCTTGAATCTCAGGAAACGTTTAACTACGTCTTTCATTATTTGTATTGAAAGCGCATTTATGCAAAGATTTAACTAAAAATTATCATAAATATATTTTTTCGCACACAAACTTTCCCACCACTTTTCACCCCCCTTAACGATTGAATCAAGTTTTACACAAAAATTTACACCAGAAATATTTTTTCCATTCAAATTTGGCAATCACTTTTTGGCCCTTAGGGGTTGAATCTCAGAAAATACTGAAATACTTGTTTTATTATTTATATTGCAGGCCATTAATAACATGTTTTAAGAAAAATTTACCATAAAATAATTTTTCCCATACAAATTTACATCGAGATTCCCCGCCTTAAGAATTGAATCTCAGTAAATGATGAAACACGTTTTTCATTATTTGTAGCGAAGAGTATTACAACCAATTTTCACCGAAAAAGTTATAGTAGAAATATTTTTCCTACACCAATTTGCCACCCGCTTCCACCCCTTTAAGAATACACTTGGAGAACACCCTTCTTAAACGATGCCTTTATAATAAAATCAACAACCTCTTGCCTTCGACATTGACATTGCTTTTTATATTTAGATTAAATATATAAAATTCGTCTTTGTTGTTGAACACTTTATTTACCCCAACTTCAAAAAAGAGAAGGTAAAAGAAGAGCGCCGGCTTGGTGGTGATTCCAATAATTTGTAACAGTAGCGGTATTTTGTAAATAAATTCATGCACGGAAATGATATTGCAAAAGTTCCCACTGTTCACAAGGTTTTTGATTATATTATACCTTTTAGTGCGCTTTTTATTCAGTGAATAGTTGGTTAAATATTTTTTTTTAAACAATTTTACCTTAAATTTATATCAAACTAACTTTCGATAAAAAACGCAAAATATAGAAATCCTACATTTAAATTTAATAAATTTTGACCTATTTGCTCATAACTCAATCGCAATCGTCGTCCTAAGCGAGAAATTATTCCTATCAATAATACAATTAAAATGAAGCGGACACACACGGCTCTCAATTCAGAGGGCCCGTTAATTAATTATACTTCATGTGATCGGATTCGAATACAAAAACTAATTGTATTTAAATATAAAAACTGAATTATAAAGGGATCAAAAAACATAGATTAAATAGAACCTATATGGAAATTTGAAATGAAAATTCTCATTTCCAATTACGAAAAGATTAAATGATATTTATCCTCATTTGCATTAGTTTAAACATAGGTTTGAATTTTCATTATAAAAGCGAATTTTCATTAGAAAATTCATTAGAGAATTTTCATTAAAAGTTTCATTAGAAAAGCGAAACTTCACCGAGAATACTTGCCCTTTTTTAAAATTCCATACGAGTATGTAACGATAGCCTCTGTGATTAGACAAATACCTGTCAAAAGTTCAAAATTATTTTTATGAATTTCTTTCCATTTTACACAACAGAATACACAAAAGGGAGAGTTATATACTCAGGACTCATACATGTAACAATGCAAGTTTCTTTATTCCTTCCTAGTGATGCGATGGTTGAACCTACTTTAACAGACAAGGTAAAATATTATCTAGGGGTTAAATTTAGGAACATAAAAATCAAAATGGCGCCCGTAATATTTAAATTTTCAATTAAGAATAAAATATTTATATAACAAAATCTATTGACTGTGACATTATTGTCAAGGATAAGCGAGTCCTTGACAATAATGTCACACTCAATAGATTCCAAAAATACATAATAATTTAGATATTTATTATAGCATAGGAAGAAAGAGCAAATGAATCGTAAATAATATGTTAAGAATATCCAACTAGTCATTTATAGTTTCAGGCAAAATGTTAAAATAGTTATTATATATTTAATAATAAGATATAATATGCGTTCTCCAGTACAAGTACAAACACAAGTCCACGGAGTGAGGTAGGGATGTGCCGCCTGCGCGGTGAGGTGGAAGAGCGTATCAATTTGAGGGCATATGCCTTTGCGTGTAGACGTCTTTAAGCGCTTAAAGATGTCCGCTCGCATGGGTGAATAGCCTATATATTACCTTTAAGAGGCAGATAGAAACCAGAAAAAAATATGATAGTAGATTTAGAGAAATGGCAGGAGTGCGCGTGACGTTCGTCGCTCTTCACTGGTATGCGAAACTATAATATTACAACGCATAAAGTAAAATCCATTTTAAAAAAGTTATATAGGACAACAATTCCGCCATCAGCGAGTGTGCATCGCACGAAGTGTATGTAAATAGATTTCGAAAAGGGTTTTTCGAACAAAATTACCACTAAGTAAACAATTTTAGAAGCTATCCACGAAGAGGTAAGTGTATTTTTAACAAGTTATATCTTTACATACATGAATATTTTTTTAAGTGAAACTACTTAGGCGGCGATTTGATAATCGATAAGTAGACAAGAATTGAGAGTAAAATTTTAAAGTCTCATCACGTTTAGCCACATTTCGTTACTTGAGAAAGAAGAAAGATATGACGTAGAGAGAAAGGGAATGAGAACTATATATTCCAACGCCGTGGAAGTGGAGCAAAAGAGAGCGGCGTATACACAACAATGCAAAGCGACTGAATAAAATAGTGTCGCGCATGCGCGCATTGTACATGTACGCTTCAGATGCTACATATGAACAGCTGAGGTACCGCATGTACGATGTGTTATTAACATTTATCGTTGTGTTTTGTGAATATTTGAATTGACATTTGTCTATGTAAATTTATACGCAGATTTTATTAAATGTTTTCGTTGATTTGTAATGACAATTTATTAATTTTTCTGAATGTATAATATTCAAGTCTTCTTACACAAATTTAATATAATCTATTAATTTATACTTAGTACATTCTCTGCACGCGATTAATTTTTTTTATATATTTATCATTATGTTAGTAATAAAACGGCACTGTTTGGTGTTGTTAATAAAAACATGCATATCTATCTATAGGTATAAAAAATAATGGAATCGTGTTTGCGTATCGAATATTTATTTAAATGAGGTACAGTTGCCTAACGAGGCCTACTTTACAAAAAAATATTTCTAAAAACATACAATTGACTAATTAATGCAAAACTACCATCAGGATGAAAGATATTCTTTAAATTTAGCTTTATTATCAGAAAAAACCACCAAATTTTGTTGCATTTTTATATTAAGAAGGTATGCAAAAAAATGCCAATCATGGGCCTTGTTAGGAAACTTGGTTTCTAATTATAATTACACAACAATGTGTATTAATTTGAATCAAAGTTTATAATTGTTATCCGCCAAAAAATCATTAAGAAGTTTTAGTTCACATTTAAATTTAAATTCTTAGCACAATAATCTAACCAAAATTACGTTATGGGCTTATTTAGATCTACTGAAACGGAAAATTGCAATCACATACAAAATCTTATGAAAGAAAAATTAAACTTATTTTCTCTTTTACGGCTAACTTATTTGTAACGGAAAACTAAAATCTAATTCGAATTAGTCATTCATTTTTATCCACAATTAAGCGTGGGCCTTATTCAGAATACTGAAAACTTTAGTGTTGAAATTATATCGGATCCTTAAAACAAGAATCAACTCCTATGAAAATACTAATGGAAAACTGACACTTATCTTTCATCAAAAAAATCAACGAATTAATTTCTGTCTAAATTCTTTCTCGCAGTTGGAACATGTAAAATCTCCGTCTTCTCAAATTCAATTTAAAGCTATCGATTCTATCCGTTCTGTCTAGCCACCTTGGCGGCACCTCGCCTCACCCTCACCTTTCTTTTTGATATTCTCGCTGACCATCTTCCTTTAAATAGATTCCGACTTTTTTAGCTGCTTTTTAGCCTTTTTCCTTTCACTTTTAGTTTTAGCATATCCATTTCTCCTTTTTTGTTTCCTGGAGTCTTTTTAGCCTTGCCTTCAAAATAATTGAAAAAAACTTTAGTACTTGATTGACCAAAGCCATTCGTTTTTGTTTAGAATTTTCAATTGCGAAACTTGGAATCTGAATTAGTTCTTGAAAAGGTGTTTTCATAGTCAAGGTTCCAGAATTTTCTTTTAATTTTGTTAAAGGAAATTCATCTTCAGAATCGAATATTTATTTCCTTGGGTAGTGATGTAGGTATACGTCGTTTATGGAACAAAAATATAACTATTCTGGCCCTGAGAAGTTTGACGTGATTTTGATATTGATTTGAGGAAGCATACATTTCCATACTACAAATATATCTGATAGGGTAATGTTTACTGAATAGTCTTAGTAAGATCCTGGCTTTCTTATGATATGACCAGTGGGCTTTATTAGGACATTTTCCCGTAAAAACATCTTTAAAACATAAAAAGAAATAAAATAATACAACATATTTGGAATTCGGTGTCTTGAAATTTAAATAAATAGTTGTAATAGAATATCTTTATGATCTTTACTGTTTTACCAAAATGTTCAAAGAGTTTATCATTTAGGTTATTACATAATTATCCCATTACTTGGTCATTAACAAATTACTGCCATAATAAGGGTTGGGTCACACTTTTTTTTATTAATGTTTTCATATATATGCGCGAAATTTAAACTTATTTAGACAGTGACAAGTGCGAATTTTTCAAAAGTGGGCCTTCCTAGAAGCCGAGTCTTGTTGAGCAACAGTACCCCAGTTACTTCTTTTGAAGCTTGCAGTACAATTTTAAGACCTCTCATTGAGTGTCTTGTCGAAATATTTGTGATGCAAGGAGCCACGAGGGGATCTATATACCTACACTATCAGCACTGCTCTTGACACTAGTGTCACTCAGTAACCCTTCTGTCAATGGATGAGATTGTAGTTGACATTACTCCTATTTCAACTTTTCATACGCATGCATAATTGAATCATGTGTGTGTGACCCATAAAATAAAAATTGAGAAAATTAAGAAGATTAAGGTCTTTAATTAAACGGTACTTCAAAACAAATCAAGTACCACACCCACGGCATAGAATATTTTTAAAATGTTGTAAATACATGCGACTATCTGAAAGTATTTTTATCATTTTATAGAACCTGATAATATTTGAGCTTAAATTTGATTTTTTTTAGCTAAAATAGAAGCTAAGATCTAGTCATACCATCACCGTCGTCATCGCGGTGGTATATTTGATTGATCGAAGGCTTAACGGCTTTGATTGTGTGGCGCACCGCGATGTCCTGCGTTCGGTTCTCAGCCACTCATCGAGTGGGGCCAGATTGATATTTTAATCGGCTGTTGCTCTTATCTAAGATTTTAAAATATAAACGCTAATATTTTCCTATTCATTATTAGACCCTTCAGCATGAGAATGATACCTGGAAACGGGATATTTGAACTTTTCTGATTGTTATAAAGGTTAAAATCCAGGTATTAGACCTACATATACATATATATATATATATATATATATATATATATATATATATATATATATATATATATATATACATTTATATATATATATATATATATATATATATATATATATATATATATATATATATATATTTAAACCTGAATGCGAATGCATCCGAGATACAATCTATTATTTTGCAATTAACTGTACCTACACATTTACACTACATGTTTTTTTCCGTTACTATTACGTAGATAAAGAAATTTAATGTTTTCTGGAACACAGAGCAAGCGTACTGCAATACAACTTCCCATTTCAAAGGCCCGCAAGCGATTGTCAGGGAGCTTTCTCGCCTAATAAGAAACCGGTAGTGTCATTAATACTTATACACAGAAATATGAAAAATACGTTTTTCTTAATATATTAATAACTAATGTTTATTTTTAAAAACCGCTACTCAAGGCGCTGCATATTATTAGTGTTTATTTTTCATGTAGATTTCAATGAAATAGGTATAAAAATGCCATCAAAACTCCTAAGTATATCTTGAAAACATTAGTTATTTAGACAATTATCTCTATAGAGAAAAGATTTACCTATCATGTATCTAGTGTTGGTTCCTTTTGGCATATAGTCAACTTCCATATAATTTTTTTCACAAAAAAATCGATAATTAGTAAGGAGAATATAATAAAATATTTAATTAGGGTATAACCATCTCTTAAATCCATAATATTTTATTGCAGGGACCAAGACAGCTATGAAATTAGTTTAAAAAAATATGTGTTTAGAATACGCCATTTTGTAACTGAACATTAAGAGCAGTATACTTTTATCTAGCTATTTATAAATTCCACTTTTGCACTCTATGTGAAAGAACTTCCATCAAAGTATTTCTCTACAAAATTTCATTAATCCTATCCCGTGTCACTTTTCCCATGGCATTAAGTAGGGAAACACCTACAGAGTAACCACATTCTCTTTTTTTCACACATGGTAAGGAAACACACACATAGTAAACACATTCTCTATAAATTATTTCACGTCAGTGTTTACGCATCTTTCTTTTTTCTTACATTCGATACTATTCAAACCTATCAATAAATGTTTGGTAAATAAAGTGTAAATAAACAGTTTGGTAAATAAAGTGTTGCTTTGACATCATAGCGTATTTGAGAGCTGTTAATTGCGACTAAAGAAGTAAATATTTGGAAACAGCATCAGAACCAGAAGCAAGTACCAAAAATAGGAAAATATTAACATGAAATTAAAATTATATTTAGTTTAAACTGAAATATCAATACATGGTTTATTATGTTTATATTTCTGTAACAAAATATTCAATATCACTTGAATTTTTAAATGTCATCGAATGTGTAATGTTTAATATTTTTGAAAAATATTTTAAATAAGTGTATAACTCGTATAAGGTTCTCTAAACACTTTTACGTACTCGTACATAAAGATTTCAACCCATATATTGTTTTCATTAAACTATTTACAAATATTAATTTTATTTCTCACCACGTAAATACATAAATATATTACCTAATATATCCTTCACAGAAATAATAAATATACATTTTAAAATAAAAAGTTATTTTCGCAGTTGGTAAAAAGTTCATGAGTGAAAACTTTTTACTGACCCAACTACATGTCATAGTTAGTGGAATATTACTCTTTAACTAGTAAAACCTACTTAGCTGTGGTGATTTTCTTTTTAATTCCCTTATAAATATTACGATTCATTTGCAACTGACGACAAAATTATAAACCCACATGATGTTAAATATGTTTAAGTTAACAATAAGTTCTGCTTAAAAATATCACTTAGTGCGGCCGAAAGATAATAATCAAAAACATGAATCATTTATTTTTATTAAAAGAATTAATTTGTTTTACGTACTTTTAATAACGGGTAATAACATATCACACCGCATATAATACACTTTATACTGCATAAAATTATTGGACTGGAATTATTATATCTATTTAACTTTAAAAAAAAGTAAGGGTATTGCCACGTCAAATTTCGACCATAGAACCGTGCACTGATAAATCTCTCACATGATCATGTGACTTCTGCACAATTCAAAATATGCAACCCACGTTTCACTTTTTTACTTTAAATATGGAAATGTCTCTGATAGTTCTTGCCTACATTTATGTATAATAAAAGTATATTATCAACCGTTATAAATAATTATTCTTTATTTCAAAAACGAATTAGTTAAGTACAGCTCTCCCTGTTTCAAAATACTCTTCTCTATATTTCTGTTACTAAACTCCCAAAGATTCACAGGTTCTCGACCTACCATTCAAAGTCAGTTTTCATCTCCGAAACACATAGAACGACGGGAGATAAAGAATAATACAAGGCAAACTGTAAATGACGAGAAATATTTCTCGTGAATAAGACAAGACAGCGGCATGAAAGAGTTATGTATACATTAAATGGATTGTTTGATTGTTATGAAAGGTAAGTCAGAAGGAAATAACTGAACTTAAATTATTATTGTAATGATAAAAACAACTATATGTAGGAGACAAATCTAAGGCAGATATCATTTCACGGGAAGATAAAACTATTTAGTCATAAAATTTAAGGATACAAAAGACAAAGGTGGTCTCATCATTAAATGATGATGTTTTTTCAATCAATTTAAAATAGATTAAAATATGAGTTACTCAGGTAAATTATGAAGATTTGGGGGTTCATGGAAAATAAAGCATTTCAAGTAAACTGATTTACTAAATATTTATTTTAAAATAAATTTTACTTGCCTATTTACAAACGAATAAATTTTTTTATTTTGATTTTTATTAAACAATACTTAGAATGTAACAGTGTAATGCTTAAATATAACATTTTAAATTAGTAAATACGCCATCATCTTTCTTCATCGTAAGCAAAGTACAAAAAATACGGTCGACCGGATCTGTTCATTACATATACATGTAATCCGCAGTGGGATGATATCAAAAACAATTTATTTGAAGGACAGTCGACAACTGATCGTCATGACATTACAGCACGTGTTTTTCGGCAAAAACTGGAAGCACTTATGGATTTAATTGTGAAATTATGTCTATTTGGAGAGGTGTGTTGCCATATGTACTCTATCGAATGGCAAAAAAGGGGATTGCCGCACGCACATATATTAATTTGTAAAACTTTATTTTGTTAGAATATCAATAAAACCTTAATTAGCTTAAAGAATCACTTTTAACTCAGACTAAGCTCAAGCTTGAAAAAATAATCAGGTTAGTAACGTCTTGTAATAATGTAACAATGAATCAATTTAAACGTGATAAAATATCGTTCTCATAGAGATCCCCAATCATATATATGTACGTACGAAAGATACATTCATCAAATAAGTTTTACTTCAGTTTTACGTCAAATTATTTATCATAATTATCTCTTTGAATATATAGCACCAATATTAAATATAAGGTCTGTTTTGTAGGAAATTAGTATAATAGAAAAGTCTAAATTATCCAGTTATCTGAGAACCGAAATGAAACAACTTTCTTGTACTTAAATAAGATCTTCATCTTGCGAATAGGCATAACTTTAATTCTTCCCTATATCCATGTCTATAATGATTTACGAAATTAAAATAAAGCAAAAATTTAAACTCATACAAACTTCGAGAATTTAATAAGGCCTAGCTCTAATTCTTGAGTCTAATTAACTCTATGGCGTAATCATAAATCTTCACACTACTAAGTTGGTATATTATTATCCTGTTAATATACTTCTCTTATGAATATTCATCATCCAAAATTTACTAAGACGATTCATTAGCTCTTCGTGTGACCAAGTATAAATATATAAAAATAATCTAAAGACACAATTACGTAAAATTTTTTCATCTAGAAATTTAGAGCTAAAACTGAAAGAAACCGTTACAAAAAAGGCAATCGCTTAAATATGAAACGTTTAAAAAATAATTGAATAGATAAATCTCGAGATGAACTCTCTTTGAGATAAACGAGCTGCGGTTACTTTCAACACAGAAAGCCGTCAGGGTTAAGGCGAGGTTAATCTCGGTTGCGTTTAATAAGCTCCATTTTAATTAACTTAATTCATTCAACATAATTTCATTTTGTCTTAGTCTTCCAACAAAATTGCCGTACCAGATTTATATATAAAAAAGGTCGGCGAAAACGGACCTAACGTTAAAGAAATAGAATACATTTTTTTTTAAAAGCTGGTATTTTTTAAAATACAAAAAAAACAAATAATTCAACTACTGACAATCATAAAGAGCAAAAAATAAAATGCAATTTTTGATCATAATAGAACACAAAAAAGTTATCTTCATAAATGCGCATGTATTATATTTTTAAAATATCCAAAATTGTTATAAGAAATACAAATAATACAAAAAAATAATGAAATAGCTATGAAACTTTTTAGAAACAATTATTCTAAAAAGTTACATGTATATGATGTTGTTTGCACTCCAATTTTTGAAGTTATACTTCTTTAGGCGCGTTATGAAAAAATGATGAGAGTGAAATTTTAAGATTCGTCACACAAAAGTTACAGTATGAAGTTGCAGTTATTGAGACTATATATTAATACCAATATTTTGTACGAAACTTACGTTAGGGGCGTAGCTCAGATGGTAGAGCGCTCGCTTGGCATGTGAGAGGTACCGAGATTGATACCCGGCGCCTCCAAGACAAGTTTTTTATTTTTAGATTCTGCATTTTATTTGTCTTTCGAATAATTTAAAAATGCTTGATGTCATTAATTGTGATTCTTTATTTATATTACTAATAAATCTAATATCCAAGTTTTACAGATAAATACTTATACAGAAAGGCAGATGATATTGAAAAACAATATTACCATAAGTCATTTAGCTTTATAGTAATATTGTTTTTATCTTTATTTTGTATTCACTTTTCATACAGAATTAAAATATCAATTAGTTTGTAATTCCCACTGCCTTACATCAGCGCAGCGCCATCTTTTGATAGCTATGATTATTAATTTCACGTAACAAAAATACTTCAAGTACATAATATTGACGCAGTGAGCCGCTTTTTCATTTGAATTTATTGGATAAAAAAATATAAGTGCGATTTATATATGCGCTGATAAATTATATTCAGTAGTGATTTAAATTCAATATTTTGATTAATATATGTACTATTCGTAAATATTAGTGAAAAAATTGTCTTTATAAACTTTATCAAGTGCTCCAATATAATTGAGGTTATCTATCCGTATGTATTATTTAATGATGCCAAAGAAGTATAACTTCTCACGCGCGTACACGCACCCTTTTTTTCAGTATAAGCCCCATCATATTGCAATTTGCTTTTTTAGATTTTTATTTGAATGTGTTTAAAAGACTAAAGGGTGGGACAATGATTTCTATTTCCCAACTGAAAATTTCGCATAATGATTTTTACAATTAGGACTGAATATTGTATCTTCAGATTACGCAATTTACGTTAATTTTCACGTTATATGAAAATAAGAAAAACATTTATTTGCTTTCTCCAAAACTTTCATATAAATATGTTTGCTTATCTAGTGTTAAGATATGTGCAGATTAATATGCTTCATTGCCATTAACAATTTTAAATACTAAGCCGAACGGTTTAAAAAACGACTGTGACGAATAGACAGACGGACACGTGAGTGATCTTATAATTGTTCCCTTTTTCCTTTTAAAGTACGTTAAAAAACTTAAAGTACTTTTAAATTATACGGAACTTTCAAATTATACGAAAGCTTTCATGCCTTTTATTGGTCCGATTAAAAGTTCTTTGTTCAGATAAATAAACGAATTAAGGGCGTAAAATATTTTCCCTCTGGAAGAAAAAAATCATACTTATTTCGCACGAATGTAATAACATTAAATTCCTTCGTAATAATCGTAGAGAGATAAATCGTAAAACGGGCAAGTAATAAAATGAAGTTAAATATGAATAATAATGAGACCAACGAATTTCATGCATAAATTAATCTTTCTTAAAGTTCCAACCGATGCCTTGTTAACTTTTCATTACGTTCGAGTTAATAAACGAATAACTTGAGTTAATCGAATTCCAATATTGGATGCTCTGTTGGAATAATTGTTTTTATCCCCAATGTAACTAACTGATTTCTTTTTTAACTGGCCTTATCTCCGCATATATAGAAGATTTCTTAGCAACATTAACTTCGATCATTTTAAGAGAAATTCAAATAGCTAGGTTTATATTTATTTTCATAACTCTCTTTGTATTTTGATTTAATACATCACTGTTCAGTTCGTTTAATCCGTTATAAAAACTGATCCTTTATAACTTCGACAATCATTTTATCATAACATTTGATGAAATGTTATGGGAAATTGTAAATTAATTGCGACAATTGAAAAAAGAAGAAAACAATATTTTTAACAACATCTGTTAAGCGTTTCCATAATGAATCATTTTAAATATGGCAATATACTGCGACAATGAAAAATAATATTACTATTTATCAATAGTACAACAAAAATACTGTGTACGCTAAAACATTTAAATTTTTTTAAGTTCCTAATTTCGTAGGAAACTTTTTAGTGTAAATTCTACTCGTAATTAAAGAGTTAATTTTTTTATTATCATTACGTAACCTACCCAATTTGCTGCCACTTCTCTTGTATCCTTTGAAAGGAACTATTGAACTAATAGAAGATCATAAAATTATAATATTAACCCTATAAATTAGGGAAGTCAGCAACTTTATTTTTGGCTCGAATATTTTGGTGAAGCTTCTGAGCATTTAGGAAACTTACCATAAAATTAAATTCTTCATGGAAAATTATACATTGACGTATAGGCATGCAAAATTATTTATTTCTCACTGAAAATAAACCACGAAATTTGGCAGAAATATTTAACTTATTCGATTTTAATTAAGTCAAATAAATTTTAAGAGACATGTATACATGTATGTAAAAAATATATAATTCTGTTGGGCTACGTTCCAAAATTTTATTACTGATATTTATCGCCAGTTAAACTCAGATAAACTTTTCAGGTTTATCATAAGATATTCTGAAGACTTTTTCCATATTGAACGAATGGAAAAATAGTTCGTTGCCTTTATTAGAACTTAAGTTGCAAATGAAATCACACTTTTTTTGATACTTCATTTATTAACTTGGAATTATATTATTTTCTATCTACTGCACAAAAAAATAATTCTACCGTAGCTGGTTTTCATTTATAAATAATGTATTTTATATTTAATTTTAAATGTTGATAACTTCAATGTTGAGAAAAAATATCGTTATGCAATCGGTAATTGTATACGGGATCTGAGTCGAGTGTCGAAGTTAAGTAGAGATAGGAAATAGCGACAATCAATATGTATGATTTTATATAAATTAATAGATCAGCGCTTTTTCTCCGTACAGCTAGTGGTGACAAATTAAATCTCTGTAGTTGGATTCCATAGGATGTATTCTCTCGTCCAAGAAGAAGTCAGAATTAATTTGCTTGATTAGTACACAATTAATTTGTTTGCACAAATGTAATTTCTTTCTTTTAAATAATATGCTACGAAAGGTATAATTTATTTGTGTCTTTAGATAAAAGGAAGCCGACTGTGCCAACTTTGGCTTAATATAAATGCCAAGCAAAGAAGATAGTTGGTAAGAAGGCAGGCAGCGAATGGCCACCGATGGAAGGACGCGATTAGCGACATCCAAATTGCCCCGTCGTTTCCTTAATAACACCAAGACTAATTGTGGAAGTAGCAGTAGTTCAATTGAGGTAAACAACGTGAATTTCGATAAGGGTACAATTAATCTTTCATTTATAGTGTATTTTAGAAACTGAATATAGTAACGGGGCACCGAAAGTTTTTAGATTGATTTATTCGAAGTGAATTTTATTCCAATTTTTTATGTAATACTGAAGAAGCAGTACTACAAATGAAAGTAGATTTAATTTTATCACATTTAAAATTACAAATTATAAAATTCATTTGAGAACCTTTCAATTTCACTTTTATTTTATTTTCTCTCTAGTAATATGCGGAAATGTGTTTAAATTTAAAATTTGTAAATTTGTGATATTTATGAATTAACATTGAATTAATTAGAGTCAATTATCTACAGATCCGATTAAGATCCGACACGAATGTATCAATACGCAGGAGACGCACCAACTGCCAGCATTCGGATATCCGGCCCACTTTCATCCAACGTTAAATATTTCAGACCGAAGAATTAAAAAGAAATTGCACAGAAACAATGAAGAGAAAATGAGAAACAATGAAGAGAAAATGGAAAAGAGACAATGAAAAGAAAATGAGCTCCATGAAATCCACAAGGAAATTTTACCAAGTCAAGCTCGTGAAGCAAGGACTCATGCTAAAGTTGCAGAGAGGGATTGGAAAAATAATTGAAATACGTTTTTAGATTATTAATTATTTCCTTCTATATTTTTATTCTATTTTGTCTTTTTAAACTGCTTTTTTCTTGTTACGTTTTTATTTTTTTTTACCCCATTTATATACTTTTCATATTATCTTTATTTTCATTGTTTATATTTTTTAAAATTTCACAACGGATAGTTAAATTTTCAATAATTAGTCATTATTTTGTTGTATGTAAAAAGACAGTGTAGCAGGTCGTTTAAAACATGTTTGTATTTCTGATCTTACACAAAAATTGTGGGAATTATTTATTGATTGTTAAAGTCGCATTTATGTAGTCAAGTTTTCTTAACAAAGGTCTATAAGTATACATTACAATTTGGTAAGGAATTGGTAAATCAAATGTTCAGTGAAATGGTGTATTGACCAATGAAATAGGATTTTCATATTGAAACCCTTTGAAAGATTGATTTATATTATCTAGTCCAAACTAACTTAATGCCCGTTTTTATTTTAGTTATGGGCAAATTGGACAATACATTGCATTTTAATAAAATATATTTTACTTAATGTAGCTTCTATCGCAATTTGTACACGAATTAAATTTGTCAGAATATCATATGTTTTTGTAAGTATTTGTTAAATTATCAAATATGAAGAATAAATATGTATCGATAACTTCCTGAATTAAAACAGTCACTGGCTTATGTCATTTAGTCCAAACTAAATGAATGCAAATTTTAACATTCTGGATATAGGTAAAGTGAACCACCCAGTGCAAACTAATTTCAATGCATATTTTAATATTCTAGCCATAGGTGAAGGGGATCATGTCGCTAATCAAATTGAATTTCAATAATAGAATTTTTGAATTCCTATTTAGAATACAAATAAATAACATTTCAAAATAAAATACGTTTTTATAAAAATTTATTAAATTAACAAATGTGAAAAATTCCTAAATTAAAGTAGTGATAAAGCAACTTACCCTTGATTTCTGATTGGTACTACTTTCCTGTAGATACATATAATGATAAAAGTTGTGTGGATACAAGTATCTGTAATATTATCTATACATTTCAAAATTAATTTTATGTTTATTAATGTTAGAGTGAGATTATTACAAAGGAACAATGTCACAAACGATGCAATTTTCAAACCTTTTCAATACACATAAAATATCAATTAGGGCTGATATCATTCTAGTTCATAACGAATTAATACAAATCAAATAAGTATAAATAAATATATATATATATATATATATATATATATGTGTGTGTATATATATGTAGGGGGGTTTATTTACCCCCTTTACTTATTTTTTTATATTCCAAGACACTCGCAATGTTTTTTTAGTACATTATTGTAAGATAAATTATATTTTTTCGTTGTAAATATTTTTACTGATTTTAAGTCATAAAAAGTTTCTTAAAATTGGTAAACTTGGCGAGAATCAGGGAAAATTGTTAGGATTTTTAGATTAAAAGTTGTTTCGAAATTTTAATAATTCTTCTAATGATAATAACATTAATACACAAACATCTATAAAGCCCTTGTAAATCGACAACACCCGTATTACCTTCATTTGGACTATTAAATCACCTTAATCTTTCACACACATTTTAATGATACCATATTTTGTAGGTATATTTTTATACTTTCAACTCCAAAAATATTGTTAAGGGATGTCAAGAAAAAATAATTATATGCACATTTATTATATATATGTATATGGGTATATATATATATATATATATATATATATATATATATATATATATATATATATATATATATATATATATATATATATATATATATATATACATATATATATATATATATATATATATATATATATATATATATATATATATATATATATAAATATAGTACAAAACTGCCAATTGAAGGTTGTTATAAAATTATGAAGCAAACGCGTATTGTGCAATGTCGAAGCGATGCATCACGATAGCTTAGTATTTTTCTGATCAATTGTTTATACATAAAAGTAATTATACATAAAAGAAGTACAAAAAAAAGTACAAAAAAAATTTAGTACAAAAAAAAGTCTTTTTTTTTGTTCTTTGCGTTTTTTTTGTATTTCTGCGCAAAGTCAGTCAGGTGATTGCAATAGATATTGAGTCTACTGCGGTATTTTCTGGTTAACGGTCCCTATATAAAATTCTTCTTGCATTCCACCAAACAGATAGCGAAACGTACTTTTGATGATGTTCAGTTTTGGAATCACTTGTTTGTTTGGCGCTTTTGCTTAAGGTTTACGTACAGAATCCACTTTTTGTCTCCAATTCCCAATTAGTCAAGCCAGTATTGTATGCGTCTCAGAGAAAGAAGATCTCTATATATATATATATATATATATATATATATATATATATATATATATATATATATATGTATATATATATATATATATATATGTATATATATATATATATATATATATATATATATATATAACTGAGCGGTCGTTACGGTATATGGTAACCACACCCCTAGCTTACACACTCTATCAAGTTGATGCAAGTGTTGCAATACCTGTACAAGACTCCAACTAAGTTCTGCTGCTAGGCATGAGACGAGGCAGGGATCTCTTTCAATTAATTCTTATAAAAGGTTTATGTTAACTTTCACTAATCAACTGGTAAGGGAAAAGTCTTTAAAATAATAACTCCCATTTATGAACCTCTGAAACCAACGTCCGGCATTTTTCTCCGAAACCGTATCTTCATCTTCTGCGTACCGTATATTCTGAATAGCTACAATGCGGATCTAAATTGCATAGATTTAAAAATTTAATATTTTAATTTTGTTTCAAATTAAATAAATAAACGAAACTCATACAAAAGACAATGACGTACGAGTATATGCTGTCTTGTCGCTTCCAGGTTCCAGTAAATACTGAAGCGATCCATAGTTATTAACATGTATTTACATCATTTGCACCCACCACTTTACATTGTTGCACTCTAGATAGTTATATCGCTCTCTAGAAAAAATATTGACTTTAAAAAAACGCTCATTACTTTCCTGTGAAGTCAATATTTTCATATTACCGGCTATATTCCTGTCCAATTTTATAAAAATTTGATCAATAATTAAATTGTGAAGCTGAAATAAATAAACAAATTCATTTTTCAATATTTGGTATTAGCATTAACAATCAAAAGTTATTTCCGTCACCAACGCTCGCATTGCGATATACTTTCTGGTTGTCTTACTCTGGTTTAGGAGCATATTATTATTTATATTTTGTAAAATAATATGTTAATATAACCTTTCAACTAAAAATGACTCTACTCTCTCTGCTATGCAAACTACATTACGAATGTTTATATTAACAAGTAGACGACGGCGCGACATACATACATGTATGCGAGTATCTAGAAACGAGGTTACAGCGTGATTTTGTCATTAGAAAAGTCTGCAATAGCACAATATCGTCTTGATGGAGCACGAGGAAGATAGGTGGAAACATTGCTCGATAGTAAGGCATTAAGTAGGCGACTATTTGTTTTACAGCTATTTAAGATTAATATTCAGATAGTTATAAATTGACTTTTTACATTAATGTGTATCATAAAAAAAGCAATGCTTTTAATCTTAAGCTGTAAATAATATACGTGGTAGGCATTGTAACTGATTTTATTTTATTATTCGTTAAATTAAAAAAAAATTGTATTTGACACGTAAGATAATACAAGAATTGATTTCATATTTTTAGGAATTAAAATTAGGAGTTATTACGAAATGACCAATAAGAAAGGGCAATCAAGATTGAGAAAACCCACGGAAAATCACTCTTTTATATTTTAAAGAATTGGCCAGTATTATTTTTCTAGTAATACAAATTTTCAAGATACGTTATAAGTGTCTTTGTATTTAAGAACACACTTTACAAGTACTTTAAAGTTATGCACATGCGTCACAAGGGTTTTAATATCTACGCACGCGCATTGCATTTGTTTTTATCATAATATTCATAACTATTCTCTAAGTTTGATTAAGTACTTCCCATCCGTATCCCATTAATATGATTGAATGAATTTCTAATTACATAGAAATAGCCGAAAACACACGCATTCCCACCGCACCCACCATTATTTAACTAATAAAAAAAATTCCCTAACTTCAACGTCATATGTACACCAACATGCCAACCTGTCGAAAAATAATTGATTTTTAATTTCCCCGCCAAATCAACCTGTTGATCGATTTCCATTCCCTCTAGATTGTCAACCGTAAATCGACAAATCTTTTTGGATGTAAATTATCACGTAAAGCTTTTTAAATCGATGGGTACCAATTTAAAAACGTTTTTTATAGTAATTAATTTGCTTTCATTGTCAACGTAGTGCTTTTTACGTAATAATGTCTAAGATTCGTCAGGGAAAATATTTTATTAATTATTTTTAGTTAAACTATTAATCCCGTTAATTTCTAGACTGTAATGCAAAAATATAAATCATATCGATTGCAGTAACGTATTGTCCATATAAGCTTAATGCACCCATACAACATTCATTGGACTTCTAAACAGCAAAGGATTAGTTCCATAGAATATCAGCAATTAATTAGCGGCAGCTGAGAAAAATGAATGTGAGAGACAAAGAACAGAACATGAAATTATCTTTAAGGGTTTTATTTTTAATATTGTGGCATGAAACTCTAAAAATTAGAGGAGATAGGGGACATGTTTCATATACTTTTTAGAGCCTAATATTTCACAAATCGAGCTCAAAATGAGAAAAAGTCTATGGAACTTCAATATCATTTTAAACCGTTTGTCCCCATGCCATGTAATCCACAAAAAATTTTGCTCCCACTAAATAATGGTACAAAAAAATCAATATTTTTAGGAACTAAGTGATATTTATACACGAATTATCGTCTGAAAAAACTTGGACATTAGTTTAAAACTGCAAAAACTGAAAGGTCGTGTGAGACAGGCCACCTGACGGACAAATATAACAAAATTGTAAGCTTGTTTTCCCACGGAAACCTAAAGAAACTTTGTTTCAAAGTCAATAAGTAAGATGTTAGGGTTATTATGTTATATGCTTTAGCCTTTTTATTATTCCCCATCAATTTGGTAGATATGTTGCTTTTACTTAATTGATATTTGAAACATTAACATGCTACGTTTTGTTGAGAAGACTTCGGAAACATGTACCTAATAAACTATTGCGTTTATGCAAATATTTATTTTTGGAGAAATTCCGTCTGGAATACATTTAATAATTTGAAAATTTAAGTATTTTTATTTAACTCCGATATGAAAATTTTTAAATTTTTAAGTTATTTCTGTTCAAAAAGATTTTCTTTATTAGTTATTTTTAGTTATTTTTTTATTTATAGATTTTATTTTATAGTACTTATATGATATATATTTTCTTTTCAAAAGGCATACCTTATTATTTTCCGTAAGTAATATTTAAACGATTAAATTAATAAATAAATATAGGATTCATATTACACAAATATCATTCAGTCATGTCATCATTATTCGTTGTACACGTTTAGAATGTGACCTTCGCTTAATGACAACTGAGAAAATATTATTGCCATACAAATATTAATTAGTCACGTCATTGGTGAAGTAAATGTTAGTTTTCATCAACAACTTTAAAAAATTTAACTTTATCATTTTTTTCATTAGTTATATGTATTTAAAATATGGCGTTAATTTAATGACAACTGACAAGATATCTTTGGTGTACAACTATTTTTTAGTCACGTTGGTTTAAACATTTTTATCGAATAAGTGAGCATAATGATGGAGTAAATATGAGTTTTCGTAAATTGATTTTTAATTTTTTACACGTTTAGAATATGGCCTCCGGTTAATGACCACTGACATATCATTGGTGTACAAGTATTATTTAATCACATCCGTTTAAACATTTTTACACCCAAAAAATGGGTACAATGAAGTGAAAATTAGCTTATGAAAATCGCTCTTAAAATTAATACATGTTTCATATAATTTATGTAAATTATACACGTTTTATATAAAATTATTATTATTATTTGATTTAAACTTATACATAAACCCACCAGAAATATTATGTCGATGAAAAATACAAGTATATTTAATGAAATAGTAACTTTAATTAATATTGAGTTTAAGATGCCTTGTATTTCTTATATACTTTGTATAAAGGAATACCAATATACGTGTAGTATATTACTTAGTATAAGTAAATATACGACCTACGTTTATACTACGTTGTGTGCTACAAGGATAGTCCAAGCATATTTCGTGGTATAAACAGGTAACTTATATGAGAGATACGTGGCTTATACGAGAGTAACAAATTAGTATAAATAGGCAGAAGGTAGCCAAGGTATGTCAAAATACGCATAAAGTACAATACCTATGTTTTAAAATTGTTGAAAATGATTTTATTTAACTTTAAGTAAAATATTAATACTCAGAATTTTTCAGATTTTCCAAAGTTATGACCGAATTATTAAAAGGAATGAAAACAAATTGCAATCACTTTGGTGCTTAATATTTTATAAAATTACATTTAGTGGAATGCCTGAAGAAAAAATTATTCTCACCTCCTTTTTATATAAAGGGAGGTTAAGAATGAAAGAAGAAAAAAATTCTCTCCTCCTTTTTATAGAAGGGGATGAGGACATTAAGAATGTCGTTCTTTTATTATATGATTTGTGATTCTCATCTGAAATGCTGCTTGTAAAATTTTACTCATATAAGTCTAAAAGTTTACTGCTTGGCAATATATGCTTTGGATAAATTGGCGAATAGATATTACAAAATTATACGGCTTTCGTGATTCACTGTCGAACATGGAAAAACCAGTGAAATAAAAATCTAAGCTGTATTGTTTGATAGGAATAAAAAACCTTTTTTATTTAGAAACATGTCCAAAAATCAATAAAGGCAAAAACGCAAACTCAGACCATATTAGAATTAAAATGCCAAAAAAACTTATTTTATTTATTGACCACATTTTCGTGCTTTAGATAGGTAAATTAAATTTTTTTTCAAATTTACTTGGAAATATACTGAAGTCTCTGAAAGGAACTTTGAACTTTTAAGTGTATGTATACATTTATGGAACCCTCGTAGCGCTAGTTTTAGTCGTCGTCTTGTTAACTGACGCACAACTAGTGTATTAAATCATGCTTATCAGTATATTAACTTCAAATTTGGACTTATTTCAGACGAAAACTGAAGGTTCACTGGCATTTAGTTTTCTGAATTGATAGTTACATATATTTTTATCCGAATAAATTGGTAATCGAACACGCACGGTTCATTTTCTGCATTAAAAGTTAATATGGTGAATTTTAATTTTGAATAAATAGATTGTTACTACTTTATGGAGTTTTAAGATTTTATTTAAAGAGCACGTGAATGTGATTTTTTACAACTTGGATTTTGCCTTTTATTCTTAAGTTCTGATCCAGCAGTTAGGGATCAGTTTATAAATGTATCTAATGGAATGCGTTTCAAATTATAAATAATTTGCGAACCAACCTGAATATAAATTTATATAAGGACAGGAACGCCATTTTAGAAATTTTTCTTTTTAATAAAAACCCGACAAAAACAATTGTTTTGTCGGGTTTATGATAAATGCAATTGACATGTACTTTTCTAGATAAAAAGACATCTTAACCAGTTTGAAATAAAACGTTTTCAAAATTAAATCCCCTCATAATTTCTACTTACCGTTTACACTCAACTTACGAGCGTCTAATGGTTATTCGCGTGCGTCTAATGTAATTTATTCTCAGGTGAAACCACAAATTTGTTCCAATTCGTAAATTTTATTCCAAGTCTTCTGCCCAATGAACTTTTCAATTATTCTAAATTTATTGACAGTTTTATGTACTCTGTGATAAGTTGTCTATATTAACTCAGGCAGAAATTGAGGTATTTTTTGGAGCAAAATTTCTTTTGTTTTTACTCCGAAACCTACTTCCAGAAAAAAAAGGAAAATATTATCAGTGAAACATCTGGGGACCAGTAAATAATTTCTAGCTCAAATGTATAATTATCCTAACATCGCTCATACATATTAGCAGTACCAACAATATTTTCAGAATACAAGCATTCTGGCACATAACACCATATGGACATCATCGTACCTTTTGAATGTTTAAAAAAATTCTAAGTAATTGGATTAAATTTCCATCTTTTTTTAGTTAGAGGTGAAGAAAATCTTTTTGATCTTATTAAGATAATCTGTTTATTAAACGGTTACAAACATGGGCATTTTTATTAATATAATATTAATGATTTGCTTTGCTATGGCTTTTGAATTTTTCCTAATAATCCAAACAAACTAATACCATATGTATCAAATTAAATTACGGATAGCTATGGCGGTTGCCATTAGTGTTCTGGATGGCTGTAGCGTGCAGCGGTTATAGCAAAAGTACATCGATTAAGCTTAAGTGAACAGATATTAAGTGTCACATTATTTGCAGCCAGTAAGCGTACTTCAGCTGTAAAATGCATCTGGCGTATTGTTCAATTACAGAGCTCGTCGTAAAGAAAGGAAACAGTGGCTTTAATATTTCATTTTATTAACTTTGGGGAGGTTTATGGGGACATTTTGCACGATCATGTACTTATTTTATCTAGGCACATTTAATTTAACCACAAATTGAAACTTAGCATTTGGATAGCAGACGAGTTTTGGACACATGCAAAATTACTAGTTATATAAATTTAAAACAAAATTAGAACAAGTCAAAATATTAATCATCGGCGTAGAGATAGAGCACATAATGTTTAACTCTGAAGTTACTAAGTTTGAATCCTTGAAAAGAATATTAAAGAATTGGACTAAAGTAAAACAAACATTTCTTCACTCTATGATATTAAAAAAACAGACATCATTTTTTACATATATCAATATCAAATTAATCAAATTTTATACGGAAATAGCATCTTTATCTCATAATCAATAAAACTGTAAAACTAGTTGCTGTCAATGGTCGGTGTTATGAAGCGGTTTATATTATTGTTCAAATCATATTTATCTTCAAAAGTACAAGAGCAAAGTGCAAAAGTAGTAATGAATATATAAAGCCATTAATGGGTAATCTGATTGACCTGAAAGGATATAGTGAGGACTCAATAATGAAAACAAATTTCATATCGCCGGGTGCAGTTCGCCACGATCTTATTTCATGCATATAATATTCGGTCCATTTGAATAACACACGGCGACTTTCTTCATTAATATTATATTAATGAAAATGACCAACTTTTTAGTTTCTTCAACAAAACATCGACTAGGCAGCTTCTTACCAATACATTCTTCATCATAAAGTTCAGTGTCATAATGGCAAATCAATAAGTTCAGCTTATGAAATAGTGCGTATTGAAATACGCATAAACTAGTACGTAATACGGTAGTTGACTCATTCCAAATTTTGATATATTTCGTACAATATTGTGAAATATAACTTAAATAAAAACCAGTCTTGAAAAAAATTCAAAAATTTATTGAAAAATAAGTCAGTTATAGGCTTCTAAATATGAAGATACAGATAGAGTCGGGTATATCCATGTCTCTTTTCCTCTTGTAGAATATAATGTGCAATATTAAAAATGACCTCACAACACAGTATTGCCGTCCTTGTCTAAAGGTTAAATTTAAACTTTTATAACTCGGTCAATTTTCAAGATGATTACAAAAAAAATTCACTTTTCATCAGCTTGCACCTTGAAATTATGATTAATGAAATAAAAAAAATATAGTGAAACACCCAATTGTCAGTGTCTCTCTGAATTTCCAACACAACTTGAATGACAATTTTAGCAGAAATCCAGTATCTAAAATTCTAGTATTTCAAATCTTTCGAACTAACTATTTGAAAATAAGAGGTTCTTATTAATATTTTGCAAATGAGGTTTAAAATTATAAATGGTAAATGGAATATTAAATTAATTTGAAAAGACTGTCCGATGATAACACTCTGGGAAACTGATTTAATTTTTTTTTTAATATTTTGCTTCACATTAATTGTGAACACTCTTCGATGCATCTATTTTTAAAAAAATTATTTACTGGCATACATTTCTAAAATTATAAGGACTACGAAGCTTTATCAGATGAACCGATGATACATGTATAATACAGTTGCAAAACTTCTTTGTTTTACCACGGATCCGTAAAAATTAACAAGAAAATTGTTTATGGTAAAGTCAATTCATCAATGTATATGATGTGTTAATTTTTTAATAAATTTTCTCTTAAATTTACATTGACCGATTTCATATTTCTTTTAAAATGTGCAATCATTTTATTATTACTGTTTTCCACTTCATTCAAATATTAATTTGAATAAATATGAAGGACATTTAAAATAAACATGAAAATAAATAAGATTTTAGGTTATTGATTTATAAATTCATTGTTAAATGGAAAAAGTCAACAGCAACTTAGATTTACAGTTTCACCCCTAATAGTAATTGATATACCTACCCTTAATAATAATTGATATATATATAAATAAAATAGGTTATAGATATAAATATTTAATGGCATCACACTAACGGAATGTTTTTATTCTTTTATTGATTTTTATGATTGGAAAATTTTTGTCTTTTGTAAATATTTCTTATTTCAATAACTTGTTTGCTCTGTACAATATTTATTAAATTGATGTACTTTCATAAAATTAAGTGAAAGATAAAAATACTTTTGACAACATTTTGGCAGGGAAGACACTACTTCAATCATTTTTGTCACCAATTGCAATTGTTTATAGTTGCGCAAACTACACTAAAAACTGGCAGATTTACTGCCGAAAGGTTTTTGAGTCGCGTGCCAGACGTCGAAAATTATGTATTCTCGTATTGTTGTTACCGTTCAAATTATGACCACTCTGTAAATTTTTGGCTAGTATTTATTTTTCTCTCTTTTTGTTTATTTGTTTTGTCGTTGCTTCGAATTAGTTATTTAATAAAGGAATGTCAATCATTTCAAAGAGCAATAATTATTTAAGAAAGCTCTACATAGCTAGAAATTTCTTAGTAATATTTAAAACTTCCAAGTGCCGAATATTTGAAATTTAAAACTGGAAACTGTCGATTTTAATATAAACGTCAATGTTTGACTTTCATCTAGTAATTTTCATCATACGTGAAGCTGTGTAATCAACCCTCTCTCAAATATGTTCATCAATTAAAAATTAGTTTACATCGAACATGTTTATTGGCTGTAAAATTAATTGTCCCTCCACGTCGTAGAATGTTACTCAATTTATAAACATCGAAGGTATTGTAATAGAAACCAGGTTTCGTGACATTTCATTTAATTGAAACATATCTTGTTATTGATTTTAAGCCGTAATTAAAGAAGTTTTAATATTTCTACAATTATCACTACAAATTGCATTTTTGTAAAAATAATTATAATCCCCAAGTCACGGTTCGACGATTGTATTTAGACTCGATGATTAGGAAAGATAAACACTTTAATGAGTGCAGCACTCCAACAACCCACTGATCGTGTTCGATGGACACGGTTGATCAGTACTGCGTGAAATCACGACGCAAGTAGAAAGAGAGAAAGAGAGGGAAAATTACCACAAAATTGTATGAAATTCTGGTTTTGTGTAGAAATCAAAAACTAAGTGAGAGGTAAATTCTAGTGAAAATAGAAAATGCTTATGCTCATTTTAATGAAAGTTATAACAGCATTAAAAAATATCTGGTTTACGAGTAAGTTATACTGTCAATGGGAAAGCAATTTATTTTTTTTTTATTTGTACTGTTTTCTCAGAGAACTTCCTTTCTTCCTTTCTGTTAGATAAATATATCTCTGCGCAGACTAATATTTATACCCAAGCAATAAGGAATGAAAGTAAACAATTGCTTCCTTTGTCTTGCAGCGGACATTGTAAAGTTGAAACTAAGACGCTAATTGCGGCTTAGGGCGCAACGTCTAAATTGGATTACTGAAGTAGTCTATCAATTCCATAAACTCCAGAGGGTGTTACCCACAGCCAACTAACTACTCTCTTTGGAGGCTATAAATCCCTAAATTCACTCTAATCTGTCTTAATTGATTACTACACCCCTTAAAATCACCCATTACGCAAGAATAAGACTAAACTAACAACTGTAGTGTTGCTCAAAAAAAAACATCACATTCTATTCCAATCGTGCGTTAATATTCTGACCGCTGATGTAAGCAATTGATAGTACCCATGTAATATAAAAAGTCTTTCAACGCTTATTCTGAATAACTCAACCCCACAACTGATACGTACCGATGAGGGAAGTTCTTCCATTTTTTCCGCAATAATTATGAGAGAGAAATAAGAATATTTACAGAATATTTATTCCTATTCGAATGTGAAGATTGAATATCGCTATTTCGATATTTCGATATTCGATCTTTATATTAATATCCTTGTGCTTGTGCGCAATAATTATGAGAGAGAAATAAGAATATTTATTCCTATTCGAATGTGAAGATCGAATATCGACATATCGATATTCGATCTTTATATTAATATGCTTGTGCTGTCATTTATTTTATAAAATCACTATAATATAATACTTTTAACCGTTAATCCATGAAATTTCGGAACCGTCACAAAAAGGCGAAAAAAAATAAAAAATAAAGCAAAATCAAACATATTTAAACAGTAACATAATCCATACCACCTTCGCACGCTTCTTTCTTCGATATCTAAAACAGTCTAAATAATCTCATTGTCAAATTCAAAGGCATATCTGCTTACAGTTTAAACATCTATTTACCCTTTTTTTTCTAAAATATACCACAGTTTTATGACTTTCTTATCGGAAAGTAGGATTTTTTGTAAAACTATGAATTAACTTAATATTGACATGAAGGAATCATATATCTTTAAAATTTTCTGAACTCGGTTTCGTGAAGTCAGTAAAGAAGTCGTAACTATTTTATTCCCAGGTCTGTCGTCTTCTTGTCTCACTTTTTTAACTTACTTCAAAAAAGGGAAGTTTCTCAAAATGTCTGTTTCTTTCTGTATCTATTAACCAATTTGGTGTCTATTAACCAATTTGGATGATTCTTTTTCTATTTGAAAGAGTACACTCTCACTAGATACGGAAAATTTGGCTGTGAATATTGAAGATATACCACAGAATTCCTTATTCGTCCTTGAATTCTTGTTTAAGTTCTTGAATTCTTTCCAATACATAGTCAGTCGTGTTTTATGGCAGGCCGAGAATTAAAGACAAATAGGAAGAGATACAAATTGAATACCTCGGTATGTACCAGATCGATTATGTTCACATTAATACGTTTCAGACATTTTCGTTAAAATATTTTTTAATATTAATTCTTTTTCGAAAAAGTAATATAACGGCGTTTCTTCACCGGAAGCGATCGGTGCTAGGTTTGTAAATAAAATCTGTCCAATTTTCTCATTTTACTTTTGTTTGAAGTCAAATTTATTACATAGATTTAAAAAAACGAATAAGTGCGAATCAGAACGCGTCCATAATATCTTCTGTAGGTCCTGGAATTTATGGTAGTTAACTGATATTTGTATACAATTTTATTTTAAAAAATCTAATTAAATTCTATTGTAAAAAATTGTTCATATTCTACGAAGCTATGGCTGAGAAACTACAACGATTTTAGAGTCATATTTTTATGTCATTTTGAAGCCATAAAAAATTTTGGTAATGTAACTTGAAAATGGAAAATAGTACATTAGACCTCAGTTTCATTTTAAACAACCTATCTGACGGAGGTGTAAAAAAAGATCACCCCACTTCACATATATAGGTGGGGGGCAGTGTAATGTATATACCCCAAATATATTATTAAAAATAGTTTTTAATATTTTCCCACATTTCAATTCAGATCTCTGCATAGCCATATATTTAAAGAAATCATCCATTTCAGGTATAGAATTGTATAAACCGTGAAGAAGTGATTAACAGGTGGACAATCATGACAAAATTTCAAGAATCCATTGATGAAAAAAAGCCCGAAAAACAGCCTAATTAGTACAATTATTTGTATATTCGGTAAAAAACATTTCTAGACAGCTGAATTAAAAATTATGACACTTTCAACCAATATAATGGAACACTAAAGAAAACTATTAAATTAAACTACTATTTTACTTTACCTTACTATCATTTAGAAACTTTTAATTTTCCACAAAAAATAGCTAGAAGTAACCGTAATAGATATAATAAATTTTTTCCTGGGTTCGTGTTACGAAAATGAAACATTATTATTAATATTTATCCTTACCTAAAAATTCATAAAACCATTTAATTCCAAATCAAATTATGCAAATATATAGTAACATAATTTCCAGGGTAATGTCAGTTGTCACGTAGAGCAAATAAACGTCTTCAGATACTATGGGTCGGAGATTGGAAAGTGGATTTACCGCAAGCTTTAAACGCGCTTTTTAGACTACTCGTATATACTCTACTGTTTTACGTAATGCATGCTGCGGTCAGTTACAGTTTACGTACGTATTTAAAGGAACAATGTTATAAATTAAATTTTCTTGAATTTTTTGGAAATATTCTGTATCTGTGTTATGGGCAATTCTAAAGATTATCTTGCAGAGAAATAATTATCCCATTATTTAATTTTCTGAGATAGTTTTTCATATTAGCGCCGTTTAAATGTAATTATAGTAGGTTTGGGATGTCAAACCTAATTCCAAATCTAACCAGATGCAGACAATATTTTGACAAATATTTATTTGGATTACATACCCTAAAAAACTAAGCTTGAAACACTTCATTTCCGGAAATATTTCAATGAACTTCGGTTTTTGTAGTTTCTAAGTAAGTTAGAGGTCATTTGTTTTGTTAATTTGCAAATACCGTTTAACTCTGGTGGATGTTAATTGTCTCAACAGTAGTGTCTACGTGAGTGTTATGGTAGATAATTTGTTTAAACATTAAACTTTTTAAAATCTAAAACTAAATTTAATGGATTTCTATTTATTAATTAAAAAATCAATTTCATTACAACTTTTTTTTGTAGCAATGTAAGCAATATTGGGTATTAAAAAATTGGAAATTGATTATATTGGATTAAAAGAGTAAATAAAATTACAGGAAAAAAATGTATGAAACCGATTGTGTAAGTGAATGCACCCACACAGATGCATTTGATGTTTTATAATTTTTTATAAATACCTCCAGCCACTTTCATAATTTCATAAAAATTTTTCGCATTACTAGTTTTCTATGAGCCTCCAAATAATATACTATAATTCGTTTTATGAAAAAAATATAAGACCACTTTAAATACAAAACTGATTTAACTTACAAAAGTTCTTACAGCAACGGCGCACAGTGTCTCGTTGTCCAATATTCGATTTAACGATTTTTAATTACATCAACATTGATAACAATATCAATGTTTTTAACGAGACCAATTATAATTTATTGTCACCCACAGTTGTGTTGCCATAAAGCCAGAGGATAAATAAATAAAACTTCGTCACTGTTTAACTTCTATTTGAATATTCTTTGCCCACTCCATTAGCAAACTAATGTCACCGAACTGTTGACCGGCATATTATTGGTGTATGTAAGTTCCTGCGCTTTCAATGAAGATTGTGTACGTAGCTAACAATTTCATTAAAAAATAACCACGCTCATACACTATAATTCTATCAGAGCTAGGAAAGCACTCTTTCTTTGCTTTCTATTTATAGTAGAGCAATATTATTTAATCATTATGGGAGAAATTTTTATCAATACGCAAGCTAAGTGTTTACTCATCCGTGTACTGCTCCTGTGCTGCTTCATCTTCTGAAACCGTTCATTTTCGTAAACTGTATTTATTACCTGTTGCGTCTTCAAGTGGGGTATTAGCAAAGATTCTTTGCTAATATCCCACCTGAAGATGTTGTAATACAACGAAACCTAGGTCGTGGTAAAGAAATTAAAGAAAGTAGAAATAATACTACATCACGTAGTTTCATTTAATTGTGAATAATGAATTTCTACAAAATTAACGCCAAATATATTCAATATTCAATGTTTCACATGCGTAAACTGATAGACTGACTGTTGTCATGTATATAGCATCCCCATGTCATTACAACCATCATAAATCTGCAGCTTTACGACTACCACTTGCTTGTGTAGCCATTTACGCAACAAATGATAATTCAGCGACAGAATGGGACTGTGCAAGTTCAAGGATTTTCATGCTCTCTACTGAGTCATTATAATATTTAAACGTCTTTTGTAGTCCACTTGCTATTTGAATCGGTTAAGTCAGTAAGTATCAGTAAAATTTTCATCAGCGCTCGGAAAATTAAAATAAGAATATTATTTAAATAACGCTTTGAAAATGTATTATTAATATAGAAATATACAAAGTAAACTTGATAAAATTACATAAGTATATCGAAAAGATTCGGAACCGTGCAAGGTCACAACATCTGACATACGCATTCTAGGGCTTAAAAGTACGCTGAATTTCAAATATTTTTGTGACTTAGTAAGAAAGATATGGCTCTCAAAAATGTTAAAAATTATAAATATCACATTCTTTCATATTATCGTCTACTTTTTCAGATTATGCAAATTTTCTAAACAAAATATTGTAATTTGAAACGCCTGAGAGCAAAATATAAACGCATAAAGCTGTGAACGCATCTTTTATCGTATACTAACTTAATACTCAATACTGCAATTATAGGGCAGGTGATAATTAAATGCATTTTTGGAATATCCGAGTTGTGAAAATTAATTAGAGATAAGACAGCGTTTCCCGAACTTCATTTTCTCTTGTCTCAATCAGTCAAGTAATGCACCATGGGGCGGGGTGTGGCAGCGCGGTTTGTACAGCACTGCAAAAATAAATACTCTATAAGTCTAACAATAAAATAAAATAATAATATTATTTTATTACCATTTTACGAAAACACAGAAGGATTCAAAATACTTATTATATTTTATAACATAATTTTAATATGATATGAAGTTATATCTAGAGTATAAATATACATCGACACGTATGCAATGCTACTTTTTGTCCGTGGTTTCGCTCATATGGTTTTAGAAAAATGTGACCGTAGCTTGGTAGTGCCGGTGCTACATGATAGTTTAAGCAGGGTCCTACCTCCCTCTCTTCACTTAATGCACATGCGAAGACGTTTCATCCACCAGAATTCCTCGCCTGATGGATTGCATGGATAAGGCGTAAATTTACGCCAAAGATAAATTATTTCTTTTAAAACTGCCAAACTTTCAATGGTAAATATATAGGGCCAAAGGAACTTTTGTAGTTATAAAACTGTTGTAAATGTATTTACTTGCCGAATAAGAAATGTATTTACACAAGGATTAATTAATGTTTGCAATAAACATACGTTATGATATTCACGGATGTTTGTTGTAAAAATTGGGCAATAATATTTTAAATTATCATTGAAACGCTTATTCTGTTTTTCTATTTAATCGGTTGACGATAGTTATACCTTGCCACGAACAATTCCGCCAGTTTTGGCAGTGCATTCACTTTCTCATGGGGTGTATACAATTTTAGGGATTACAACAAAAACAAACAGTCAAAGTTTTGTTTTTAATATTAATGATATTTCATCAATGACTTTCCAAATCATGTTCAGGTTTATAACCTTTAATAAAAAAACACGATTCATGGGGAAATAAAATACATAAAATTAAAAATAGTAATACTAAAATAAATATCTGTAATTAACCCAAATACAGTATATTTCAGTTACAGTATTTATTGCAATCCCTTTGCATAATAGTCTCAGTGGGATTTCCCATGGGTATTTCCATGTGTAATACATTTTCAAACAACGGGTATGCCGTATAATTTATGCGTTCGTTTCTCTTTATTAAAGTTGGGTTGGTCTAACTATATACTTAATTATAGTAATTTGTTTTACGTTAACGTAATTTTAATGTTTTATGTATTTAAATGTTCTTTAAAAATATTTTTAGCCCTTGTCAATCATTATATAAAAGTATAATTAAATTATATTCTTGAATAAATATCTAAAATTCTGTAAACATATTTCTACTCATAATTTTTTTCACTTTTTTACAACCTTTTTTTACTACCATTGTTTAGAATATTGAAGTAACGGTATTATGTAGTCATTTATATGCTATATATAAGCTATATATTTATAAGCTATAGTTTGTATAATTGTTTTGAAAGTTGATATTTTGTAAAGTTTATGGATAAATTCAATAGTCGGTAATAGAATTTATCTAAAAATTTGACCTAAAAAAACTTGTAGGTCAAACAAACGAAAGAAAATTTTAACCATTTTCACGAAATTACTTCTTTGGGGTAATATTACTCTCCAATAGCCCTCCGGAAATCAGCGAGCTTTTATTATGAGGTGAATATTCTTCAACAAGCTATCTTAGTTCATTGCTGGACGTAATCCTTTCCCGATACCACCAAACGTAACGCAATAATCGCCACCCTGAGCAGGCAGTTGACGAATGCAATGCGTAGCTTCACGTACCAGCAGCGCTCTGTCCGTCACTAAGTTGTGACGTCAATTACAACTCCACTTCAGCACCGTTCGACAAGCCTCCAAAAATCGAACCTGGGAGCCAACAGTATACTATGCTGTCAAAAGTCATAAATTTATTATCTGCATAACGCACTACGGTGTCATCGAATGAACAATAATATATTCGTAATTATAATTTATCTATTCGTTGACACCGTGGTTACTTATGATCTGCATAACTCACCACGGGGTCGACGAATGATAACTTATGATCTGCATAATATACTACGGTGTCGACGAATATATTATAATACATATATATAATTTATCCATTCGTTAACACCGTGGTTATTTATGATCTACATAACGTGCCACGGGGTCGACGAATGGATAATGATATAATATAACTGACATCAGGCGAAAACACCGTACATACATATATATTGAATACCTAAATATATATTGGTTATCAGGAAACAGATTTATCTTATCAATCTAGGACTTTTAACTGACATTTCACTTAAAAAGGAAGATTGACTTAACCATAGAAATGTTACTATTTACTTTTATATGGTTATAAAATGAATTTCGGGACAGTTGCCCTATCTGAGTCATTTTTTTAAATTATAAATCGGAGTATTAAATGATATTTGCCATTATAATATTTTTGTACGTAGATAATTAATTTATTCACGAGTATATTGAAGTAATTATGGTAAGGCATAATATTCATTCAGTTCATATTTCTTAAACACATTTGAAACATAAATTTTGCTCCCATAACCGCGAAAAATTCTAAAAAAGATTGATGCAAGTTTAATAGAGGATTATGTCGTTGAAACCTGAAAAGTATCCAAAAAAGTAGTCAAATTTTATTTACAATATCACAGTGAGCGACAAAACTATAAATTATTGTAAAAATTCAATATATAACAACAATGGGCTAGATAAATTTATATTGTTAAGAAAAATTTAAAAATTCTGTGTCAAAAAAACATATGATGATGAAAGAAAATAAATCAACATACTAATACTACTTTCATTAACATGAAGATGTTAAGACTTTACATAAAATTAAATGAACATAATGGAGAAAATTTTATTTTTAAAGTCACAAAAACAAAGTAGCGCGCAAAAAATAACAATTAAAAAAAGTGTTTTCACCGAGGTGCGATAAAATATGCATACGGTTTTTTACTCCGAATTCGCTTTACCGCGCACCGGCCGACCTTTCGGCGCTTTTGCCCAGTTTTTTACGCCTACCTGCAAATTGAGCTCGTCAGAAAAACACGTTTTTCTTTGTTTTCATTAGTTAATTCATTTTTCAAGCGTGACAAATTTTTCTTTCAGATTTTTCACCTGTTCTTGATAGTGCCGTTTTAATTTAAATGTTTGGGTCTAATGATAACACGTTAATGGGTTGAGTGGTAGTTTAATAATTATATTATTGATTTTGTAAAGTTTTATGAACTTTATACACTTGTCCCTCGTATACCCATCGTTGATTTTATTACAAAAACATTTTCTTAATGTTCAGTATAATTTAAAAAGACATTCTTTTAGTAATGCAATAAACTTAATGAACAATTATAAAGCTGGTACTACAAGGCATTTGTACACATTGAACCACATGCAAACATTGAATGTACATAACATTTCTACTAAATTATTAACAAATATTAATATGTTCGTTTACAATATTAATATATTACCTAGTATTGTTTTCACAGGTGAAATTCTCAAAATATATGACGTTTTCTATTATTAATGTAATTTACTGTTAATTCTGTTTTTTCCTATTTTTGAATGTAGTATTAGATTATGCTGACGTATTTTTTGATGACGTTTTCAACAAATTCTCCACAAAATATTAAGCAAATTTCTGAAAAAAAGTTCTGGAATCGGTATGACTTTTTCTTTCAATTAATACCCCACGCGATATTTTAAATTTAAAACAAATTATTCATTACTTTATTTACTCTTCGAAAATGGTATATAAATATTATTTAATGTTAAACTACTGAAATATTTGCATGGCAATATACTTTATTACTACGCCTTTTAAGTTTTAATCAAAGGTTTTCTGATAAAAACGCCTATAATAGCTATTTACAATAGATAGACCTGACTGTCAGTGATCTAATAAGGTTTCAATTCCATTTTTCTTTTAACAATTCCATTTTTCTTGTAAATCACACACGAATGAATCAAAAACATTGTTTTCACATTTACATCATCGTTAATATTATCACAGGGTAATAATCTTAAAACATATTGCTCCTGATATGTAATACTGAAATGTGATTTAAAATTGAGTTGTTATTTTTCAAATGATTTCGTGATGTCTGCAAATACTTACAAACTGATAGTAAAAATATAAAATATTAAAGTTATGGGCATTTGTTACATACATACAACACATTTTGTTAAAAGCTAAAAAACCTACCTACGTACTAATATGTTTAGTCACTTCAGGCATATGTTTATACCTGAACTTGCTTATCTACCTACATACTAATATCCTTATTACCTTAATACTTATTACCTTCTCGGAAAATAAAAGACATTTTATCGCTTGTCAATGTTTATTATATGCAATGCTAAAACTATGTTTGTCCCATTGTTTTTATTATTATGGAATTAATTTCACTTTTCAACTCTTAGCAGTTTGGATTGTTGTCCATGTAATTGGTAAGTAATTTGTAAATACTTTATAAGAGCAATGTTCTATTTCAAGAATAATTAAATGATCTAATATTTTATGTTATTGGTACTATCAAAGTTCCCATTAAGTTATTGAGTTAGAAGATGACAAAATTACATGTGGCACGCTGACCAGTGCCAGAGTACACTAGTTAGCACGAAGACCAAAGGCTCCATTTCAGTAATTGGACGCCTCCACAAAGAGGTATACGTTCATAGCTACAACGATGGCGTATTAATCACTTATGGTCTGCTTTAAAGAGCTATACATTCATAGCTACAACGATGGCGTACTAATCACTTATGGTCTGCTTTAAAGAGCTATACATTCATAGCTACAACGATGGCGTATTAATCACTTATGGTCTGTTTTGTAGAAAATACATCTTCTGTTATTCAGTGACCATATATGTTACTTTTCTTATATTTTGTTTGCTTTCATCTAAAATAATATAATGACAAAATAAAAATATGTATTTATGTGTATTATGTATGAAGTATGTATATTATCAAAATATAGATTATAGTACTATTGTAAGTTTTAAATTTTGAGGGATCATATCGCAAAAGGAAAAAATAAGAATTCTTATAAAATCACTAATATGTCTATCTGTCAGTCTGTCACAGTCGTTTTTCTGAGATACTGCTTGATTCCGCAACTGGAAATTTATCATGGTAATATAGAAAATTATCTCATACATATCTTAATAGCTAACACCAAAAAATATTAATGTCAAATTGCATATATATATATATATATATATATATATATATATATATATATATATATATATATATTAAATATTTACAAGTACTTAAATATGTACGGAAGTTTAAATGTGTATGGCACCCATATAGTGCGCGTTCTATTCGTGCTTGACAGGTTTTTTCTTCATCACAGAGTATCAATGTATGTGTCAATCCATGTTTCTACATATAACTCCTCTTTAACATCAGAGAAATACCGATGTGTACATGGAGTTACTCATTTCCTATCGTGCCTATGTAATTGGTTAAAGTATCTTATTACAGGAGATGGATGACAAGTGTTTATTTTTCGTGTAAGCACCAGTGGTTAGAATCTGGAGAAAAGACGAAAAGACACTGAATCATAACATCTATCGAAAATCTCTTTAAGTGTGTGTTGGGGCACATATAAAACTAGCGATTCGCCCTGGCTTCGGATTTGCGAAGGTATTTCAAGCACTGACGTATTTTTTTAAGAACAGCAATTCGATCTTCATAAGTTCAATATAATAAATTAATTTTATAAAAATTAAGTAAGTTTCGTACAATAAGCTGTAGAAACGGAGCTAAATTCTTTTAAAGCAGTAAAATATTTATTATAGTTTTATTTAATATACACACATATGCTGTCGCGAATTTTATTGCAGACCTTTTTGAGAACGACAATCTTGAGAAGAACAACATTATTTCTACGTATCTCTAACGGCTGGCTGTCTACCTTTACTCGCAACTGCATCACACAGGTCAAGTCTTTATGAATTAATCCACTCTCTAACGGAAATCGATATAAAATCTGTTTAAAACTTCTTTAAAAATTGCTTATATTTTGATAAATAGACGTCGCCGGCGACTTTGTTCCGTACTGTGTATTGATTAGTTACTAAGAACTTTTCCTGACTAATATTGAGTATTTATAGTCAAAATTAATTTTCAATGAATGAGGTAGTAAATACTGTCGAAGGTGGAGACGTGAAGTAATTACAAACACCGCTAATTTTTATTTTAAACATTTAAGTAAAATACCCATTTAAATTTTAACAAATTCAAGCAAAGTGTATTTTTATGCAAAAATACTCGACCCCGCATAAAATAAGTGAAATCTGAAAAAAATACTTTCATTTGAATAAACTGTGCTTCCTCGTCCGCTGTACTTTTTGAGCCGGTAACTCGTTATATGATTATTTATTGATAAATACTTTAAGCAGGCAGTTCATCTACAGGTCAAATTTACCAACTTTTCATTCAAAAGTTTGAAAAATTCTACAAGAAGGAAATTGTATTTCTGCATACATGCCGATGACAAGTAACAACTAACAGTAGAGATTATATAATTGAGATATTCTCTTAATCACTTTTTAAATATTTATTAATAGAGTTAGTAAATACGCCCTCTTTTGTATCATATGTGTTTTATATGTCGATATATCGACTCACTGCGATGAAGAAAAAAAACCTGTCAAGCACGAGTAAAACTCGCACTATACGAGCGCACATTATAACTTTCGTGCACATTTAAGTACTTGTAATAATTTAAGGGCACATAGTATTTCTATTAAAATATTTAGAAATCTTAATTTTTCACATATCTCTCGAAGGCGTTAAAGCATTATAAATTATAAAGGCGTTCAAAATTATAAATTCTAGGATGTTCGATTTTGTTTAAATACAGTCTTTACATAATTTTTCAAGAATTAATTTTTTTATAATTTTAGTTTGAGTAGTTTCGGCAATGATGGGGAGGAACATATTTTTTGCATATTTTTCGGTACGCATCTAAAATTTAAAATAAAATATTTTTGATTCTCCTACCAACTTGTTTTATTAGTCGCATATCATTAAAATTTATATGAAATATATTATCCGTGAATGGACTTATCTACTTTAAATTTAATTTTTCTTAATCACCTATTAAATATTTAATATTAGAGTTAGTAAATACGTCCTGTATTGTATAATATATGCCTTAGAAACTACATTGCATACAACTGTTAATATTGGTCACAAATCATTTATCACTATATTTAATCTGGATTCCATTAAAAAGGTAAAAATTTGCCTTAGTTGACGTTAGTGACATTCAATGGAACACAGAAACTAAATATTTAAAAACACTTTATTGAACTTCAATTTATTTACAGTCTAAACTAGTTTCTACGAGTGAACATTTTTTACGCCAGCTCTTGATGAATTTTTTATAGTTCTTTTCACTAATACTAACTTTATACTAACTAACTTAATACTTTTCCACTCATTACAGTATAATGACTTAAGTTAATAAACTTAACATACAATCTTAAAAAAAATTAAACAATAGTACCGTAAAAATATAACCATTACGCTCGTATCGAGTTTATTATCTTCGGCTTAAGTTTTTAATAGCACTTAATAAAGCAAGTGAAATTATTACGAAACTTTATGGTGTGAAGCGTTTCACGAACTTACGCCATTAATTTTTATTACTATTCGATAAGTTCCACTCTTATTGTTATTTTTATTACTGAAGCGTTATTAAAAAATTCAGAATACGTTATAAAAACTATCGAAATATATTGGAATGATATAACAATTCGCCTTACCCAAAAAGTAGCCAAGAACAAGTTTGTCTCGCGCATCGAGGGTTCCTTACCTCATTTGAAGCTAGGTCATGTTACTTACCTTAATTTTGCACTAATTATGGACTTCTTAGGGCAAGAAATATTTATTTATAAACTGTGGCATCTAAAATTATTGTCACAATTTTCTTATAAACTTTGCGTGGATTTAACAAAACGTTATTTTTAGGATTTTCTGTTCATTTGTCTGCCCGTCTACGTTACACCCATTTTACTCCCAGACTATAAGCATCATGAAACTGAAATTGGGATTGGAATAACGTCCAAAATGTTATGAAAGAAAATCTTTAAAAGTTTTTAGGGTACTTCCCTGCATGTAAAGGTGATATTCTTTTTCCAAACCCCATCGTCTAGGTACCATTGAATAGGTCCTTCAAAAATACTGGGGCTACATCATGAAGACTTTTTTGACGCAAGGATCTGTTTACGAAATATTAAGTATTTAACTAGGCAATATAATAGTATATATACATGGTGTGAAATATATAATTTATACGTATAATAAAATTGTTAGAAAGTGAAATTTATAGATTATAAATATTTTTAAAAAAAAGTAATTGATTTCGCATGTAGAAAGATAATAGAAGATAGAAAAACTTGTCTACGCATTTTAGGCTCTCTGTCTGTATGTTAAATTGTACCGGGATCACGCAAAATGTAGTGAACGGATTTTGATGAAATTTGGTAAGGTAATAGTATAGGCAGGAGCAACATATAAGAAGTCAGAAAAAAAAAACAAAAAATGTTTATTTCTCAATTACACGCGAACAAAGCTGTAGGCACTGCTAGTATTATTTAAATATGCACCGTGTTTTTGCGCCTGCGAAAGATTCAGTAGGCAATATATTTACGTTGTGAGTAATTAATATTGGTAAAGAGTTTAACAGAATACTAAACGCTTAAATGTTTATGTGCGTAAAATATATACAGAACCTTTTTAGCACAAGTTCCACTCGTATTTGGCAGGTTTTACTTTTTTAGTTTAATATTTTTTTGAACAAAGGGGGAACAAGTTGTTTTCCGTATGTCTCTTAGAAGATGACAGACCGACAGACAAACGAGTGAGAAATCCCATAAGGATTCCATTTTTTCGGACTACGGAACCCTGAAAATTATTATATAGTAATGTAAAGAATTGCGTAATAAAATTAAAGCAATTCCGAATTTTCCATCTATTTAAAACAGAACCCTTATAAGATTAATCACTTGTCTGTCTGTCGGTTTGTCACAATCTTTCTTTTCGAAAAACCACTCGTCGTGGAAACTTAGATCACTAATATTGATTCCATGAACACATTTAAAAAATATGGTAAAGCAAAATTAAACTATCCTAAGAATTCTACCTCTACTATGTTGTCTGCTGAGAGCGTACTGCCTTTTTGATGTTATTCTACAAGTAACCAGCTTAGATTACTAATATTGATATATATATATATATATATATATATATATATATATATAATGTGTCAGTTTTCAATTTTTGAAACTCTTTCATTTAGAAAATTAAAATTTTATCTAAACATAAAATTTAACAAAACTAAACTATCCGGAAAAAGTATTTTGACTACACTTAATTCAGATATTTAGGGAAAAATTATATTTTTGACGTTTCAAAGAAATGTACATTGTCTTCATGATTAAAATTGGTTACACGTAGTGATGTGTCAACCACCACCAAGAAAATACTGAACTCAACACTGATTTTCTCCATCTTACCTTCATGGCGCCAAATCTTACAAAACAGAAAAAAGGTAATGGGGATGTGGCACTAGCGAAGAATGTAACATGTATCCCGGCAGGTAGGAGGACAAATAAATATCATTTCAATTAGCTGAGGGTTAAAATAGAACTGCCGACGACTTGTTACAATCATTTTCTTCCATACTTTGGCCATGTAAAACGTAGAGGTCCAATGAACCTGGAGAAACTTTTGATGGTTGACAAGGGGAAGCCACACCAAGTGCACGCGTCTATCCATTGGTGTGATCAAATCAAGGTAAGCACAGACCTCTCAATAATGACATCTATGAGGCAAGTCAAGGGCGGGTAAAGTTGGAAAGTAAGGTTATGGATTCGTAAGGTAATGGAGGCCTTTCAAGACGGACACGGTAAGGAAAAGTGCAATAAAGTAAAATTATTTTTGCAAAGAAATTAGAGTTTCTTGTTAAACAACCTTAAAATTGTATCTGCTTGGGAAATCATTTTCTAGAAGTAGGTATCTTGTAACAAAGCGAATAGAAGAAATCAATAATGAAGCTTAGAATATTAAAGAATATTCTTTAAGTGTAAATTTTGTTCTTTTAAAATGTTGAAAATGTGAGTGTACCTAATATTTTACCGATTTTTTTGGTTCAACTGAATACTTTTTATACATTTTAGTTGAAATAACATTGAAAGAAAGCTAACATATTTCTCTCAGCGTTTCATAACAAAGTTTGGAAAACAATTATTTTAACTAATGGTTGTAAACCTATCAAAAAATAAAAGCGTCAGTCTCCCGCCCGTTTCTCATATAACTTTTTAAGACATTCCTTTAGGATGACATTCCCAAGTCACTACGAATACAGATGAATAATTAATATTTTAGCTCGAATAAATTTTAAAAAGCGGACCACTACGTGGCATATTACTGTCAAGTTTGCGCCGCGATCTGCAAGACTTGAATTGGTATGACAACTACGTATAGATAACACATGTTTACAAAATTCTATTACCAAAATATGTGTTTGGTGGGTGTGTTTTGCGGAAAACTCTTTTTTAGGATAACTCAAAAGGAAAAACTGAACCCTTATAAAATCACTCACGTATGTATCTATCTGTCACATCCGCTTTTCTTAAAAACCGCTTGACATAGAAACTTAAATTGTTTCATAGTAATAAAATAAACTGTCCAGTATAAACGGCAAATGAAATATTTGTAGCATGGGAAATCGTTTAAAAGCACTAATAATAAAGGCTTCAAAAATATTTTCTTCAAAATTGTAAGAACTATTTCTTCAGAACTCTAGTAAAATATATACCAAAAAATAAGTTACCCTCCTCCTACCCATATTTTCGAAACTAAGCAGCGCAAGATTATGAAAAAAAGGTTAATCACTATACTTTTCATGGTTCTGCACTCACATTTTCAAAGTTTCAGACCGACAGAGAGACAAGCAGACAAACCACTTTGTTCTATTGTGTGGAAGTTGTCCATAAGTGTCTGTCAGATCTTTCTAACTTCCAAATGAAATAAGGTAAAAAGGTTAAATTCTCATGTTGTAAATAGTTCTTTGGCTTAAAAATAAAAGCGATGTTTAAAATAGATCCGAGATATATTTCAGGGGATTTCCAAAAATTTAGAGAACTTTGTGTAAGAACACAAAAATTTGTTCCAAAAAGCTTTTTGACCAAAGGATAAAGCTGTTTAAATTTTTTTACTAACTGCCATTTATTAAACGTTTTGTTACCAGACCTATCTAAAAAGTAAAACTTTAATCGGCTCTAATATTTTCCAAATCCTCAATGTAAACAACAAAATTTAAGTAATAAAAAGTTAAATCACAATATCTCCCAATATATTCATGCCTGTCAAAGACATCTTTGATATTTTTACAGTGAAAAGTAACATTAACATTTGTAAAGAGTTTAAGAGTTTATTATACCGACATAAACGTATATGAAATCCTCGTAGTGACTTTATTAAGAATATGATATTGAAAAAGCAGGGACAAGCGAAAAAAACATTATTATGTAGGTAATGATGTACACATATCATCTCAGTAATAAGTCACTTATGCAAAACTTAATCTAACTTAATAGCACAGATGTGGTAGGCACGAATAATATAGCTACTAAACTTAAAACTAAATCTGTTATCATAATTTAATTGAAGACAAAATGTGCTTAAAAGATCTTTAATAACCGAAGAACTTTTGATCTGCTGAACATAGTGATGAAATCAAAATATATAAAATATTCAATCTCCGTGATCTTTCTAAATATTCAGCTACTATTTTGGCCTTAAATTTCCTGGTCAAATGCGTAATTGTTATATTGAGCTAATAAGTGAGACATTAATGAACATACGCCTGATAATATTTCGTAAAATATAGATTAGAAAAAAATAAATTTCGTTCCAAGCGATTTACAAAAGAAAAATGATCAAATGAAAGTGAATAAATACCAGTATAATTCGAAATACTAGCGTTCCGTACACAATTTTGCATGCATTGTATGTCATTTTTATTAAACTGCCATGCAAATATGTTGTCCATTTTACCTTTCACGGGCGTAGGTACATTATGAATACTTAAAAAACTATATAATTTAGAATAAGAGCTTTAATTTTCCGGTAATTTCTAATGACGATTATTTTTATAATTTTTTTGCAGGGTTTCAGCCATACCTTTAGAAATATCTTGTACAAAATTGGAAAAAAATTCAAATAATCTTTATAACATTCTCTTTCATTTGATATTCCATTCAACAAACGAAATGAAAAACGGAAGAAAAATCAAGCACTTCATTTACACTCTTAAACATTTTTGCACGAATATTAAGTCTTAAAATATAAGCTTGATACACACGATAGGGACATACGGTTTACTACGATCAAGTTTCTAAATCAAACAGTTTCTAAGGCAGGCTACATTGGAAGACTTGGCACATTACATCGATTTACAAGTGCGGTTCTAAATTTAAAGTGAGCAACTATCGGCCTCTGGCGATGTTCCTTGCCTTTACCAAAGTTTTAGTAATGATCTTGCGCAGAGCTAATTTCATACAAATTTAGTTCGCTGAGTTTCAACCTAGTTTTCGTCCTAGGTGTTCTATTGTTACAAATCTCTCTTGATTTGTTGAGAACTTGTCTACTGAGATGGACTGAGGACGCAAGATATACATAGACCGCTTCGATCTTATATAAGCTTTTTAAAGTCTTGGTAATGATATTATCTACATAAGCGGACTCAATAGGGTTCTCTTTCAATTTGGTAAAATTTTCGCTAACTGCTTTAGGTCTTGGAAGTTTTTTAATGTGAGATGTATAGTTCTGATTATTATTTTATTAACTCTGCCATGAGCCAGGGTAGTCATTTAGATCTCATTCTGTTTCTATTAATGATAAATGGTCCGCCATTAGAAGAAAAAATTTTAGGTTGAAGGGGAAACTATTTTTCATTAAATTATCAACAAAAGGGTCGTCTGTTCACTTAAAAGTTTAGGCTATGTTGTAAATGCCACTCACCCTGTTTTTAATTTCTTATGTTACGGTGGATTTTTGTTTAAGATTAAACAATTCCATATATACATTTTTGATGTTATGCGAAATAGATTGTGTCATTTTAATTTCCCGAAATTAATTAAATACAATTTTTGTCAAATGTATTATAGCAATACTGTCTGTTTTGTTATCTTTTTATTCGCTTTTGCTCTCAAATTTATTTTATTTCTACTTCAAGTCTATAAACTAAGATAGCCTTAGACTTATATTTTTATTTCATTGAAAAAGAGTTGAAATAATTATTTAAAATCAAACAACTATTAGGAAATTACAAATACCAGAATAGAAAAAAAAATTAGTTTTGGATCAAAAAACAGGATAAATAAACCCATTACACAACTAATATTTATGCCAGGTAAAAATAACCAAAATCCATACCTCCTAGTGCTCTAGTAGTGACACTTGTAGGCAAAATGAAATAGGCTTTCTATTCCCAAAACATCTAAGTCGCGGGTAATGGGATGTAAACCTGTTAGCGACTGATGGCTTAGTATTAAACTCAAAGCGACACTCCCATCACTAGAGAAATCGCGTAGGGTAATTTGGTCTCAGAAAACGTAATCAAAGAGGCGAGCGCCTTGCACAATTTACAGCGGATATTACCTTTGTGATATCGAACAGCTCTTTCCGGAACTACCAACGTAGACTCTACATCTGAACTTCACTTGGTGGGTACATTCGAATTCAAGTTGACTACATTCTGATTAGCTCGCGGTGGAAAACCTCTATCAGTATCACCTATACACTGCCTGGAGTAGACTATGGGTCATTTTATATCAATCCTTGGTATCCAAAGTATAGCTGAAATTAAGAACTGTAATAAAAAATGATTAACAAAAACGAGTTAAAGTGAAATATATGCCAAAATTTATGTCAGTACTCGAAGACAATTGGAGCTAGTAGGCAAATGCAGATCTATATGTGGCAACCCTAGATGAGATATGGGGTCGATAAAAAGGTCTGATGGAAAGCGTGGCAAAAGAGTACGTCCTAGCAAAAGAAACAAAAAAAAATATCATTGGATAAATGAAACTACCTCTGCTTATAATGAGAAACTCCAAAGAGGATGAAAGTGACTGGTGCAGATGTAAAATCTTGAACAACTTGTCTACTCAGATTCAAGCGGCATGTAAGCAATACCAAAATATTCAACCTCAAAATATTTGTGCAGAAATCGAAACGCATACAGACAAGGAAGAATTCAGAGACATCCGTTAAATAATTCGCTCTATCACAAAAACTTTCCCTATCAAAATGTGCGCTACCAAAAATTCTCGTTGCAAAGTAGTGAGTGAAGTAAGCGATATTTCCCAGATGTAGAAAGGATACTATCAATGACTGTTCCAGTTGCAGAATTTTGCATCGCTAGAACCAACGGATGAAAAAAAATAGAGAGAAGTAGTCTAAAATATGAAGCTGGCAAACAACCTATCTCCAATTTAATACCTTAAGATGAGGAAAGCCACAGGAACATATGCTATCCCGATTGAGACCGTTAAAGTTTTAAAAGAACTTTGCGTAGAAATTTTTCTCACGCTGTGTAATAAAATATAGCAGATAGCCGTATGGATTAATTAATGGCTCCGCTACAAAGAAAGGTTCCACCAAACATGCACAAAATTTCGTCCTATTGCCTTAATTTCGTATATAAACAAAATCCTATTGCATAATTCAAACGCGCCTCAAAATCTTTTTTATCGCGAAACATTACACCTGAATAGGCAGATTTATAAAGGGTATAAGTACCTGCGAACAAATTGAGAAGCCCATGAAATTCAATAAGCCTATATATATATATATATATATATATATATATATATATATATATTTGTTTCGTTAATTTTGCCAAGGCATTGGATGAAACCCAAAATGTTGGGTTCACCAAGGGTGTATAGTCTCGCCGCTCATAATTAGATTAAAACAAAAATGTTCTGGAAAACTAGGTGGACAAATTTACGACCGGTGACTCAAAAATTTCGAATTTTCCATATGCGGATGATATCAACTTATTAGCAAATAGTATTGATCTTATAGAAAGTCTACTGCAAAGATGGAAAACATCAGACTTAAATCCGGATTGAAAATTATTCGCAATAAGATGAAGTTATGATAATAATGATAATACTACTTGCTAACGGTAACCGAACTAGCAAATTGTCAAATGGTGAAAACATACGACAACTTCTGAGCTTTAATTTCTAAAAATGGAAGATGTCGTAACTAAATCTAGAGGCCTGTGACGATTAGTAGGTGTGCTATGATAAGCAGAGGAAGATATCGAAGAACGGTAACATCACAAAAACAAAGACAACCCGTTTAGTTCCAGCATTACGCTCCTCATTTTCCTCTCCGGTGGAAAGTTTTCCAGCACAATGGAAAATACACCTTAGAACCGTTTATTTCTATATACAGGACATTACACATTTGTGCAATTATTATACGTTGAGTAGATAGGCACTAGTTGTACTTATTGGATTTTTTTGGAAATATTGAACTCGCATGTTTACTGATGGAGTGAACCAATTGCAATAAAATAAAATGAACTAAATGTTTTTTTTTATAAATATATCCAAATTAGTTTAGTAGGTTCTATATAATGTGTGCTCAAACAAACACAGAAATTAACGAACACACCACCAAAGAATATACACGAATTCTAAAAACAATATTCTTAAGTCCTACTTTCCTTCTGTATATATATATATATATATATATATATATATATATATATATATATATATATATATATATATATATATTACAAATACCTTTAGATAATAAAGGACGTAATAACCAAGTTCATGCAACCTAATACTAAATTCATTAAAGTATTCAAATTCAAGATATTGTCAACACAGGAAATTTTAAACGATTTGGGGAAATAAAGACATACAACATTCAAAAATATTATCTCTAAAAGATGACCAACAACGACATCTACTCTTATGCCTCTTCCGGCATTCAAATTACTTAAGTATCAACTGTTCGCAATGTAGTTTTATTTAAAATGTATTTTTTACGTGACCCGTGTTCACATAAACTAACAAACAGACGAGAATTCCAAAAATAATATTAATGTGTTCATTACTTTTATAATGTGCCCCTGAATAATATTTTTCTAAAAATCTTCAAAATAGAGTCAAGCGAATTTAATAGTTTTACTATATACATAGATTAAGGGGTTTTTGGATATTTTATTTTATTTATAAATATTACATAAAACAAGATCATGCTTGTGACTCAAAATGCTGTAAAGGAAATTAGAAAATAAACCCAAAATAAAGAAAAAAATTATCCTAAATGTTAATTATTAGGGTAGTTGCTAGAATGTACTGATTTCAACGGAGATTTCATCGGTCAACCCATGAAAATAATAGATTCTAAATTTAATCATAACAGTTTAATGTAAGCGATAATTTAATATTTTATATGCAAGAGTAGTCAATGTATATTTGGAAAGCAAAATTTATTTTAACATAGGCCTCAAAACATACGCTTTGAATCATTTTTCTCGCAAATTTACTTCAATTAATTTATTACACCATTGTCAGTAAAAAAATTTAAATTATGATTTCATAATTGTGGGTTCACTTGGTTTAGGTAATTTCAGTGTGCCAGTTAAATAGTATTAGACCATAAAATTAAAATATAAAATTTTTAAATAATATGAATAAGCTCCCTATATAAAAACAAACTACTATTGTATTGAAATAAAATTAACCTCATTTAAGCTTCGTGTGGATAGAGAGATGGTTGATAAATATCAACCATCTCTCTATCTCTCATCTCTCCGTCTCATATCTCCCATGTCCATATTTTGCATTTGCAAGGGAGATATATGGGAGATATGAGATGGAGATACATGGGAGATATTTCCAAAATATGGATATTTGCAAAGATGTCGCTCGAATGTTTGGAACTTTTTCACTTCACTCATTACATTACAATTTAATAAGGCTATTTTTTTTTGTCTTCTTCCATCTAAAAGAAACTGTCGATCATCTCCATTTAATTTATCAAAGCAACATAAAGAAAACGCAAAAATTTAAATAAACCGCCAAGAATATAGTAAATTAACTTTTATGAAATTCCTTCGGTTAAGATTTTCTTAATTAAAATCGATTTCCTTGGGATAGGGCTTGCCTTTATTGAATTACTGCATAATGACTTAGGGGTGAACGTTGAAAAAAAAGAAAATATTATAGTAGTATAAGTGCGTTGTTTTATATATATATATATATATATATATATATATATATATCAGGATAACACTTTACCGTAAAATAAAAAAAGTCTTTCAGTAGCACAATTGAAAGAGAGTGGAAATAAAGGCAAGTAACCTTTGATTCCACATAAAGCCTAGTGATATCGGGCAAAAAAACTTAATTCCATTAAATTTCTGCAAATGAGGAAAAGGCAGTCAAAGCTTGAAAAGATAGATATAAATATTTTATTGAAGACAGCGTAGTATTATCAAGATATGTTGTTGCTATTAATATCTTGTTGCTATTGGCAGCAGAGAGCATAAGTTGCTGGGAAAATACAAGTATTTACGAAACATATTCTAAAAGACTTGAACAAAAATGCATACTTTTATGTGATAACGCAATCGCGTACAGACAATTGTTTGGAGATTTTTCAATTTTATCCGTTAGACTGTTGTTAACGAAGTCTCGGCAAGATGTCGCAATGCAAATTGACCCTTAACCTCAACCACATTTCCGAGAGCAGACCGCAAATTGCATGACGCTGTCAAGTTTGTTCCCGATGTTTGAGCGTGGGGATTTAAATAATAGTGCTAGCTATGTATTTTTATCTGCATATATTTAAATGAAAAAATTATTTTTTTATAAAATTAAAAAGAAAATGAAAAAATTAAATTATACTTGGAAACTTCTTTCAACTGCCTGTGTAGTACAAAATGCGTGAAATATTATTGCACCATGGTTGCACCTATGCTATATGACCGACTGGCGCGCCTCAAGTTTTTTTAAAAGTAATTATAACTCATTTGGAAAAAGGAGAACCACTAAAAAAATTACCATTTATTAATTTTTCAAAATGTTTCTTACATTCCAAATTTTCTCTTTAAAAATTACATACGTCTTCGTCTGTACCTAAGAACGTACTACGTATGAGGACATGTCGCAGGTCGCAATTTCTTAACCGATTACGGTGATTATTTTTTATATCGATTTGTCAAATATCAGGATATAAACATTTTACTTCTATAACGATTTTTAAAATAATTTAATTTTCATAAGCAGTTTCTTAGAAAAATATTTTTTTTTCATCATCAGCGTTTGTCCTCGCCCTAGGTTTTATGCAGATCACCTTCCAGCAGTGAGAAGCACTGTTCACTGCTGTTTTTTATTTTTTCTTGCAATGGTTTATTTAATAAAAAATAAAAAAGAAGGTATGTGCACTTTCAGTTTTACTAACGATCTTTTCATTGTATTTGGAAAACTTGTTTCACAACTTTATATTTCTCCATTCGTCCTCTTTAAATATTATTTACCTTCTCGCAAGGGCCTGTGTTATCATCCTCTGGAAATATTTCTTGGCAAAAACTATTTAAAATTAAACAATTATTATTTACAAATGTATGAACAATGCTTGCAAACGTTCAGACTGAATCACGATATTTCTTTTTTCTGTGACCATTTTTATAAACATTGTGTATTAAGCGTACATACTTTAATACAATTCTGATATTGTAATGATTTTGATAACATAATAGTAATTTTTTTAATTGGAAACATTCATTTTGGCATTTAGATATTTTATAAAATTTCAATTGTTGAAAATTATAGCAAAATTAACATACTTAATTACTTAAAAAGTTTAAATACCATAGTTTGCAATGTCACTGCATTCTCAATCACTTGTGTATTGTAATATTCTCAACAACATAATTTTCTTGAACAAGAAGAATCTTTTCCATAATGTTTTTAAAATAAACATTCATGTTTTATAAAATATATCTTTTATAAAACATTATAAAAATAACTTATTTCTCGGCCCGAATTTGCACATTATATTAACTTTGCGTATGCTTTAATATCATGTTTGATTTTTGTAGTTACAATATCATATTTTGTAGTTAATTAAATATGAAGAAATTATTAGTCATCGGGATTTTTAAACTTCTACTAAAAAATACGCATTACAATTTGAAATGGGATTGATAATACAATAATATTGTCACTAATAAACGCAATTAAAACGCCTTCTAGAATCAAAAGGAAAAAACTGTGCTTTCATACTCTCTCTTACCTCAAGTACCGTAGGTTACATAGAGAAAGACAGAAGACCAAAATAGCCTAAACCATAAACCATCAGGTCCATTTCTAGAATCACTTATTTTATGAAAGACTATTTAAAAAAAAGTCATGGCGTTTGAACATCACCCATGCAATGATACTTAAGCTTTGTATTACAACTTCTGCTCGATAAGACATTACATATTAAAAATAGCAAATTAGCTGAAAAATGTTTGAGAAATTTTGTAGAATTATTTGGAATCTACTTTATATACAAGACGTGAGACGAAACCAAATAGAATTATGAAAATAATGAGTTTTAATCATTTTTAAAAATAATTGTATCCGCCATCACATTAGAAAAAAAATTAACATTTACTATGTTCAAAGTAAATAACACGAACCTGTGATATTTATGGAAACAATTTCTATTGTCAGTGAAGCAGAAATGAATATTTAATATTATCATACAACAAGGACAAGATAAAGAGAAAAATCCAAGGAAGAAAACTTTATACCAAAAGGAAAAATTTCGCACGTATTTTCGGCAATATTTATTTATATCTAAAATACGTATATCAAATATCACTAATCAAAATTATCAGTTATAAATTGGCGGTAAATAGATTCCAAATTACACATTTTGAGAACTAAATAATTTAAAATTCATAAAAACGAAAAATCCTACTTCTAGCCTCTTCATTTTTACATACAAATTAAAAATTGTTATTCTTAAAGTTATGAATCAGTGAAAGACTTGTTAAAGTTGTCAAGTATACCAGAAATAGCGAACCTTCAACATCATACCAAAAAAAATATTTAATGTAGACTTAGGAAATGCCATTAAGAATCTTTATCAATCAAAATCAATGTCAAGAAAAGAACTTTTAAGCTATAAGCTCTATATTTCTTATAAAGCTTTTTATACGCGTCACTAAAAGTCGTTTTCGCGTCTTGTCAAGACTGTTAGTAGCGTAAACCATGAGCGACCGTTAGCGAGAGAAGATATAATTGAATGGAGCAGCTTTGGAAAAGGGAATTTTAATAATGACATTGGAGATAGCTATTCATACGAGGAATATCGAATTCAGTCACCTTTTTGTATGAAGTGTAGTAAGCTTTATTTAAAAAATGTTAATGTTCTAAGAAATATGAATGTACCCTAATACATATTATAAACATATATTGGGGTCCTACACTATATTATAAACATATATTGGGGTATAAATATGGTATAACTTGCGTTATTCCCTTAATATACCTGCATACCCTGAGTCTTCTCCGCAAAAATCTGTGTGAAAACTCGTAAAATGAAACACAGCAACAATTTTTTTATAAGGTAACTTCTATAAATCACATGATTAGTTTAGATCAAGGATGAGTTCTGCAAAAGGCTTTACTGGACTACGTATGGTAAGAAGCTTTTCTTGATTGTTGTACGTAGATTTAAGGCATGCTTAATAGAATGGAAAAAGTAAGGACACTTAAAATAATTAGAAATCTTTTATTTATTTTTAATTAATTTGCTTGCCATTCATTAATTTGCTTGTATTCAGTACCATAACGCATTGCGATTTGAAATGGAGTTGATAATATAATAATATTGTAACTAACAAAACGCAATGAAAATACCTCCCAGAATCAAAAGGAAAAAACTGTGTTTTCATACTTTCTCTTGCCTCATGTAACCTGCTGTAGGTTACACGGGGAAAGGGAGCAGAATAAAATGGCTAAACAATGAACTGAAAATGGAACCACTTAGTTCATAAAAGACACTTAAAAAGAAAATCATATTCACAATGTATGTAACCCTACGTTTGAACGTCCTTCATGTAACGGTACTTAAGTTTTGTATAACAATTTCAGCTCGATAAGACATTATACACTAAAAATAGCAATGTGTGTTCCAAGGATCATGATAGTTTCATTTAGCTACATAAAAGATTATATTAAAATATTATATGTATTGGTAAAAATTATAATTTCATTATTTACTAGTTATTAATTAAAAATATTTTATAAATGTTTTAAAAAGCTGCTGGTGTTTAAGGTTTCTACGTAAGAAACGGTAAAAGTTTCTATGGAAAAATGATTGTCATAGCTTATATAAATTGACCGATAAACGGTGTTAGCATAGCGTTATTTATACGTTAAACGTTACGAAATTAATCGTGAGCATTTAATCTCGTAGTTCAATAAAGAAAAATAATTTTCCGCTTATCCTTTATTTTTTATTTGATTCATCATATTTTCTAAAAAGGTAGATAATATTTAAACTATTAAATATACGTAAAAATATATTAAATATACAAAGAAATATACTATAAATTAACAAATAGAACATTTAGATTTTTATATAAAAAATGTTACGATCATGTTAACTAGCAATGCTTCTGAATAACTAGAGTTGACTTCAATAAAATATCGCCTATTACATTAACCTACTTATATTTAATTTTTTTTCACTTTGTACTAAATAATTAGAAGTCAGGAAACTGAATATTCCACTTAAGTGATTAAAACTATGATGCGTTATTTTGTTACAAAAAAATTAACTGTTACGTACGCGTAGAAATCGCACTAAGAGTAAATATATATAATGTTTATATCAAATACCTCATAAATGTGTTTATTGTCTTTTGCCACATGAATATATTGTTTATTCCACAAGTGTAAACATCTTAAATAACGCCGATGGCAAGATCCAAGTGGAAATATGGAAATCGTAGAATTTTTAAACCCTTCATAAAATCTTTTTCGGTCAGTCTTTGTGTGCTTATTTATAAGTACGTACGTTATAATAAAAATACGTACGTTGTAATAAAAGTACGTACGTTGTAATATAAGTACGTACGTTATAATAAAAATACGAGATATGTTATGAAAGTTTTAAAATGTTTTATGTCTTCGCATACGAGGGGTAAAAGGGAGTAAAAATCATTATGATAGTGTGTTGAGAACCTGACAATTTATTTTAATTTTTTATTTGTTTGTACCGATATATAAAAAAACAAGTAACTTTAAATATAATTTTATTGCTGTGTTTGTTAAGTTATAGCAGAAAAATTTAAAAATATTTTGTTTATTACGTAATAGAAGAATGCGGAGATAAAGAATAAATAACAACCAAGAGACTACTGTAACATTGCTAATCATTTACTATTATCACTTGCAACAGAACAAAAAAAGAAATTCAAGCGAGTTAAGCTACGGTAAAAATCTTTGCTCTATCTTTTATATGTTTTCATAATTTCATATCCAAATAGTCTAAACTAAACCTCATAATTTCACTTCATTTTCTATACGTTTGTTCGTCTCTCCATGTGTCAGAGAAGTTACTTTTAAACAAAAATAGTTCAGGATAGAAGAAATATACGTAATTCTTATGACAAGCATTACTTTCAAACAATTTTGTAAATTGAATGTTGCATATGCTTGTCATAAGTTTTATAAACTGTTTGTTTGTTCATGTTCTTGAATACGAAATGGGACGATTAAAATTAATCACATTTATTTATTTTATCGGCTTCTGAAGATGTACAATTTCAACGTTAATACAAGAGTTAAACGTCCTGTAATGCACGCAAACAGGGCGACGCGTGAGATTATCATCGAACGTCTTAACGCGTCTCGTGAACGAATAGTGAACGCGATCCGAGTATTATTTTGCAGCAAAATTCTCTTGAAGTGAAAACTTTTCTATCACAATTTTTCTGAACAGTGAACAAAATTGGGCCGTCACCCTCGGGTCGATGAAGCTGAATCGGGTAAATTTGGCTCCCTTCGGCATCGTCCAATTGAACTACTTTTTAGGTGCACCATGCTCATTTCATTTATATATCAAGTGAACTCTACTTCTTTAGGTACACCATGCGCATTTTTAAGTAACAAGTGGACTACTTTTTTAGGAATACCATGCGCATTTTTTAAATAACAAGGAACTACTTTTTTAGGCGCACAATGCACACTTTTCATATAAAAAGGAACTACTTTTTTAGGCGCACCTTGCGCACTTTTTAAATAAAAAGGAACTACTTTTTAGGTACACCATGCGCACTTTTTAAATAAAAAGGAACTACTTTTTAGGTACACCATGCGCACTTTTTAAATAAAAAGGAACTACTTTCAAGGCGGCCCTAACTTTTTTTTAGATATTTAATTAAATTTAAATCTATAGTATCTATAACATAAACTTTCCATAAACCTATGGTTTTATTTTTACTTGTAAACTCGGCTTCCTTTTTTGTTCCCCATTATGAGACTACATCTATGACGCAAATTATGAGACAAAGAGCGAAACAGGTGGTAATTAAATGGCGAAAGATCTGAAAATAACGATGGTTGAAGTAGTACATTCCATCCAAGTGAAAGTAGTTTTTCAGTGTTACTTTTACTACACGGGCTCGTGCCTTGTCATGTAAAAAAACTTTGCTTTTATTTGAAGTGACTTTAGTGTTGAATTGCTCAATTGTTTACAATATATCTTAGCCGTAATTGTACTATCAGCTTGAACGAGTTCCCAATGTATAACTCCATTTATGCACTCAAAAATATATTTTGTTCAATATTATATTTTAATCTAGGTACACCTTTTACTCCAGCTCCTAGCCCCTTGGGTTTTAATCTAAAAGTGAACATAAGTCACCAACTTTTCCTCTTCTGTAACCAAATATTTAAACCTAACATTGGGACGATTAGAACTCAGTAGGTCCATGCACACATTAGCTCTCCTCTGAAGTTGAAAGGGTATTAACTCACATGGTAGCCAAACGGAATATTTTCACTTTATTTTCCTCAAAGCATGTAGTTGTTTCTTTCATTACGGTATAAAAGCATAAAAATAGCTCTGCCAAAAAATGTGAACCTATTCTAGGATCTATATCAATAAGTCGTTAAATTTTCCTAAATCAAATCTAAGAGATCGCTTCGGATGAGGTTTATCGGACAGGTCAAAATTCCCTTGTTTGAATTTTTGGAACCAGTGCTGACTATGTCGTAAGAGGGCATACCTTCACCTACCATTGTGCATATATCGCGTGATGACTACATCCATGACGAAAGATTCCTCTAAGTTCATTCGGAAATACTTCCATTTTTAATTTATTCTTTACCCGCTGATTACTCAATGGCAAACTAATCAGAAGTTCGAAGGTTGCACTCTTTATATAATCCTACAAGAAATATTCTACAAGCGTCTATAATATTCAAGAAGTCGTTAAAAAAAGTAGCGGGTTTGTAAGTTGCCATCCTAATATACATTAAAATTAAAAGTTTTTGCATATATCGTCATAAGCACATAACAACAATTTTTTATGCAAGCTTTTTTTATGACAATGGAGCATTGAAATATAATTATGATTCAAACGATTTTGAAAATAAAAAAATATTTTGTTATTTAAAAATGAAATCAGTTCTCCGTTCTAAGGACTCAAGTAACAACATGTTGTAGATTATTTCAATCTTGTATTTTTGGGAGGAACATAAAAAAATTCTCGCTATACAAATTAAGCAACAACCTGTATAGATGAATGAAACATGTTTATAATTTCAACTATTAAGAACTTATATTAAATATGAAGAACGTGAAAAACGTTTCAACGATCGGAGCTTTATAATAACAATATTTTTATTTTCAGATTTTTTTTATGTGGAGTACCCGTACTCAACCTGTATTATTTAGTCGATGTAGAGTTTCTAAGATTTCATAATAAAATAGGATATCCTCATTAAATATACAGTTAAAATATTATTTGTTTAAAAACATTATACTTATATTGAGACATAAAATGACTGCGACAATTTTTTCACGCGTCCCCGTGAAGTTTCACTGAATTAACTTTAAAACCAAATTTAGTTAAAATTTTTTTAAGATTTTTAAGAAATTGTTTATGAAATTTAGTTAAGATTTTATGAAAGTTCCATGATGCAGGGGAGATATTTCATAAAAGTTAGGTTAGTGTCCTCATCTTTTGACTGTGGTTAACGATTTATTTAAATTTTGTCTTTTCTACACATTGCCTTGATTAATTGAATACAAATGGTCGGCAGTTTCTTCTAGATGGAATAGGAGGAATGACAACGAAAAAGATTTTTTTCAAATTTTTATGAAATTAATAAAGTGAAGAAATTCGAAACTGAAGCTGAGTGCATTTCATTCATTTTATTTTCATTTTCAAAAATCAATTTTTTCAACTTTATTTTTTCATCTAAAAGAAATTGCTGATCATCTGAATTTAATTTATCAAGACAACGTGATAAAACACAAAACTTAAATAAAACACTATTTATAGTAAAAAAACGAGGGTACTAACAATTTTGATGAAATATCTCACCGCGACGCGCGTAAGAATTTTTTTCCTCCTACTTTTTATTTCGACATCCCGTTTGCCAACTGTTATTACATCTTCATCGAAAAATTTCAAAAAGTTTAAAGTGCCAGTATTTGATCAGAATTTTAAATTAAGATTATTTCGGATAACTCGCATTTACTATTTCAAGATGAACAGGTAACTAGAGAACTCAGCTTTATGCGTATTTTGAATGGTGCTAGTTTTGTTTTTTTATATCTATATAGTTAATACATTGTTTAAAAATGTCAGTGGGTATAGGACATTACTAGTTTAGTATCTAATCTGTCATCAATAAACTGAATATAAATTTACAAAGTGTGCCCTAAGTGTGTGATCAAATCTCGTCTCAAATCGCATTTACTAAAATTCCGCTACGAATGTAATACCCCATCCTATGTCTAATATGTCGCTTCTATTGTTTTACTTAATATAACATCATTTATATGTTATTCCTGTTGTTCATCTACGTATAATTACTTTTTTGTGTTATTTATTTATCGTCAATAACTATTTGCCAGCTCCTATTCCCGGCATCAATCATTATAATTCACAATACGCCAACGTATCACCTTGTCCCGTTTTATATAACAATTGTTTCCTGCAGCGATAAGCCTCCCAATTGCGTATTTGGCTTTCGAAATCCTAGTAAAGGTTAATAAGTTATTAAATAAATTAATTAAATAATGAATAGGAGCCTATTTTACGTATTCGTGTAAATTCTAAAGTTTCTCGATTCTTACGCCTGTTATATGTTAGTTAAATATAAATAAATATTTTAAAATTATTTTAATCGATAAAGGATAAATAGGCTTTTTCGAAATTTCCAATGACATTAATTTATATGCTATATTTGATTTGATATTTTTAAACATGTATCTAAAAATTTTAAATTTAAAATTATAACTCGATTCTTAAGAATAAGCTGTAAATAATAAAATATTTGAAATCCAATAATATGCTTTATATATGTGTATAAATATATACATTTTTCTATATGAATAAGAGCAATAACGACCCGTAATTTCTCGAAAATATATCTAGATTGTTGACATATCCAACTTATATATTAAAATTATTTAGACTTGAACAATATTTTTTATTACAGCTATGTCAACACAGGTAATCTCTTAGTATCATACTCATAGACAGCTACTCCACGATGCGCTATTTTCTAGACTAAATGCACCATTATTAATTGAAATGAGATCGCATATGAAGCTTTTAATTACTAGTTGAAAATTTATTACAAGAAGGCAATGAGTTTTTGAAAGTTTTTACGGTTTAGCGAAAGGAAAGTTTCGTAAAAAGTTATGATTACAACACTGCAAAGTCATAATATATTGTCAGTGGCAAAGCAACGAAAGTAAATGCTAAGAAAATTATGCCGCGTACGAAAAACTACACGCACTTCCATTGACTTCATTTTCAAAAGTAAAGGAACGGGTTCGCGAAAAGCAATAAGATAATATTCAGAACCCGGATATATTCACGGGTTAATTATTTATTATACAGCATTTTAATCCAGACCACCAACGCATAAATCGGGCAGCTAGTCGCGGGACAGAACAGCAAATGTTAAGTGTAATTTCTGACAAATAATTTTCAATATTATATTTATATCGTAACTGCAAAGTTGGCCCGATTTAAATCTGTATTTATTTTTTATAAAAAAATATTATATTTTACGTTAACATAAATTATTTCAGGTAATTAAAAGCACAAAATATGCAAATATGAAACACGATAAAATTATTAACAGATATGTAAAAGGATTTAATTTTTAATCATGTCTAACATATCACACTGTTCCATACCGTTCCTAGTATAGGTATAAAGTAGATAAATAGTGAAATATATTTGCAATTCAAATTTAATGTTAAGAAATGAATTTCATCCGCTATAATGGGGCGGGATTTCTGGCCGGTCGTGTATCGGACAGTTATTGTTAATGGGCGGGACTATTATTGTCGGTGAAAGCTTTTGAAATTCGACGATAACATTGACAGTCGCTTAACAAAGGTTATATTATACGTGGTTTATTGCTTAACCGTTTTCTTGTATAAAAATAAAGTTTTATGTATATTATACGTTTAAAATTGCTTTTAGTTGAATGAATATTAGACGAAAATACTGTTGAAAAATGAAGATTGGAGATGATTACAAATTATTAAAGGCTTATTTAATTATTAGTCATAGTTTATGGTAAAATCTAATAACCAATTTATCAAAAAATCAAACTCACAGCTCAATAATATGTGGTGGTAAGAAAGTTTTGTTTGTCGATCAAGACAATTTTATAAAATTAATTAGGATTTTATAAAATTGTCCAAAATAACTAAAGGAAAATTTCCCATTTCCGTACATGGAGTATGACGAAATTATTTATTTGCATTTATATATTAATATGCCAGATTAGACTGGATCCAGTTGATTGTTTTCTAGCCTCGACACATACTACTCCATCTTTTCGTTTGTCACAACAGTTTTTTTCTGAAAACATCTTAATTTTTCTTAGTGTATTAACGCGTGAATTCTTCAGTTATTGACATGCATAAACATTCACACGAAAATTTTAAAAGCGACAAAGAATCCTTGATTTTCTTCGACCAGAAATATTTTTCATAGATCGAACGACCAAACAAAGTTTTTGGAACATTTTCCAAAATACCTTGTGTAATAAGTTCGGGTGATACTTTTTAAATCATCGAAAAAAATTACATTCCCAGTCTATCTCCCAAAGTGCTAAACTCAAAAATATAACAAAACAACTTTGCTAGAAAATTACCTAAAGTTTACTGGAATAATATAGCGATGATTCGATATTTTAAAATATTATCAAAATTTTGACGGATATAAAAGACGCTATAAAAAATGCTCTTTCAGAAAATATATTTAAGTGGTGAAAAATAATAATAATATTTGAAAACAATTTGAATAAAAAAGTATATACCCTTAAAAATTATATTTTATTTCTCTTAACTTACTTCCACGAATTTTAAATCTGGGGTTGAAATTTTTATTTTCTCAAGAAGTTCAGTTAACATCACTGAAGTGGTCTTTTAAAATATAAGTTCTTAAAAATATTTCAGTAAGTCTTTAAAAAATTTCAGTAATATCTTTTAATACGGCATCTCTTTCACGAGATACAAACCCCTATAACATTTTACAGCATCATGACGTTACTTCTAAATAAACGAACCAATCTATTAATATTGATAGAAATTGCTCTTCGAAGGCAGCTTCAAGGAATTATATCAAGTTTCCAATACCTTGCGGCCGCTTGTGGTCTCTGCTACAATATCGACAGGAGTGGAAAACTTGTAACGACGCATCTTAATGGCTTGACAGGAAATAAAAAGCTTTTCGCCTCGATGTTATATCTATTAAATTGAATTTAAGCAAGTTGGCTTTCAAATGAATTTCATTTGAATTAATAAATTTCCGAGAAAGTAACAACTTTAATTTATTTTATAATTACTATCACAATAACACAATAGGAGGTTTTCATGATTTTGATTCTTTCAATATTTGATAGAACCATACTTATTTTTTTTTAATATTCAGAATAGAATTTCCATTTATGTTTTACTCGGTAAATAATACAGATTTCAGATTTTTTAAGGTAAAACTTATTTCATTTTGATATGTTGCCATGTTCGACGAAAATACTAATAAAACATTTATTTTATTACTGTTGTTGCCATTCCGGCAACAACAGCAGTTTTGCAAAGAATCATACGTAATATACCTACATCATACCCGTATTCCTTATTTCAGTACAAGTGATTGCAGTTTTAATATATTTTATCGAATAAGAAAAGCAAAATACTAGCCAAGATTGTCTATACCAACATTCATTTGCACAAAAAAGTTTAATCTAAAAATTTTAAAGAATACTGCCAGTGACAATGTCAATTCGTGTATATTTAGGCTTTTCGTGTATATGAAATCTTGCTGCAGTTTTTATGTAAAGCAGTAAAACTGATGGCGGACGCCAGTTGGATAGATCAATTTCGGAGAGTTTTTGGTAATATTACTGTTTACGCTAACAAAAAAATAAAAATGAGAAATCATCAATTAGGAAGAAATAATTTGCATTCAAGCTACTCAAAACCGACTTTCAAAGTCGTAAGATAAAAAAAATAGTGCTAACGCAATTAGCATTATGTACAACGCTATCTACTTATATAATGTAAGTGGTTTACATATAATATTATAGGCCCACGTTTACATTTAACATTTATTTAAGTTTGGATACTAATTAATACATTTACTTTTATTTTCTTTTCGAAATGTAATTTTAAATAAATTTTACAACATTTGTACCTTCTACACATATATAAATTTGGAATTCTCCATTGACTTAAATATAATACAAATTCTGTGTAAAAGAAAAACTTTAGAAAAAAGCAATGGGTTTACAATAAAATAAATTGCACATAAAATATAACAAATTACGCTAATAAAAGAGCATTTCATTACTCTCCTACTAGAGGAAGGTAACTAACCTTTGAATAAATTTAAATTTTTAAACGACCTTCGTAATGGCATCATGTCTGTCCGTCTGTCCGCCTATGTCTCCGTCCGTCACACGGAAATTTTAATCCTTTTAACTGGCTCTACCGTTCTTTTCAAACCCCTTTATGGCTCTGACGAAAATTTGAAGACCTTAAAACCATTCACGAGTATCATTCTACCATACGAAATTTATTAGTTATCTGTTACTTACTTATATAGTTATTGGGAAACAAACAATCAAACAAAATTTTGCATCTTAGATGTAAGTAGGAATAAAGAATAATGTATACAAATCAAAATAATAAAAATTAGTTATTTTGAATATAATTTATTACCTAAAGTTCACTGGAAAAATATAGCGATGATTCGATATTTTACACATTTGAAAATATTGTCAAAATTTTGAGGGATATAAAAGACGCTATAAAAAATGCTCTTTCAGAAAATATATTTAAGTGGTGAAAAATAATAATATTTGAAAAGAATTTGAATGAAAAAGTATATTTTTTATTATATTTCTATACGTTAGACCATAATTTTTATTAAGAAATTATACTCGTATGAAAACCGCTAAAAATAAATTACCTTTTATTTGTATTTCTATTTTTGTCTAATTGGAGAACGCATTGGTGCTTCTCGATTTTGATGGTAATAAAATAACTCGTCCTTTTTTGGGAATTTGTATCTTAAAAAAAATGAACCATTACAAAATCAATTTACGTTTCCTTCCATTTGTTCACATATCACAGATGTCTTTCTCAAAAACTGTTTAGCATAGAGACGAGAAATTTAGTGTATTAATAAAGCATATTAACTTGTACATATTTTAATATTCAATACAATAAAGTATTTATACCGAAAATTTTGATGAGACAAATGAAGTATTTCTCTATTTTCACATGTTGTTTAGGATATAATTTAGTAAAAAGTTATAAGGATTTCAAAACCCTTCTTCTTAAAATTTTATCTTGAATAATTTTGGAGCTATTGCTAAAAATGTCTTCTAAAATAGATTATCCACCATCTTAAAAACTTGAAATTGGGGAAAAAATATCTTTACTAAAAATTTACCAGAACATTGCAGGAATAAGTCTAAATCACAACTTTTTTTGAGAAATTTACAATCATTTACGAGTATGAAAATCGTATATGACATTTATTCACATGCTGGAAAAAAATATTGTGAAAAGTTTAATAGAAATACTATATATGTACACTTGAATGTTTATATACTGCTAAGTATATACGAAATTCGGCAGTGCGAGTTGTAAATAATAGGTTTATTTCGGTGTTATTATTACGACTGATGAGAAATGGTGTAAGATAACAAGAAAATCGTAATGCCATAACGCAAATTCAGACCTATTGGTACGATTCCATTTGTCAACATCGTTGGTCTTCATAACATCAGTAAATAACCCAACGTTTAGTCAACATTGTCGGTCGTCATAACGTCAGTAAATAACGTTCACCAGATATACCCCTGGTAGATCTGGTGAACATTGTGTTGTTTACTGACGATGCTATGCCCTTGAGGGATTGGTCCCTTTTATGATGTAACACTGTCCCTGATAAAAGACCAATAATTCATTTTAGCAAATTAGAATGGAATCCTAATTTTTGAGGAAAATGCGAAGCCGATATAAAACAGTAGCTGATATTAACTTCAGTTAATTTTTGTTGTAAGCACGAATAAATTTTGATGAAAATATACGGATAATTAAACACGAATAAATATGATACTACCTAATTGTTAGCCAGCGATATAAACATTGCTATTTTTCATTTGAAATTGAAACACTTTTTTATAGTTTTCCTTCTATTTTAACAAATTTGGACACGTACCTATATTTCATTTTGGGTGTAGATAATTTTGGTCTAAACATCATTAAAATTAAATCATTTAACTTAAAACTAACGAAAAACTTTCGATTGTTTATAAAAGCGTTTAATAGCTCGTATAAATAAGAAAACTCTTCAGGTCGAATCTAAATATTAAAAGTGCATTCCTCTTTTCGCACTAAACTGCTATATATCTAGAAGGTAGAACCATAAATCATAGACAAAATAATAAAGTATAGACAAGGATGTGACTACAATTTAGTCTATAGTAGCTTTATGTCAATAGTGGGCACTTAAATCTCTACGCTAATATTTTATGAGTAGAATTTATCGTCTGATGCTTCTAATCTTGATTTCGTATTTTCTATAGAACTAGATTGATAAAATAATAAATTGTAGACAAAATAATAAAGTATAAGTAGCAATGATGTAACTACAAATTCATCTGTGGTACTTTTCTGTCAATAGTACGCACTTATATCTGTACGCTAATACGTTATAGGGTAGAATTTATCTTCTAATTCTTTCAATCTTGATTTCGTACCAAACTTGTTAAAGAACTAGACTAAATAAAATAAACTTAAAAATAAACGAACTTTTTAAAACGAAAAATGAATTTTGGATGGGTATATTAATGGGTGAAAATTCTAAGAAGTCACATTTTATCACCTCGTTACTTTTTTCGTTTTTATCAGTCTATTTCGCATCAGCATATTATAAAATATAGAAAGTATTATAATAAGAACAGTCAATGGTCACAAAGTCACTAAGTGAGGTACTAAACCCTTACAATATTCCAAAAGACTGCAAGTCACTTTATGATGCCATTGTTCAGCACCCCACTTACTAAGAATTTTCAAGTGTTAAGACGATAGAATGGGAATAAAAAGTCAGGACGCCTTAATTCGTCTTTAGTTTTGGTCTCGTATTTTTATTAAATTATATTCTCATTAAACATATTTTTTGACTTCCTAGTAAATTAAACCTGCTAATCTAATATTAGCTAAAAACAGGTTAATCCTAGCAAATAAGGTGTTTGCAAAATAATCCCTCATTCACAATTACTTGTGATAAAACAAAATGCTCAAATTTTAAATTTAAAATAAATTTGAAATGGATCCATAAATTATAGGCCCTAATATATCTACCATTTTTTCTCTGGTATATTTCTGTTCATGATCCTAATTTGAGGCACCGATAGTTTTTGATCGATCCCGTTCAAATGTAGAATTAATTGTCTAGTTGTAGAAAGATTTAAATATTTAATTAAACTTTTATGTTGTAATTGTATACTGAAATATAAATCGGAAAATATACTGATTGAATTGAGAATTTGAAACCATGAGCGTTGGCTCATAGAGCGTTTATATACTCTCAGATTATATATAATCCAAGTTCTTTGTTGTAAAGTCTGAATTTTTACAATTTGCCATCAGGTAACTGACTCGTATATAGAGATGAAACATGATACCTTAACTCCCTTACCTGCCAATGTAATAATTGTATTTATTATTACTGGAAAACTTTTAAACTTCCAATAGAACATTCAGTTGTTATGTATCCCATTAAGTACGTACGTTATATTTAAAAGTGAAGTCTGGTTATGGAGCTAAAATATTAGAAATTTTAATATAAATTATTAGTATTTTTTGTGAAATATAAATTTTATTTAAAAGTTTCTGAAAAACTAACTTATCCGAATCATTTAATGTACAGTATACTATCTTATAATTTATATTCTGCCTATAAATATCACACCGAATGTCATTGGATCAGCTGACTGATTAAGATCTTGTGTGACAGTTTCAGTTAAATGATGTTGGCCATTGTATCTCTAGCATAATTACATCTATCAAGTACCTTTAACACTCTCAAGTACCTCATATCTGTCAAACACCCCCATCATCTTCACTCAACTATGATAAGTTTGTTAATTAAATTTTGTTTAGCATGCACGTACGTCTGGAAGCTAACCGGAACTTATTAAAGACCGCCTTCAAATATTCGAAAGCCTTCAAAATATGTTTGTTGTGTCCTGTTTCAGAAAATACGATCATTTTTTTAAAAACAATGTGCAACTTGAAAGGACTTATATCCTTAACAGGTGCCATCTGCACATAATTATATTTCTTCTTCCTGTTTTCAATAGTATAACTTCTCCAAGGGACCTCCGATCGAAGTCCGGCTCCTTCTCTGGTTACGCTCTAAAAATCTTTACATATGTCCTTACACAAAATTATTTCTCATAAAAAGTCTCTGTTAATGGTGCCAAACTTTAAAATTAGCCAGATGCTGAAATTAAGAACTCGTCTTCTATAAATGTCTTCAAGGTCTTATTAAGAAAAAATCTTCCCCTTGTGACCTTAACTTTTCACTACCCCTTAATGACATATTGCAGTCATTTCGTAAGCATATCATACTGAAAATAGTTTTAAAAGGATTGAAATGTCAAAAAACACATTTTTTTATAACATTTAATTTATGTTAATCTTGAATTTAAACGAGACTAATACAATTTAAAAACTAATGGACAAGCCTAATAATATTTTTAAAATACTGCATTGTTTAAATTTATAAAAATATACAGGAGTTATTTTTACCATTAACCACGTAAATAAAACGCAATATAGCACATGCACACACACACACACACACCCACAGACAAACGCGCACACTCACACACAGATATATACACACGCACACACGCACGAATAACAGACATACGATATCATATCCATATATATATATATATATATATATATATGTATATATATATATATATATGAATAATAAACATATTTTTGTTACAGCTGTATAAACCGATGAAACAAAGAAAGGTGTATTAACAAAGAAAGTGTGTATTACATTTGTGTACTAAATTGAATATATTTAATGCGTATTTATGCAAAATAATTGAATTGTTTCCTGAATATTTTATATTCAGAAAATGGCTCTTTCAAACTTAATTAATGGTATGTATTTTAAAAGTAATTTAACTGGCAGAGATTAATACTGTTTTGGGGAAAGTTATTTCATCATTATAATCTGAGAACGTTTCGGGGATTTGAAAAAGGTAAGGCTAGGTTTGCTTTGAAATTGGTTATTCGTGTATGGAGAATAAGATTTATTTTTAAGGTTGATTGAAATAAAAGATTTATATAATATTGTTTATATTGCTCTAGGTACTATTGCTATCAACGCCAGTTAAAGTTGTTAGATAAAAAAAGTTTGAGCATCGTAATTCTTGAATATCTAACTTTTTCAAAAACACTAACGTAAGAATAAACAGTTTTAAATTTATTAAACTAGATATAATATAATAGTACTTCAATATCAAATGCTACTCAAAATCTATAGTAACTGCCGCTATTGCTGATTTAAACTATGGCAGAAATACAATGCCTTCTATTCATTGTACCACAATTTCCATGTTTCAAATATTTCTCACTTTGCCACTAAGCTTACAAGACAAACGACAGTCTCACATTTTGCACGAATGGTAAGTTTCTTAACATTTTTTATTGAATTTGATCGACAAGCACGTCCTTTGCTAACTCTGTATGTGTTGCAAATTACAGCAAAATTTTAAAATGTCTTCATACTTGCTGGTGTCTAAGCATGAAATAATATACAAGAGTCAAACGGCGAGGAAATCAAGGTCTAGTGTCCTGACGTGTCTCAGTTGTGGATCTCTATTTGTCTTCAATTATTTTCGTATCTTTTTAAGTTTTCATATTTAAAAAAAACGTTATACTTGCTCCAAATTATTAAATTACATAATATTTATTTTAATTCTAGAATTTTAAAAAAAAGCAAAATCTACTAACATTAGTATCTAATAACTATAACTAAATTTCAATTAGTTATTGATAATACGTAATTATTAATTGTCGATTTATTGTTTTGTTTTATTAAGCCAATGATTAATAAATACATCAATTTTCCAGCGTTTAAAGCTGTTGATTAGTCGAAGAATGTTATTCAATAAAAAATTAAATTATACAATCTTAGCACGATAGTCTCGGCTACACACGAGGGACTTACTGGAAATGCTATTATTAACAATTATTTATATGTATACTGCGTCAGCAGGTAAGAGGGGAGTTGAAGTTAGCGGAAAACGGAAAAGATAACTTTCTATTTCCCTCTCAACCATTCGGTTTGTATATAGATAAATAAGGGAAAACCGACAAAAGTATTAGTTGTATTTCGAATTACTTGTATTTCGTACGACGAAGTGATAAAAAGTATCACTTTCGTTGCTCACTGTCAAAGTTATTTGGCTTTTCCGTCAGAGATGAGATTCGTAGCCCCGTGGATACAACCTAATAAAAAAATCCAGAAAATGTTTGACCTTAATAACCTATTTGGTCACTAATTTCCAAAAGCCATTTGCTCAAAAGGGGATTTTTTTGTGTTGAAATTGTATTATATATTATTATCCAACTATGGGTTAAAAGATATCTAGATCCAAATCACAGGTTAAGTGTTTTTTTTTAAAGTCCCATTGAACAACAAATGTAATTTTAACTGTTGAACAAAACAGAACAACGTTGCATAAAAAAGAACTATACGAAGACCCTTTCATCAAAATTGTTTGCACTCACATGTTGTAGAAAATGAAAAAAGGAATTGTGAACGATTTGATTTGGATCTGACAAAATTTCATTATTATATTTATCATCAAAAGTTAACAGCACACGTTAACTATAAACATTTATTCCGTTTGTATCAGTATTTAACACATGAACAAACACTGTACGATATAACACCTCATTACGAGTTATATCGTGTGAATGTGATTACATACTTGGGGTATATCCATCAGGTACGAATACCACAAAATTGACGTAGCCACAAGCTCTGATGAAATTTTATATATATTAAAAATTGTAAAACGAAAGTTGACCAAATTATAAATAATAAGTTCATAGGACAAAAGTTAGTTAAAATTCTAATGTAATTTTCAAAGAAATTATGAACAATTTTTTTAGAGCTGTACTTGATCCGTATCATTCTTAGTCTAATGACCCAAAGGAAAATGTTCTTAAAAACATTAATGGGAAATACTTACCATTGTGATTATGGAACTTATTTTTCTTTTTATTGCTATAAATGCCCAAAAATTTGAAAATGAATATTCCCATATTACAGGAGAAACTAAAATCAACTTTTTGTTTGACTTGTATTGGAAAATATTAAATTCAATATTTATTGTAGTAAAATTGTTTGTCACGAGATGTCCACCAAAAAGTATGTATTCTATAGTTTATTTATCCCTTTGCCCGTTTTTATGTGGCTGCTTCTTATTTAATTCTTTATTGTCACCCCATGGAATAAAACTCTGAAATAATTCCCTATATTTAAACAATGACCTAAATTACAAATCAGAAAATAAATTATGCTCTTAAATATATAAGATCTTCTGCTTTTATAATTTTAAAAATTGTAAAGAAAAATGAAAACAAAAGTAACAAAACTGAGACCTCTGAAATAAAAGATTGTGATAAATTGCCCCTACAATTATTTGTAAATATAAAGTCGAAATGCGCCATATGTATTATATTATGCATAAAAGCTGATAAATAAATAAACAAATATTTTAAAGAAACTTTATACAGTTATACATCAATCAATATAAAAACCCGTTCAACATCAACAGCCTGCCTCAGTCCACTTCTAGACATCTCCTTTAACACACACCTCTCCGATACTAATATGATTGCAGCAGGCGAGTTTTGCTTCTCGCACCAGTGATGTTGCTATACATTATTTTCTGTAGTATGACGTACAAGACTATAAACATCACTCTAGCTCCACTCGACGAGCGGCCGGAAGTTAATCCCGGAACCTCGCCATGTACCACGTCCCTAAGACTGTAAGCCTTGTCATCAATGTCACTTACCACGGCGCTGTCTCATTCAATTTAATCAAATTTTATGTACTGCATATTATGTGTACGAGTGTAATACACATAGGCAACTGTATTTTTGTAATCCATTTTTGGTAAAATATTCTAACAATCCGAAGAAATTTTGCGACATATTACAAAACTTTGCTGGCACGAGAGCTTTTAAAAGTTTTTCGTTCAGATACTGCTGTGCGGGAACCTTCAGAAAGTATTTTTAGGTAGAGCTTAATAAACATTTGTTACACGGAAACAACATAATACTGAATTTATTTGAAGTGACTGGTAGATAAGATAAGTCATGTTTTCCATTCGAATTTTATTTGTTGTTTGTAAGAATATTAATGTTTGGGATGAAGTTGTAGATATATATATATACATATATATATATATATATATATATATATATATATATATACATAAATTATTACATGCAAGCAGTTAACGTAAACAATAATTCTGGTTAATGGAACATAGAGTGAAAGCTCTCTTCATTTCGCATGAAAAACTAAATATTTCAGCTCTAAAATAAATTGGAATAGTGCATTTAATTCGATAAATAATTATCATATTATTTTGATTGGGCACCTGTGCTTCTACAGTTAATTTGACAGTTGAAAATTTTAGACGGTTAAAAAATTTATTACAATGATAATATCCTTTATTTTTAAACAACAATTATTTATAAACAATATAACGAGAAATTTTTTTTTTAATATACATTTGTATATACAAAAAAAAATGTTACTATCAATTTCTAATTCCTGCCTTAATGAAAATTCTTATCCACATATAATTCACTAAAGATATTAAGTGATATGGAACATAAATTATTTATGAACATTTGAGATGGTAAATTAAATCAAAATAAAGAAAGATAGTTAAATTAAAAATTACGAATTAAATATAAAGTTAAGCTCGAAATGCAAATTACTTTATACAGTATAATATTTTGTAAAAGCCAAATCTAATTTAATATCGTTTTTTATTGTTCGGCTTATTAAGATACTAATCAAGTTTTGTCCTACTTTCACTGTATAAACGTGCGCAATTTACTTAAACGTTATGAGATTCACTCTAATAATAGTTTTTCCGAGAAAAATTGCTGTTGCATATTATACCATTTATAAAATGCGGAAGTTTTAATGACGTGGGGATATTAAGTGCGGTTTATAAAATATTAATGCTATTTTAACGTTGCGTGGATATTAAGTTCCGTTTATAAATTAGTTAGAGAAGTTTAAAGAAAAGTTAATTTAATTATTTAAGTACCCGAGATGATTGTTTGTATTAGACAATTGATTGATTAGATAATTATAAAAAACTGGTTGATTGATTAGATAATTTAAAAGAACTGGTAAAGTATAATGTCCTGTGATAGATAATTAATTCTGTTCACTTATATATAGAATTACCAAATTAGGAGAATTTGAGAACATTATTAATTTTATATCCACTCGGAAACATGGAACAATTGATAGATGAGTTTAACCAAATTAATACGAAAACAATCAAAGAAATTAGTTAGCACGTTACAATTTAGCCAAGTGAATTTGACGTATTTATAAGATCATTCTAAGTTACCATACATTTAAACTGTTATTTAACAACTATAAATATTTGTTTGTTTGACTTAGGAAATATTTTATATATCTCACTGAATATTAGGGAATCCTGTCATTTCTATCAGCTCCGGTACTTTTTTCTTCACATAATAAAAGCATATTTGCCGTATGCAAATACTTACAATAATTTTATTTGACTGTTAATTTCATAGTAAATAACAAGGTATTATTTGTTAATAACTAATGTGACATTAATAAATATAAATTTATTAATTCAAAATTTGCCAGCCAATAGTCGTAGGAATTTGACCATTACATTTTCGATCGGTTTATTTCAATACTAGCAAGAGCTGTAAAAAATCAAGCTTCTAAGTCAACGCAATAAAAAAAACTAAAAATACGGCCATTTGCGCCGTTTATTTTGACTATCGCAAATAAATCAAGACGTTTAGAGTACATGCCATTGACGTAGAATTATGAAATTTCACAAAAGGTAAAGTGAGACCAACACAAGTAAAGGAAAAAAATCGTTAATATGTAATTATATCACGTATAGAAAATAATTTTTTTAAATATGCGCGTGTGGAAGATATAGTAAGCAATTTATTTTCGTTCTGAAAATTTAAGTTTTGTAGATAGCTTAATAAGAATATTACCATTCAATTTTTATAAATGCCTAAATGTACACTGAACCCTTGTAGTGCGAGTTCCACTCGTGCTTGACAGGTTTTTTTAAATAACATCTGCGCCTTAGTTAACACTAGCCTTGCAATAACAACGACTTATATTGAAAATAAGTTATAACTACATATGAGACAGGTAGATCTAATGATAAGTAGATTTGTGATTTCAGTGGAATGTGAATGTGGGTAATGAAATTTTAATTCCATAAAGTCACTTGATAATTCGTCTCTCGATTTTATCATAACTTTCAGGTTTAAATTTAAACAATTTTATTAAAACGCAAATTTAAAATGCACTTTGAAAATAAAAAATTGGAAAAAAATATATATAATTATATATAATTAAAAAAAAATATTCTTAAATATTTTGTGATTAGTAATTAAAACCACAAATTGATGTTATGAAGGGCTTAATGCTTTATAGGTATATATGTATATATATATATATATATATATATATATATAAGCTTTTATATATACTTTATCCCCATAGTATAAGTTTTGATCATAATTAGTAGATTCCTTACCTCAAAAGGAGAAACGGAGACCTTATAAAATCACTTTGGTGTTCCCTCAATTTCGCGTAGTCATAAAGAATATCTCAATAGCTAATATTCGAGGGAGGGGAGGAAGGGTGGTCAATTGATTTGCACAAAAAATTAGGAAAATTAAAACCATGACTCAAGATGTTATATCTTTCGAGATATTCACGAAAATGTTTGTGTCCAACTATCTAATTATATTAGACATTATCTAGTATTTATTGCGCCAAGAAGTCCAGATTGTCACTTATATTAATACGGCTTTAAACGAGGCACGGGATCCTAAATTCGTAAGCTAGACTTTTTTAACAATATACTCAATTGAGACCAAATTGTTTCAATATAACATTAAGAAAAAAATTGAGAATAACAATTTTTGTAATAGGTAAAACACGTGTGCGTTCAAATATTACTCTAACTTCGTAAAATTCAAACACAAAGTTCAACACAATAACGTATTACTAAAGACCTTTATTTGGCATAAAAGTAAGTTTATTTTAGTTATCGTTAGCTGCCAGGAGCGAGGCTTCAGCCGAGAGTGATGGATGACTTCATAACTTCATTAAACTCTGACCAAAAATTCAATGTTTCCAAAAAATCAAATTTTCCAATTTTTGAGAAGAAGAGAGTCGTCTCCTTTATTTTTGCATGAGTATAGATTAAAGTAGACTTATATGTATGTATATATATATATGTATGTATATATGTATATATATATATATATATATATATATATATATATATACATATATGTATAAATTCAGTTAAAATTTTATTTGTTGCAAGACTCAAACACGTATCATAACGAAGGACGCTTCAACAAACAATCTCGCTGTAGAACATCATAAAGCTACATTAAAATTATGTATGAACAAACCTGTCACAACTACATATAAAAAATATTTACGCCCATAAATATCCCGTGTATAAGACTGACAATTTAGAAAATAAAATGAAAAAGAATATTTATGGACTAGAGATCACAGCTTTAACAGTTTAATGTTAAAAATAGTATTTTCCTTTATTTCCTAGGCCTTTAGTTACTTCCTGTTTGAGTGGTCAGATGGTTTATTTATTTACATATTATAAATAGCTTCTACGCTCGTACAATTCTTCGCTAGACTTCTTTATTAGTACGCCTACTCAATACTACCAATGGCTAATTGTTTCTTACTTTGTACCTTAACGCAAAATGATTTCCTTCATTTTAACTAAAGTTCCAATATCCAACGTTTTTTTAATTTAAAACTCGATAAGCTAAAGCACAAAAACAATCTAAATTTAAAATTAGTCGGATACAAAATGACAAGATAGTGTTTATGTGTTACGGCAAAATAAAAAGAGATATCTGGAAAAGTCTTCCATGTGGCTTGGAAAACTCATAAAAAATTATCTCGTTATTTTCTCTGGATTATCTTGTGTCTGTCATTACTAGCTTATCCTGGTTGAGCTCTTACCGTATTAACTTTCTCATTAAAATGCCTTGGGATAACTTTGTTATTACTTGAATATAATTAGATTTAAATTTATATTTCTTTGAAAAACTATATTTTTTTACGAACTTTTTAAATTTATTCATCAGAACTGCTATTCTACCACTATCATCTCTTGTTTGGGTAGTAATGAAATAAATCTTACCCAACTATGATTTATGATGTGTATGTATGCTTTCTATGCCTTTATTTTAATATGTAGTTGGTACAGCTTGCAGCAATTCAAAAGGATTGTTATTGATGTCCGATGTAGGATAAATTTTATTTCAAAATGGTACTTTAAGGCGAAAGAGTAGATCTAGTCTCATGTACTTCAATTGTGGGCTGATGATTTCCAGTGACTTCTGATAGTTATTTACGATTTTACATATGTAACTATGAAAGCTGATACCTAATTAATTAGTCAAATCATTTGTGGTCCACTATTTAGATGCAAGAACAGTCTATATATATATATATATATATATATATATATATATATATATATTGCATCGTTTAAGAACAGTACTATGGTATATGATTTGAAACGTTGTTTGTAATGTAATCATTCGATAAGGTTTAGCTTATTAATTAATAAAATATTGGGGGCAAACAAAGCAACTCAACGTCATTCGATAGTTGAAAGGATACAGATTCGTCTGAAACTATTCGATAGGGCGCTGCTCTACGTCGATGGGTGTACATCTTTAGTCATACGTCCATGATAGAACTCTACAATTTGATGGAAGTACTTTTAACAAGGAAGTTACTTCAATCACATAATAGTTGAAGGTACACCGGTGACTCAAGTTGCAGCATATAATGAAAAAGGTAAACCATAAATTTTAAAGGCAATTGACATATATTATCAAGCAATAAAAATATAAAGATTCGAATATCCACAATTTACGTAAATTGATTGTATAAATATTAAGAAATAACCAAAAACGTAGATTCATAAATATTTTCCCATTCTGCAAGTGTTCTTAAGCCAAATTAAATATTTATACAGAATTCTTATTATCCCTACTAATAAAAATGAAATATCGTTTTTTTATTAATTTATTTGTCTTTCCACACTTGAACAGTTAAAAAGATTTTAATGAAATTTTGCATAAAGGGTATATGCATTCTAGACTAGAAGGTAAACTACATATAATTACGCCATTATTTACAAAGGCAAGGCAGTGAACGTAAACTTTAAAAAAATGTTTGCCCGCTCACGAAAATACATGCCAGATGTTTGAGTTATTTATTTTCCGGTATATATTTTAGTCCAGACTACAAAAAAAACTTACGCAATGCACCGTGCTGCACAACAATAATTGTTGAATCAAGTCTGGATAATTACGTTCAAAAGAATTTTGTTTACGTCGTAAGTATATAACTGGCTTACTTGAAGTCTATATATATTTCAGTGAAAAAAATGTCCACTTTCCTGATATCACGCGTATTAATACCCAAATTGTATCATATACTGTGACGATGAAGTATCTCTACAAAAAAGAAACATAACTATCTCATAAAGAGTGGTGGATCTTGTCTTAATATCATTTCTCATTACGATCTCGTAACCTAATAGCGTCAAATAAAATAATATATTTTTACATCGAATCATCATTCGTTTCGTTCAAATAGATTTTTGATCATTAGTAAAATCTATACGTATAAAAAATTGACGACGGAATAAACCCTGTACAAGGAAATAATTTTAAAAAAGGAAGAAAACCTTTTGTAGAATTTTTTCTGTCTGTGTGTTAATTTTTGCCTCATTACGCAAAATGTAGTGGACTGATTTTGATGAAATTTGGTGTGGTAATAATTTAACCAAAGCTATATATGAGGAAAAAAAATTTTCTTATTCCGAATTTCATGCTATTGAAATGATGAGGCAGAGCAAAATTAAATACTTTAAATGATACAAATATACCAGACACGTATTTTTCATTACAATGTTAGTGTTTAATATTATAATCATAAAGTGAAGAGAGACTAAGATATCCTGGACCTAAAAAAGCATAGTCACATTTTCTCCAATTGACCTGAATTAATTTCAAATAATTTAGCAAAGGTTCTTCGTACTGTCGAATTTCTTACTCTGTAACTGATAGCTTAGAGATGCGAACAAGTTATAACAAAATTATATAAGAACATGTGAATAAGATGGATATGCAAGCGAAGAGCAACCGAATAGCAGTTATTTTTGTACATCTATATTTTGGGTACGTGGTCCAGCGTTCTCAAGAAATAAATAAACCCGACTCTGCTGATTTTTTGTTTAAAAGCTAGTTGATCTAATTACTATAGTAAATTTCTGTACTCACCGTAAATCCATCCGAAAGGAACTATCAATAAATAGAACCTTTGATATTCAACCAGCAGCTCAACATTATCATTTTGGTATTCACCTCAGGTTTGGATACTGAAACATCTCCTTGTTTTACACTAAATCATTGGTGTTTACTTTTGTGATTACGTATGTAAGCAACTTCACATCGTTTACTAGTTGCTTCAGTCGAGCGAAGTTATATCTTCATCTTTTGATTTGTGAAGTAGAAGTTTCCTTAATTCAAATGGATTTTATTCCATTTTCAATAATAAAACGCATTTAAAGGTCTTGTATTAATTGTAAGTAACCAGGTGCAATTCATATACCTTATTATAAAATGTAAAATTTTTCATAAAAATTTTGTAAAACAGACTTTCAATAAAATTCCTATATCGTATCAAGGCACCTTATTAGCTAACCTATTCATTTTAGAAACATTTAACTTCTCAACCAATTTCTCATAACTTTTTAACACAAAACTAGCAGTAAGACGAAATTTATGTATGCAATTTGAGAGAAAATACTCAAATTATATGTGAAAAATTCCGTTTGCAAAAGCAAAATTGTCATAAAAGTAAATCAAATTGTCCAAGAAAAATTTTCATAAAAGTGTATCAAATGGAAAAATTAAAGACGAGTTCGATTTTACGGCCCTTACGGAAATACGCCAAAGGAAAACGAAATTACCGCGAATGTGTGGTTACGTAAATAAAAATACTTTTATGTTATTTTTTATCTTTTGAAAATAGTCATCTTATTTACTATCTTACCTTTTCATAGTAATTTATGGTAACCTAACATTATACGGTAATATATAATTACCCTGTAATGCCTACATTGCTTAGTTTAGAGTGCGCCAAATAATTGCGAAAACTTAATTGCGTTGAAGTACCTGTTCCCAAAAGAAAACAAATATTTTTTTCTCTTCGAATATTAACTTAATTTCAATAGATAAACTTAGTAGCATCCAAATGCAATAAAAAAAATTTTCACAAACTTTTCTAATCTTTACAAGCATTTCATAATGGGAAAATCGATTAAATTTCATTTACGATTCAATTAACAAAACTGTCAGAGTGGAAAGACGAAAGACGAAAAGTACAAAACAATCTTCCAACGAAACTGTGTTGAATACTCTGCGAAGTAATCATTAGTTCAAAGGAAAGTTTACTTCGTTACCTGGCTGTATTCTGTTAGCGTATATTGGAGTTGTGTTTCTTTTTATATTTAAAAGATACTTTATTTATTTGGTATCAAAAATAAGTATTGATATTTTGAATGTTATTAAATTGAATATTATACGAATATCATGGAAGCCTTCTAATCTTATATTGTTTTTAAAGTCAATGTTAAATTTTTAAATTCTTATTTTCTCTTATCGCCACAAAATAAATCCTGCAGATTTATTTAATTCTCGGTTGTGTTAGTTATTATTTATCAGTTATTGTTTTTATTGGTCTTCCTTCGCTTTAATCTTTCTTATTTATTAATTGAATCGCTGTTGTGTTTAATTTTATATATTCTAAAAGATAATTTAATTAAATTTAATAAATGCCTGGTAATTGATTTTCTTCATTATATAAAATTTTATATTTATCTAGATGGAATGCCACTGCGATAATATTTTCTAACCATCTACACGTTAATATGTGTAAGCATAACAATATTTTTTTAGAATGAAATGTTTAATTAGACCTGTATCCAGTATACCTCTTATATTTTATCAACAAAATCACGTCACCTTCCCCATTTAGGTTAGTTAATAAACATTTTACACGCCATTTAACATGTAACTTCAATATCAAGAGCTTCCATAAGAATTGAGGAAAACTTTTGTTAATCTTATAAATATATTGTGAGAAACAATTTTTCTACATGGAATACGAAAATGTTTCAAGATCTATAAACCAAGGTTCAAGTTAATAATTCTTAAATATTACACGTCATATGTGTTGACTCTTATTTTTGTTTGTGTATGAACACACGTACCACGTACGTACGTAAACATGTGCGTACGTAAACACATACATACGTAAAATGAAATATATTAAGATATTTTTGCATAATATTTCATTACATATTATACATTTCATTTCTTTATCAAAGAATAGGGTACTCTTTATATTCAAAAATTTCGATTAACTATTGATAATTTGAAATAAGTAACTTGGTTATTTATTGCGAATAAGTAGGTACCTATTTATTGCGAATAAGTAGGTACCTATTTTCAGTAAATTATCTTTAACTTTTTAGTACCTACTTTTTGAAGCTTTTTATAAGATATTTTATTAACTTAATGAAATATACAAACTATTAAAATGTACGCTATTAGTGTATGAATTTATGATCTCATTCAAAAAATTTAAATTATTTTTCATAGCACTTATTTTTCATAGTAAGAACATATCAGAACTCGCAACAAAGTTCTTGCTAGCTTATAATAAATAGAAATTGTCCGATTTAATTTGCCATCGTCTCTGAAATAATATTATTATCTTTAATTACTGAATATATTTGGCGTTAATTTTGTAGAAATTCATTATTCACAATTAAATGAAACTACGTGATGTAGTATTATTTCTACTTTTTTTAATTTCTTTACCACGACCTAGGTTTCTTTGCTAATATCCCACCATCATCATGAAGATGTTGTAATAAAACGAAACCTAGGTCGTGGTAAAGAAATTAAAGAAAGTAGAAATAATACTACATCACGTAGTTTCATTTAATTGTGGATTATCTTTAATGTCAATGATCTATTACATTTATCCATGCTTCCTTCGTTATGTACTGTCATTAATATTATAAGAAAAAAAGCCTAGAACTTATTCTTTTAGATGTTAAGTTAACAGATTGATATCGTTATGTCTATACTAATTTTGAATTTATATATGAAGATAATCTATTTTATGGAAAAGTACATAGAAAATTTATCTAACCTCTTAATCATCTCTATCTCTTAATTCTAGAAGATTTAACTATTATCTCTTAATTTTAGAAGATAAATATTGCTGTATCTAAAACAGTTAAAAATTCCTATCTTCCCCATATGGCGGCACCTGTACATTTTTCTGGTTGTACATAGTATATTTCACATTTATTTTGTCGAAACAAACAGAATTTAATTAGAAATTTTGCTCAATTGTATTATTTGAGGCTAGTAACCAACAGCCCCAAATAATTGTTTTTTGTTTTTTTTATTTATATTGGTTTTTCCGTAAAAATCTTATTCTTATTCCAAAATCAATGCAGAATCTAGTACAATATACGTTTAAAAATAATATATTAAAGCATTCACATATATTAATTTTAGTGCAATATGAAAATAATATAAATTTAAGTCTTCAAAATGATATTATATTTTCGCAAAAAACTCGCAAAAGTTATTTAATACTCTTCCAACTGGATGCAGTAACTGGATTCGAATAAGCCACTTGAAATCAATAAAACATCGCTATTGAAACTTTACGCTACTTCCTAATTAACAAAAACCAAATTTAACTTATCAAATTAATATTAAATTTTCATCAATTTAAAACGTTTTTCATTTCTTAATTGATGGGAACTTTATGACGCTTTGTCACTAATGTAAATATAATTTCACTTATCGAAATACAGTCAGATGTCAAAACAATATACGTTTGCGAATCCAAAAGTACTATGCCGTAACCAGAAGTACGTTTTTTTTAACTTAGTTTCACATATATGCGTATTTATAAATTGCTTCATTCTCCTTAATATTTATATTATGTAGGTCACAAGTAAATTATGCATGATTTTTTTCCCTTTAAAATCCATCAGATTGGGCATCAAATGAAAGTATTTCGTACAATTATTTAAAAATACACGTAAATACCTTAGTTGGTAAATTCACTCACTTATTTCAGTCGAATGTTATAGTTTTGTCTTATCCAACTGTAATACCTGCAAATTAAATTATAAAGTCACAAAGGCTGTGGGACGAAGATCCATAAGCCATGTTTAAAACATGAGAGGCTAATTTGCTATATAGCAAACAGCAAGCGCAAATCATTCTCGTGCAAATATCCAGAGACTATGTATATTTGCAATTTTGTATACTATACTTTATTGCTATATTTTTATTTACTATACTTTATTATAAACTACTATTCATGTATGCCTTTACTTTGTGAACATAATTTTTAAGTATAATAGTTAATATATTGTACTTGAAATTACAATATTTAATAATAATTACAACAGTAGTATCACCATAAGTCCAAAATATAAATATTTCCTCACAGTAGAATATTGAGACTGTTCTTTCAGACTGAATACATGAATACGAAAAAACTGCCATACAATAATAATTAAAGATTTAAAAAGAAAGGATGTACTCGTACTAAAGTCATATAATGTCTAAATCATGGTAACGAAATTAATAGTAAACAATATAATGAATAAAAAAAACAACGACCAATTGCGTGCCGAAGCATGCATAAACTAATGTTCCCACTTGTTACATTATGAAAGTGCGATGATTCAGGCATACCAAAAATGAGTTCCTGTTAAAAGCTGATGATCTCAATATCTCAAAAAACAATTCCGGTTGCATTTAATCACAAGAACATCTCAATAAGATCGATGCACACTGCAGCACCAACAAAACATATTTAAGTTACATTAACTATAAATCAGTTACTTTCTCTACAAATATGATATTCCATTCTCAACCCTATAATATTGATGGCATAATAGAATCTGTTCGGGATATACGCTATCCTAGGGTGGTTTTTATTCCAAATTACACTTTTACTTCATTTCATCCATAAAAATATTTAATTAAACAATGTATATTATATTATTTATTTCCTTTATTAAGCATTATTCATGATATTCAACTATTGTTTTGTTTAGTTATTCCAGTATTGTTATAATCTACTTCTATTTTTTATATTCAGTTTTGAATTACCACCATAATTTTGTGCATCATAATTATTGCAACCGATTTGAATTTATGATCATAATGTAATTAGTAGCTCAATTTTCTTTCTTCATCTTTGTGTACAGAAATAAATACTCACGTAGAAAATAATCTTAATGATGGAATGTTAAGATACAAGTGTACCTAGAAGGAAACTTAAAAAATGTTAATAGGTCATGATTTGTATCTCTTTCCCCATTTGTAATAAATAAATTAAATAAAATCGACATAATTTTAACAAAAATATTACTCAAATAGGTACTAGTACCGAGATTTTATTTGAGTTTGGACTAAAAAGTATGTATAAGAATGAATGAAACCAAAGTCGAATATTGGAATAGAATAATACGACAATCCATCATAGCTGATTCCGCTGTATAATCGGAAATAGTATATGCAGAAGTATATGTAGCTTAGATATCTAGCATGAAAGGAACAAGGATCTCTGCTTTATCCCAATAATAAGAAGGCAAGTCGAAGAAGCTTTTCACTGGTCGTGAATAGCTCGTATCGAGAGCCCCTCAAGTGCAGTTCATTGTGAAGTGCTTTTGTTGCAATCAATAAGCTTATAGATAAGCTCTTGAGCTTACTACTCTACTGGTCCAGTTTTGCTGGTTATTTGTGTACCAGCTTTACTCGTGGTTTATTTTGCGTGCACTATTTAAATTAATTGATTTCTACTGCTATAGCTTCTTTACGTCTGATATCGCCAAAGTCGCGATAGCATTTTTTAATGTTGCTTTAACGTCTGTTCAGCCTATTGAATTTAAAAATTCAACTAAGTATATTTAATTGACCATTTCATATACATTTGAGGCCCTTTTATCTTCGGGATAATAACTTTTTTTATTTCTTAATCTCTTGATATATTATCAGGATACTACGTACCTGATAATATGTCAAGAGGTTAAGAAATAAAAAAGTTATTATCCCGAAGGTAATAGGGCTGCAATTTTTTTTTTCGACTTTAAAAATCCATCAATTTTCGGTGAAATCCATCCATCATGTACAAACATGTAAAAAAAAAATCCAAGCATGTACAAACAAAGGAGCCGACAAGCGTCCAAAAAACTCTGAATTTTTACCTTTATAATTCGTTTTCCTTTTTTATTTCTAAACAAATGGATTTTAGTCACACATCTAAGTAAAATCAGTTTAAACATAGTTGCGTGAAACATTTACTAAAAACACAAACGTTTGTTTTAAATAAAAGCGTTTGGCTCATAGACCATGTAACATTACTATCAATTGCGGAATTAATTAATATAAATTAATACAGTTTTATGAAGTAAGTTAATTTCCAAAATATTCGCTACTAAAAATACTGTGTTGTTTTAAGATTTTTTCTGCCTTAGGTAAAATAAAAATAGAATCGAACCAAGTTTAAATTAAATTCTTTTGAGAGTCGCATAACTTTTAAAATTAATGTCTCACTAAGACGCGAAATAAAACTTTTTCCTCTCATATCTCCAGAAATATTTCTATCCATCCACTGGCTTGTTATAATTTCTCTATAGTGAATATATTTCGAGTATTATAATATAATTTTGAAAGGGTCTCATAGTGTGCCGGTTAATGTAACATTTTGTATCATTACCAAAGATGAAAGGCTAAAGACAATGAGTAATCAAAATTGTGGCAAGATTGCAATCATGTGATACATATTGGGGAAAAAATTCTGTTAAGTACGATTAGAGTCAAGGTACTACGAAATGTTTGTAAGGTATACTTGAGGTAAAATATATTATTTTTCATCATGTCAATATATTGTCTACCATTTATAAAACTATTTGATATAATTCTGGAAAAAAATTAATTCTTCAATACTTCTGCCTCGCCCTTTCGTTTGATATCCCTCCATATTTAAATAAAAAAGAAATAATGTTTTTATCTCGAAATTTTCCGCATCAAAAATTCACAGACAAATATTTTTATATATAAATTTCAAGTATTTACGTCATACGATTTTGGAGACAAATGTTCATTATGCAGAGGCGAATGGATGCGTGAGTAATCAAACAAGGGTTCCTCTTTTCCTTTGAGATACAAAATTCTAAAAAAACATTTTAGTAAGTTTCTAAAAATTATTATTTTGTTAGTCAAAAACTTTTAAATATGATTGGTGTTCTAAACATTCACATTAATAACCTTCTAGACGTGTTTTAATACAATATTCTATACATAAGTAAAAGCAGTTTCTACAAGCAAGCAAGAAGTAAAAGCTTATTATTAAAATAAAAACATGTCAAGTGCGATTATAACTCGCACTACAAACATTCCGTATCTATTAAGACACTTATGAACATTTAAGGGTTCATTAGTATTTCTATCTATACACAAACATAAATTTTTAACAGCTAAATATATTGATTACTATACCTTTCACGAGTAACATATAAACATATATTTAAACAATAATAAGATCTAGGATAATATGTACAGTATTCCAATAATCTTCTAGTTAAAATTTATCAACATTTTTCATTCATAATTGTTAACTTAATATTATCGGATATAAGAGGGATGAATGCTCTATTAATTATAAGATCTAGGATAATATGTATAATATTCCAATAATCGTCTAGTTTAAATTTACTAACACTGTTCTTCCATAATTTTTAACTTAATATTTTCGGATATAAGAGGAATGAATGATCTATTCATTATAAGATCTAGGATAATATGTATAATATTCCAATAATCGTCTAGTTTGAATTTACCAACACTGTTCTTCCATAATTTTTAACTTCAATATTTTCGGATATAAGAGGAATGAATGATCTATTAATTATAAAATCTAGGATAATTTGTACAATATTCCAATAATCTTCTAGTTTGAATTTACCAACACTGTTCTTCCATAATTTTTAACTTAATATTTTCGGATATAAGAGACCACTCTTATGCTCGGTTTTAGCATATTTTTGAATATCTTTTATATATGCAATTTAAAATTATGGAAAAAAGAAATATTTAATTCTTCATATCAAGCCCTTCTAAATTACACATGACACATGAAATTGAAAAAAAAACATTAAGATATTTTTTAGCCCATCTCGTTAAGTTTCACATGAACATTTGAAAGAGTTACTAAAAGCAAAACATGTGGGTTAATATAATATATTACTGAACCAAATGTCAAGTTGACACATCGAATGACTTTTGAAAAAATCGGCTGTGAATGTAGAAGAACGTCGATATACTGCCTGCTATATCTTTCGTAGGTGAAAAAACACAGCGCATATTTTAAAAAATCCCGTCGTCTAGAATCATCCCTATAGTTTTCCTAGAATCTATGCGAGGGATTCTAAAAATTCATATTTTTCCATAATTTTGCGTTCATAGTTTCGAAAATAAGGGCGAATGGAAACATTTTTTCTTTTGTATCTGTGAAGATCTGATACCCAAACTATATAAAATATTTTTGGGAACATTTCAGATGATGCCCCAAATCGTCTATGAAATTACAAAAAAAAATTTTCGAGGAATTCGTTTGGTCACCCAAAAATGTTCAAAATAGTATTTCTAGTTTTAGCTACTGATATTTATGCGGATTTATGTTTTTTTTTATTATTTTGTCAAATTTCCAATTTCTACGTCGGACGATTTCTGAAAAAAACGGCGGTGAGGGACGAACGGTACATGTAAATGATCTCACAAGAGTTCCGTTTTTTCTTTTGAAGTACGGAACACTAAAAACATCACGGTAATAATTAATTCTGTTTTCGGGTTGAAAATAATATGGTGATATTTTTAATAATTTAATGTATCTTAATAATATAGGGGGCAATAATTTTTCTATTAATAGTATATAATAATCTGTTATTATGTAGTTATTGAATGTAAAATAGATTTAATATATTGCCGAAAATGTCTACCAATATTTTTTCGCAAATGTTTGACGTAGAATCTTAAAATTTGGCATAGTGATAAAAAATATAAACCCACATATACCTCAATGGTACATGTGGCAAAATATTTACACATAAATTTCAGAGGGACCAAATAAAATATTCAATCTTCTTACTATTTCGTGTATCATGTAGGATATTACTCGAAACAGCAATTTATAAAAATTCTGTATATACCATTTTTGAGAACATTACATAAATTAATCTAAATATCGAAAAAGTCTCCAAAAATGTGTTCCTCCCTCTATCTCCAGAACTACTTACGTCAAAATTGCGGAAAATATCAGATAGAAAAAATTTACACAAATTTAACCAACAAAGCGATAATTCAAAATGTTAAAAAGCTTTTGAAATTCTGAGGAATATTAGGCAATAAATTCACTTGTTGACAAAATAAATATTATATCTAAATGATTCAATGGATATGTTATCTAAGCTTATATATATATATATATATATATATATATATATATATATGTGTGTACCTAAGTATGTACTTGACGTGTGAAGTACGAGTGGAAGTCGTACTGTACGTGTTTTTTACAATAGCAACATAAGTTCAACGACCTCCATTTTATTTATCCCTCTTACCATAAAATAATATATTCAATACGATATCATGTGAGTTATCATCCTCAGTATTATTCACCGTTGTCCGTTCACCTTTGTATTCCTGAATTGGAATCGGACAGGGTACCGTACTAACTTTTTGATGTGGGTTGAGTTCACGTCAGTCGCCCAAAGTCAGTCGATATCAATATTACAAACAATGTTTGAAACACGAAATGCCGAATGAATTCTCATTCTTCAATTATTTTGAATTCATATAACGAAGATGTACTGAAAACGCTATAATTTATTTACATAAAACGGGTGTACATTTCTGAAGTATAATCCATATCTTATATTTATAATTATTTCTGATATACGAAAGGATGATTTTAGAATTTAATATTTATTTCTGTGTATTTCTTATTTTCCACATGTATGTTTCTATAACTTGTGACAATATCACTTATTTTAAAGATTTAGAATAAACGAATTACTTTTTCAAACCAATTTTATAATATTAATTGTATCTGACAGTAAATGTTAAAAGAACTTCACGAAATAAGGGTTGACTATTATTAAGATTATAAGTTCTAATTTTGCTTTTACCTAATTCAGGTATTGGCAAGATTAGAACCCATGTATTTTTAGTTATGTATTGGCTATAGACATTAACTTCTGACTATCAAAAGATAATTTTTAAAGGATAATGAGCTGAAAATGTCATTTATTTACAAACGGCAATAGCGACTAACTATCTCTTCTTGAAATAATATGGTCAAGGCAAAATCCTTATTTTCTTAGTTTGTCGTTTGATTTATTCGAAAAGGATTTGTTAAACCAAATTTCCATTATTTCTTGTCAAATGATAGTGTGTAAGAACATAGACTTATTATAAGGACCACCTCAGTTTCCAAATTCCACGTAACCTAAATTAAATTATTTGTGTGTGCGTAAATTTATTACAGTACGAGTTTAGTGGTGTTGAATTATGTTGACAAGGATGTCGATAACCTTTGTGTATGATATAGGATGTCGACATTATTAACAGATTCTATTTTTAAAATTTAAAATTGTTTGATGTATCTAAACCAAAACATTGTTCGAGTCAAATTACAAAATTAAAATTAAGAAAGTTAAAGTTCTATTTAAATATTTCACTTAGATTAAGAAGAGTTTATTAAACCAAATAATATTTTAAAAAAATTAATGTTATTACAATAACAATAATTTTAAAATTAGTTATATAAAAAAAATTTAAAACATAAAGTTTGAAATTAAATTAATTATAATTTTATTAACATTTTGAAATAATTCAGAATTATTTTATTTAAAATAAGTGTAATTATTACATTAAAAATTATTTCGTAATTTAAAATAATTTATATAAAATTATGGGATAAGCTTTAAAAAATAATTAAATGGTGTAATTTGAGTAAAATATGTTATTATTAATTCTTTGCAATTTGATAAATTTTTAAAAACTGGTAATAATAATTACATGAAATTAAATTAATTTTTAAATATTTTAATTTAACTAATTGTTGAGGTATTATAATTTTATTTAGATGTGTATAATTTACGACTGAAAAAACGGAAGTGTAGGAACGTAAGAGAAACAATGACCTAAAAATATAACGAAACGTTTTCAGTTATATTTCGACACTTAAAAGTACTCAAAAATATATCTATAGAAGATGGACGGATACACGTGGCGAAATTATAAGATTCCTAGTTTACTAAGGGACTCAAAAAAAGCAATGCCTAAATTTCTATCGGCATTAAATGTTTTCCAATAACAAAATTATAGATAAAATGATTTAAAACTAGAGTAAAATCAAATAAATATAAATTTAGAAGAAAACTCGGTAAATCATGATATTTTATACATATAACTTTATTTTATATGTAATTAGGAATATTATTTTATGAATTTTCATACATGAAGTAGTAATTTCTACGTTTATTTCTGGAAATAAATAAAATAGTACGGAATCGACTCTTTATTCGAATCATCTTTTATATTTGCATTTATCTGGATCATTTCGATATTTAATGCCGCAATCAAGAATAAAATATATCATCATTACTCTAAATACGCTTTTAAAAAATATAATGAAAGGTAAAAAGCAGCGAACGCCATTTTTGGCCTGACACTGAACGCCTTCTGCCTTGCAAAAAACGGTCTTTATTTCGCTATCTCTAGCTAACACATAACATCACTATTATACATGATCGTAATCTCTCTTAACTATAGTCGTCTATCTGATATAATAATTCGACGATGTAGAAACAGATAATTGAATCCAGATCTCCGCGGTGTGCTCCGCCGTCGGAAGCCTTGTGATCAATCCAACACACCCCAGCGACTAGAATAATCGTCTTAATATTATGTGAATGTATTTATCGATCATCCATGGACCACAACATTGTGCATAGTCCATGGACCTTCTTTTTATGGATGCAATAAAAATTATTTACTTGATGACAAAACTATCACATAAAAATTATATTCCGGAGACATTGCTTTTTTCAGCCTTCATTCGTGAACATCTGTGTTAATAACGACTATTTTTAGATTAGTTTAGATATAGCTTTACCCTAAAAATTTTAATAATTTACTTTGTTCAAAAATTAAGGTACAAATTTGTAAACAACGAATTTTGAATAAAACTCATTATCATTTCCAGTTTCTTGACGTCACTGAGAACATTATGCTAATTTATAGTGAGTCTATCTCTGCTATGTTGTAAATATGTATGTCTGGAAATGTCGCTAAATATATTGATAAAAAAATATTTTGGTTACTAAAATAAACTGTCTTCAATCACTATAGCATATAACGCTTTTAGTCAGTGAACTGTTAGCTAATAAAATCAAATTTATGAAATAATTTCTCTGATAAATTATTTTAGCCCCTAGTATTCATGAACTAAGTTTTAGTTAAATAATGAACAAATTAGTTGGGGACATAGAAAAGGCAAAAATATTTAAATATTATGGAAACATTTTTGCTTTGAAATTTGGGTCGGGTAAATAATGAATTGCTCAAGTTATGTGCCCGTAGATTCCCGTATTAAGATAGGCAACTTTTATAATTGTGTTAGGTCCATCAACCATCAACTTAATTTCTATAGTTGTAGCATAATACGCATGAAATTTTGCGAGTAGGTGTTTCATATAGAAGTGTTTATTAATTCAAATTATTAAAAAAATTATTTTTTAAGACGCCTCCCCACAGAAAACAAATCTTCGCGTTCCGTCTAGGGAAATTAAATTAAATAAGTTTTATAAATTTTCATTAGGGTTGCACCTGTCACTTTTTATGCCCTAAAAATATTAAGCATCAAAATTATGGTCTACATTTCCCACCTATCCATTCTGTATGTAATTTTTAAATTAAAGTTGTGAAAAATCGGAAAAAATCTAATTTATATCTTATTTCAATCTAAGTATTACTTGGTGATCGTAAGTCTATAAATTTAACAAAATTAAAATAGGTTTAATCCTCATAATACGAGATAAAGTTTTCTTCAAACATTCTCATTTCTAATGAACGCACCCTAAAATGTATTAAGAGGAAGTAAAATAAACATGCCGAAGTACTCAGTTTCGGTATGTAAACCCATTTAGCTGGAGTGTAAAGGCTCAATAAGACGGAGTGTCGACCTTACAGCCAGTAGCCTCCAAGCACGCACAGAGTCACACGTGACGAATCGTTGCGGCACGTTTAACATCTTTATTAATGCTACGTTTATCGTTAACGCCGCTACAAAATTTATAAATGGCAGTTACGTGCTATATACAACATAGATTAGGTCAGAATTTTTGAGGAATATCTGCAATTCTTTATTCAAACACATTTCATTTTAATTGTGTGTTAAATTTCTGTTAAATACGAGTGGAACTCACACGACTGTTACGCATTTAGGCATGTATATATAAGTAATAAAGGGTATATAGCATTTCTCTAAACTTTTCTTCTATATAGTATACGTTTCATAAACGCAAAAATGTCTTAATTCCTTAAAAAAAACTATGAAATTAAAAATGTTCTGTATAATTTCCGATAAACATTGAATATCGCTTTATTCTCATAACGTTCACTAGCATAAGATTCGAAGATAAACAACATATTTTTCTTGCAATTCAAAAAAAATTTCAAATAGATATCTATAAAATTATAATTTTATATTCAGCAGAATTGCGAATAGCTTATATACTTTGATTATATTATATTGGGTTAATAATAACACTTTTAACAATATTTTAATAATACCATTTACTCGCAATTGACGTTAGCCGATTGTTAGTAAATGGTCTTCGTGTGAGAAAATTTGTAGTATATTATACATTTCCTGCTATTCAAACTGTTCTGTCCGAAATGTAATCAGAAACCCTCCTGGTTGTGGCAGTAATTAATATGAGAATATAAATAAATTATTAAAATAAATAAAAATATTATAATAAACATTGTCAGCTAGTGGAGAATTAGAAAATGATAATTAGAAATATTTATTATGGTTGCCAATAAAAGAAATAAAAATTATTGAATGGCAATTATTTTAATTTTTTTATAATTACATTTTATTATTACTTTTAACAATTATATATTGATATATTAATGTACTGGTTAAGGTATAGAGCTGAAAAGTTTCATGAAAATTCGGCCAGTGGTTTTCTTGTGATGCACACACGGACACGGCCCATTTAGGTATGGTTTATTAGTTCAATTTATGCATATGCACAATGTTTAAATCTAAATATAAATCTTTACAACCACAATGTTTATATCTAAATCTAAAAGAAAATCCACTTCCTAGTTACTAAAATAGTGATCTTTTTATTTTAAAAATATTATTTCTACAATTAGTTTTCGGTAACACACCGGTATTTACTAGATTTACTTGCACTAAATTGAAAGACGTGAAGTTGAAAATGTTAATTATAATGTACGCAAAACAATACAGACAATATTTCAATATTAGAATATCTAAAAAATTAAATTTTCTCGACCTTTCCCGTCCGTTTTCTCGACCTTATATTACATAGCATAAACAATAAATTTTTTGTCGAATTTTTAATTGAAACTCGGCCAAATGGTTATCATAAATTTATGTAACTGAGTAGACAATGAAATGTAACGAATCAGTTACTGACTATAAATACCTATGTCATAAGTAACAAGCAAAAAAAGGGATGGGGCGCTATTTACATATAATATGCTAGTTCTTCAACATTTGTAATTAATGGGAAGAAAATTAAATAAATAAACTCATTGAAATATTCGATCAGTTGCTCTTTTTTGAATAAGCTATCGTTTCTATCTATTTCTTTAGCATTTATCGTCGCTTTGTCATGGAGTTATTACACGTAGACCGTTTCAAACTAAATATTTCAATGAAGGTTTAATTACACATAAACATGAAAAGTTAACAGACACCCAAATGTACACAATGCTAAGTAAAGTTTGAAGCGGTTCCAAGACCGTTTGCGCAGTATACGATAAAGGTTTTGTCAGATGAAAGGATATCGAATAGCACAACTGATAAATTAAATTCTTAGGCGCATTAATACCTTCCAAATACAAGAATAATATTGTTATGATCTGATGAGTTACCCGTCAGCCATTTCATTTGGATTGCAAACGGATCAACACCAGATGAGTAAAAGTAAATACTAGTTTCAAAATTTAAATTAGAAGACGCTTCGAAAATATTCACTGCAACGTTATGGTGCTGTGACAGTTTCTTCTCTATACACATATATTTACATTAAATATATTTAGTGTAATGTCTATTTTACTGACTCGTTTTTGTGAAAAATTGACATTAGCGTGCTTATTAATTTAATTCAGTTAGATTCACCTGAATCCTGAATTACCGACACATGAAAAACCTTAATTGCTTTTCGTCACTGAACTTTTGGAACTTAAGTCATTGCCATTTTTTTTGTTTCAACATGTAGTATTGCTTACATCCTAAAATCTTCGTAATTAAGCAACAATCTCTTTCTTTAAACATATAATTGTTTTGAAATATCTTACAAAATATTACAGTATAGTTAAAAAATATTTTGTTTTAAAATATATACTTAATAAAAATCATGTTCATGCTTTTGAGCCATTCCTAAAAATCCATGACGTTTTTCTATAGAAGATTAGAGCATTTTTTATAACAAACTTTGTTATATCTATATCAAGTAAAGGTTAACTTAAAGTAACTTTACCTATACTATTTAAAACTACCTAGACTATATTGTTTAAAAGTTGTATTTTCTAGTTACTACATGCAAACAAACACACACACACACACACACACACACATATATATATATATATATATATATATTTATATTTTTATATATATATATATATATATATATATATATATATATATATATATATATATATTTATATATATATATATATATATATATATATATATATATATACACTTACTTAATGCGACAATAATAAGCGCTTTAGTTCCGTCCCTTACTTAGTATTTCTACGTCTATTCGTCTATCACAGCCGATTCTGAGAAAACGTTTGACGAAAAAAATTTAAATGTTCATTTTGATAAATATACCGTAACGGTAACCCGCATATACCGTAAATAAAAGTTCGAATGATTTTCCGAATCGTTATTTTATCTATCATATTGAGTGTAAAAGGAAAACAATTTTGTACATGAAAACGTCTTTAATATTTTTAAGAACCCGTTTGAGATAGAATTTAAAATGTTATAAAACAATGTAGAATAGTAACAGGCATATTTCCACATTTTCATATATTTCAATCTAATTAATACGAACATTTTGAGGAAGTAATTAAGTCATTCAATTTTTTTAACTTAGACATACTGTGTGGAACATTTTTTTTTTAAATTATGAGGAGTCACACAATATTTATTCACCATTTTTCGTTTAAGTTCAGGACAATTTTACGTCGGTATACGAATACGAGGCAATATATTTACATGATTAAAAATGACTTTAGAATATCTAAACACTTTTACAGAAATACAATATACACCCTCAACTATTTAAAAACGCTTAATTGTTTATGAAATTCTCGTAGCCCAAGTTCTGCTTCTACCTAACAGTTTTATTTTTTAATGAACAGATCTAAACATAAATTTTCATCAACTTACGTTTAAAAATACTTTTCGAAAATAGAGATAAAAATAATTATCTAACGAAACGGAGCAAATTTTATTCTATACTAAATGATTGCGTCATACGTAAGGAAGTCTTAAATAATTCGATACTAGTAACCATAATACAATAAATTTGAGCTTTTATAATTTCAGGGTTGACCATAAATATTTTTTTCACTAAAAAAAAGTCACACCACTAGTAAGCTTTTGTCCACATTTCATTGTTTTCGACTTTTAATTGTTTACATTACAAATCATATAAAATACCGTCGACCTTAAAATTACACAAATTATACGTTTTAATCTCAATTAGAATTCTAGATTAAATTTCAAAAACGTTTAGACAGGAAATATGGACATCCCCTATACTTCCCAATCAACGCCTTCCTCAACGTTCGCTACACAGAACAAAGTTTTTATAGAATGCGTCACAGAATTTTTAGCTTCTATCACAATGAGATAAAGTGTCGAAATCAGATATCCATAAAGATGTGGATATTTGTTAAGTAGTTTTATGCAAAAATATCCTATCGCAAATACTACGAGTAAATAAACTTTTTGTGAACATAATCATAAACACAAAAATAGAAATTACTAGAGTTTACTCTGATTTTCTTATACTGTTTTAATCTTTCTCCATATATATGTGACAGTATTTTCAAATTGCATTAATGCCAAAATGAAGGAGTAATGATTAAATAGAAATACGCAACTGTAACAAATGCAATATATTTTCTGACAACCGCCCGAAAGTTGTGAGTAAATGGGTGACAGAAAACCAGAGATGCAAACGATGAAAGCGAAGTAAACTGTTTTTTTATTTAAAAGGAAAACATCAAATATTATATTGCCCAAGATCTAGTCATAAGGACGATAAAATTGTGAAGCACTCAAAGAATTGCAAACACGTCCACATCAAAAACAAGGTTTGGTAATAAATGAACATTTTAAACTTTTAAATATCGGATCAGCAAAAAATATTCGCTCACTTCTTAAAGTTTCGAAAATTCATCTAGCGAAAAATATTCATATCATATTAATATCTCTCCATCAAACTTCGGAAGATTAACGTGTTAAGTTTTATGCGTAACATTTTCCTACAGTGTGCTGACATAAAATTTATATTATCGGCAAAAGTGACCCGATTTTTTTAATTTCTCTCTACGCATTGATACAGCAATGTTTTTTCCTTAGTTACAGTTTGATCACATAGACCAAAAAAGAATTAGCGACGAAATTAATGAATTGCCTTAAAAAAAAGTTGTAAATATATCAGATAAAATATATCCAACCTGTGAGATAAATCTCTAACCATGGTGAATTAAAAGTATTCTAACAAGCAAATTAAAAGGCATTCTCAAAAAATCTTTCCAAAACAGAGTTTTATATTTCTGGGGTACAATAAAAAAGGAATAGGAACTGAGAGAGACAGAGAGAGAGAAATGAAATATAGTTTTTCAAGATGGATTAGCCCATAACCCTATAATGCTTTCTTAAACTAATAAACTTGAAGTTATCTTCTTAAAAAATGGTCACATTCTTACTGATATATCTTTTGTAATTATTTAGATACTTTCAAATATTAGTAACAAAAGAAATCATTTCCTGATATTTATTTACTTTAACAAATATAAATGCACATGTCGTAGAAATAAAAATATTATATTCTCTTAAAATTTTCTAGTTTAATATGTATTATAAATATTTTCTACCATATTGATAGAAAATAAATAGGACACAACAAACACGTAGTACAATGTGCCATTTCTCTATATCGTAGTTTTTATTTTTTGCTGGCTATGCTTTTCTCTCTGCTACGCAACGTCATAATGCTAACATTGTTGTTGTTAATTTACTTTAACTTAATTTATTTAAATTGTTTATTTTCATCAGATTATGGGCCCAGTCTAACCTAGACGTAATTATTCATTTGAAGTAATCAGTAGTTAAATTTTAAAATCGACTAAGTAGATTTAACCTTAAAATTGTTCGCGGTCGTACAATGAATAAAATGAGTACAAATAGTTCTATAATGTCAATTGAAAAGCTCACTAGCGGCGACTTGAAGGTTCGCCGTAAAAGTATGTTTCTAACAAAAAGAGTTATGCGAATATATAGAAAATGACGCCAGCGTCAGTGATACGAAAAAAGACTTGAAGGCTAAATGGAAACTTATATTATTGGTGGATCCCGTTTTAGAAATTTACATTCAAGACGCCGAAACAGCAAAAGAGGTATGGAGATAATGTGTCATAAGCATTTCAAGACTCTGGTCTACATCGCAAGGTCGGTTTATTAAAGGCTCTTATTAATACAACATTGGAAAACAGTACAAGTTTGAAAGACTATGTTAACAAGATCATGTCAACAGCTCATAAGTTAAGAAATATTTCGTTTCAAGTGGACGATTAATGGCTTTGGACATTGATGTTATATATAAGCACATGATAATGGGTATTGAGAGTTCGGGTGTAAAAATTACTGCCGATATGATTAAGAAAAACTATTGAAAAAAATTAACACTTCAGATACTACCGCTTTTTTACCAATTCCAAAAATACCCACAATAAAACAATAAGTACCAGTCAAAATCTGAGGGCTCCAATGTTTATATTGTAACAAATATGAACAGTACAGCAAGAATTATTGGCACAAGAAAAGTAAGAATAAGAATGGTTTTGTAACAGCCTTTTCAGCCATGCAGGTAAATGATTCAATAGACTGGTACGTGGATTCAGGTGCATTAACACATATGACCATGCAAAAGGAATGGTTAGAAAACGAGACTGCTCCACCCGTTCACAGTATACGGATTGCTGATAACAAAGTATTTCATGTTGAAAGCTGCGGCAATGTGACAATTCAAGTACTTATGAATGATGGTAGCAGCAAAGCAATACAGGTGAGAAATTTATTATTTGTACCAGATTTATCTACCAATTTATTATCTGTAAGCAAAATGATAAAAGTTGCCTGTAAGGTTAAATTTAATGAAAATGGATGTTCAATATATAGACAAGTAGGCAAGAAAGTGGCATCAGCAAAACCTATGAATGATACTTATCAACTAAACGTCAGCAATAGTCAAACTCAAGTAATGACGACGACAGCAGAGTCAGGTACCTACCTTTAGCATCAGCGCATTATACACCTAAATTTTAATGATGTCAACAAAATACTAAATTGTATAACTGGCTTGTAATTGTCAGTACCAAATGAGAGTTGTGTCTGCATTTCATGTCTAGTTGACGAGCAAACCAGGCAACCTTTTTCAAGTAGTGGCTCCCTGGCAACGGAATTGCTTGAGCTAATCCACACTGATGTGTGTGGTCCGATGCAAACTACGTTAATTGGATGCAATGTATTCCACAACTTACTAAAATACAAAAATACATCACGTAAGGTATTTGTGTATTCTATTAATAGTAAGACTTGATAAATTTATTGAGTTTAAAAATCTTGTAGAAAACGAGTTAAATAAGAAAATAAAGGTATTCCGAAGTGATAATGGTCTAGAATGCACAACTAAACATTTTGAGAATTATTTAAAGAAAAATGGGATGCGAAGGCAGTGACAACAGCTACTAATATTGTCAACCGCTCACCCACTCGAGTACTTTCCCATATCACCCCTGAAGAAGTATGGACGAGACATAAGCCAGATTTAAGTCACATGAGAATATTTGAATGCAAAGCGGTGGCGCTTGTACCGAAAAAAACGACAAAAACTGGATGCAACATCAATTGAGTTTATTTTGTTGGTTTTTCTGATTGCACAAAAGGATATCGCCTTATAGACTCAAAAAGGAGAAAGGCGATTATGAGCCGAGATGTAGTATTCCTTGAAGCCAGTATAAAAAAAATGTTGCCCATTTCAGCACCACAAAAGTAATTGAAACGGTTAATACAGAAATTCTTAAAAAATTCATATAAATATATTAAGTATGAAGAAAAATATAACTAACTTACCTTTAACAGAATATATACATCCCTGATGAGACCTTGGAATCTCCTCCGATGCTTCAGCTAAATCTCTTACCATGCCGAGAATCGCGATACAGAAAAGATGACCCTAGGTCTTACATGTGTGTAAATGTTGAATCCACGCCAAGTTTACTTAATAACGATCCACAAAATACAGATGAAGCTCTTAATCGTAACAAAGCAAATGAGTAAAAACAAGCCATGCAAGAAGAGTATGAATCATTAATGAAAAATAATACTGATATTGAATATATTTGGTGTTAATTTTGTAGAAATTCATTATTCACAATTAAATGAAACTACGTGATGTAATATTATGAAGATGTTGTAACACAACGAAACCTAGGTCGTGGTAAAAACTTAAAGAAAGCAGAAATAATACTATATCACGTAGTTTCATTTAATTGTAGAAAATAATACTTGTTCGTTGGAAGAGATAACCCTCGTAGGGTATCTCTTAAAGAAAAAAATACCATGTAAATAATATAAATGGTGAAAAAAATACCATGTTAATAGTATAATGGGTGTATAAAACAAAAATGAATGAAAATAGAGGCGTCGAAAGCTACAAAGCTAGATATTAAAGGATACTAGCAAATAAAAGGAATTGATTATCGTGAAATCTATGCACCTGTCGTCCGATACTCACAAATAAGGTATTTGGTTGGATTAGCTGTAAAATATCATTTAAAAATACATCAAATGGATGCTGTTACTGCATTTTTACTAGGAAGGAAGTGTTGCTTGTTACTGCATTTTTTCTATTGAGGAAGAAATATATATGTTTCAACCGCCATCTTTTAGCAAGGAGAAAAAGAGTGCCGCTTAAGTAAAGCTATATGTGGCCTCAAACAAGCTAGTAGACAATGGAAAAGAGTGCCGCTTAAGTAAAGCTATATATGGCCTCAAACAAGCTAGTAGACAATGGAAATTAAAGTTAAATAATGCCTTATTAAAAACTGAAATATTTCGATCAAATGTGGATCCTTATATTTATTACAGGATTATAAACAAAAATTATGTCATGTTTATCACAGTCTACGTTGATGACATACTTTGTCTATTTAATGATGATGACTCAGCAAACTAATAAAAGAAAAATTTAAAGATAAATTTTATATGACAGACATAGGCAAAGCTAAACAATGTATAGGATTCAGAATTACAGAAAAAGATTGCGAAATATCACGCTTTGGTATGTTTTAAAGTAACCCAGATTAGATTCCAAATGAACCAAATGTTCAGTTAAAGAAGGCTAAGAATGAAACAGAAGTGCTAAAAAACATATCATACCATGAATGATTATTGCATCTGTCCTAAGGAACTTGATCTGACATGGCATTTATAGTTAATTCAATAAGCAGGAATAACGAAGAGTCCACTGTCCAACACTGGACAATATTAAAAATTATATTAAGATATTTAAAAGCTGCAACAAACTACAAGCTAACTTTCAAACGAAATGATCAAAATATTGTTGGATATTGTGATGCCGATTGGACTAGTCAATCTAAGAACCGAACATCTATAGAGGATGTATATTTCTCTTTCAGGGCACCGCCATAAATTGGTGATCTGAAAGGCAACCAACTATAGCTTTATAAACTACTGAGGCTGAATACATGTCATTAACTACATTCGCACAGGAAGGACTATGGTTAAAGCAATTAGAAGTATACTTTTGGCCTAAACTTATAAGTGCCCTTCTCATTACGTACTGCGATAATCAAAGGGCTATAAGTTTTTAAGGTACTGAGAGTTATCATGCGAGAAGTAAACACATCAACGTCCGGTATCACTTCGTAAGGGAGAAAATGTTATCCAGACAAATATCAATAAAGTTCATGAATACTCAAGATATGGTGGCTGATATATTAACCAAGGCACTGCCCCGCCCGAAGCACGAGTTCTTCATTACTGCAATGGGTTTGTGTTCAGGAGGGGATGATAAAAAATAAATAGAACACAAACAAGCGCCTAGTAAAACGTATAGGCTTGTTTGGCTATGCTCTTATCTCTGCTACGCAATGTCACCGTGCTGACATTGTTGTTATTAATTTATATTAATTTAATTAATAAAGGATTACAGTTCATTTCCGAAGTGTTTATTTTCATCACATATGTTAATATTTACGGTGTATTAAAATATTAGTAAAAAATATTGTCTCATATTCCAAACAAACCTGTGGCCTTGTTCACTTAGTGCAAAGGGACGCAGCGAAAGTTAAGTCGATCTCTTGCCAAAGTGAGCCATACCTATCATAATCGTCATATAACATATCACTATATAGTACTTTGATCTTAATATTCCAAATTGAACTGTATCGAACTGCGACAGCTTTGTCTTATTACCATCATTTAAAACATCTACGCTAAAAAGAAATATTTAACTACGTGTTGCAATTCAAGGAACAAAAGCCTTTATAAAAGACGAAATAGAAGCATTGTTATAATATTACGCAGATAAACATGAAAGAAGACATAAACTAGACGGCATCCGGGAATAACCTATATCTCATACTCATGATGGCGTAATCAATATGCATTTACTAAATCTCACATGGCTGTTGATAGCAATAGAGCATCGAGTACCTTATGCATACCATGTTCAAAGCCTGTGACATCTACCTCGGAGACGGAAGACAAGATAACTTCCAAAGAACTCACATGAGTTTATCGCACGGTAAAATATGTTTTTATTGAATTGTACTCACAAATATAAATTGTACTCACAAATGATTATCTGCAGTGATTCAAAAATTGCTCAAAAGTTTGGGTGTCAAAGAATAAAAGCGCAAGCTGTTGAATGCAATGTATTGACCAAATCTGTGAAAATATTTTAAAGACCGTCCAAGAAAAAAATTTATACTTTTTGATAGCGGCGATTTGTGTACGATTTTTTGACTGATACCGGGATTGAAAACCGTCTACTGGAATTTATAACATGTAATGATGAATCTAAAATCAAGTATTGAAGTTATTAATGGACGCATTGAAGAAAAATGGATTGCCTTTAAATAAGTTTCGGCGTTCGCCGCTGATAATACTAATGTAAATTCCAGCAAAATCATTCCATTTTTAAACTTTTGTTAGCTGTAAATGATAAAATAGTCAAACCTGGTTGCCCCGTTTATATTTTCCACAAGGCTGCGAGACTAATAAATTGGAAGTGGACGCCGAAAGTTTCATATTTAAAATACGCAGTCACTTCAATATATCTGCAAAACGAAAAGTGGACTCGCAACTCCAATTCGAAGTGAAGGAGACGCAACGGAAAAAATAATAAAATTCTTTGAGAGACTTTGTCTGGCTGTTGAAACTGTCCTAAAAATATAGCCTGCAATAAAATCTTATTTTCTGGGATTCCGTAATGAATATTCTTGTCTATTAGAGAAGGTAATCATATCTGAAGAAGATGGGGAAAAATTTTGGAGTATTTGTCGTTTCTTCCTAACATAATGTTTTCGGTAGAAGCGCCGATTAAGAAGATTGTATCAGATCCTCTGTCCGTTGCTGAGTGCATGCTGAAATGCACGGGATTCGCGAAAATATTAAGCAAAGGATAAAAGAAGACTTTTCGAAAATCCGGCAAGAGAAACAATGGGTAGATTACGCATTAACGCAAACGAATCTATTCAGAACCATTTTCTGCAGTTCTACACCAATTTTGTGAGATATTTATCCCCACGATATGATTTCTCAGTAAGCAACATCCTTTCGAGGGTGCTATTTTTAAACTTGAAATCACCAATAAATTACGACCATTTTCAAAAAGCTGCGGAACTTTTATGAATCGATCAATTGAACATGAACTCTTTATACGAAGAATTTCAAATAATTATAAAAAGTTTAGACATTCAACGACTTTAGATGACAAAAATAGGGCTACGATTGGAAAGTGGAAGAAAATCATTTAAGGGTATTCCAAGACTGATTTTTTTATCATTTTAACGTCGTATTTTTCATCTTTATTATCCCTAGTTCCAAATGCTTTGCAGGCAAAATTTTTCAATTAAAATAGAATGGTGTACGAAAAAAATGTACCCCGAATTTGATAAAAAGTAAATTAATGACCGTTTTCAACTCTGATTATAAGTGTATTATTTTGTTTTAAATATGTAAAATCAAACAAAAACACATAAAAATTACATGTCCTTCATTAAAATGTAATAAATAACAAGAAATGACAAAAAATAA